>BSBM01001364.1:247500-907500 GCA_027924585.1 Larix kaempferi
AGCATCATCATCGTCATCGTCGTCGTCGTCGTCGTCATCTCTATCTTCATGATCATCTTCATCTTCATCACCATCATCATCACCATCTTCATCACCATCTTCATCATCATATTCATCATCATCATCATCATCATCGTCGTCGTCATATTCATCATCGTCGTCGTCATATTCATCATCGTCGTCGTCATATTCATCATCATCATCACCATCAACATCATCGTATTCATCATCATCATCGTCTTCATCATCATCATCACCATCATCATCGTCGTCTTCATCATCATCATCACCATCATCATCACCATCATCATCTTCATCACCATCATCATCTTCATCACCATCATCTTCATATTCATCTTCATCATCATCATCTTTATCTCACCCCCTTTATCATCATCATCATCATCATCATCTTCATCACCATCATCATCATCATCATCATCGTCGTCATCTCCATCTTCATCATCATCATCATCATCATCATGTAGTGGTAGGGGAAGGGGGATTACGAGAGAGTGCAAGAGAGAGGGAGAGAGAGAGAGAGGTGTAGACGCAAGGAAGAAAGAGTGAGAGAGGGGGGGTTAGTGAGGGGGGGGGAGAGAGAGGGGGGGTTAGTGAGGGGGGGGAGAGAGAGAGAGAGACCGAGAGAGGGGGTTTGTAATGGTTGGGGGGGTGGAGGAGGGAGGGAGGGAGAGAGAGAGAGAGAGAGAGAGAGAGAGGAGAGGGTGTTAGTTGTAGGGAGTGAGAAAGAGAGACGGGAGGTGTTGTTAGATGTAGGTGGAGGTGTAGGGAAGAGAGAGAGACTGAGAGAGCCCGAGTTAGTAAGGGCTAGTGAGAGGAGGAGAGAGAGATATAGAGTAGGGGGTTTTTGGATAAAGGGAGTATCAGAGAGATAGAATTGGATTTTCAGATTGCAAGCAGTGTGAAAGGCTTAGGAAAAAGACCGATTTAAATAATACCATCAACTTAAAACACTAATCATCTATAAATTAGGAAATGCTATATTTTTCAAGTTCTAAAACCAAAATGGATGAATGAAAAATTAATTACGTTTAATTCAAAAATAAAAAATTGAGAAATAAAAAAACCATGAACCTGATAGCACAATTCACATATGGAATCTCCTTTTCTGTGGGACCAACGCTCTAGACATTACTCTGAGCATATTGTGGAGAGCGAAACACAAATTGGGATGAAGAATTAAATAATAAACACTCAATAAAGATAAAACTTTCATTCTTATCTATCCCCTAGATCGTAAAACCCTACCTTCGAGGTGCCATAACAAGAACATGGATTCTCCATATTTCCTTTGTTGTCCTCTTCCTGACATAACATTCAGCCAGTGTAGCATCTCCACTTTCCATCGATGGTTTCTGTTTGAAAACAAAATGATATAAACATTACTAGGAACTCAAGCTTCTCTTCAAAACTTAAAAAAAAAAAAACTAATATCAAAGAAAAATGCCCAGCTATGCAAATACGAACAAGTTCCCCCTCTTCACCTTTTTCTCTTGGAGTTTATGTTAGTTTCTCTCAGTATGGTATGCACTTAGCACTTAGTCTGATAGGAATTATGGTCACTGGAAAAATCTGCTGCAGGTAAGAGTTATACTTAAACTGCTTACTTTGGTTTTAGAACCAGTGCGTATTCTGATTCTGGTTTCGAACCATCTGATTCAACTTTATAGGTGGACTAGAGATCGATCAACCTTTTATGGCCTACCCACCTGAAATTTTTAATCGTCGAAACTAACCCGATAGAGTCACAGGGGTATTATTTCTCAAATTCATTTAGGCAGGTTGAGTGGAGTATTTTGGTCTTTTTAGGACTTGGTCCAATTGAATTTTAATGGAGTCAGTGAAGCTATCTAATGCGGTCATTGGTGGTTACTCTATGGCAGTCAAATTAGGCCCGTGGCTAAATAAATCTATCTAATTCTATGGCAGTCAAATTCGACCCATCACTAAATGAAGTTATCTAATGCAATAGTTGCAGGCTAATCTTCATCATCGTCATCTTTCTCTTTCCCCCTTTATCTCCATCGAACACTCGAAAATATAAATTTGTGAAGATAATATTGCATGTGTGTTATGTATATATATAACGTGAGCACATTTTGTATATACAAAACGCGCTCGCGTTTAGTATAACATTAGGCGCGAAAACAAAAAAAATTGAATTTAACTATAACACGCACGTGTTATTTGAATTTAAACATAACGCGCACACGTTCTTGATCTCCTAATCACCCAATCCTCCTGCGCCCTCATGTCAGCCACAGTCCTATGTGGTTGGTTCGGATTTACCAAACCTGTGCTATGGAATTTACTAAACCATAGCTAATTATACATTTCCACCATTTTTCTCAGTAAGCTTGTTTTTCACCGCTTTCTACCGCATGAGATACATGACCATTATTGATGAAATTTTAGGCATAGATAGAAATTTTTATGCAGATTCCAAATATGTAATTTTAAAAAAAAATATTGAGATTTTCTATTTATTTCCTAATTTTCTTGTGTCATCACTCCTTAAGTAAAAAAACATACTGTTAGTGTTTATTCCGTAACTTTTTCATTTCACAACCATTTAAAAAATAATTGTATGCTGCACTAGTAGACATCGACCTATACATGCTATAAAAACTCTAGGTTGAAATGACTGCATTAAGACCTTCAAAGGCTGCACCCATATTTGACGTATCGTTCTTGAGGTTTGATCACTTACATAATTTAAAAAAAATAAAAATTAAACATTTAATTTTGAAAAAATAGTGTTGCACTAGTGCTATGGGTTCTATACATGTATACCAGATTTTGTAGCCTGAAACCGTCATTTAGGCAGTGAAAGGTTGCACCCACAAAAACATATCCCTTATCATTTGCCAAAAAATAAAAAGTGACTGTTAGAAAAAATGAAATTTGACATAGTTATGTAAATTTTCATTACTTAAAACTTATATATTCGGAAATGTGACTCAATTTCCTACGTTTCATATTTTTTACTCGATGCAAGATATCTTGTGTAAGTATCTAAAAATAACCAAGTAAGTTGATGGATGCCCGTTTTTCAGTTTTTGATTGCATCTAACGTGCCAAAAGTGACCCTCATTAGCTTGCACATGCCTTGTAAATGAATAATATTACTATTTAATAAATTAAAATAGGAGACACTCACCCAAAGTGACTATTGAAAGAGTGTTCACTGACGCAATATGAGGAATGGGATTTGGTGTAGAAGGAAATGGACAAGTGGTAGCATCTACACTCACTTACTAGCTGTTGCAGGGGGGAACTTCCCTAAAAATGTGGTCATGTTCCCCAAGGATGGTGGAATTGAGTTGATGGTTCATTGAATGCAAAATTGACCCAAAAGACCTAGGAAATCTTTATATTGCCATTGAATTTGAGCAGGAGCTCACACATTCTCTGAGGATATAGAAATTTTTCCTTGTGGTGTTAGAACTAATCCCATAAGAGATTTGATGAGGGGAAGCTATGTAATGAGTTGCAGAGTAAGACTGTCTTATTCCTGCTGAGTGCAGAGGTAGAGCCATGTATGCAAGTCTATATGATTGTTGAAGTACATGAGTATGAAATGTATGCAAGTCTTCATGATTGTTGAGGTACATATGAGTGGTTTGTATGCAAGTCTTCTTGATTGTTGAAGTACAACCTGAGTGTCTTGCTTCTACACAAAATATTCGTCCTGGTGGTTCAGTGAACATGCTTGGGGGTCCAAAAGGAAAGTGATCTTGGCTTCTTTCTGGAGAAGGTTGGGAGGAATGGTCCTCTTTGGGTGTTTGTCCACCCTATCTGTTAAACATGTTCTACTTTGTTTATGTTATTTACTTTTAAACTGGTTATCTATTTCTGCAGACTATATGTAAATGTTATCATAAATTTTTAGATGTATCTTAGATATCAGATAACTGTTAGAGACGATAGATTTCTGAATTGATCAATTTATTTTGTACATTGATTGGATGAATAGATTGATAAATATAGAATGATGAATAAATTATTCATGTATTTTTGCTTCACCATAGGTGATGTACTCTAGTACAGGAAGGGTGTAATTAACATAGAGGAAATTATCTGAAAATAGTAGTGTTTATTGTTCAAAATAGAATAGATCTATATACGTAGAATGCTACTCTCTTAAACATGAAATTTCTTAATGTAAACACTTTTTATTTTTAATGCAGTAAAGTCAGAAAACTAACTGTAAAATCCACAGTAGCTCATCATAGATTTTTATACAGTAATCATGCTTATAAAACTTAGATAAATAATATTGCTTTTTAAGATATTTTTTGTAGACCGGATATAACACACATAAACTAGAAAAATTTACAAAATCGAATTCATACAGAAGTTTAAATTATTTAAATAGAGCATTATACTATCACAATATATACAGGATCTTTATAATTTTAACAAGTATATTGTACAAAACTCTTATCAACCTAATAGAAATAAACATCTTTAAAATATTCATAAATAGACCCTACAAGCATCGTTTCTCTTAAACAAAGTATTATATAAAATTACCAAATCATAACAGAGTTCTGGAAAATGCTTATGCAAACAATACAACTTATAAACTATATTATGAAATCTTTTAATACTACATGCATTATACAAATAGCACATCAAGTCTAAAGATTAACTCAGGTTTAAACCCTGTTTACAACTTATAATGATATCAACTATGTCGAAGGTCAAACCCTGTAGACATCAAACATTATCAGGTATCGAACTACTGTATTAAAATCATGGTTAATATCTGAACTATAATAACCCTGTAATGAGCTAACTCTTTATAACATTAGCAATCGACAGGACTGTTGTAATCATATAACAAGGGTTTGGGACCAAAAGGACTCACCCCGAAAGTGCATCTAACTAGTATGAACCGAGTTAATACACCCAGGGTTGTCAACCAAAACTAAATACAGTCGATATCAATTTTATAAACTTTAAACAATTAAAAACGTAACCATTATCTTAACACAGTCGAAACCATTGTAGTATTACAGAACGAGCCCGATGGCATCTAATGGATGCATCGTCGGCATCTTATCAAAGGAACAATTAAATAAAAAGACAAGGGTTCGAGTCTCAAGAATAAGCTCGTCCAGTCGTAATATGTATATATAAAACATTCATAGGGTTTATGGTTTTAACCCTGTAGAGAAATGAAATTAATAACATTTCACAGAAATCAAAGCTTAACGCAGAATCAAGTTAGGGCTTGGGCCAAAGCCGATACACATTCATCTTTAAAACTATCATTCTTTGCCCTGACAGTAGTATTCAAAATGATAATGCCAGAATGGCTTATACATAAACATAAAAATTATTTCCAAACCATTTTACGAAGAAACCAGACAATGCATTATGATAGCTAAACGAATGTCACTATACAGTAGTCATTTTCTTTACATTAACGAATTTCCAAACAAAGGATTCGAACCGAGCACATATTCATATTAAAAAGACAAGAGACAAGTAACAACAATATCAACAGAGATGTAGATACAATCTAGAAGAAAATAAGTGCCGTAGCTTTCATTTAAAACGCAAGTCAAATCCCAACACAAATCTATACAAATTACTCATGCCAAAGGCTTACAACTTTGTAAACATCAACACTGATAGTGCTTTCCAATACGTGACAGAGGATACTTCATGGCGAAGCCGAGGCTTACTGTGGCATTAAACCACTGGGGTTTTCCTTTGAATTAGACATGTCATAGCCGTAAGCTTAGAAGAGAACATCGAGTAGCAAGCAACTGGAAAACCTCCTGTCAAAGCACATGAAGTAGTTAGACATGTCGGGTGTTAAAATATAAACAAATAATTTAAAATATTGAACGAGTTTGGAACCATTTCTTACCTTGTACAGAAAACGAAGTGCCATGAGCATAGCTCACCTGAGTAACTGAGACCACATTAGCATGGTTTTGAATAGGCATTGAAACCAAGACCACTCTGGTCATTGTAAAGTTTAAAGCTGGAAACTGCGCAAAAGTGCCCAAATGGCCATGGCGTCCAAACGAGAGCTCGACTCTCCAAAACCCTCATGCAACCAAAATAACAATTCCAAGACCAGCGAGGACTTAGGGATTTGTCCCTTACATGGTTACTCTCCACCAAACCATCACGTTACTCATAAATAAGCTAGGGTGGCATCCACTACACAATCAATTTTTACCCATAACGCATAGTTTAAATATGTTGTTTTCCATTTGAATTTCCATTTCACAACTATGCCAAATTCCTTGGTCTTTGTTACAAATATTAATGTCATATTATAACCTGTAACACCAATGTTAATTTTGATATGCCATCACCTTGATAAAGGCCATCAGGGCTAGCATATCCAAACCCTTAGTTAGGGTTACAATATTAAATATTCCTTTTCAATTTAATCACGCATCTAGGGTATAGTATTAGCCCTTGTAATCTATGAAATCATTATCCTTTTTTATTGCATAAAAGTCCTACTTGAACCTGGACAGAGTAATAGTAACATGCATTAGCTTTAAAATCTAAGTAAGCCTCATGGCTGCTCCAGAAATCACTTGTCAAATAAAAAGAGATCATTATAATCAATTATTAATATCAAACATATAACAACATAAGAATGGTAATCCAACTAGCAACGTAACCACAAAAAGTAAATTACGACGACAGGACTTTGAGCGTTGAATATTGACATATTCACATTCTATGTTTATTAGTCCATAAATGAAAATAATGTACAATCATTATTAAAGATTCAATTGAATTCACAAATGCTTTCAACAGTAAAAGTCCCACTTCAATGATTTAAGGACAAAAGAAATAATTTCCGAGTTCATGAATATCATAATAGCATCGATAAATATATAAGACATTTATATAATAATGAGTTAAGAAAATGTCCACAAATATAATACTGTATTATGGATAGTTTAATATTAACTTCAGACATAGGAACACAAATCTAGCTAATTGTCGTTAAGACACTAATAATAATTAACGACAGTTGTAAATAAGTATTTGTCTCATTTAAGAGCTAGGTTGAGCAGTAATAAAGATGCTAAACATTCACATTTATATTCTGCATAGAAATTAATAGCAAATAAGGCTGCTTAGAATTATTTTTAATTTTTGATGAAATTGGGGGATGTTACATGTGGTATCATAGCACAAGTTCAAACACTAGGCCTGAAAGTGGCTCAACTCGCGCAACATAAAATTTAAACAAAAAACACAATTATTGATTTTTGTTTTAATTTGTTTATGTACAGAACATTTGGTATTTAATTTGCAAGTATGGAAGGACCAGAAGAGTCTGTTGAGGACAGATCCCAACATAATAATTAGAATAATAATGAACATGAACATGTTAACGAAAAATATTTCCATGTATAATTAAATGATAACTCATCCGAACTTCTTTGCATAGTTAAAGATTTAAAAGATGAACTAAAAACTATTAAGGAAAAAAATGAAAGAATTTTAAAAGCTCAAGAAGAACTGAATCATATTTTACTAGATAAATATCATAATGACAAAAAAGATAAAAGAACAAAATTAATTCTGAATCTGGAACCATGTCCTACCAACACAAAGGTAAGAAGTTAAAATTCTCTAATGATGACAGTAGCTCTTCTTCTGAAATTGATGTTAAAACACATAAAAATAAACATAAGTATTCTAGTGACAGCAGTGAAAGTGACTATAGACCAAAAATAAGTAATTATAAACCATATGAACAGATTTCGGGGGAGTTCAAGAAGATAAAAACCCCCAACATTTAACGATGAAAATGAAAAGGGAGAAGTAGCCGAAGCATAGCTGTCAGGTATGAATAAATACTTCCACATTTATGATTATTCAGATAAGCTGAAAGCTAAGATGGCCATTTACAATCTAACTAGGAAAGCGGATATTTGGTGGCAAGATATAAAAAGAGTAAAAGGTATTAAAGAAAGAAGTGTAACGTGGAGTACATTTAAGAAATATTTTAAGAAGAAGTTTCTGTTTGAACAGTACTACGAAGAAAAAGATAAAGAATTCTATGATTTAAAATTGGGCTCTATGAACATGAAAGAATTAAGCAGCAAATTTCTAAGTCTGTTAAGATATGTACCTTACATTGTGGACGAGAATCCTAAAATACAAAGATTTCTGAGTTGCTTACCTTTTAATATAAAAGACAGAATTGAGTATGACAACCCTAAGACTCTTGAGGAAGCCATGAGAAAGGCAAATTTCTATTTTGAACAGAATAGGAAAAGAGAAGGAGTATCTAGCTAGAAGAGTAATAAACCAAGTCATTTCGAATAGAGAAAGACAAATTTTAAATTTAATAGGAATGCTGGAAATAACAAACAAAATTTTCCTAACATAATTTTTCATGGAAATAATTTTAAAAGTAATACAACACAAAATTATACAACTGCAAAAACATGCCTAATAATTATGCTAGAAATAATGAACAAAAGGAAATTATAAAATGTTATGAATGTCAAGGACCGCATTATTAAATAAATTGTCCTAACAAGAAAAGAACAGTTATTAACATTCATACACTGCAGGTAGAACCAACGGTTGGTGACTTAGCGAGGGAGATGCCTAGGATCAATGCAGCCTTGGAAAATCGATAGGATGATCATCAAACTTCAATGGTCGAAATCGAAGGTATGCTACAGAATAGACCTATCTCTATTTTAATTGACCCAGGTGCAAGTTTGAGTTATGTGTCACCTGATATAGTGAAAAGATGCATATTGAAAGTAGAAAAGTTTGATAAATCTTGGCTGATTAAGCTAGCTACAAAAACCAAAAGGAAGGTAGTTGATTTTGTTAAAATTTCTCATTTGCTTATGAGTTAGTTAAAGACACAAGTAAAGTTGAATGTATTACCGTTAGGGTCTTATGATGTCTTAATCAGAATGGATTGGCTGAAAAAGCATAGGGTAGTTCTGAATTGTTTTGAAAATACATTTACATGCTTGAATGATAAAGGAGAAACATAAACAGTAAAAGGAATCTCGAGAAAAACTTCAGTTAGACATATTTCTGCTTTGCAAGTGAAAAATGATGTACGAAAAGGATGTAAAATGTTTGTTGTAAATGTAATTAATGATGAACACAAAACTAAAGAAGATAAGTTAAAACTTGAAGATATACCAATCCTAAGAGACTTTTCAGATGTATTCCCGGAAGGAATTCCAGGATTACCTCCGAAAAGAGAATTGGACTTCACCATTGAGCTAGTACCGAGTGCGGTACCAAACTCAAAAGCTCCTTACCGGATGAACATCCTAGTGCTTAACGAATTAAAATCACAGTTAAAATAACTAATTCATAAAAATTACATAAGACCAAGTGTGTCTCCTTGGGGAGCACCTGTCATCTTCGTTAAAAAGAAAGATGGTACTTTGTGTTTATGCATAGACTACCGTCGATTAAATAAAATGACAATTAAAAACAGATATCCTTTGCCCCGCATAGATGATCTGTTTGATCAAGTACGCGGAGCAATGATATTTTCGAAAATAGACTTGAGATTTGGATATCATCAAGTTAGGATAAAAGATGAAGACATATTTAAAACTACTTTTAGAACCCATTATGGGCATTACGAATTTGTAGTTATTTCTTTTGGGCTAACAAATGCTCCAGCATTTTTCATGTGTCTAATGAATAATGTTTTACATAAGTATTTAGATAAGTTTGTAATTGTTTTCATTGAAGACATTTCAATCTATTCAAAGACTAAGGAAGAACACGATGAACACTTACGAATAATTTTACAAGTCTTAAGAGAACATCAACTGTACGCTAAATTCAGTAAGTGTGAAGTTTTCAAAGATAAAATACAGTATTTAGGTCATGTGATATCCAAGGATGGAATCATAGTTGACCTTGATAAAATAAGAGAAATTAATGAGTGGCATGTCCCTAAAGATGTAACCGGTGTATGATCATTCATGGGAATCATAGGTTACTATAGAAAATTTATAAAAGGATTATCAAGAATCGCAAATCCCATAACCTCTTGCAGAAAAAGGGAAAGAAATTTGTTTGGGATCAAAAGTGTGAAGAAAGTTTTAAGAAATTGAAAGAACTGTTAACCACAACAGCTATATTAAAAAGTGCAGATCCAAACAAGGACTTTGTTGTATGCACTGATGCATGCAATGCTAGACTGGGCGAAGTCTTAACACAAGAAGGTCACGTAATAGCATATGAGTCAATAAAGCTAAAAATTCACGAAAATAACTACGCTACCTACGATCTAGAGTTGGGAGCCATGATACATGCTTTAAAGATGTGGCGCCATCATCTGATCGGTAGAAAGTTTTCATTAATGATAGATAATAAAGGTTTAAAATATTTGTTGGATCAACCAAATTTGAACGCAAGGAAAGCTAGGTGGTTAGCTTTCCTTAGTGAATATGATTTCGAGATTCATCACATAAAGGGTAAAGAAAATAAGGTGGATGATGCCTTAAATAGAAATGCAAAATTAAATTTTATGGCAGCAATCAACACTTATAAAACAGATTTAGAAAATCAGCTTGAAGAAGGGATACAATTGGATAAGAATTATCTGAAATTACAAGAAGAAGTTGTAGAAAATAATTCTGAAAATTTAATAACAGATTACAGTTTAAATGAGAAGGGTTTAATGCTATATAAAAACAAACTATATGTTCCTAATGTACCTAAAATTAAGTTGTTGATTTTAGATGAAGTACATAGGAGTCCTTATTCAAGACACCCTGGTTACCAAAAGATGATAACAATGTTAAGAACATATTTCTTTTGGCCAAATATGAAGAATGAGGTGGCTGAATACATAGCTAGGTGCTTTGCATGTCAGCAAGTTAAAGCTGAGCATCAACACCCAGCTGGATTATTACAGCCATTGCCAATTCCAGAGTGGAAGTGGGAAATTATCAGCATTGATTTTATAACTGGTTTTCCTAAAAATCAAAAGCAAAATGATTAAATAATGGTAGTCATAGATAAGCCTAGTAAAGAAACTCATTTTATACCAGTTAAAACTACTTTTAAGGATGCTAACATGGCTGATGTGTTTATGAAGCAAGTTTTTCGTTTGCATGGGATTCCCAAGGTAATAATTTCTGATCGAGATTCTAAATTTACTGTAAATTTTTGGAAGTCATTGTTTAAAGGTTTAGACACTAAATTAAATTTCAGCACATCTTTTCATTTGCAAACTAACGGACAAGCTGAAAGAGTAAATCATATTCTAGAGGATATGTTAAGAATGTATGTTAAAGATTAACCAACTAAATGGGAAGACTATCTGCACTTAATTGAATTTGCTTATAATAATCACTATCAAGCTTCTGCAAAACTTAGTCCATTTGAAATTCTGTATGGTAGAAAGTGTAATACTCCTATCTCTTGGAGTAGTCCTGTTGATAGATTAATGTTAGGACCAGATTTGTTAAAATAGATGGAACTAACAGTGAAGTAGGTACAAGGCAATTTGAAAATTGCACAAGATAGACAAAAGAGTCATGCAGATCTGAAAAGAACTGAGAAAGAATTCCAAGTAGGTGAACATGTTTTTGTTAAGGTAAAACCCAAGAAAAGCTCTTTCAAGCTTGGGAGTTGTGCTAAATTAGCACCCAGGTATTGTGAATCATTTGAAATACTATCAAGAATTGGACCAGTTGCATATCAGTTAGCCTTACCACCTAATCTGAAAATACATAAAGTCTTTCATATTTCTATTTTTAAAAAGTATGTACATGATGCTACTCATGTAATTGATTGGAATGACATACAGGTGGAACCATAAGGATATTTTTAGGTGGAACCAGATTGTATCCTTGACAAGAGGGAAATTTTGCTCCGGAATCACACCATTGGACAGGTAAAGATGCAATGGAAGCACCTTAGTCCAGATGAAGCAAACTGGGAATTGGAGAGTCATATGCGGGAAACATATCCAATTCTATTCCAAGAAGGCTCTGATGATGAATAAGCAACATCGAGGATGATGTTGAACTTAAGAGGGGGTGTTTGTACCCTACCTAGTACTTGAAAAACTTTATGTTTGTGGAAAAACATTACTTTAACTTTTATTGTAAAGTTTTGTATTAATGACCAAGGATGGTCAAGGATGACTGTAAATGAATAATATTATTATTTAATAAATTAAAATAGGAGACAATCACCCAAAGAGACTGTTGAAAGAGTGTTCACTGACCCACTATGAGGAATGGAATCTGGTGTAGAAGGCAATGAACAAGTGGCAACATCTGCACTCACTTACTAGCTGTTGTAGGGGGAAACTTCCCTAAAAATGTGGTCATGTTCCCTAAGGATGGTGGAACTGAGCTGATGGCTCATTGAATGCAAAACTGACCCAAAATACCTAGGCAATCTTTATATAACCATCGAATTTGAGTAGGAGCTCACACATTCTCTGAGGAGATAGAAATTTTTCCTTGTGGTGTTAGAAATGAGCCCACAAGAGATTCAATGAGGGGAAACTATGTAATGAGTTGCAGAGTAAGACTATCTTATTCCTGCTGAGTGCAGAGGTAGAGCCATGTATGCAAGTCTATATGACTGTTGAAGTACATGAGTATGAAATATATGCAAGTCTTCATGATTGCTGAAGTACATGTGAGTGGTTTGTATGCAAGTTTTCTTGATTGCTAAAGTACAACTTGAGTGTCTTGCTTCTACACATAATCTTTGTCGTGGTGGTTCAGTGAACAGGCTCGGGGGTCCAAAAGGCAAGTGATCTTGGCTTCTTTCCGGAGAAGGTTGGGAGGAACGATCCTATTTAGGTGTTTGTCCACCCTATCAGTTAAACAGGTTCTACTTTGTTTATGTTATTTACTTTTAAACTGTTGATCTATTTCTGCAGACTGTATGTAAATGTTATCATAATTTTTCAGATGTATCTTAGATATCAGATAGTTGTTAGAGATGATAGATTTCTGAATTGATAAATTTATTATGTACATTGATTGGATGAATAGATTGATAAATATAGAAGGATGAATACATTCTTCTTGTATTTTTCTTTTCACCATAGTTGATGTACTCTAGTATAGGAAGGGTTTCATTAACATAGAGGAAATGATCTGTAAATAGTAGTGTTTATTGTTCAAAATAGAATAGTTTTCTATACGCAGAATGCTACTCTCTTAAACATGAAATTTCTTAATGTAAACACTTTTTATTTTTAAAGCAGTAATGTCAAAAAACTAGTTGTAAAATCCACATTAGCTCATCATACATTTTTATAGAGTAATCATGGTTATAAAACTTAGATAAATAATATTACTTTTTAAGATATTATTTGTAGACCGGATATAACACACATAGACTAGAAAGATTTACAAAATTGAATTCATATAGAAGTTTAAATTATTTAAATAGAGCATTATACTATCACAATATATACATGATATTTATAATTTTAACAAGTATATTGTACAGAAATCTTATCAAGTTGATAGAAATAAACACCTTTAAAATATTCATAAATAGACCCTATAAGCATCGTTTGTCTTAAACAAAGTATTATATAAAATTACCAAATCGAAACAGAGTTATGGAAAACTCATTCACTTATGCAAATAATAAAACTGATAAACTATATTATGAAATCTTTTAATACTACATGAATTATACAAATAGCACATCAAGTCTAAAGATTAACTTAGGGTTAAACCCTGTTTACAACTTATAATGATATCAATTATGTCGAATGTCAAAGCTTGTAGACATCCAACATTATCAGGTATCGAACTACTGTATTAAAATCATAGTTAATATCCGAACTATAATAACCCTGTAACGAGCTAACTCTTTATAACATTAGCAATAGACAGGACTGTCGTAATCACATAAAAAGGGTTTGAGACCGAAAGGACTCACCTCGAAGTGCGTCTAACTAGTATGAACCAGGTTAATACACCTAGGGTTGTCAACCAAAACTAAATACAGTCGATATCCATTTTATAAAATTTAAACAATTAAAAATGTAACCATTATCTTAACACAGCCGAAACCATTGTAGTATTACAGAACGGGTCCGATGGCATCTAATGGATGCATCGTCAGAATCTTATCAAAGGAACAATTAAATAAAAAGACAATGGTTTGAGTCTCAAGAATAAGCTCGCCCAGTTGTAATATGTATATATAAAACATTTATAGAGTTTAGGGTTTTAACCCTGTAGCGAAACGAAATTAGTAACATTTCACAGAAATCTAAGCTTAATGCAGAATCAAGTTAGGGCTTGTGCCAAAGCCGATACACATTCATCTTTAAAACTATCAATCTCTGCCCTGACAGTAGTATTCAAAATGATAATGCCGAAATGGCTTATACAAAAACAGAAACATTATTTCCAAACCATTTTATGAAGAAACCAGACAATGCATTTTTATAGGTAAATGAATGTCACTATACAGTAGTCATTTTCTTTACATTAATGAATTTCCAAACAAAGGCTTCGAATCAAGCACATATTCATATTAAAAAGACAAGAGACAAGTAACAACAGTCTCGACAAAGACGTAGATACAATCTAGAAGAAAATAAGTGTCGTAGCTTTCATTTAAAACGCAGGTCAAATCCCAACACAAAATCTATACAAACTATTCATTCCAAAGGATTACAACTTTGTAAACATCAACGCTGATAGTGCTTTCCAATACGTGACAGAGGAGACTTCATGGCGAAACCGAGGCTTACTGTGGTATTAAACCACTGGGGTTTTCCTTTGAATTAGACATGTCATAGACGTAAGCTTAGAAGAGAACAACGAGTAGCAAGCAACTAGAAAACCTCCTGTCAAAGCACACGAAGTAGTTAGACATGTCCTGTATTAAAATATAAACAAATAATTTAAAAGATTGAACACGTTTGGAACCATTTCTTACCTTGTGTGGAGAACGAAGCGCCATGAGCAAGCTCACCCGAGTAACCGAGACCATGTTAGCATGTTGTTGAACATGCATTGAAACCCTGAAGACCACTTTGGTCATTGTAAATTTTTGTTGATGTATTTGTAACTTCGGAAGATATTCACTTGTATGTTTTATGTATTACATTTCTACATTTTGTATCCCCAACGGAGATGTATTATTCCTCTGATTGGAAGTGTCGTCATGTGTACTTGCAAGTGTCGCAAGTTATATTGTAAGTGTCGTAACTTATACTTGATGGGTTATTAGACCACCTTGATGGGGTCGACTCTGTATGAGTCATGTGGGTCGGCCCAGTCAACGTTATTTTAAGTGGTTAAGTTGAGGTCGACCTAGTTGAGTAAAAGACAAGTGAAGTAGTGTATAAATAGAGAGTGTGTCTCTCTCATTTTACACATTCTATCTATTCACTCACTTCGCATTAGTGAGAGAGAGGAGGAGTGCGCACAAGTGGAGGAGGAGCATGCTGCTGAATATATCTATATCTTGGGTTTGATCATTGTGATCCTTGTATTGATGCTTATTCTATCTTTGAGGAAGTTGCGGGGTTTTCACCTTCTAGGTTTTCCCCGGTGAAATGTTTTGTGTCTCTTGTCTATTATCTCTTATGCTTGATATGTTGTACATGTTGTTCTTTCAGTTAAGATCCTAGATCTATTGAATTAAATGATGAAAAACTAACATGGTATCAGATCTAGCCTGAAGGAAGGCATGCTATGGAAATTATGAGACTTGTTGCACTTGCGACAAATTGCAAGCTTTGAAAAAACTAGTCATCGTAGAACTTTCACTATAAATCCATTTTGGAAAAGTTTTAGGATATGAAACTTTTACAGGTCGTAGATAACATCCCCATGTACTTTTTTTCTGAAGCACAACATCTAATTCATTGTACTTTGTGTTTTATGATCAGTACAATCTAGGGTTTTTGCCTCTTCCAGATCTTAGTCATAAACATGTGACCTAGGAAAAAAGGTCAAAACTTGGGCTAGGAATCTTCAAATGAAATTATGTAAAAAACGACAGTAAGAGAACGAATGGTAGTTTCTCAGGCAATTTTTTCAGAGGCTAAAATTGAACTAGTGACACGTGGCACGTCGTACAAGTTCGCTCTCCTGTTTTATCCCATAAACAGGTCAAGTTGCGACACTTGGCATAAATATCTCTCAGAGAATCCAATTGAGGTTAGATCTGTGGGGTTGGAAAGATGACAACTCAAGATACCACAAGCTGATGTTTTAGACCCTGTAGATTTGTAATTTCAGAGATGCACCAGAAACAATCAAGTGCATATTTATGTCAAAACATATTTGGATTCTCAGCACCTTCATTCTTGGCTTGTCACTGCTGCGGGAATTTAGGGCTTTGGAGAAAGTTGGAATTCTTGGAATCGGAGACCACGGATGGGTGCTCCTCATCAGAATCAAAATTTATAGACTAAGATCGAATTTTTTGGTTGGAAAGAGGGCTGGGCTTGATCAAAACCTAGTTCGGGATTTTGATCGGAAAGATGGAAAATTAGGGATTCTACAAAAGTTGGAATTTTTGAAGTCTGTGACCATGGTTGGAATCTCCTCAAAAAAATCAAAGTTTAGACCTTTGGATCAAACCTTTTGGTTGGGCAGAAGGGTGGGCTTTATCAAACCCTAGTTCAGGGTCTTGTCTAATGAATCTGGAAGTTTCAAAGGCAATTTTGAGGGGTCAAATTTTGTAGTTTTCAAAATCGAAGTATAGCAGCTTGATCAGCTCAGCAAGCCACATCTTTCCATCCATTCAGAAGTTTGAAATTCAAAGTTTGAATTTTAGGGTTTCTTTGACAAACCCTAATCCAACTCCAGATCCAGTTTCAGAAAATCAAAGTGGATTGGGTTAATCCTAGAAAAGAATGAATTGGACACCTGCATAAGTGAAGAAGTTCCAGTTCCAGAGGGAGATGAGGCTGAGACTTTACATGAGAAGGCTACAAGAAATCCCGATAGGTATGACTTGAAGAGATACAGGTATGTTTTTGAAATCTGTTCATGATTAAGGTTATGATATGTTTGTCTTCATATTATTGAGGTTAGTACAATATTGTTAATTTTAGACTTGTCTTATCACCCTAGTAAAAGTATGAATGCATGTGAATGATAGAAGACATTCATTGATTAGGGTTATGACACTTATGATTGTACTAATGCACTGTGGTATTGTATGAGGATGATGTTGTCTGCTAACATGAAAGGTTCAAATCAAGTTCTAGATCAAGAACATATGACCATGGTGACATGAAGGCAAAGAATCATCCATAGCCATTATAGAAGCTCTACTTACGAGGTATGCATATTTTGATTCTACAATGGTTAACTTATAAGTTATGCAGGTTACTGGTACAGGTCATTGAAGAGAACAAGAAGAAACTATTTGGGTATGTTAGACATAACTAGCAAGCATGACAATCCAAGTATTTTTTTCCTATATCAAGTTAGAATCCTACCTTGTGTTAGGATCTTATATTTTTGTATGAATGATAATGATTATTCTTGAAAGTTAGAATTTTTAGTAATCAAGGGTTTATAAATATTATATTTCTTACTTTGATTGATGATATGACTAACCAGAAGAGTCGTATGGTCAAATAAGAATATGCATGATCAAAAGAAATCTTCCTTGAAACCTTGAATACTAACGCTTATTACCGATGTATGAAATGATCATGGTCATACATATTTAAGATTATTTAGAATCATGATGTTTTGATAGTATTGAGATTATACTAATGCGTGTATGATTATGTATGATCTTGAGAATGACACTAGTGCACACTTAAGCATGCATAGTGGTCCAGGATGGATATAAGTTCAAGGATAGGTAATCTAGGAAGCAAAGATCAAGAGGGAATCCACCCTACAACCAAACAAAGATAAGTATTTGAATTGTCAATTCCTGTATATATGATTACTTAAATAATGTTGTCCAGTCATATACATACTTATGTTCCTAGATTTAGGATATCTATTATGCATATTAGAAAAGTTGCATTAATGAACAAGATACTACTAATATGCAAGTAATGGGTAAGTGGCCTATGGTACTGTACAACATTCCATTGCTACTTATCTAGAATGAAACCTCTTTGCTAACATGTTGGGAGTTGTGCACACTCTTAACAAATGTTCTGGTAGAGATGGAAGGCATTTAGAAAGTTACCATGTGAATACGGGATATGGATAAATGTTGTATTGAAGCATTGGCTAAGATAATTGCATGACTGTATGACGTATATTCTTATGTGTAATATTTTTGTTCTGTAAACTATGAGAAGTTTCTAATCATGCAATTGAATTTGACTTGTAGGAAAGATAGTGCACAATCACTTACAAAAGAAAGACTACAACATTTGTTCCAGCAAACAAAATTCAAAAGCAAACTATCTATTGAAGATATTAAAGAATCTAAAGTTCCCAAGATTCGGGATGGAGTAATGGGAGAATGCCATGATCGAGGAATACCAGTCGATCATGAAGAATGATGTTTGGGATATAGTCGATCATGAAGAATGATGTATGGCTTAGGAAGCTACTGTCTGAGTTATTTGATCTCCCGTTGGATGCTACCTGTATCTATTGTGACAAACAGAGTTGTGTGAATTTGTCAGAGAACCCGGTGTTCCACGACAGGTTGAAGCATATTGAGATCAAATATCACTATATCAGGGATATGGTGCAGAGAGGAGCAGTGGAGCTCTTGTATGTTGAGATGGACGAACAGATAGCTGATGTGTTGACCAAGCCGCTGGCCAGAGTGAAGTTTGAATACTTTAGAGAGAGACTTGGTGTACTTCAGATCAAGATCCCCTCAAAAGGGAAGTGATGAGTCCGAAGGCACAGATTCACATGATCCATTCTCACATAGTGGTAGGTAGGTCCTCCTATGGTGTAGATGTAAGGGCTGGAGCCATTCTCACATAGTGGTAGGTATGTCCTCCTATGGTGCAGATATAAGGGCTGGGGCCATTCTCACATGGTGGTAGGTATGTCCTCCCATGGTGCAGATGTAAGGGTTGGGCCATTCTCACATGGTGGTAGGTATGTCCTCCCATGGTGAGATGTAAGGGCTGGACGTGGTTTTTTCGACATGGTGGTAGGTGTGTCCTCCCATGGTTGTTGATGTAATTGCCGAGCCTTTACGACATGGTGACAGGTGTGTCCTCCCATGGTCGTTGATGTAATTGTTGTGCCTTTCCGACATGGTGGTAGGTGTGTCCTCCCATGGTTGTGATGTAAGTGCTGAGCCCTTCTCGGATGGTGGTAGGTAGGTCCTCCCATGCCGGTGTATGTAAGTGCTGTGTGATGTGCATTTGGGTTGTGATCTGTGGAATATGAGATGATATGAAGACGTTGAGGTGACAGTATGGTACACAGGTTTTGAAAAGGCATATAATTAGTCTTGAGATGCTCTTGCAGGTTTTGCAGAGGCAGCGTAATCAGTCCTTGGAGATCTTGCAGGTTTTGCAAAGGTAGTGTAATCAGTCCCGAGGTGTACTTGCTTGATGGCTTGCTCGTAGTGTTTATGAAGACCTACAGGTGGTGGGCCTACATCCAGCATGAAAAAGGGTTGGCTTTGTAGAACTTCCTATGACGAGAATAATTCATAGATAGCCCAGTGATTGAGATTTCAAGTATAGCAGCAGTGATGATGATGATGCTCTGTGATCCAATGACGATGATCCAGCTCCAGAATTGAAGACTTGTGCCTATATGTATTGATGACTTGTGTCAAGAGAATACCTTCCTAGTTAAGAGGGAGTGTTGATGTATTTGTAACTTCGAAAGATATTCACTTGTATATTTTATGTATTACATTTGTACCTTTGTATCCCCAACGGAGATGATTCCTCCGATTGAAGTGTCATCATGTGTACTTGCAAGTGTCGCAAGTTATATTGTAAGTGTCGTAACTTATAATTGATGGGTTATTAGAACACCCTGATGGGGTCGGCCCTGTATGAGTCATGTGGGTCAAAGGGTTATTAGACCACCCTGGTAGGGGTCGGCCCAGTCAACATTATGTTAAGTGGTTAAGTTGAGGCCGACCTAGTTGAGTAAAAGACAAGTGAAGTAGTGTATAAATAGAGAGTGTGTCTCTCTCCTTTTACACATTCTATCTATTCACTCACTTCGCATTAGTGAGAGAGAGGAGGAGTGCGCACAAGTGGAGGAGGAGCATACTGTTGAAGATATCTATCTCTTGGGTTTGATCATTGTGATACTTGTATTGATGCTTATTCTATCTTTGAGGAAGTTGTGGGGTTTTTCACCTTCTTGGTTTTCCCCGGTGAAATGTTTTGTATCTCTTGTCTCTTGTCTCTTATGCTTGATATGCTGTACATGTTGTTCTTTAAGTTAAGATCTTATATCTATTGAATTAAATGATGAAAAACTAACATTTTTAAAGATGGAAACTGCGCAGAGGTTCCCAAATGGCCATGGAGGCCAAACAAGAGCTCGGCTCTCCAAAAACATCACGAAACCACAATAACAATGCCAAGACCAGCGAGGACTTAGGGATTTGTCCCTTACGTGGTTACTCTCCACAAAACCATCACGTGAATCATAAGTGAGCTAGGGTGGCATCCACTACACAATCAATTTTTACCCATAACGTATAGTTTAAATATGATGTTTTCCATTCGAATTTCCATTTCACAACTTCGACAAATGCCTTGGTCTTTGTTACAAATATTAATGTCATATTATAACTTGTAACACCAATGTTAATTTTGATACGCCATCACCTTGATAAAGGCCATTAGGGCTAGCATATCCAAACCCTTAGTTAGGGTTACAATATTAAATATTCCTTTGCAGTTTAATCATGCAGCTAGGGTATAATCTTAGCCCTTGTAATCTATGTAATCATTAGCCTTTTTTATTGCATAAAAGTCCTACCTAAACTTGGATAGAGTAATGGTAATGTGCGTTAGCTTTAAAAGCTAAGTAAGCCTCACGGTTTCTCCATAAATCACTTGTCAAATAAAAAGAGACCATTATAATCAATTATTAAGATCAAACATATAACGACATAAGAATGGTAATCCAACTAGCAACGCAAGCACAAGAAGTAAATTACGACGACAGGACTTTGAGCATTGAATATCGACATATTCACATTCTATGTTTATTAGTCCATAAATGAAAAGAATGTACAATCATTATTAAAGATTCAATTGAATTCACAAATTCTCTCAACAGTAAAAGTCCTACTTCAATGATTACTTCAATGATTTAAGGACAAAAGAAATACTTGTCGAGTTCATGAATATCATAATAGCATCAATAAATATATAAGACATTTATATAATAATGAGTTAAGAGAATATCCGCAGATATAATACTATATTATGGATAGTTTAATATTAACTTCAGACATAGGAACACAAATCTAGCTAATTGTCGTTAAGACACTAATAATAATTGACGACAGTTGTAAATAAGTATTTGTCGCATTTAAGATCTAGGTTAAGCAGTAATAAAGATGTTAAACATTCACATTTATATTCCCCATAGCAATTAATAGCAAATAAGATTGCTTAGAAAAAATTTTAATTTTTGATGAAATTTGGGGATGTTACACTTGGCAAGTGCATCCAAACAAAAAAACAAAAGACCAGAGACATTAGCGACAAGTTATTTTGTTGACCTTTAAATTGAGAGTTATTAGGATTCATTAAAGTTAAATTTGTTGTGGTGGTCCTTTTCAATCGCTGTATAGGAATATTCATATCAATGATCACACCACTATTTGTAGGAGTAGTTTCCCATACCCATATGTTTTTTTTTTTTGACTCCATAGTGACATGAGTAAACATGATAAACTGTGGATTAATCCTGAGGCTTGGAAAGTGCATCCAAACAAAAAAACAGAAAACTGGAGACATTAGTGACAAGTTATTTTTCTAAATCACTATCTTCTACATTGAAATTTAGCTCCACATCACTGAAGTGGAAAAGATGTCAAGATTGAAGCATATGTGTTTGTCCTGTGTCTAGTGAGTTTAGACTATACATGAGTCAGACATTGTTGTAGCAGAAAACTATCGATAATGCAATGTATGGCAAGACCTAGTAGAAAAAGAAATTCTTAATCTGCCACATTTGCAAGAAGTATTGTTGTTGTGGTTCTTAGCATCAACATTTTGATTCATATTTAATTCAAGCATCGTTAGCATACTTAAGATTGTAACAAGACTCTCGAGCATAGAAATATGCTAGAAATTCTATCCCCAAACCTCTTCTCATGGATGTAAAACCCAAGTATTAATCATGTTAGTAGATACAAAGAGGAAAAGGATCCAAGTGAACATGGAACTTACTGAAAAATTAGTGGAAACAAATTATAGATTGAAAATTGTTGACTTTGATATGTTTTAACATTGTAGTCTTAAGAAGAAATGTTATTAGAGCTAACACTTTAAACGCGGATGCAATAATGGATTTATTTATGTGTATTTTTTGGCAATTTTTTTATTGCTTTGTATTTTTACCAAATTTTCAGTCACTTGATTTTTTTTGCGAAGTTTTATTTTGAAGAAGCTTGATATGCCTTTTGGTGCACAATATTGCGACAACATGATAATTACTAAACTAGATCATTTAAAATATAGATTGGATCCATATTTGCGATTATCTAACATTTGTGGTTAAATGGCGAGTAGCCAAACAAAAACTAATATTGAGATTAGTGATTGCAAACCAGATATCATCAAGTGTTTTGAGTTTATTTCCCTCAAAGGAGAATGGAAAGCAAGTTAGGGACATCAATATGATCAGTTATGACCATGACATTATGCCACTGGAACACCCACGGAGTAAATCAACATTTCTCGCAGACTAATGCACAAATGACAACATGATTCCTCGCTTTCTTGATTAGTTTACACCCAGAATGCGTGTCAAAATCACATATTTTGGTCTAAAAAAAAGGGGCCATATGATAGAGGAGACACTAAATACTGCATTGTTCTATTGAATAAAACTATGGTTGAAAACATAGAGTAAGTTTGTATATATCGAAAACTTACAACAGATACAATTGTGAGTGAACTCATTGCATTTTAAACAGTGGCTTCTTCGTTGGTCCCGTTGCTACACTTGTGACTTCATGCAAACAAAGCAACAAATATGGTGTTTTAGCAATTGACCATGCAACTATAAAAATTGCACCATATCATAAAAAACAGTTGTCTTTTGTTGCCCTTTCTTGCCAAAACATGTAGCCAATTGTATATACTTTCAACTATTGAAGACAACCAAATAAAATCATTGATTTGATATCTCTTTAAAGTCCTTCTTAATGGGCACTATAAAGATCTCTTCCTGCATACACAAGAACTATTGGCATCTAACATTGCACCATTGTACTTATTCAAAAATATTGTTAGAAATGGCTCAAGAGGAAGCCATATGTTGTGTCCCTCTGTAGCAACATAGTTTTTTGATGATCTTAATGATGATTTATGAAAACAAAACTTGCTTTTAGTTATGCAGTCGCAGACTGGGGTAAACTTTCCTCTAAGGCTTGACCTGCATATGTTTCTCCCTTCAATTTTTTTGTCTTCATTGTTTTTTCCTCCCTGTAAAAAAAATAGTCAAACATTTGCATTACTTAAATGACTTTGTTTTTTTCTATTTCCCCCACTTTGTTTGCTTGCTTGTAGTACATGTATCTATCAGGTTTGTTAGAATCAACCACCCTTCCCATTCGGGGAAAAAATAAAAATGAAAGAAACAAATCTAGGATTCATTGATATTTGTGCACTTGTAATTTTTTTTTTGCTTCTTGCTTACGCAAGAAAACAAAAATAGATAATGAACACATATTATATATGCAGATACATGGATTGCTAAAAGCAAAAAATGCCCGTGTGCCTCCATTTCACCAAATTTGTGAGAAATGCAAGCAACTAATCGTGCAAAATTCATTGAATTGTGCAAGCAACTAATCATGCAAAATTCATTGAAGGATAATTTTAGGGGTGAAATTTAGCCCATGGACTATTTTTCCATGTTTTTTTCCAAAACAATATTCACCAATTTGCATTTTTTGAATCCCCATTTCGCCCAATTTTGATGGGGTAAAATTTTTTCACTCTAAAAATCGCCAAATTATTATATAAACTATATAAAATCCTTATAAATTGAAATAAATTTAGAAAAATATCGCCAAATATTTTATAGTTTAATTTTAAGAATTGGTAAGATTCGCCAAGGTTTATACACTTCTAAATAAGTATGGGTCCTTAAAATTATCTCTGGTTCTCACCCGTGCATGAGCAAGAAACATGGAGGAAGAACTTGCAGCCATCAAGACCAAACTCCGAGATCTAGATGAAAAAATTCTCAGCCTCCATCTTCAACCTTCAGCCATGAACAATAGACGACAATCAGATTCTTCTGTAGAAACCGGGTTCTCTTCTTCCAACACTTTTCGTGGGATGAAGCTTGATTTTCCTCGCTTCAATGGTGATGATATGAATGGATGGATATACCGGGCAGGACAATATTTCAGTTTGCATAATACTTTTGATGTCAAGAAAGTTCCACTTGCATCCTTTCCTTTGGAACATGAATCCTTTAAATGGTTCCGTTGGTACATCAAGGCTCATGTAGAGCCAAAATGGATAGATTTTTGCCAACTCCTTTTGCAATGATTTGGCCCTAATATATCCATTGAAGATTCATAACCTAAATTTGCAATGTACATGCTTGTAACTTTATTTTTATCCCACATCAAGGAATCTTTTGAATCCCTGTATGGGATCCTAGTATCACAAAAGTGTTGAAACCCTAGTTTCAAATTGGAAATAACCCTAAAAGTAACATTGGATAGGGAATGAAGATTCATGTTGGCTCTAATACCATGTTGAAGTCATAGATCTATAGTGACAAGTTCAATAAACCCTAATCTAAGCAAGTAAAACCCTCCAGTTTATAACAACACTAATCAGAAGTATATCATACCAATAGAAGTGCATAAGATAATAATATAAGATAAGAGACTTCTATTAATGTCTAACTAATGACCACTAAAGTAAATCAATGAGACTGCTAAGAGAAGATGTCAATAAAAGTGAGGGCATTAAAGCTGCTCCTATATAAATCATAATGCAGAAGAAAAATATGAATCTAATCTAAATCCTAGGAAGTAGGTTCTGAGAATGGAGAATCTATCTAGGAGAGAGATGTACAAAATAGATGGATCTGAGAGCTAGAATATCGAGGTCCATTGGCACCATTTCTCCTGACATCTGATGCCGAATGGAGAAAGCTCGAAATAGGGGGTTTTCTAGAGGAATAAATGGAAGGCAAGCTAGGTTGTGTACTGTGATATAGCCTAGAAGAGGTGGGTGGCCCATTTCTAGGGTCTAGATGATCTCGGCTGGCTACTTGTATGGGATCTAGACTGGAATTGTGAGTGGGGTTACACTGGATATATGTGGAATATCTAGAAATATATGGAATTCCATAACCTCTACTCCACAACAATCTTTTATACCATCATCCTTCTTGCAGCCGAATACCAGAGTTCTAGAGGAAATCTTTTGAGTTTTTTAAATGGAATTTTTTATACCACATACAATGTGAAGAGACCCCAATACCTACCAAAAACAAAAAAAATGATCTTACTAGTCTGCAAACATACTCCTTTATATTCAATCAAAACCTTCCTAGACATTGATTACAATACATGTCATTGATGCTACTGTGTGCCAGCAAATATTTATAGAGTGGGAAAGTGTTTGCATCTTTTCACTCTAGGACTGCAACAATTATATCTAGGGTTTGATATACACTTAAAACAAGAAATTAAATCAACAGAGACTAGGTTATGTTAGTAGTATATCTTGATATCATTATAATAAACCAAGTCAAAGTACAGGAGGAATTTAGGGGCCAACAATCTTTAAGGGGGAAAATTCTCCATTCTAAGGAGAAAATGGTAACTAATGAACTCATCATCGAGCATTTGAGATTGGAAAAATCATCCTTTAGGGTTGTTCTGGTATCCATGTATGTATTGTTACTTTGTTATTTTTAAGTTTTTCTCTATCCTAAATTATGCACATTCAAAAAACTATATTGTTATTTCCCCATCCTTGATTTGATTTTGATCCCATAACTGTACTATTTTACATGGTATGCTCTACAATCTGTAGGCTTCCCTCACATTATTTGTTAGTTCATTAATGATTAAAGGTGTGGTGTCTTGGGTTCTAGGCCCTGTATCTAGATCATCCAAAGCTCGTGGATCTAAATATAAAGGCTTGCGATAACCTTAATATTGGTATTGCCAATCTTTGCTTAATACATCTTTTTTATTTTTATGTTTGTTGATTGACATGTCTCACGCTAGACAACTATTTGCATTTTGGTCACTTCACCCTATATTTTGGGTATCTAGCCTTATACTTTAACTTATGCTAGATAACTGGTATATACAAAACTTGTAAGTTTCCAACGTTTGTTGTTGTCATCATCTTGGTTCTGCACTATATAGTTACATATCAATATTGCTTCCTTTAGAGAAAATGGGGTTGTAATGTCCTGCCCTGTAAGTAGTACATGATGCATACTGTGATGAAGTGTTAGTAAATTTAGTTCAAAGCAAGGTATGCATACTGAGGCTTTTTAGCCCTGACTATCCACACTAATGTTCTCTATCAAATCCTTAGTTGGTTATTTGAATCGATTAATCTTATATAAAAATATATTTGAACTACAAATATCTCAATTCTCTGAATGTTGTGAATGCCATTATTCATGCTTCTTCATAGGAATAAATTAATATTAATGCACCTTCATGAAAATTGGTGCAATACAACATGCCACAAACCCATAAGAATGATACCATTTAAGGCCCCTTATAGTTATGGCCTTCCTTTATTAATTGATTTGACCATTGAAGACACTCAAGTGCCATTTACTAGATATTTCATAGAGGAAATCCAACAAATATTGAAGTAGCTAAAGGAGAACCTCAAATTTGTGCATGATAGGATGAATTCCCTGCAGGAACAATTCTACAGTTAATGAAAGATTAGATTTTATTGAGACTATGACCTTATGAGCATAAGTCTCACAAATACTCAAAGGAAAATGGGTGGAGAGATTTGGGGTTAGATACCATGGGCCTATTAAGGTTCTAGCAAGAGTGGGATCTATTGCATATACTCTTGAACTACCAGCAAGGTCACAAGTGAATCACACCTTTCATGTCTCATGCTTGAAGAAAGTGGTAGGGGAAATAGTAAAAAGTTTGAAATATCTTGCCTCCCTTAGAAGATGAATAACATGCTATTCTTATTCCAGAGTGCATTTTGGAAAACTTGACAGAAGAAGTTCAAGACTAAGCTACTATGACACTATTGGAATACCGAGTTTAATGGAAGAATTTGCAATTGGAGATTACTACATGAGGAGGAATTAAAATACTGCAAATTCTAGCACTACAATTGCTTTAGGGAAAATAAATTAAAGGAGCAGAGCTATTACAATGTCTAAAGACAACCTGCTTCATTGTTATCTATAAATACTCTAAGTAGGTTATTACGTTTTCATTTTTCATTTATAAATTTTCTATTAGTTAAAGGACTTGTTGTTAAGATAAATTTTATGGCAGTCAATGGTATTTTCTGTTAGTTAACGAATTTTTATGTGAAGTCTTATTATCTCACATAAAAAGAGAAATAAGCTAAAGTGGCACCATTAGCTATAAAAAGGCTCTTAGAAATTGGAGTAGGAGGTCTTTTAGGGAATCTGCTATCGTAGGTGGTCTATGTGATACTATTCTCATGCAGGTGTAGTGTCCATAATTCCTTTGAATTTGGGACTGAATTGGAATACATACCTACTCGGGAAAACAGTCCTTATGTTATGTAGTGTTTTTCAAAAACCAAGTGTTTTTACTAGTAAGTATTTCTAGACTATTTCTTTCTATTGTTACAACTCTAAAATATTCTATTACTTATTATGTGAGTGATCATCTAAAAGTACTACTCATCATAGGTTGATCTCATCAAAATTGTGTAAAGGCCTGGCTAAAAAATATAAAAGAATCTTCTCTGCAAATCATGATAGCCCGACAACGATTAATGTGATAACAAATTTATAGTTAAACATGTAGGAAGTTAAAAATCATCTGGAAATTTGAAGTGATCTATGTGCCATGTATCTCCAAACGAACAAATGTTGTAAAAAAAAGGAAGTGCTTTGACAAAATCATCATGCACAAAACATCCACAGTCAAAGGCATCAAAACCATTTCTACCTCTCTCCCTCTTATCTCATGGGCCACCAAGAAATCCTTAAGCAACAAGACAAACACTTCATTTCTCTCACAGCTATGGGAACTTTACATATATCATATGAAAAATTGACTAACTATAATAATTTTGGTTGCAACTAGGATAAGAAATGAATGCACAAGATTTCATCTATTTCAAATATTTGGTGAATGGAAAATCTTGTTGACTTTACAGCTTTGGGAAAATATTTTATAGTTGTGCATAACTTTTAGATGATGTATATGTGCTATACTCACAGGGTGAAAAATAATCAACGATCAGTTTATTATAGATAAACCTAAGAACAAAATTTCCTTCAGATTCCCCTTCATCACATGGCCCTTTGGATTTCTCTCAGTGAGCTCAAAGTGAACTCCCGCCAGTTATGAGTTGAGACAGATCTCCAGACTCCATAGGAGGACAAAAGTTGTTGGTTTTGCTCCCTCCAGGAGGTGGAGATGGAGTACTTCATTCTCAAGTGACCCATCTATTACTACATCCAAGGAAGGTTCCACTCCAGGGGATATTCTTAGCTCAACATAGCATAACCCTGTCTTTTAGAAATGAAAAACCCTAACAAAATCTAAGCATGGGAATCCACGGTCGAACTGGAGGGTTGAGTGACAATTTTCACTTGGATGGAAGCTCGATGATGGCATTATGACGCATCTGTTGGAAGAAAGAGGGGCGTTAAAATCACAAGAGTCGTTGGCATAATGGCATGTATAATGACGGTTTTTGGGTCGTGGTCAGTATTTTCGAAGTTATTTCTTCAGCAAGTTTAACGTGGTTGATTTAAAGTGGCTTGTAGAGTAGCCCAAGGTAGTAGGAGCATCGATAGGGTTGTCAGTCTCATATTTCATGAACTATCTTGGAAGATTTAGGGGAATTTCCTGCGATTAGGGAATTTCATGAATTTAATGAAGTGTGGAAAGATAGGGTAGCTATTACCGAATAAATTGTGCTCCTCGAAATGCCTCACGGACGCTCCTCGGAATGCCTCACGGTGGTATTGAAACTCCTAGGCTCTGCCCTGCTCGAAATGCACCCTCTCAACTTTGCTTTGCTCTTCCCTCCTCTAAATGCACCCTCTCAACTCTACTCTGCTCGAAATGTACCCTCTCAACGCTCCCTTGCTCTGCTCAATCAGACACGCAAGTCTCCCCTTTGCTCTACTTATTCAGACACGCAACTCTCCCCTCTGCTCTGCTCGACCAGACAAGGGATGTTACAAGAGCGATTGGATTAAGGAAACCAATTTTGACTTTGAGCAATACATAAATACCCTATACCATAACTTCGACAGTTTCGATCATGTGTAGTCTTTTTTAGAAATATGATCATAAAACATGCTAGATATGTTCCTGATGAATCGATCCTAGTGAGGTTTCCATAGTAGAAAACTCCCACCCTTCAAATATCTCTACGATGAGTGAAATGTAGGACTGTATGGAAATTAGAGGGTTGAGCATCATGGATTCACGCGAAACATAATAACAAGGGATTTGACTCCTTATAAATATGTTATGGCTTCTTCATCTAACAATACCGATGAATTCATTAATTGTATGGGGGTAAAATATGGAATTGTATTTTATTTATGCAACCAATTCCATATATAAGTCTAAGTCTATGGAGTGTGATATCATTTATGGGTTAATGGTTTCATAAAGGGTTTCGAAGGATAGTGGTTATTGTTATAATGGTTTGATGTTTGGAATAATAAATTTTAAGAATAAAGAGTTGTGACCTATAATGGCCCTGAAACCCACATTTAATCCCACGTGATTAATGTTTAGGGCCCTTAGACTTGTCCATAGTGCTAAAGAAGGTAATAGTGGCACCCATATCTGCACATCGAAAACATATTCCTTGAAGAAGTTGCATGCAGTGTTTAAGGCATTTTTCTTGGACTAAGAAGTCTTTAATATTATTACAGGGTGTAAGGTATGAGTTTCTCCCGCAATTCCCACTTTTCCTCTCTTGAACATGTCCAAGTCCCCACAACCAATATTGGATCCTGAAAACCTTATGTTGCATCCCATATCAAATTTAAAAAACTTTTAATATCCCACAAAGAGGCCATGCATGGTAGTTCGAGGAATTTCTCTTATCCCTTCATCCTTATACAAAACCATTTGCACCATATGCTTGAGTTTCATTGGTCAATATTGGTTAAGCATTGTTACTATTGATCAATTATTGAATTTGTTGATAATTTATTCCTAACTTCAGACCTACCTCATAACTCAATTGAAGGATCAATCTGAAACCTAGACATTTTTGCTAAATTTGTTGCAAGTTAAAATAATGATGAGCGAGGAAACAACAAAGGATCTTATCATTGGGTAGTATGACTTTCCTAACTAGCTAGGGTGAAAAATGCGAAATAATTTATCCAGGGCATGACTCAGTACAATATGGTCCATGGTCCATAGTGGAAGTGCATGACTCAGTCCAATATGGTCCATGGTCCATGGTCCATAGTGGAAGGGATAGCTCATAAGGGATAGGAAATTGTAGTCAGTCCATGGTCCATTGCAACATATAATTCTCGCTCGATAGTTAAGTGCTATCAAACTCCTTAACAACCAGAGCTCCAACAAGATTTAAGTAGCAGGGTCCTTCAAATGCATGGCCATGGTAAACTAGTCTTACAAAATTCCATTATTTTTGTTGTAATAAGAATAATTTAGATGTGATATCGAGATTGACTTATTAATTATTGGAACTCAAGATTTTTTTAATAAGAATAATTTAAATGTGATTTCTCATAGTCAAGATTGATGTCCAATTTAGACATTGAAAGGGGAAATCAAGTTTATTCACAAAAAAATGATAAATGGAGACTTCCTTTCAGATGTGGGTATTATGAATTGTGAATTGTGTCTACATGGATAAAATGCAGTATGAATACAAGTCCATTGAACTCAAGACTTCCATCTTGCACCTAAGTTGCCTAGTTCATGTTGTTGTTCAAATTTGAGAGCAATGAAATTCAAAAAAGGTTCGTTGGCGCTGAAAAATATAATAAATTTTCCATTAGGTTTGATAAATTTTCCATGAGCTTCTCTTTGTTTCAAGAATAATGTAATATTCTTTACTGAACAGGGCCAACCACGTGAAGGTGGAAGATATTATGGCCCCTCCCCCCCCACTCACATCACTCTCAATTCCCCATAACCCGACAAAATCTATCTAAAAAAAATGTGTTATAGCATATGAAAACATACAAGAAAATGTAAATAACAATAAGAAACAGTTAATTTATACATACCAATAAAAAATCTTCTCACATACCTCCTAGATTCCAACATTGCTACAATGTCATTCAGATTCTTCTTCATCTAACACAACATCTGTATCATCATCTAGTTTTGAATTGCTATCGTTGAAAAGATCGCTCATATCAAGATCATGATCAATGTCATTTTCGGTTAGATATCCATCATCAATGTCAATTTCATTATCTGCAACATCATTTGGATGATCAACTTCTTGATCGGATTCTTCATCTGACACATCTATGTCGATGACCAACTGCTCTTGATCTGCATCACCTTCTTCTTCAACATTGTCTTCTTCCTCTACTGCATTATACTTGACCGATCTTCCTCTTGGATCGTATCTAACAACGTACTGCATTATACTTGACTGGTCTTCCTCTACTGCATTATACTTGAATGCATTTTTCTCCCAATATTGTCAATAGTTTATCCACATGGATACCTCCAAGCAAAAATATCTAAATAAAAAGTGTTTTTATATATTAATTCTAAAGATAGGATTCCAAACACTATTTAAGAAAAAAACCAAAGTATTTTTCTTGGATTTCAATGTCCAAGCTTTCTTCAATCACACGTCAAGAACAATCTTGGTGTAAAGGAATTTTTATCCCATGGTTGAATTTTCTTTTGGAAAAGTAGTGGTTGATCCCAATTTTCATTATCTTAATGAGGCATTAGGTGTTGTAAGTCCAAGATTTAACAACAAATCAATAGGCCCAAGACATCAAAACCTAGGATGGTGTATCAAAGAATCATTAGCCAAATAAATTCCTTCTTGAAAGAGACTTGGTGAAACAAACACAAGATTTCAACCCTTTCCTTACCTACATGAAGAATCAAATTATACCACCATAATAAATGAGTATTAATAGAGAATTCATTTCTAAGACATGGTTCTTTTCATGTTAGGAAGGGCTTGAGAACTTATTTTGGCTTGTAAACACTCTGTGCAGCAAAAGTTCCTTGATTTTTTACCTTGTAGGGGGTTACTAACATAATATCAAGAGGAAATCCTTATTGTACATTTTTTTCCCAATGACCCTCCTTGAACCCTAGTTATAATGGTACCTAACACCATAAATTGTTTTTGGGTATAACATAACTACTACCTAGACTAATGAAATCATATATTTTGATTAGATTAAACCCATAAAAATATGTGAATATCTTTTTCTAGGTGTGCATAGGCTCGCTTTGTTGGGACCCAACATGAAGAATAATAAACATGGTTGACTACTAGAACTTTGTTTTCAATTTTATCTTTGATTTATAATACCATGAGTTTAGTGATCCACCTATATATGTTCTTATCAACCCTATACACCATTACTTCCCATTTTTCCATAAGAGAGGTTTGGAAGGAAAAATCGACACTTAAGAATTCAAATATTTTGTTAGGTATTTTATATGGATATTTTACACCATTGATGTAAAGAAGATGAATACTAGGTACTCCTAGTTACAATTAATGGAACATGTGAAAATGTACTCCTAGTTAGTATTAATGGAACATGTGAAGCCAACTAGATCCAAATTACTATTATGCATGCTTTTACATAAATGGCCACACTTTTCCTTGAAGAAAAGCATAAGCCTCATGGCTATTCTAAAGAGGGACCATGGATAAAAACTAAAGTTATAAACAAGAACCAAAACCACATCTCAAAATCCTTAAATTAGGGATTAAATTAAACATGTGAAAGCAAAAATGCATGAGGAAATATCATGCATGGACAACATTTGTGTGACATGCATGCATTCATAGCATTAACCTTGCCACCCACATGGATTATAAATGGAGGATACATGGATAAAGAGGCAGAGAAAGAGAAAAATGAGATATGCATTGCAGCCCTAGTTGGAACATAAAGGGCGCAACAAAAAAAAGACTCGTGCATTGCAGTTAAACTAACCTAGAAAATGAATGAGATCAAAAATTCGATGTGTCAACCCAGTACCGGACTCTTGAAATCGCAGAACGAAAAACCAATAGAAAGATCGCTGCAACTATAACAAATGATTTTGAAAATATGACTTAAGAACATGTATTTATAGGTCAATGAGGGTCGTGTTTCCGGCGAAATGCACAATGGTCAAATTAAAAAAAAACAAAAAGTCAATGACCGTTACAAAACAAAAACAAAAACAAGTTTTCTTTTCAGCATTTCGTGGCTATAGCGACGAAAGTTCGTGGCTATAGTGACAGATGTACTTTTCATGGCAATAGCGACAAAAGTTCGTGGCTATAGGAATGGATGTACTTTTCGTGGCTATAGTGACGAAATTTCGTGGCTATAGCGACGAAACGTACATCCGTCGCTATAGCCACGATCGTCGGGGGAATTTTCAATTTTTTACAAAAATTTAAACTGTTTTTCCACGAAAACATCAATTTTAATTGTTTTGTGGCAAAATTTTGTGGGACTTTTTAGCCATATGTAGTAGTGGATATATCCCACCTTCATGCTCAAACCTGATTAAATGGGATTTAAATTAACCCTATACCAAATGTATCCACTTGCAGGTTTGAGGATCAAATATGCTATATGACATGAGTGCTCCCTCGTGTAAGTGAAATAGATTTTCCTATCCTTTGTGCTTGCTGGAATGTCGATTGGCTTCTAAATTAATTCTTAAGGGTGGGTCTTTAGACCTAAGTCCCTTTGCACTTTTGATTTTTTCCATGAGAGATGGTTATGGAACCTAATTGATGCTTGGAGGATCTTGGTTGTTGATGAGAATCCCTTTGTCTAGGTAGGTGGCCTATTTTTCCATTTGATTGACTTTGTTGAAGGTCCTTGCCTCTTCTATGGAGTCTAATTGCCAAATGATCCTTTGGATTATTCCGCTCAATCTTGCTCCTCCTTTTGCAATTTTTTCGTAACTAGATTCATTGTCATAAGAGAATCCCTAAAGTTCATTTCCTTTTTAACTAGATAAAAATACCTAGTTGCTGATCCTTTTGAGAACTCATGCCATCCATACTTATGTACAACACTCAATTGATAATCATATTAGAAGATACAATGAGGCATCATCAAAAAATGCCATCACAAGATAACTAGATAAATAATGAATCCATACTCCACATCATTAATGTTAAATATGAGGGAGAGATTAGAAAGGAAAACATTCCCTTTGATGATTTCACCCGAAACTTGTCTACTTATATCTCCCTATTCCCCTCATGAATTCTAAATACCCATAAGTGTTGCGCATCCAACTTTTATCCCGCAAAGTAATCCTTGACAATGTTATTAGAAATATTAACCCTACAATAGAGACTAAACACAAACTTGTCATAAGTACTGAGTCACTTCATAATGACTATGGAACCAAGCACAATATTAAATGTCTTGTATGCTAATATACTTACTAAAGTATCAAACATTATTATAGCTTAATACATTCAAAAGGAGTAGAAAAACCATAAATGTTGTAAAGTGAACTCTATAAAAAGATATGATTGAGTGTTTTGTAGGGAACGGTAAGGTATCAATCACTAATGAGATATATATGCAATGATATTTATAAGTATGATAAAAGGGTTATAATATAATAAAAAATCTCTCTAAGGATGCAGTATGCAATAGGTTAAGGTGGATATTTCTTAAGAATATTTGAAGCATCATGTCATTGATCATGTATGTCACCTAACTTATAATGTCATGTGTTTATACGCTTGATTGAAAACCTTAGTATAAATTTATACATATTCTCTTCCACATAGTAATACATAATATTTAATACAAAATACAATATAAAATACAAAAGAAGTAATACATAATATTTAAAGAAAAACACAAATTAAAATTCAAAACACAAATTCACATACAAACCCCTGCACACAAGCAATATTGTTCAACCTCTCGACCCCTGCAAACCATCCGACGGCCCGTGGGTAGAGGAGATCCATAATCCACCTTCCCATGAGCAAAGGAGAGCCATATTCCATATTTCTGTGCGCAAACCCATCCAAGGATATTACCTACACATCGAAGGAGAGATATCATCCTCGGAGATACCCATCTTATTTTTGATAAAATTCAAGAGAAAAATATTTAGTTATGGAATGCAATTATCAGAGGGCTTGCCAAGAATGGGATGAGTAGGAAGATAATTACACTGTACTACAAAATGCAAGATGAGGGCGCATGTGCAAATTATTTTACGTTTCCATTGGTACTCAAGGCGTATACAGATCTATCAACTATGCCAGAGGGTAAGGAGATTCATTATCATATTATCATAAATGGGTTCAGTTCCAATGTTTTTGTGGGAACTGCACTCATTCATATGTATGCTAAATTTGAATGTGCCAATGATGCATGCCGAGTGTTTGAACAAATGTCTAAGTGAGATGTGGTTTCATGGACTGTTATGATTCTAGGTTATGCACATAGTCATCAAGCTAATGTGGCATTGGTTCTCTTTCATCAGCTGCAATTGGTGGGAGTGGTTCCAGACTCTGTTACGGTAGTAGGTGTGCTCCAGGCCTGTTCCTAGTTAGGAACCCTAGAAGAAAGTAATTTGATCCATAGTTATGTAATTATAAGTGGAATTCAGTTTGATGATGTTGTATGGATTGCTCTTGTGGATATGTATGCCAAGTGTGGAATTGCTTTTGTTGCACACCAAGTGTTTGATAAATTGTCTACGTGAAATGTGGTTTCCTATAATGCGATGATTTTAGGGTATGCATGGGATGGGTGTGTTGATGAGGCTTTAGGAATTTTTCGACTAATTGAGGTGAAAGGAGTGAAACCCAACTTGAACACAATAGTAAGTCTACCCTTGGTTTGTGCCCATTTAGGAGCTTTGCAGCAAGGGAATTGGTTCCATGATTACATAATTGGGATCATATTTAAGTTTGATATTGTGGTGGCCACTACCTCATTGACATGTATTGCAAATGGAGGAGAGTAGAGATTGCAAGGCAATTGTTTGAAAAAATGCTTGAAATAAATGTGGTGTCGTGGAGTGCAATTAATAATTGCAAGATATGGAATGCATGTACGTGGCAAGGATGTTGTTTCTCTTTTTTTCAAAATGCAATAGACTGGCCTGAAGTTAGATCAAATCGCCTTTATTTCTATCTTGTCTACATGCATTCATGTAGGCCTAGTGGACAAGGGTTGACGATTCTTTGAATGCATGAGTCAAGATTATAGCATAACACCAAAAGGGAAACATTATGCTTAAATAGTGGACCTCCTTGGCCATATTGAATGTTTGGAAGAAGTTGAGTATTTCATCAAAAATATTCCAGCTAAACCTGATGCAGGTGTGTGGGGGGCTTTGCTTGGTGCATTTAGAATTTAAGGCATTGTTGAACTAGGAGAATGTGTAGTTGAGCATATTTTTTATTTGGAGCCTAACAATGCATGGGTTTTTGCACTACTTTCAAACATGTATGCTCCACTTGGTAGGTGGGCTGGCATGGTAAAGGTGTGAAAAATGATGAAACATAGACAATTAAAAAAGACACCAGGATGCAACTTCATTGAGGTAAATAAATAAGTTCATGAATTCGTTGTAGGAGATAGATCACACCCTCAATCTGAAGATATTTACACCATTTTGGAGACCTTGGATGAGCAGATGGAGGAAACAAGCTATGTGCGTGACACTAATTTTGTGCTTCATGACATGGAGGAGGAATTGAATGAACACATGCTCTATAGCCATAGTGAGAAGTCGGACATTGCTTTTGGGGTTATCAATACAAGCCCCGACACCCCTATCCATATCACAAAAAAACTTCACGTGTGTGGTGACTGCCATAGTGCATCTAAATTCATTTCCAAGCTTGTTAAGCGTGAAATAATAGTTAAGGATGCAAACCGTTTCCATCATTTCAAGAATGGTTTGTGTTCATGTTGGGATTCCTGGTGAACAGGTAATAATATCTTTAGAAATAATACAAGATTGCATTGTTACAAATTAATGCATATCATAGAGACAATCTTCACAGCCATTATCTGTGTTGATTACAATTCTAGCATGAGATGAGTTTTGGAAATCAAGACTGAAACAATTCAAATAGAGAAGGGGACGTGTATTGTCCTAGATTGGGGTGAGTCTTAATATTAGATGATTCTGAAACACAAAATTTTGAGGCATCTATGTACTGGTACGAAAACACATCTAATGAGATAATTTGGAGGATATTTTGGCTAGTATGAAGAGCTTCGGTATGTATTTTTGGATGATAGAATATGGCTGGGATGGTCACTTTTCTACAGTGTTGGACTCCAAGGAAGGTTAAGGTCAAAAGATATATCATATTTTACTCTATGTTTTTCCTTTTTATGTTTGCTTGTATGCTTGTTTAGAAATTGACTATTTAATGAAAAATTGTGTCTAAATAGCTTGCTTATGCAATGAGCTTTCCAAAATATCAAGAGAAGAAATCTTAGCGATCCAAATGGATACTATTTGAATTATGAAGTATGCTAACTTAAGTAAATATTTTGATATGCCAATTTGGTTGTGGTTCAAGGTGGTGGTTTCAAACATCTCACCATGGTTCCATTCTCCCTAAGGTTATGTTGTTAGCATCACCACTTTCCAGTCAGTTGGCATGCACAAATATGTTGTTATGTGATTTGTCCCTTGGGGGTTGATTCACCCTGCACAAATGGGGCCACAAAATTTCTTCCAGTCTAGAAAAGCACAATTCTCAAAATAAATACATATTTTGTTATGCCTCCAATTGTGATGTAGATTTCATGTGATTCTTTAGAATATTATACCCAATCTTAATATGTTAAGTGAACTACTTTGCATATTTTTTAATTATGTCCTTGAAATTTAGAATTTCTAATCTTTTTAATTTTGAGCTGACTTGTTTTCAAAGATGACGAAGGTTCCTCCAGAAGTATATTTCTGGTTGGAATCTGAATAGCAGTTATGTTCTCATATTTCTATCAAACAACAATTTTAAATTCCAGGCACTAACTTGTATTGATGTTGACATCTTCCATTTGCACATGTATAAAAGTTTCCCATGAACTGTTTGACAATCTAAAGTGATTTTTGTTTCCATTTGTAGCTTTAAACCCAAGAAGTGCTTCTAGATTGTTTTGCATGTCTTTTGCTCAATTCCAATCCACAGTGTATGTGTTCTTTAAAAGGAGTTTTGGATATTTTAGTGCATCAAAACTTTCAGGACATACATAATATTATATATATGGGAATTTCTTTTCCTTTATATAGGGAATTAATGCGAGAACTATGTGTTATTTTGAAAATAGAACTGTCTGTACTATTGGGTATACAGAGTTGAGGATTCATTCTTCATAACACACTTTCAAATATTCATATAAACACCAAACACAGCTATATTAATGATTGTATGAGCCTTTCTAGCTTTCATAATTCTTAAATAAATTTTCAAGTGACTGCATACATCATTTCCTTTCATTACATACCATATTTGAATGTAGGTAGGAAGGGCTTATCTATTGACAATGACTTACAGAATAATCATTGGCATTAAACAATTTTATCTAATAGTTAATGTTTCTCATTGCAATCCAAGATGTAAATGATACACTTCACATGATTTCATGCATTTCTAATTAAAAAATGGCATATGACTAATGAGATGATAGACTAACATGTTGAGATTTGTGTGCAGCTTTTTGAAGTGGAGAAATCTAAACGTGGTCAAGAAATTAAGTGAGACTTGCATAAGCGAACCTGTTTGATTTTGGCATGGTTTGAACAGGTATTCTGATGCATGTGACTACATCCTCCTTCATAAATTTATTAAAAAGAGATTCTAGATATTCAGGTTACACAACCATAAATTTGTCATGCTTGTTTCTATATTTTTTATTGTTAGGTTACTAACCAAAGATAATATATGTAGCTTGAATTGAACTTTACAGGCATGGAAAGGGATTAAAAGAAGAGTAAAAATCAATTGGAGGTGCAAAAGGAAAAATTAGGAAGGTCAAACAAGAAATTATATAATATTAAGGCTATTGATCCAAAAATTTGCCAGGAGGGAGGAAACGACTCAGGTATATCATAATTTTTTCAAATTTGGTACTTTTTCTATATTATTAGGTTGTTGAATATATACTTCATTTGTATTTATTCACTCTTGACTATGGTAATGAGACTAATACTCTGTTAAAGAACAACAAATTTTAAATTCACGGGATATTTGAAACCCCAAGTGATGTCTAATTTAGGTTGAGCAAGGCTTCACACATTGTCATGTGTTTCTTTCTGAATATTAATGATATTCCCAACCAATGAACTTGATTCTTTGCGTTTGTGGTCTTGAAAATTATCTTCTAAATTCATTCAAGATAAAATTTTCAACAATTTGATAACTGTCAACCTAACCCCATACCTTAAGACCTAAAATAAGTGATCTGGCATTACAAGAATGGTTGTGGATAGATGGATGTATTTAACAAGCCTTTCAAACTATATTGTAGACTCTATAGTGATTGCATAAAGTGACCATTTGCTGAAGAACGGAAGAAATGGTAGAAATATCTAAGACTGTCTTAAACTAGAAATAGTACTTGGCTGCAAATGATCAGACTACAGGTTTCAAATTCCTGGAATGTTATTAGAGTTCAATAAAGAAGTCATTCCTTCCTCACTCTTAAAAGTTGTAGCCATGGATGTTAAGTTACATTGTTCCGAGGCCCTATTTACACTAGCACTGTAAAATGCAACACACAACTCCAAGTTTTCCTTCTTGGTAATAAGAAAAAGAATGCAAGCATTCAATTGGCTTAGGTTGTTCAAAACACTAAAGGATGTATTTTTTCTTTGATCAAACAACTATTCAAGATTAGTTGCCTCATTTAGAATTTTTTCTTTATCTTAAATACACTTCCAAGCTTATACCATCAAATAAATGCAAAGTCAACTTCCAATGTCTCGGAAAAATGCAGTATAGAGAGACTTGAGTGCCTTTATCAAAAGTGCAAAATAGAGATCACTACTTCTTGAAACACTGATAGAGTTTGAAATAATAACAGAAATATGTCCAAAATAAGAGAATTGAAAGAGAGTTTCATGAAATGCACGTAAATCACAAGAGGGTTGGGGGCCCATAGATGCGAAAAAGTATGGAGGAAAACTTCTTATAGTAATTTTGATCGAGAGAGTAAAGTAATAGATTTCACTACTAAGATGAGATAAGATAATTTTATTAGTGTCCATGAATCATCAAAAATAGTGGGGCAATAGTATTTGAGAGTAAAATCCAGTAGTGACAAACCATGGGAGTGACAAAACAAATCCTAGAAGCTAAATGATAAAATGAAATAAGCTAAATTGTTCAATAAGATAAATAGGTGAAAAATGAAAGGAAGAAGATGAATATTCAGTGGCCAATTTGGAAATAGAGATGCAGTTAGAGGAGGAGGAACCCCTATTGCACCACCAACCATGAGGCAATATGTTTGGCAGTGTACTCAAGGGAGAGCCTAGGCTTGAGAGGCCTTGACTATTCAACCCTAGGAGGGAGTTGGTAATGAGTTGTTGATATTTTCCCAACACTTTATGTAATACCCTAGTTCTCAGTCTCCTCTCAAAAGGGGTACCTCTCCCTCCTTGAGGTTGAGTCTCCCATAGTTTGGATCATGTGGAGGAAAAAACGAGTCTGAAAATAATCTTAAGGCTAAATGATGGCATCAAACTCTGATTAAATGATGGCCTAGGAGACCATCTATTTGTAGTGAATCATGCATTGTGACATAAGCAATTTGGGCTCTCAACCTTAGATTTGTCAAGTGAAAGTCATCTAGGCCCCCAAATCTTAGGGATATAAAGGATAATGGAACTACTAATCAAGTCGAAGAGATGTATCTTGAAAATGCATATGAAAGTCTTCATGCTCGAGTATGGAAAGGAACCCAAATCCCTTGTTGAGCTAGGGAAATAATGCCTTCCTTAAAAAGAACCTCTGGCCTGTGAATGGAACCGCCAAGTATGGATATTTTGTGGTCACCTTCATAGAACCCCTTTTGTGAGAAAAAAAGTGTGCCTACTGGAGTTTGGAAAACATGAGAGATTGTTGAGAAGCAATAGGCTGTGAGTTTCTCCCGACTAGATTATATGTCTATAGATAGGATGGATTACAAGGAGAGGGTGTAACCCCTATTTATTAAAAAAAAGAGTGAAGCCCTTGTGGAACAAGACCCAAGTTACTTTTATGATGTAATTAAGCCCCTATTTGACTAATTATTTATTTATGGCCATATTTCACATAAGTAGTTTCCCAAGATAGTAAAAACAAGGAAGAGATTTATTTATTCAATTTTTAGTGGTTGGTTGAGAATGAGATGAGTGCCTAGCATATCCTTGGGAATATAGAGTCTATAAGGAAATGGTTTAAGAGCTATTTACTCAATCACAAGGAGATATTAAGGCTGGAATAAGCAAGCAAAAGTTGTGGGTCACTTTCCACAACTTTTGCTTCCAAGAACTCTGTATCATGGTCATGACTCAAGGCATGTTCAAAATCACCTCTCATGAATGATAACTGATGTGGTATTAGGGGATATATGTTTTAGTGATCTATTATAAAAAGAAAATAAACTCCTACTAAGTTCCCAATTAACTTTTGCTTACCAGGAGTTTTGATGACCTTACTTCTTAGGTGAGCTAAAAGGATCATCACTTGCAGTACATGATAAGGTCACATGCTTACATGGCATTTAATTGAGCCTTGGATATTTCTATGTTGATTACTATCAACTTGATCCATTCAATTAGAACATTATCCAGTAGCCATTGGGTATGGATATTTGCATCATTGATTCAAAGGATGAATATGGCTTGCTCCCCACTCTCTTGGTTCCAGATAAACTTATATCTAGGTATGGATATCTGCATCACTGATTCAGAGGATGAATAGGGCTTGCTTCCCCCTCTATTGGTTCTAGATAAACTTATATCTGGATATTGTTTATTCACTGGTTCTCTTTTACTCTCTATACTCTTTAGGGTTTTCCATCCTGGACATTTGGTGTATTCATAACATCAGGGAATTGATATTTCCACTTTGTTGTAGAACATGTAGCCACATAAATTCATCCCAAATATCGAATGAAAATCCTTCACACATGGAGCTAAACCATTTCTTGGATTTAGCACAGAAAACACAGCAGATGATGAAGTCATTAATGACTGGTAAACATCAATTATGAAATAATCCCAACTACTCACTTCAAAGTAACAAAACAATTCTGTTTTAATAAAATTACCCATATTTATCACACCAACATTCATTTTCCAGTCAGTTCTGTTTACATCGAGTGAGTTATGAACCTTGCTTAGCTTCTTGCAAACCTGAAACAATCAATGTCGCTGACAAGCAAGACCTTTCGCATTGGTAGATAAAATATGAATTTATTTTAAATCAACTACCAAGAAACCCAATCTTCTTCATCAAATGTTTTAGGTTGTATACATAGAGAAATCACTGATATAGATCCACAAAAGAGGGATGTGATAAGTTAATACTAGCTTAAATCAAAACATAAAAACAACTAGTACATATTCCTATATAGTTACATCTAGATTTTAGACAAATCCAATTTGAAAGAAACTTCTATTTCTAATCCTACATTATGGGAAACCATCTCCCATTGATAAAGAGTATAACTGACTTTCTAGAAGCCAAATGTCTAACTTGGAGTGATGCTCATTCATCACAATAGCCTCAAATATTGAGTTATGAGCAATGAAACCCCTTAAATCAACATCTGGGTGGACCTATGTTGGAACGACAGTGGAGATGAAATCCCACTCACAATTGATTTGTATTTGTGTTGGTAATTTAGGGTGCTCAAAGTCTACAATTTTCTTTTGTCATTTTGTAGTTACAAGCACTATAAAAAGTTACTGTTTCATTCAAGTTTGTGGGTACACAGTTTCTACAAAATAGATTTATGGGCTAGTATGAGTTTATAGTTTCTTATAATATAAATTGGCAAGATTGTTTGGAGTAATTGGGAATTATATAGAGTTCAAATGGACTACACCAATCCCCAAAAACTAATAATTCAAGAATTTAGTGAGAAACTAGCCCTTAAATTAATATAATCACCAAATTGACTTCTCATATTTCCTATTTTATATCAGAATTATCAATAGTTGTCAACTACGATGGAGTGCTTATCATGTGACCTTTGTAGTTGTATGAAATGGTTTATACACAAAAGGAACCCTTGACGTGAGATGAATCAGTCCATAAAGAAATCAGGGTCTTCCCAATATAATTTTTTTAAAATAGTTTATGTAGTTATTGAAGCTCAATACCAAGCTTCTGTACGTGTAGCAGTTCGGCATGACCTACAGGACCATCCTCCATCTCTATTTTTTAGTAAGACTATATTTCACACGTGGCATGTAGTTGAAGAGTAGGGTGACATTTGGCGTCTTTTGATGGTTTAGTGTTCTTGTATTCGGTTGGGTGCAATTCAATTAACTGGAATTCTAGAAATTGCTAACTTTGCTAAATTTTGTAAGGGATGTGAAATTCCATTTTCATCAATGAGGTCCAATGAGGTCCAATGAGGTCCAATGAGGTTGGAACCCCTCTCAAACATCCTGAAACAATTAATTATCATATAAAAAATTTAAGTAGAAGTACCATTCTACTTTAAGAATTTTATATTATCATTCCAGGTTATTTTGTGTCATTGTTAAGCAAGTTGTTTTTTACCCCAAATAGTGCTACAATCTGTAGGAATCCAATAAAACAAGTTGAATTTGCTTTGAAGCAGGTTTAGAGTCTTAGGGTTTAGTTTTTTAGGTCAAATTTAGAAAAAAATGATTTTAAGTGTCACATGTGTATGCTGTCTAGTCCCACATTGATTTGGCTGAGTCGATATAGAGTTGGCCGAGTTGACTAGTTTGGTACCAAAATGGCCAAGCCAAAAATTGATTCGACCAGTTCGGTACCAAACTAGTCACTCAAACCAATTTAATGGTTGAGTCAATATGGTCATTGGTAAACTCCATTGAGTCTAAGTCCGAGTTGACCAAGCATGAAAACACTGATCTAGATATATTTTCATGTCTTCTCATTGGTACTCTTGCGTTGCTCATCCCCTCATTATTTTTAAGCCTTCTTCCATGTGCGTTAGTCTTATTGGGGAATGAAGGGCTTGATAGCTTGAAGTATGAATTCTTAGCTAATTTTCCTCGTCGAAGCTTGATCCCCACCATGGTGTGACTCCATGTGTTAATAAATTTATGTTACAAGAAATTCTGTGAGAGGCCTAGCTTTGGTGAGACTCCAATAATCCTTGAAGGACTCTGTGGACTTGATTTGCAAGCCTTGTGATCCTTCCCAATGTGTGGCTCCATGTGTTAATAGATTTTTGTTATAAGAAATTGGGTGAGAGGCCTAGCTTTGTAGATATTCCAATAACCCTGGTAGGCCTCTGGAGTCTGAAGTTGATTTGTAGTGCATCAAAGGTTGGGTAGATGTCCAATCATGCCCCTATTATGGGATTGCAGGTTCCACAATAATAACACGTCATTTTTTTTCAATTGTGTATTAAGAATAGAGAATGACCATACCATACAATAACCATGTAGTTAATAAGCAAACAAGAATGGAAAACATGGGAATATTCTTAGAGAGGGCACCAAGTACATAGGGAGGATTCTAGAATGTTTAGGAGATATGGATAGCAACTTCTGGTTTCGGTGAGGTGATAAGGATAACAACTGATGTAGCCATCAGTTAAACTGACAGTTACATGATGGCTTTTTTATTATTCAGTGTATCTGCTTTCCATTTTTACACGATGGTACTTTTCTTGTTCTTATTCTCGCCAACAATATAGATTATGCACCAGTTATATCGGTATGAGTTTAAATGCTTGTATATATATATTTTTTGCTTATAAAATACCAGTGTACTTTTCCTCTTTATTTGTTTCATCTTCTTAAATCATGGAATTCTAGAGTATTTCTTGAATCTTTCTATGTGTGATAGGATTATGATATGTATTATGAGTAAATTAACTGTCTTTGGCTGAAAATATTTCTAGATCTCTGGTATAAAGCATGTGCCACGAACTTGTTTATCAAACTACATAGTATTTTATGAAACTTTGGGTGACTGATTCGTTAGGATCCATGAGTCATAGAGATGACAAAAGGAGTGAATATCATAGGGAAAGTAAGACTGAGGAAGGAGAAAGTATAGAGAAGAAACCTTAGATGCAGTCAATTTCAGGAGACATAGAAGCACAAATTAAGTGCATCCTGGTCCATCTGAAAGAAGACTTCCAATGTTGTTACAACTTCAAATTTTGGATTAGTTGATGTGAAAATAAAGGTGTTACACTCTCTACAAGTTTTCACTAAGGAGTGACTATACATAGCAGCAGGGTTTGGTGAATTGAGCATAACTTCTATCTGGAAGAACCAAATCTCATGGGACTTTAGGTAGAAGACATTTCAGATTGTTACAAGTTGAAATTTCAAGGATACTGGAGCAAAAATAATTGCCAATACAAGGATGCATGTAGACCAATCCTCATAAGGGGTCAAAATCAACATGTCAACTTGAATTGGGCATTAATTTTTATTGCTATGTCCAAATCAGGGTAATTAAACGCAATTTGAAGAAGAAATAGTGGAATTTTTTAATGTAAAAGTCATTTGGTGCTTGCGTTGCAGATATATGAAGGTTTAAAGTGTAAATTTTGTTCTGTAGGAATTTTGGGCAAATTCAATAACATTATCCTGACTTTCCTACTAGAGCTCAGAATTGAGTCGTTTTGAAGAAGAAAACTACATCTATCTTCTCATAAAGTTTCATATGCAAATCTGATCTAGAGTGATTAGTACATCCCCTATAATTAACCCCTTAAAACCATACTTTCTCTCTTTCTTCTCTTCTTTTAATCTTTGAACTTCCCAAGTATTTGATTTGCCTACCTTGGCTGTTACATAGATTTTATAATGGTCATATGGTTAGTACTTTTCTTCTCTATTCTATGAAGTGAGAACCTTCTCAAGAAAGGTGCTAGTGGAGTTATTGCTAGGATTTTCTCCATAGAATCTCAATAGGAAGCAATAATTGTTTTCTTAGTTGTACAACATATATTGGATAAGCATGACAAAGTCCTCCAGATAATTTCTAAGGGGATGTCTCCAAAATGAGATCATGCACATGCCATATTGCTTATGCTAAGTAGTACCCATCCCAACATGGAATCGTACTTAGAGGGCTAATCCAATATCTAGGTAGTTTATTCTCATATTCCACAGACTCAGGAGAGGGATATTCACCACAAATGGATGACCTTTCAAGGATGTATAGGTTGTTTTGTAGGATACCAAAAGGTCTAGAGCCAATTGCCTAATTTTTCAAACAGGTACTTCTTTAAGTTCTTTTTTCTTTTCTACTTAATGGAAAATTGCCCTATATGAGAGGATTTTTAGAACTCGAAATGATGTTTTCAGAAAATACAACCTTTTTTCAGAAAATTTATATTTTCTCACAATTTTCTATCCCTTGTAGCATGTTACCAATGAGGGAACAATGCTTGTTAAACAAGCAGAAGATGCAGCAAGCAATAAGAAGGTAACAAAGTTTAACAGAAGTATAAAATTGGCACCTAATTAAGTGCATATGAGGGATAAAATCTTTGTAGGCTGTTGCAAAAAGTGTGAAGATATGGAAATATCTGCCAACTGTGAAGATGGCACACTTGGCAGATATTGCTAGATCGGCCAATTTGGTGATCCATCTCCACCCTAGGTCTATGATATCCCACCCTAAACAAGATCAGGGGAATACAAAGAACGCGCACCCAATGGTGGTGTGTTATTGGGCCGAACAATGAGTCCATCCCTCATATCCAAGAAGTGCTAGGTGAAAAATGTTTTGTTGTGAGTTTATCACCTGACCAAACTGAATTTTTTGGGAAATGTGTAGCAATTATGCATTTTTATTGAATTTATAATAATAAGATGTCCTCTATAAAATTCTTGCTAAAACATTCCTTTTGAATGTTAAGGATGGCATGTGTTATCTTTTTGACATGAACTTGTTGCCACTATTAAGAAGATCTACTTATCCAAGAATTGTTCCCTTGTTATGCTTTTCACCTTTCTTTATGTCTAGATGTTTAACTATGCAGGATCGATGTAGACCTAATGTAAGAGAAATTGTGAATATGCGTCGACGTGCTGGTGTGAAGGTAATAGGAAAACATTCCTTCATGTGTGCTCAAATGAGTAGTGTTCTTGGAATGGTTATTGCATGACAAGTGTATTTTACATTATACTAAATTAGCATGTCTTTTGCATTCATCAAGCAAATAATCAATGATAAAATCACCCTCTTGCTTCCAATGAAAAATTAGTCATGTTCACTAAAATCACCAAATGATTCAGTCTTCTTCATCAATGTGTAGAAGATGGTTTGTAATAGATCATGTAGATTTTGTGATGTGAAATACACAAGAAGTTATTATATCACTTTGTGTTTTCAGCTGCCTATTATCATAGAGTTTAAACAATAAATTTACTTGCTGAAAATGTTTTGGATTGGTTATATCACCCGTTACACTTTAATTCTGTGCTCTTAACATTAATTCATTTTTATAGGTTTGCATGGTGACCGGAGATAAAATTTACACAGCAAAACCTATAGCTCTTGAATGTGGCATACTCCAGATAGGACAACCTACAGAAGAGCTAGCTATCATTGAAGGACCAATTTTTTGCATCTACACTGAAGAAGAGAGAATGAAAATTTTGGATAAAATTTGTGTGAGTATGGATGTACCTATCCCCTGCCAGCACAACACACCAAAAAATAAGGGGAAAAATGCATACCTACAACAACTTCTTACAAAAGAAAACTGTAATGGGAGGGACACTAATTTGTTTACCTGCAGGTAATGGGAAGGTCCTCTCCTATAGACAAGCTTTACTTTGTTCAAGCACTGAGAAAAATAGGTCATGTTGTGGCAGTGACTGGAGATTTAACAAATGATGCACCTGCACTTCATGAGGTAGGTTTTCTTGTTGCATACTGTTGTAAATTCTTATTATGTAAGCAGGTTTTCCATTGCAATGATATTTTCAGTTCTATATAGTTATTGATGGAACTTGTTTATATATTATTTGGTGTTTAGGAAGACATAGGTCTCTCCATGGGTATCCAAGGAATGAAAGTTGCCAAGGAAAGATCATATATCATTATTCTAGATGATAATTTTGTCTCCATTGTGAAGGTTTGTTGCAGACGTAGATATTGTTTTAATCCTTTAAAGCCACATGGTTTTCTTTTCAGAAGATTCCTTACAGTTGTTTCTCCATAGTTTTCAGGTAGTTCGATGGGGTCGTTCAGTTTATCAAAACATTCAGAAATTCATTCAGTTTCAACTCACTGTAAATGTTGCAGCAGTTGCAATTAATTTTGTTGCTTCTGTTTTATCTCGAGATGTTCTATTATCTGAGGTTCAGGTTAGTCTTTTTTTTTTAACAGAAACAGGTGATAGATTTATATAAACAAAGGCTGTGCACAGCCATTCATTACAAAAAACAAAATCCATCACTCTGCATTAGAGAAGGGAAAATTGCAGAGGCTTATGGAGTTTTTATCTTGGAGTTCTATACTACCAGACTTCCTATATACTCTGTTTTTACTGTTGGGATAAACCCTTATAAATTGATTGCATAATTTGAGACAAAAAAACATTAAAAGTAGGAGCATCTAAGAGAACCTATAGACAAGAAAGAAGAGGCTGCCATTAACTGTAATTCTACTGCTGGACTGAGGCCGCATCTGTCATCTCCTGATTTACAGTTGGGGCTTCCTGCACAATGCTGCAGTGAGTTTTGCAGGAAAAGACAGAGGTGTCTGCTTTGATGCTGTCCACTTTCCCCATCAGCTCAATAATATTTCTGTCCATGTCTTCCATGCGTGACTCCAGGCAGGACAGTCAAGCGTGAATATACCTGTCTTCCATGGCTAATTCTTCGATTTGCTTCGCAGTGGTACAGACTGCTGAATACGTCCTGGAGAGATATGTTTTAGTTTTCGAAGAAAGCTGGCTCAATGTGGCTATGGCCTGTCTGACCCCTTCCATGCTGCGAGCTGACAAGGGAGGAACGACTTCAAACGATGCTGCTAAATCCTGGGTGATGCGAAGACATTGCAAAGCCGGAGCGAGAGCAGAGTGGGGAAGACTCTCCATCTTGATCACTAAGGAATTGACGGACACTTGGGGTATTAAATGCCCAAGCGTGAGATCTGGGCAGACCATGTGAAGGGCGCGTGGGTTGATGAGTGACGTCTAAACTAAGGCGCGTAGGTGAGTGGATAGATGTCCAAAGCATATTTCGCAATGGTGTAAAGGGCCACCTTGCATGTCTTTTCTCCATGCATTAAAACTCCTTAACCAAGAATTCATTAAGGTATGAAGCGATGTTTTAAGACCTTGTTCAGAGAGACTTGTCCCTTGTCCATAGTAACACCAACATTTGCTAGCTTATCCACGGTGGAGTTGAGATCTCTTAGTACATGGAAAAAGAGAGTATCCTTTGGGAGTTCGAGGCTCTTGATTCTCTTCTGGATTCTTTGATTTTTATCACTTTTGTGGGAAAAACCATAGCGAATAGCTTGAATTACATGCCTGGAGTCCCCGAATACCTGCAAATGATTCATGTTAAAGGTAACCGCAATTTCGAGAGAGTGATACAAGGCTAACCATTCATCTTGATTATTGGTGCTGATGCCAAGTCCCCAAGAGAAGTCTGCTATTTTATTTCCTCCGGGATAAAAAATTATCCCTCCTGCACCTGCCGCCCCCGAGGTTCAGGTTAGTCTTAGTCTCAATAGAATTGTGAATTTATTTGTTACCTAGATTGTTCCTTTCTTTTTCATGGCTTGGAACCCGCCTTAAGTTTTTGCAGTTTCTTTGGGTCAACCTTATCATGGATACTCTTGGAGCACTTGCATTGGAAACTGAATCCCCAACTGATCATCTCATGCACCACCCTCCAATAGAGTGCATGTAGGACATTGTTATCAAGAGTAGTTCCTCCTTTGGATTAAAAGCTATATAATTCTTGCAGGTGCCAAAAGATTTTGAAATAAAGAGCAGGGGACTAACAGTGGATAAGTACACATGCTTCTATTCAAAATGAAGAAGAACTAGATGCACGTACCAAGCCCACACTACAATCAACTGGTATTATTAACATGTACTTGTGCAAATTTGATATAAATGACAGCTAGCATAAATGTATGCCTTTGAAGAAGAAAACTGCAAAGTGTCAAATGCATGCTCACAAGTCAAGTTTTCCATATTTAAATATTTCACCAGTTACTCTGATACACTATTTCCTTCCATCCAAAGAGCTACATACAGGATAATCGTTCTAAGTTATCTGGCAGACCAAACACCGTTTGCTTCTTTTAATGGTGTGTTGTTGTTTGTATACATTAATGGAAATTTCAATTTTAATTTGTTAAATGGAATGCAGAATGAAACAGTGAAATGCATTTCAACAAGATGTTTTCTCATGCAACTCATCTTGAAGTCATAAGGAAGCCCTAAAGACTATTTATAACATTTGCATCCCTACATTGGGTCCACAATTTTATGCAGTTGATAATTCCACACTTTGTACCATTGAGGAAACTCGTGTGAGGGATAAGGCATGGAATCATTATGCCGGATTGGATCAGAAATGAAGGAAAATGATCTGGTGGATTGGTTCATTCCACTTGTGAAGGTAGATATTTTCTTTGCATCTTTATAGTTGTTATATAATATTTTAGATTCAACGTCATTTCTGGACTTTTTATTTTGCTTCTTTTATGGTAAGCATGTTTATGGTGGCTTTGTGCCATGGCTATACTATATACTGTAGGTTTGCTTGTTTTGAGCTTATAAGAGGAGTATCATGGGTTTATTGCACCATCATCTCTCTATATCTCTCTTGGAGATTTATCTCTTTTATTCTATAGCAGTTTGTTGTGAACTTGTTTTGTAGCTTATTGTTGTGCTATATGATGGAGTTGTTTGTTAGCTCTTGCTATACAATAAGCCATTTTCTGTATTTAGCATTGATTTATCCTAACCTGGATCTTTTAACCAATGCCAGAGATATGCTGGATGTATTTCCAACTGATAACATACATTCAAATGATATTTTTCTGCCATGGATCCTAGTTATTTAGAAGGGGTTGGATATCTCATATTTTGGTTCACTGTCGCTACTGGGCTTACCATGTGTTTGCCATCACCAATCAATCTGTTTACACCAACTTTTACTAGTATGTACCGTGTTATGATCCTTGAATCTATGGATAATAACTTGATTGGACAAAGAGTGGATAAAATCTCAGTCTATTGCACTCCTTTCTAGTGTCACCACCTCTCTGGATGGTCTGGATCATTGTTCTGATGCTTGAAGGTTTTGATGTTGGATGTCATCTTAAGCACCAGGTGCCATTGTTTGTTATCCTCACCAAGTTTCTATTGTAGGGCTGTTCCAGAATGGAAATCGTCTTTCCAGTTTCCATGCTTTCCAAGTTCTTCTTCACCGTGCCTGCTATCATGTCCATAAATGCCCATTCAAATTCACAGCTACTTTGAAAATTGAAGTCCCGCTCTTGCTATTTTTCAGATTGGTGGAGAGAAAATAGAGGAGCCCCTCCATGTATTTTTCTCCAACCATCTCCTTCTGCTTGGCTCCTCCTTCCTATATTCTTTAAATTTTTCCCTCATTGAGGAGGGGTGACATATGCATCCTTGCAGGCTTACACCTGTTCTGAGTTTCTGAAGCCAGTGTTTTTCCTTTTTTCTCTTAGAAAAGGATTTTTCTTTTCAGGTGCAACAAGATTTTTTCCCTTGTTAGAGATGGTCAATCTTCTCTTCCATGCCCAGTCCTACTTGTCTTGTTTTCCAGCTTGTTTCCTAGGATGGCCCAACCTGTGGTTACAAGTTTATCCATCAAGAATTTTCGGGGGGAACTGGTAGCTCTACTGATCTAGATCTCTATCCAATCCCTAACAACCTTATGCCCACATGCCTCATCTCCTTGGCTGCCCTGCCACTTTATGCTTACATCATTTCCTTAACCCTTGTTCACTTGGGATCAATGCTTTTCTTTGCCTACTTTTCCTCTTTCTAGTTGGCTTTAGCAACTAAAAAATGTTTTCTTTTCTATATGGAAGTATTCTAACATTTCGCAGTGAATTGGGGGAGTATTTTGTGCACTTTTCATTTGATCTCTCTCTCTTTCTCTCTCTCTCTCTCTCTTTATGTCTAAAAAACAACATTGAATTTTTATTTTAAAGTTATATTAAGAAATTAGAATGGATCATAACTCAGCCTGACCTGCCTGATTACTCTGATCTGTTCATAACTCAACCTTTGGAGCTGGATCAGAGTACTTAGCAGTAATGATAGTAGTTTCTGAGGAAGTTTGGCTGATTTGCAAGAAGAGCAAGCTGATCTCACTATACGTTACTGATATTATTATAGAACTTTCAATCTGGTGACCCATGAGCATGCTAACTATGTGGTGACTAGTTAAAATCATGAGATCTTTGGATTTGTGTTAGTTTTGGTGGTATAATGGAATTTGCCATTATTACCTACAAAGTCAAACATGGACTTTTCTGATAACTGTTGGTGATTATCTTGAATAAAATCTTCTTTGTAGAATTGCACTTTTTTATTTTCTTTTTTATTCATACAACTAAGTCAGCCTGAAATACTATTGACTTAACTCCATTTATTTTGTATTGCAGGATGGCAAGTTAGCCTGCCATGAATAATAACAAACCTGCTACTATACAAATGAAAGGGAAGCCTGTTGTTAAAAAAAGTGGTTGTTTCTCATAAGACAATTCCTAGAATAATTTTTATTGCAACTGGTTTTGAAGAAGTGAAGTTGAAGATAATTGTATGTATTTTGGATCTCAGATAGGAAAATGTCTCTAGCTGTCGAGAGATCAATAATTGATAGACAATTAAAACAAATTTATGGCAAGTTGGATCTTGTATTCTTTTCTGTCTGTGAAGGGAAGCAACTTGCTTTTGTTCCTACTAATTTGTACAACCATGGATTATTATACTCATGCGTAGTTTGTAAGATCATTCTTTTTTGAATTTTCATCATTGTCACAGTTGAACTGCTATATCTTAGAATTCTTTTAGTACTTGAAGCATTATTCTTGAATATGTTTGACATTCATTTTGTTCCCAAGCAAAATTTGTTTGAATATCATCATTGTCGAGAAATAAAAACTTCTTAAAGGGTGCTAGCTCAGTGGTAGAGCACCTGCCTAATTATAGGCAGGAGATTGGTGGTTCGATTCCTTTGTACCCTTTCATAAATTAGTGACTAAGAAAACCACTAAATTCGCATATATACGACTATTAGTAGCTAATTTCCAGTATCTTATAGCGTGACTAATGTTTAGTCGTATTTAGCTTAGTAACGCCAATTTCATTAAATTTGGACTTATTCCAGTCCAAGTCACTTTGAAGACGGGGCTAAAACCACCTTTCTAAACTCCAAAATCAAGCAAAATCTAGTTCCAAAACTGCCAAATCCAGGTTCCAAAAGTGCCAAAACCAGTTCCAAAAGTGCCAAAACCAGTTCCGAAAGTGCCAAAATCGATTCCAAAATTGCTAAAACCGATTCCGAAAGTGCCAAATCAAGGTTCCAAAAGTGACAAAACCGGTTCCAAAAGTGCAAAATCTGGTTAGGAAAGTGACCAAACCGGCTCTGAAACTGCCAAATCTGTTTCCAAAAGTGACAAAATCCAGGTTACAAAACCATAATTTTTATTTTGATATTTGTGTCTGTATAATATGATGGTCATTTGAAGTTGAATGTCATTAACCAAGACCCCATTTTTGAATGAGGCTTGAGCTAAATGAATGAAGGGGCAATCGACTCTTCTTCTGCCCATTATTATTTTCATTATAGTTCTAGACTGCAATAAGGGTGGTTCGATCCGACTTGTGTTCACCATTCTGGATACAGGTGAATTGTGGGATATTGGTGTTCACAATTATCTACTAAAAGAAGGGGCAGCCGATCCTTCTTGTCGGCATTCGGGATAAATAATGTTTACATGTTATAACATAGGAAATGTCCCGATCCCTGCCACATAATGAGAAAGTTGGTAGTGGGTAAATATTGTCCCAACCTTCGTAGATTAATTGTTCTTCATTTCTCTTTTAAATGAAAGGTCAATCGACCCTTCTTGTGCTTAGTATTTTTGTAGTCTTCAACATTCAGGATATACATGAATTGGCAGCCTATACTTCGTAGGTTGAATATTTGCACAATTCGCTCATAAATGAAGGGGCGGCCGACCCTTCTTTTGCCCAATATTATTTTCATACTAGTTCTAGACTGCCAGAAGGGTCGGCCGACCCTTCTTGTGATTTATATTTATCCAGTCTTGACCCTTATGGTTATACATGAATTGATCTTTATTTTGGAAGGCGAAAATCTCACACATGTGAGCCTCAAAGAGAGAACTGACGCCATAGGAAGTGATGACATGGCATGTATGATGACATGGCATCTATGATGCCATGGAATTTGTGATGATGACATGACATGTATGATGACATGGCATGTATGATGACATGGCATCGAAAGACAGATGATGGTGTTCTGGTGTTATCATTAAGTCAGTGTTGCAATATGACAAAATTATGGAAAAGTATGGCAAGTTGGTGAAATTTTGGAAATTGACAAAGTATGGAAAAGGTAGTCAAAACTGCTTTGAGAGAATGCCCGCCATAATTCATGGTTTCAGAAAAATGCATGCACCATCATATCATGCTATAGCTTGTTGAAGTGGCTATATAGTTATACATGATTGCGGATTGCAGGAACTATTTGAGTAATGGATTTGCGACATGCATTTCCACAACCCACAATTTGGATTGCGGATTGTGAAAACTTTGGTTTGTTTTTATTTCGAGTAGTAGTCCCTCAACCCTCAATTGCGGATTCTAGGAACGTTGTATATATTTCAAAACAATTAAACCCCCGTAACTCGTCTTCCTCATTCCCCAGATTAGATCTCAGCCGTCGACTTGTCTTAATCTTACGACCCAGAATTAAGCCGATGGAATTAATAAATATGTTAATTTTGTTTATGTTTCCTTTTATTATTTTTCATCTTCAAAAATTACCTGTTGTGTGGATTTTACTGCCAAATCCGTTTAAAAAATTGCCAAATCCAGGTTCCAAAACCATACTTTTTCTTTTGGTATTGCCACTTTTGAAATTGGTTTTTGCGGTGTTTCGATATAATAATTATGATGGTCATTTGAAGGAGTAAAAAATATGCAAATTATCAAATGAATCGGTGTCTGCATAATATGACGGTCATTTGAAGTTGAATTTTATTAACCGACACCCCATTTTGAATGAGGCTCGAGATAAATGAATGAAGGGTCAGCCGACCCTTCGTTTGCCCACTATTATTTTCATAATAGTTCTAGACTGCAAGAAGGGTGGTACAATCCTTCCTGTGTTCACCATTCCGGATACAGGTGAATTGTCGGATATTGGTGTTCACAATTATCTACTAAAAGAAGGGGCGACCGATCATTCTCGTCGACAGTTGGAAGTCCCGAGAAATATTCTTTAGATGTTATAACTTAGGCAATGTCCCGATCCCTACCATATACTGCAGAAGTCGGCTGTGGGGAATTGTCATGCCAACCTTCGTAGATTTAATATTTTTTCATTTCTCTTTTAAATGAAGGATCGACCGACCCTTCTTGTGACGTTAGTATTTTTGCAGTATTCACTATTCAGGATAAGGATGAATTGACAACCTATACTTCATAGGTTGAATATTTGGATAATTCCCTCATAAATGAAAGGGCGGTCGACCCTTCTTTTTCCCAATATTATCTTCATACTAGTTCTAGACTGCAAGAATGGTCATCCAATCCTTCTTGTGTTCACCAGTATTGATACAGGTGAATTACTGGATATTCAGATTTCATTCCTGCAACTTGCATTTGCGGATTGCGGGAGGATTATTGTAAATGTTTGTGTTCTGCATTTCCTTAACCCGCAATGCAGATTGCAGTAACAGTTCGAATAATGTATTTGCGATTCTCCTCTTAACATAGTTTGTCATTGCAGAGTCTTGATCAAATTCCTTGGTGGTATAGTGAAGAGGATCAATGGAGTTTTACGCATTCTAGGTTTTGTGTATACTAACCTAGTATTATTAACAAAATTGATTCATGTTCGTGTTAGGTTCCTTTTATCTAACAAAGGGTGTAAAATGGTCTAGTAATCTATGGTGTTTTCTAAGGGTGATTGTGTGGGAACTCTATTCAATGTTGATGCATGTATTGTTCAGTGTAATAGTTATTCAATTTCTACAGTGAACAAACAATCACTAGGATCTACAACTTCACAATTAGAACTTGTACATACCTCTAATGGTCATGAATTTTAGGTACCTAAACAATCCCTTGCTTGAAAAATGAAGTTACCTACAAAGGTGAAAAGTCCAATTTCTAAACTATTCACTCATTGTTTGAATAGCCAGTCAATCGGCTAAGTTATAACATATAAAAATGGTTTGTCCCGACTTCTTTATTTCGACAAGAAGGATCGTCCGCCCCTTCTTTTCGTAGTTGATTGTGAAAACATTTTTCCAGCAATTCAGATATATCCATAATGGAGAACACAAGAAGGGTCGACCAACTCTTCTTGCAGTGTCGAACTATTATGAAACTAATATTGGGAATATGAAGTGTCGACCAACCTTTCAATAATGAGGCAATTTTCAAAATAGAACACCTTGGATGTTTTAACATATAAAAATTGTTTCTCCCAACTTCTGTTTTCCGACAAGAAGGATCGGCCTCCCCTTCTTTTTGTAGTAAATTGTGAAAACCTTTATCCCAAAATTCATCTATATCCATAATAGAGAACACAAGAAGGATCGACCGACCCTTCTTGTGGTGTCAAATTATTATGAAAAGAATATTAGGAATAAGAAGGCTCGGCCGACCCTTCATTTACGAGGGAATTGTAACAATAGAAGACCCCGGAGAAAGAGTGGCCGCTCTTTCTCTGAGAATATTTCCACTTTCCAACCAAGCCTTTGAAGCAAAACGTCTATAAATTTTGTTGTTTAGATGTTGATATCTAGTATCCCAGGGTGACATGTGGAACAATCATATTGTGACACGTGGCATACTTGATTTGGAAAATTGAGTATTAGAAATATAGTTTAATTATAGTATTGACTCGTATAGAGTATTTTCTCCTCTGAGCACCACTGAATCCATGCTAGGTTTTATTCTCTATTAAACATTGTTTTAAATATGCTTGGGCGAACTGCAAGAGGAAGTGAATAATTATAGTAGCATTTGTGGTCTCACAGTATCACTACCTCTCTAGCTGCCGGTACACCCTATTATCTGGGTCATTCAACACGTTGAATCATCTAGATACTTGCAATCGTTGAGACCTATGGATTGGAAATATTGACACCTAAATCCTCCAAAAACAAAAGTATCGAAGGCAAAGACGGTGTTTTGAATATTTTGTGCCTGTTTCATGTTCTAGTTGGCCATCAAACCCAAATGGTTTCATGTGCCCAGCTTATTAGATATTGAAAAATATATATATATGGCAATTGAAATGTTCCGTTACAAATTTAGATAAAAATATAAATACCTGGCAATTGAAGTTAATATTCCTGGCAATTGAATTTACTTCAATCTTTCAACTTTTACAGAGCTTGGGCTCTCAATACATTTCATGACTAGTACGAGCTTGAGCTCACAAACACAGACTCTTCTACTACAGGATTTATATTAAAAAATTTCTTACTAAGAAATAAAAATTAGTAGAAGTTATTCCGGGTTAAAACAGTGCAAATTCGCCGCATTACACAGAGATGAAATTTACTTCGATCTTTCACCTTTTACAGAGCTTGGGCTCTTAATACATTTCAGGACTACGAGATTGAGCTTACAAACACCGACTCTACTACAATAGACTCTACTACAGAGAATTTACACAGACTTTATTTTTGCTTCAACTAGAAGCTAGTATACTTTATCTTTGCTTCAACTAGAAACTATTATTACTTTATCTTTGCTTCAACTAGAAGCTCTGAGTCACATTAGTGACAAATCCCGGTCTTGGGGATTCAACAGTGCTTGAAATTCCCATATATCATGGTGTGGTGAGGATTTGTGAGGGAACTACTACCGAAATGCCCATATATCAGGAAGAGAGCGACCATAAGACTCAAGTATTTTTGATAATACAACAAAGAAAACGGAACATAGGCGATAAAGAAGAGTGCCATGACTTCCTGAAGATTTCATTTTGTTGCGATACCAGGTATTAATACTTTAGTTATTATATAGCGAATAATTGGTGAATTGAATTGGATGTTACGGATGGGGAAGGATAATTATGACAGTATGGAGGGATGGTGGTCATAGATATCATCTGTACCAAATGTAGATTTTGCTGGAGTAATTGTACATGTATCACCCTAATCGATGCCTTGAGAAAGGAATGTATGCTAACATGGCGATGGTTTATATGATGAAATTCTGAAATGGCGGTTATCCTAACGGTGCTAATAGTGAATAATGGCTTGTATCACGTGTGTGAAGAAAATAATCACATCATGCTTTAGTCGAAGTTATGACTTGTCACAAACACCAAGATCACCGCCATCATTTACCATTAGCACCATTGGGACAAACATTTTTTATATGTTCTAACTAAGCTTGTGCAATATTATTTTATATTCTGTTAATTGTAATGTTGTGATTTCTCTGTAACTTATTTAATTCTATAATATGTATGTTTGAAAAGAGAACACATAAAATCCTTAGAACTGTTTGGAAAGAAAGAACACATAAAATTTGAATATTTTAATGCCCCTCAAGGGGATTTAGACTTTGAAAGCGTGAATTTAGACTTTGTAAGTGTGAATATCAACCTTTCTAAAGTTCAAAAACGGTTTCTAAGTGGCAATATAGGCTTTGAAATGTGGGTTTTTCTATTCGAGTAGTGTGTTTTTTTACTGCTTAAGAAATACCTTAAAATTGCAGTTTTTTTTGTTATAAAGCTATGAATTTCAATTGAAAATGTGTGAATTTGAACTATCATAGCCAAATTTTTGTTCTTAATATGCAAAACAGAACAACCTTTTTCTAATTTTGGCAGGTGATACAATCCATCATTTACGACGAATATTACTAAGCATGCTATAGGCCATTTAATGCATTGGCAGCAGGCATGTTGGCCATTGGATTTTCAAGGAATTGATTGGAGTGATACGTGTACGATTACTCCAGCAAAATCTGTACTCGCTACAGATGATATCTTTGACCACCATGATCCCACCATACTGTGATAATTACCATTCCCCATCCGTCCCAGACTCCCATCCCATTCAATCCATCAACACAGTGGCAACTCACTATATGTAGGCTAATCCATTAACATAGTGGCCACTCACAGCAAACTGAAATGGAATTTTTCAGTTTGTTCGCCTTATATTCCCTGGGTATGCATGGATTTTTCATTATGTTCTTGCAACCAGGAGGAGACATGAGACATAGGGAGATTAAGAAACTTTCTCATATTATAGGTAGATGGTAGATGAAGAAACGTTCTCATATAATGGATCTAATGCAGCATTTTCCTGCAGAGAAATTTGGGGGGATAATAGGTAGCTTGAAATCATTGAAGAATCTTGATATCCATATTTTGAATGCCTTTGCTTCCACTAACTACGATGTTAGGAGCTAACCCGTCCAAGCGGGATGCCCAGACCAACTTTGTTAGGAGCTAACCCGTCCAAGCGGGATGCCCAGACCAACTATGTTAGGAGCTAACCCGTCCAAGAGGGATGCCCAAACCAACTGTTATGGTGCACTTGGAAATTTAGGAATAGTTTCTCTATTTTTATTGTGCATGATGATATGTGTGCTCACGCATTGGCTGCAATAAAATGATTATTTTTGCATTTGTTGGAAATGGTTTCTTTTTAATATGGCAACGTGATAAACAGTTATTTGTTTTCTATGCAGGTATTTGAGAGAGATGCAATACCGCCGTGTCTACGTTATATTCGAATCTCTATGCCTCTAGATCATGCTGTCAGCTTCTTCTAACTGCACATAATTTGTTTCACTCGTTTTAAAGATGCGCACCTCACCCATTTCCACTGCATTTTATAGTCAGTCCCATGAGACAGTCGAAAATCTCGAGACTTTCCAGCTCCGTAGAATGAAAAAACAGAATGTTATCAATCGTTTCTATTTCTTCCTCGATGAATTTTAGCTCACTAAAGTTCATCTCACCAACTTAATATAGTAGTATCAGACTTAACTGATACTAAACTTGGTGATGATGTAGTATCAGAGCTCGATGATGTAGTATCAGACTTAACAGATAGTAAACTTGTTATCACCATCGCACATTGTTTGCACTATTCATCAACAAATAACTACATCTGGCTCAGAGAGCTTACCAGTCTTTGCAAGAATATTCCCTTTGTAGCTGAAGGTGGGAAAATCATCAGGGTAGGAGGCTTTCTAAAGTTTCTCGAGGCGCCTGCATCCAAGAGTAACTAGGCCAACTTAATGGGATGGAAATTGGAATCCTTGGATGACTATGGGATTTTCAACACTTTTTGAAGGTACTTACCTTCTACTACCACCTTGTGCAGGAGGTATGATGTATTCAATGAATGATTTGGTTTCATTCTTTCAAAGACACTTGCAACGGAGTCATCGAATGTTGTTTTAGTACATTCCTTCATGTCAGGAATGAGTCTAGTGCTTCTAAGTCTACAAGTCAAAGATCCAATACAAGTTTAGTCTTTTATTACTCCTTCAAAGGAGATGATCTGATTAAGGACAAGGAGAATCTAAAATGTTCAGCGACTTTAAATTATTCTGAACTTGAATTTAAAATCAAAAAATGCAATTGAAAAGGACCTTCTGAAAGTGGCAATATTGGCTTTGAAAAGGGAGTTTTTCTATGGGAATAGTGTATTTTTTTACTACTTATGAACCTTAAATTGTGGTTTGTTGTTATAAAACTATGAACTTCAATTCAAAAAGTGTGAATTTAAAATAAACAAATGCAATTTCTGATTTGAAAAGTGTGAATTTCAAAATAAATAATGCAATTTTTTAGTTGAAAATTGCAATTTTCATTTGTAAATGTTTTAAATTTTAAGGTGAGAAAATCAATGTCTAAAATATTCAAGTCACTTTGAAGACGGGTCAAAACCCGCCTTTCTAAGCTCCAAAATCAAGCAAAATCCGTTTCCAAAACTGCCAAATCTAGATTCCAAAAGTGCCAAAACTAGATCCAAAAGTGACAAAACCGATTCCAAAATTGCCAAAACCGATTCCGAAAGTGTCAAATCAAGGTTCAAAAAGTGACAAAACTGGTTCCTAAAGAGCCAAAACCGGTTCCCAAAGTGCAAAATCTGGTTATGAAAGTGACCAAACCGGTTCCGAAACTGCAATATCCGTTTCCAAAGTGCCAAAATCCAGGTTCCAAAACCATACTTTTTCTTTTGAACGAGGCTCGACATAAATGAATGAAGGGGTGGCCGACCCTTCTTCTGCCTACTATTATTTTCATAATAGTTCTAGATTGCAAGATGGGTGGTTTGATCCTTCTTGTGTTCACCATTCTGGATACAAGTGAGTTGTCAGATATTGGTGTTCACAATTATCTACTAAAAGAAGGGGTGGTCGATCCTTCCTTTCAGCAGTCGGAAGTCGGGACAAATATTGTTTACATGTTATATCATAGGCAATGTCCTGATCGCCACCACATACTGCGGAAGACTAGTCGATAGTGGGGAAATGTTGTCCCAACCTTCGTAGATTAATTGTATTTCATTTCTCTTTTAATTGAAGGGTCGAACGGCCCTTCTTGTGCTTAGTATTTTTGCAGTCTTCACCATTCAGGATATACATGAATTGACAGCCTATACTTCGTAGGTTGAATATTTCCACAATTCCCTCATAAATGAAGGGGCGGACGGCCCCTCTTCTGCCCAATATTATTTTCATACTAGTTTCAGACTGCCAGAAGGGTCGGCTGACCCTTCTTGTGATTTATATTTTTCCATTCTTGACCATTCTTGATTGCGAAAACTTTGGTTTGTTTTTATTTCAAGTAGTAGTCCCGCAACCCGCAATTACGGATTGCGGGAACATTGTATATATTTCCAAACAATTAAATCCCCGCAACTTGTCTTCCATGTTCCCTAGATTAGATCTCATCCATCGACTTGTCTTAATCTTACGGCCCAGATTTAACTCGACGGAATTAATAAATATGTTGATTTTGTTTCTGTTTCCTTTTATTATATTTCATCTTCGAAAATTACTTGCTGTGTGGATTTTACTATGAGTTTTTTCCAGGGGTCGTTTTAGCCATTTTTTCTAGCTTTAATGAAGGGTTGTTTCCCTTTCCCGGGTGGGATGGACAACCGCACAAAAACCATCTCTCCCTTGCTTTTCCAACTGAAGAAATGAATGTATTGTTTGCAAATTCCTTGTTCGACAACTTCTGCTGTTTGCATAATTTTTCAATGATGTCCCGAGGAACGTCTCTATGTAGAAGACGAGCTATTCGATGCCGATACCTTTGATGGAGCTATTTATATTGATCATCTACAATGATAATTTTCTGCGCAGAAATAGTATGCTGCCCATCCAATATATAAAAATTTACTGATGGCAGATCAATTTCTTTTTCATTTTTATCGGAAGAAAGGGCAATTTGGTCTCCTTATTGAAAGGCAATAGAATAGCATCTCTCAATGTTGTTGTAAATGTATGGACAAGTGATACCACCATATTTTGCACGACCTCATCATCAACCTTTCGATATTGTAAGTGCAGAGGTGCAACAACACATCTTGTTACGTCAATGGAAAAAACTTTCTCATTGAACAAAAAGTATTGGATCTGATGTTGTTGAACTTCTTTTGAAGTTTCAAAGCTCTTACTCGCTTTCCGCAGCATCGCTCTAGAAGTACTTCCTTTGAGTTATTTCAAGGTAGATTTCCCCACATCTTTTACAAGATTTTGGAGAAAATCTCTTTTGTTGTACGTTCGAATCTTTTCATGGCATACCTTTATTGGCCCCTTATAAATATTCAGATAATGTAATACAAAGGAAGTTTTCCCAACCAACATTCTTTTCCTCCATACCGACAAAATTCCTTTCTTCAAGGATGTCGCGGTATCAATTCTGGAACGATTAGAAACAACATACAAGGGAAAAACCCACCCTTGCTTCGCATAGGAAATCGGATCTAGATCGGGACCATTTTTCATTAGATCTGGTCGATAATCAGAAACCAGAAGATCACACTGTATAACGCCATACTTTTCAACAATCATCGCTTCAGCTTGCACTCACAATTTTTTATCAGAATCAACAGGTTCTGCATATGTCAATATACCAGCTCTAATCGGATTTCCCTCGAAATCCAAGTAGAATAGATATAAATCTGGGTACAAATTATCTGGTTCTTCCATCTCAACATACCATCCATTTGTGAATGGGGGAAGGTAGTGCTCTTTTATCAATTCAAAGCAAGGGATTTCCTGGTAGTTACCGAGGCTCAACATATTATGCCATGCTTTATCTGCAAAACAATCAATATTAAGTAGTCAATATAAGAATGCATACAATGTCTATAATTATAAATAGTCCATGAGAGATAGAATGCACATTTTATAGAGTCGTTTGGGATAAGGATCGATCATAGAACGAGCGATTATCATAGAACAGGCGGGTGATCATTCTTGTTTATGTGTATGAGTTTATCACATGTTTTTTATTCGAGTTATGTATACTGAGATAGCTGCCAAGTGCGAAGTCATCTGGTGTTCTAGTTGATGTTAAATAGAATGTTATGAGAAGATGGTAACAACATCTGTGCATCACCATGGTTAAGAGAATCTTGATTATGCAACCCCCATATTCACTTGAGGTTAGACTTCGACCTGTTTCCAAGGTGATGCTGAAAGTTCGGCCGATCCTTATCTCAGTCTTCTTCCAGTGTTCACCATCCTTCATATACATGAATTGACACCCTCTCCTTCGGAGGTTGAATTTTTTTACAATTCCCTCGTAAATGAAGGCTAGGCCGAAACTTCTTGTACTCAAGACTCATTTCGTAATAGTTCAATACAATAAGGAGGGTCAGTCAACCCTTCTTCTGTTCACCATTCTGGATATGGGTGAATTCACAATTCTCTACTAAACGAAGGGGTGGCCAATCCTTCTTGCCAGATGTTGGGAGTGAGGATGCTGATAGGGGCCAGATAAACAGTTGATAATAACTACACATAGGCTCAGAGAAATTCCTTTATCCCTAGATGTGCTTGTAAGAATGATAGGAAAGGATAGATAATATAAAAAATGGAATGCACTGGGATCTGAGTACTGTTTTATTTGGTTGATCCCTTCCTCCCTTGGTCGAGTTCAAGGGGGAAAGTTAATTTATATGGACTCAAATAGACTCTAGCACCTTGGTGAATGCACATTCTATCTGGCACCAAGTCCAACAAAACTGATGCAATAACTAAACAACCAGCTCAAAGAAAAATTCAAAGAATCAGGTAAGAGAGCTACAATGGAATGTAACATTACACATATGGAACAAATTTATATTCATTTTGAATCTTTGATATAATATAAGCAGAATTAATCTAGGGGTTTAATCTTTCTCCCATGCATGCAAGAAAATTTCCCACTTCCATAGGTATGTTCTTCCTCCATGAGATCAAATGAGCTAAGCCTTAAAATTGGACAAAAGTATTTGCAGGCCACCTGATAATTTGAAAATATTTATGGTATTAAGAATGGAATTTAACTGCATTGAATAGATGGAAACCTTAATTAAGCTTGGAAAATGATTTGACAACAAGCTCTACAAATCATACAAAGATAACAAATAAAAATTATTAAACAGTATTGATTGGATTGTTTCTTATCTTATCTTTCCCACCAGACCAAATCATTTTGACAGTAACTAAATGGCTACCTTGCCTTTGTTAAAAATTGCCATGCAATGAAGGGACGGTCGTCCCTTCTTCTACCAAGTATTCTTTTCATAATAGTTCTAGACTGCAAGAAGTGTTGGCCAATCTTTCTTGTCTTCAACATTCTGGATATTACAGATGAACTCTTGGATATAGGTGTTCACAATTTTATACTAAACAAATGGGCAGTCGATCCTTCTTGTAGCCAATCTTCATTCCCCACTATTTACAGCGGATGTAGGGAGTCGAGAATTGTTGTCCCATCCCGCAATCTGCATTCTGGGTTGCAGGATAGTGGTATTGATGGAAAGTTGGATGAAATCTAGGTATCCGCAATCTGTAACATATTTGCGTCTTCGGTAAAGGCGATGAAATCCTCATGCGGGGTGCAAGAAGGGTCGGCCGACCTTTCTTGTGCCGAGTATTCTATTCAAAATAGTTCTAGGCTGCAAGAAGGGTCGGTCGATCCTTCTTATGTTCACCATTCCAGATACAGGTGAATTGTAACCTATAGGTGTATACAGTTCTCTACTAAACGAAGGGGCAGCCGATTCTTCTTGTCACGTGTTGGGACAAATATTGTTGATATGTTATAACTTATCCAATATACCGATCCCAACCATAATTTCATTGCGGAAGTCGGAAGTCTGAAATTGTTGTCCCAGCCTAGGCAGGTTGAATATTTTTACAATTCACTCGTAAAAGAAGTGTCGGCCGACCTTTCTTCTATCGAGTATTCTGTTCAAAATAGTTCTAAACTGCAAGAAGGGTCGATTGATCCTTCTAGTGTTCACCATTCTGGATACAGGTGAATGGTTGGATATAGTTGTTCACAATTTTATAATAAACGAAGGGGTAGCCGATCCTTCGTGTCAGAGGTCGGAAGTCGGGATAAATATTGTTTATATGTTATAACTTAGCCAATCTCAGTTCTAGGATGAATTATGCATTAATTTGGAAGAAAGAACATTGACAATATTTAAAAGTGTGGATCAGAGCATACAAAATGAATTATAACCCCAGGTATTATAGTCAACTATGAGGCAAAGCGATAAGATGGTGTAACATGAAATACATCCACAAAAAAGAAATTAAAAGACTGAAGAAAGTAAAAACATGTATTATTAAAGTCTTCAAAAAAGATTACGTCACTGTATTTTTTGCTCTCAGATCCAACCCCTATTACTCTGTAAAATCAAAATTTATACAAAACAATCTTTGAAATCGTCGCTAAAAAAAGAAATTTCAAAGAAATCTCTCTGATCCAACCCCTATTGTCTTGTTCAAATTTGAATAAATTTGCCATTTATTTCAATCCTTCTATTGTTTGATGATCAAAAGCCTTGTTTCCATTTAGATGTCTCCTTTGGGATATAATTTGATGAGGATCATAATTCATCCTTTCAGCCTCTTGGAAATCCATAATCTTCAGTAATTTTTCTACTACAGACAGGGCTTCCTTATTCTTAATGATGGATGGACCAACTTTAAGGGGGGATTTCAAATCAGATGCTTTTTTGAAAGCACATAAATTTTCTTTCAAATGCAACCTTTGTCTAAACAATTCCATGGAAAAAACCCTCGCTGTTAAAAAGGATGGAAACAGATATGGTGCTCCAGTAAAACCATACACCCTAATTATAGTATGTTCTCTATACAAGAACCAATCACCTGTTTGGCCTTCTGGTGCAAACTATAAAGTTTCTTTCATTTTTTCTAACACTCGGGGAATTTCAGCATTAAAAATAATTTTGTAAATTTCTGCCATGATTTTATGGGTGAACTCAAACATATTGACCTGTTTATTAAGGTCATGAGAAAAGATGGTACCAAGAAACTTGGATTTCGAAATGTTTGAACAATATGACTGATACTTGAATATTTCTGTCAACAATCTCATGATTGGTCTTTGGGTCTTGCTTCTCCTTGGTTGTCTTAGGATAAATATTCTTGGAGGCTCTTCTTGAAGAGGATCCAAAAATTCTTGTGAAGTCACATGCATCCAATGCAACTTTGATATCTTTTATTATCTCTTCCATAGAAGGTTGACATTTTACAGTAGAACATGCAACTTTTTCCTGAATATGGCTATCAGAATAACCATTGTCTGTTCTGTCAATCATGATCTCATGGGAGATTCTTATGGAAGGTACTTCTTGGGAATTCTCTTCCTCATATTGTTGTTAAATTTTGAGCATTAATTCACAATACTCTAGGATCTTTACTGACAGAATAACATGTACAGTATATCAATGCATAACAATCATATCAAGCATGTCAAGCATCACAAGAATCAAAAGCAAGAGAGACAAGAGACACAGAGTTTCCATGGGTAAAACCCTAAGGTGAAAAACCCCACAACTTCCTCAGAGATAGAGAGAGCAATGGCTCAACCAAAGTACAACCAAAATACACTGATATAGTCTCCTAGTAGCATATGATCCTCCTCCTCACTAGTGCGCCACTTTCTGAGTGAGAGAAGTATGAGTTTCCGAATGATCCAAATAGAGATCTCCTGATCTCTATTTATACTAGTTTGTTTTCCCAATGGCCTTATGGGGCCGACTTGTCTAGCTAGGTATATCAACCATATAATATATATTTCAGGGCCGACCCCACACATGGTGGTCTAATAACCCTACGCCAAGTACACACATTTGCGACACTTGTCAATACACATGACGACACTTCCTTATAGAGGAATAACACATCTCTTATAAGGGTACAATAAATATATATGAAATACATAGATGGAATACATTCTGAAGTTACATATACATCAACACTCCCTCTTAACTAGGAAGGTATTTCTCGACATAATTCTGCTAGAAAAGTCTTCTTCTCGGGATCATCGTCATCGATGCATCGTCATCATCATTGTCACTGCTGTTGCTATCTCAACCAATCTCTGACTCTACTCTTCATAGGAAGTTCTACAGAGCCAGTCCTTTTTCATACTGGATGTAGGCCCACCACCTATAGGTCTTCGTCATCATTGGCCATACTGTGGAATCCTCGGGACTTATTACGTGCGTTACAAAACCTTGCAAGAGCATCCCAGAACTTATTATGGGCACACAGCCCAACTTATCGGATCTCCCAGGGAGCTATTACATGTGACCCTACCACAAAACCTTGAAAGAGAATCCCAGGACTGATTATGAGCACACAGCTCAACCTATCGGATCTCCCAAGGCACTATTATATGTGGTCACCACAAAACCTTGCAAGAGCATCCCAGGACTTATTATGGGAACACATCCCAACCTATCAGATCTCCCAGGGCGATATTACATGTGGTCATGGCAAAACCTTGCAAGAGCATCACAGGACTTATTACGAGCACACAGCTCAACCTATTGGATCTCCCTGGGCGCTATTATATGCCATAGGAAAAAACCTCGAAAGAGCATCTGCCAGATATCCCAGGGATCTATTATATGCCAGCGGAAAAACCTTGCAAGACTATCTGTAGATCTCCCAGGGCGCTATTATATGTCCTCCCAAAGCAAAAATTTGAAAGAGCGTTTGCCAAATCTCCCAGGGAGCTATTATATGCCAGCGGTAAAACCTAACAAGAGAATCTGCAAATCTCCGAGGGCGCTATTATATGCTTATCTGCACAACCTATCCATGGCCACAAAGTATCAACCTGATACTCACCATACATCATCCTCATGTATACATGATCATCCTGATCATCATCACTGCAACATCCTGCTGCATGTCATCTGGAGCAACATCCTGAAGCTCGTCATCCATGATCATCCTGATCATATAATGCATCTACCTGATGCATACCAAGTATCTACCTGATACATATCATCATACATGATCCACCTGATCATACAATGTATCCACCTAATACAAATACAAAACATGATCCACCTGATCATACCTTATACATATCAACATACATGATCTACCTGATCATACACAGTATCCACTTGATACATATATAGATACATGGTCCAAGCATCCAACATGATGCATATACAAAACATATACATATGATCCTACTGATCATATCCAACATCCTCCTGATGCATATACAGAGTAGTAACTGGAGCATTGTCCTGACGCTCATCATCCAGTGCTTACATCCATAGCCATGTGAAGGATCCTCCTTCCAACATGCTTGGAATGGCTTCTGCAAATGTGTCCATCACTTCTTCCTCGAAGTGTCATCAATTTGAAGAACAACAAGCCTCTCCCGGAAGTACTCGAACTTCACCCTGGCTAGTGGCTTCATCAGCACATTTGCAATCTGCTCATCCATTGCAATGTATAGGAGCTTCACAGCTCCTCTCTGCACCATATCCCTGATATATTGATATTTGATCTCTATGTGTTTCGACCTGTCATGAAACACTGGGTTCTCGGATAGCTTCACACAAGTCTAGTTATCACAAAAGATACTAGTAGCATCCAACAGGAGATCAAATAACTCAGACAGTATCTTCCGAATCCATACTGCCTCACAACTAGCTGAACAGGTTGCAACATACTCTACCTCAACTGTAGTCAGTGCTACGCAGGACTGCTTCCTGCTGAACCAAGAGATCACACCTGATCCCATACTGAAGCAACACCCAGATGTGCTCTTCCTATCTATAGTACTACCAGCCCAATTTGAATCAACATAAGCCTACAGGTTAAACTTTTGATTCGCTTCATACTTGAGCCCATAATCCACTGTACCCTTCAGGTACCTCAGAACATGCTTTACAGCAACCGGGTGAACACTCCTCGGATCCATCAGGAACTGGCTCAATGTGTTCACCACAAAGAAAATATCTGGTCTCATGTTCATCAAGGACATCAAGGACCCAATCATCTGACGATACATAGAGACATCAACCGGCTTAGATGAAGCATCACATAGAAGCTTCAGGTTCAATGCCATAGGTGTGGCCATGGCCTTGCAATCCATCATCCCGAATCTCTTCAAGATATCTATTGTGTACTTCCCTTGAACAAGGAAGATCCCACCTACACTCTGCCACATCTCCATACCTAGGAAATAGTGCATCATTCCCAAATATTTCATATTGAACTCGGCAGCAAGCTTCCTCTTAGTATCTGCAATCAATCTGTCATCTCCTGTTACAAATAAGTCATTCACATACAGGAGTAGAATCACAGTATTCCCTTCCTCAACCTTGTAGTAAAGGTTGGAATCCGCTTTACTCTTGGTAAATCCCAAACTAGATAGGAAACTGTCCATCCTACCATACTAAGTTCTGGGAGCTTGCTTCAAGCCATACAAGGGTTTCTTCAATCTGCACACATATGACTCCCTGTCATGTATTTCAAAACCGGGTGGCTACTCCACATATACTTCCTCTTCAACTACACCATTTAGGAAAGTAGTCTTGACATCCATTTGGTGTATTTTCCATTTCATTGCTGCAGCCAGGGCAAGTACTGTTCTGATGGAAGTATACCTGGCTACAGGTGCAAAAGTTTATTCATAATCTATTCCCTCCTTTTGATAGAAGCCATGAGCTACGAATGTTGCCTTGTATTTCTCTACACTGCCATCTGCAGCATGCTTGATTTTGTAGATCCATTTGGAAGTCACAACAGACTTCTCTTTAGGTCTTGGGACAACATCCCAAACATCATTCTTCATTATTGATTGGTATTCCTCAACCATGTAATCCTTCCATTCTTTTGTTTCCACTGCTTCTTCATAACTGGAAGGTTCTTTGTTCATAATGTCACAGAGTAAAGCAACATAGCTGGTATGTGATCTGGTTCTCTTCTTTGCTCTGTGTTGTTCTTCTGGAATGCCAAATATTTCTGCATCTTGAATGAGCGCTCTAGCCCATGCAGGTTTACTCTTGTGAGAGTTATCCTCACGGGGTGGATCTACAGGTTCTTGCGGATCTTCAAACTCATGAACAACTTCTGGAATTGCTTCAGTCATGGTAGTGTCTTGAAATCTAGTTTCCTTAGGTTCTTCATAAACTTCGATAGGTGCCTTCCTTGATTTGATGAATGCTGAGTTTTCATCAAATGTTACATCCCTGCTTACATCAAACTTCTTGAACCCTGGAAAGTATATTCTGTAAGCCTTCGAGCTTTCACTGTAACCCACAAAGATACCCTTCTTTCCTGAAGGATCTAGTTTGGTCCTCTTTTCCTTTAGGACATGAGTGTATACTGGACAACCAAATATTCTGAGATGGCTGAATTCAGGTTTCTTACTAGAAAAGACCTCTTCTGGTGTCTTGTTGTCTAATATCTTGTGGGGTGTTCTGTTCTGCACATATACAGTTGTTCTAGCTGCTTTTGCCCATAGATGCATAGGTAGAACCTGGCCATGCAGCATTGCCCTTGCTGCTTCCATGATTGTTCTGTTCTTCCTTTCTGCAACTCCATTCTGTTGAGGATTATAAGGAGCAATCAACTCCCTCTTAATCCCTGAATCACTGCAAAGCTTCTTGAAGTCACCTGAGGTGAATTCTCCACCATTGTCGGATCTGAATGTTTTGATCTTCTTATCAGTTTGATTCTCCATCAAGGTTTTGAATTCCTTGAAATTATCAAATACCTCATCTTTGTTCTTCAAGAAGTATACCCAAGTCTTCCTGGAGAAGTCATCAATAAATGAGACATAGTAAACATACCCACTCCGAGAACTGGATGACATAGGACCACATACATATGAGTGGATGATTTCCAGGATACATTTTGCCTTGCTTTCTGCTTGGGAAAGCCTTCTTAATGTTCTTACCTTTTTCACATCCTTTGCAAACACCTTCATGTTTGGTATTGATTTCAAGAAGACCCTCTACAGCCTTGCTTGCAATTGGAAGTGCCCTATAGTGCATATGAGCAAGTCTTCTATTGCAAAGTTCACTTGGCTCCATGGATTCATGCACCATGGCATGTTCAGGTTGTCCTTTCAATTTATACAAACCTCCCTCTTGCTCTCCAATCACTACTGCATCATCTATGGTCTTTCCCTTTGGCCACATTAGGACTTGGCCATCCACAAATGCAACCCTCATACCTTTTGCATCCAATGCAGAGATGGAGAGTAAGTTCTTCTTGAGACCAGGTACATAAAGGACTTCTTTCATCTTCAAAGATTTTCCAGAATCTAGGTTGTAGGAGGCTTCACCACTTCCTTTGATTGGGTATTGATAATCATCCCCAAGTTTCACCTTATGGGGTGATTCATGTTTAGATAGGTTCACAAAAGATTCCTTAAACCCAATCATGTGTTTGGAAGCCCCACTGTCAATTAACCAATCATTACAACCATGGGAGATAGTACCTATGAGAGCAGAGATTAGAACATACTCTTCTTCACTTGATGAGTCATCATCAATATCATCACTTTCTTCCCTAGCCTTCTTCTTTGGAGGTTCATCATCTTTGACAGCATGAGCATGGAACTTTCTTTTGTTTCCCTTCTTCTTCTTGCTGGAGTTGATGTTATCCCTTTTGTTCTTGGGACATTCTGAAGCAAAGTGACCCTTCTCATTGCATGTGAAACATCTCATATCCTTCTTATTCTTTTGTTGGTTGTGATAGGATCTCTTGTGGTGAGAGTGCTCATTCTTGGGCTTGCTTCTTTTGGTGTGTACTGCGAGAGCTTGATCTTCACCTCTCATCTTTTCTTCATTAGCTACAAAGCCTAGCTTCTTCTTGAGAGCATTCCTCCCACAGTTTACTGAAAGAGATCAATTTCTTTCTTGCACGGATTCCTTGAATAAAGGAGTCCCGTGACCTAGGAAGGCCATTCAGAGTGGTCATAACAACTTTACCATTATCCACTACTTCATCCACAGCTTCAAGTTGTTCCTTGATCTACGAGACCTTGGAGAAGTAAGATTGAATGGTTTCTCCATTCAACATCTTGACCCCTTTCAATTGATTCTGTAGGGTCATCTTCCGATTTATGTTCTTCCCTTCAAATAGCTTGGTCAAAGAGTCAAACATAGCCTTGGGTGTCTTTAGAGAAGACACATGGGTAATGAGATGGTCTTTGAAGGAATCAGCAATGATTCTCTTTGCCTTGACCCAGTTATTCTTATGCAATACCTTAGCCTCTTCATCCTCTAGGATAGGGATGTCTTCTTTTATGTATGAGTCCAACTCATTCTCTTCTAAGATTAACCCAATCCTATACTTCCAAGCTCTGAAGTTATTAGCCCCTTCAAGCTTATCCTCAAGCTTGGTGTGGTGAGACATCTTAAAGAGTACTTCAAATGGAAATAGAAAAGATTTAGGTCTTACCACTTGAAATGCTGAAAACTGGATTTGGTCCTGGATTAGGGTTTGTCGAAAAAACCCTAAAAATTCAAAATGTGAATTTCAACTTTCTGAAACAATAGAAAGATGTGCCTTAATGAGCTGATCAACCTAGTATATTCAGAATTTAAGATCAGCCAAGCTTTACCCTTCATATTTTCCCTTTTGTCCTTCCGAATTCACTAGGGAGAGCCCTAAATTAGGGTTTGAGATTCCCGGAGATTTACCCATCCAAAAATCTCGATCCAAAGCTCTAAACTTCGATTTTTGCAAGGAGCTTCTAACTATGTCTTCATATTTCAGAAATTCCTATTTTTGTGGAAACCCTAATTTTTAGGGCCAAATCTGAAAATGCTCAGAATTGAATTCTGATTGGACAGATAGATTCTTCTTGATAAGTAGAGTCAATCTACTATACTACTTTTCCAAAATCTGTGGAGAGAAATCCAATAAACAAGAAACCCTAGTTTTCGTCACTACACAATGTCTTCTTCTCAGGTTAGCTCTGATACCATGTTAAATTTTGAGCATTAATTCACAATACTCTAGGATCTTTAGTGAGAGAATAACATGTACAATATATCAATGCATAATAATCATATCAAGCATGTCAAGCATCACAAGCATCAAAAGCAAGAGAGACAAGAGACACAAAGTTTCTGTGGGGAAAACCCTAAGGTGAAAAACCCCACAACTTCCTCAGAGATAGAGAGAGCAATGGCTCCACCAAAATACACTGAGATAGTCTCCTAGTAGTAGATGATCCTTCTCCTCACTAGTGCACCACTTTCTGAGTGAGAGAAGTATGAGTTTCCGAGTGATCCAAATAGAGATCTCCCAATCTCTATTTATACTAGTCTGTTTTCCTAGTGACCTTATGGGGCCGACTTGTCTAGATAGGTATATCAACCATATAATATATATTTTAGGGCCAACCCCACACATGGTGGTCTAATAACCCTTCACCAAGTACACACATTTGCGACACTTGTTAATACACATGACAACACTTCCTTATAGAGGAATAACACATCTCTTATAAGGGTACAATAAATATATATGAAATACATAGATGAAATACATTCCGAAGTTACATATACATCAACAACTGTCTGCAATATTCTTCATACTGCTCATCATAATATTCATCATACTCCTCATGAGAATAATCTTCTTCCTCATACAACTCAAAGTCTAAATCTTCCATAACTGGAACTAATTCCACATCTGCAATCTTGAAGATAGTGTTGAGATACTTTTCCAATGAGAATTAATTTCCGCAGGCTGAGCCAAGGAAAGTGCTCTGATACCACTTTAATATCCCAGCCAAGATCTGACCAAGATATTAACTTCCACTCAAAGTTTTAACAAGATTTTGCTAGTAATTTTCAAGGCCATTTCTCAAACTGAGCAGGATGTAAGTGACAGGGATTGAAACTCTGAATGAGGATGGTAGGAATGATATTAGGTCTTGAAATTTGTATGGGAGAGTAGGACTAACACTCTGAATGAGGATGGTAGGAATGATATTAGGATCCTTTGTACAAAGCACGGAGACCATTTATGTTTCGGACATCAGCTATTGCTGAAGCCTACCACAATGCTTTCTGGGTACATCCACATATAAAAAATATATCAGGGAGTTGGGAAGGATTAACAAACTGATATTTGTGTTCATGGAGGTCTATGGGCATAAAAAATCAGCAATTAAACACTGGATGAAGAGTTTGGGAAAAATTGCTGTGACTTGAACTATCGAGCTAGTTTTAATGGTTGACATCCAAAACATAGTAAAACCATCCCAAATTCAGTACCTTAAGGTTGGAATGTGTTCTAGGGTCTTTACATGAGTAGAAGCAACTGACAGAACTGGTTTCTGACCAACAGAATTCCTTTAATGCAATTTCTGCTAAAACTAGTCCTCTAAGAGTGCCTGATGAGCATAGGGGGAGTTAAACTTGTATTTGACCACTGTAAGATTTAATTCTGTATTTAATGGAACTATTATAGCATATTTGATTGAAAATACAAAGAATCAAACTTTATATCACCTCATTACATTTCCAGATAACTTATATACCATAAAAACCTTCAAAACCCCCCTAGGTTTATCCAATCCTTCATTGAAACATATATCTGGATGAAAATATTTCTGTAATGGATTACGAGAGTTATATTAGAGATTCTAAATCATCTAATCATCTTCATACATCTACCATTTGAAAGTACAGTGCTTGAATGGTGAAACTACTCTAAAATAAGCTAGAAAAACAAGACTTAAGGCCATTATTACATCATGAGCCTCTGGGGTATATTCATATGAGAAGTTGAAAATATTTTAGGACTCAGTTTAGATGTTTATTATAGATATTTGATGGCTGGAAAAACAGCAGCAAACCATCCTCTCCAATGACAGAAGGAAAGAAGATTCAATCCCTCAGTTCTTCACCTTTCTTAGTACAAAACATGACACCCTTGGGGAATCTCAAACTAGAATCACTTGGCCATGATAGAAGTTTAATGAATGGCTGTAAGTTCAACTTCATTTCTGAATATGGCCATCACACATCAGATCCTTCATCACATTGATCATTGGAAATATTTCAATGGAGCAACCCTTCCACCAACACCTTGTAATACTGAAGAATGGGGAAGAAGAGAGGGGATAATGAGAAGGATTCTTCTTGAACTCTTAAAATATTCTGAAGCAATTCGACGCCATACTGATATCATAAATTTAATGGCTACAAAATTATCTTCAGTGGCTACAAAATTATCTTCAGTGGCTGCCCAATAGTCTTCAATACCTGTCTTGCTCCCATGCATGCAAGAAAATTTCCCCACTTCCATAGGTATGTTCTTCCTCGATGAGATCAAATGAGCTAAGCCTTAAAATTGGACAAAAGTATTTGCAGGCCACCCGATAATTTGAAAATATTTATGGTATTAAGAATGGAATTTAGCTGCATTGAATAGATGGCAACCTTAATTAAGCTTGGACAAATATTGGACAACAAGCTCTACAAATCATACAAAGATAACAAATAAAAATTATCTTTGAGTATTGATATGATTGTTTCTTATCTCTTCTTTCCCACCAGACCAAATCATTTTGACAGTAACTAAATGGCTACCTTGTCTTTGTTGAAAAAGGCCATGCAATGAAGGGGCGGCCATCCCTTCTTCTACCAAGTATTATTTTCATAATAGTTCTAGACTGCAAGAAGGGTCATCCAATCTTTCTTGTCTTCAACATTCTGGATACAGGTGAACTCCTGGATATAGGTGTTCACAATTTTATACTAAACAAAGGGGTGGCCGATCCTTCTTGTATCCAATCTCCGTTCCCCACCATTTACAGTGGATGTAGGGAGTCGTGAATTGTTGTCCCATCCCACAATCTGCATTCCGGGTTGCGGAATAGCGGTATTGATGGAACGTTTTAAGAAATCTAGGTATCCACAATCCGCAACATATTTGTGTCTTCGGTAAAGGCGATGAAATCCTCATGCGGGGTGCAAGAAGGGTCGACCGACCTTTCTTGTGCCGAGTATTCTGTTCAAAATAGTTCTAGGCTGCAAGAAGGGTCAGTTGATCCTTCTTGTGTTCACCATTCCAGATACAGGTGAATTGTAACCTATATGTGTCTAAAGTTCTCTACTAAACGAAGGGGTGTCCGATTCTTCTTATAGCATGTCGTGACAAATATTGTTGGTATGTTATAACTTAGCCAATATACCGATCCCAACTATAATTTCATTGCGGAAGTCGAAAGTCTGGAATTGTTGTCCCAGCCTAGGTGGGTTGAATATTTTTAGAATTCACTCGTAAATGGAGTGTCAGTCGACCTTTCTTCTGCCGAGTATTCTGTTCAAAATAGTTCTAGACTGCAAGAAGGGTCGGCTGATCCTTTTAGTGTTCACCATTCTGGACACAGGTGAATGGTTGGATATAGTTGTTCACAATTTTATAATAAACAAAGGGGTGGCTAATCCTTCTTGTCAGAGGTCGGAAGTCAGGATAAATATTGTTTATATGTTATAACTTAGCCAATATCCGTTCTAGGATGAATTCTGCATTAATTTGGAAGAAAGAACATTGACAATATTTAAATGTGTGGATCAGAGCATATAAAATGAATTATAACCCAGGTATTGCAGTCAACTATGAGGCAAAGCGATAAGATGGTGTAACACGAAATACATCCACAAAAGAGAAATTAAAAGACTGAAGAAAGTAAAAACATATGAATCTCTGTTTCAGATATACTTTTACTTCTGTTCTTCATTAAATTCTTCAAAAAATATTACGTCGCTGTATTTTTTGCTCTCGGATCCAACCCCTATTACTCTGTAAAATCAAAATTTATACAAAATGATCTTTGAAATTGTTGCTAAAAAAAGAAATTTCAAATAAATATCTCCGATACAACCCCTATTATCTTGTTCAAATTTGAATAAATTTTCCATTTATTTCAATCCTTCTACTATTTGATGATCAAAAGCCTTGTTTCCATTTAGATGTCCCATTTGCGATGTAATTTGATGAGGATCATAATTAATCCTTTCAGCCTCTTGGAAATCCATAATCTTCAGTAATTTTTCTACTCCAGAGAGGGCTGCCTTATTCTTAATGATGAATGGACCAAATTTAAGGGGGAATTTCACATCCGATGCTTGTTTGAAAGCACGAAAATGTTCTTCTGAATGTAACCTTTGTCTAATAAATTCCAAGGCTGGCAACAGATATGGTGCTCCAGTAAAAAAAAAAAATTCCAGGGCAAAAAACCTCGGTGTTAAAAAGGCTGGCAACAGATATGGTGCTCCAGTAAAACCATACACCCTAATTATAGTATGTTCTCTATACAAGAACTAATCACTTGTTTGGCCTTCTGGTGTAGGCTGTAAAGTTTCTTTCATTTCTTCTAACACTCGGGACATTTTAGCATTAAAAATAATTCTGTAAATTTCTGCCATGATTTTATGGGTGAACTCAAACATATTGACCTGTTTAGGAAGGTCATGAGAAAAGATGGTACCAAGAAACTGGGATTCCGAAATGTTTGAACACACGAACAGCTTCAGGAGATATGACTGATACCTGAAATGCTTCAACTGGTTGAAATTTACCAACTGGACATGAATCGCTTCAGCTAGGAATTCATCAAAATTAAAACAACACACTAGACTCGACTGTGACTCTGGTGAAATTACTTGGAGAAGGAAACCTAACATAACTTCCATGATTCGAATTATCACTATCTAGACCTAAACTTTGACTCAACAAGGACAAAACTAAAAGACATCAATACTCAATGGGAATGATAGGTTTTCATGCGATTGACCATCTTTCAAGACTTGTAATAAAAACTTGTCTTTTCTGTAGGAAAACTGCTTCTATAAACTTTGCCAAATTTTCTTCGTTAAACGACTCAGAGCTTTTGGGAAATGTTTCAGGTAAACTTAGAACCTCACGGACAGTCTACGCATTTACTGGGCATAGAATTTTGGTCATTTTTTCATTAATGATTACCCTTTCGCCCGGCGAATAATTCGCCGCACACTAACAAACAAATTCAGGGAAGTGTAGGGTTTGTTCGACACAAAAATAGTACAAAAAAGAACCAAAAAAATTAAATACATCCTTTCCCTGCGACTTAAACCTCCATTAATTTCTACACATAGACTGTGAAATACTACACAGACAAAACAGGGTCAAAAATACGGTCAAATACAAGCTTCTCGTTTTCATCTGAACTTTCATTGAAGGGAAGAAGGTCTTGGGTTTTCACCATTTGGGACACAAAATCTAAACATTAAGGGTTTCGAGCTACCTGTGAACTGTGAAGTGAGTATCTTGGGTGTTGTTCCAGTTGATGAAGACAACGACGTGTTTCTCGCGAACCGTTCTTTTCCTCTAGGTAATAAGCGACGAAAACATTTTTTAAAACTTCAAACAAACCTTTTATAGAACATATGCTTAGGTGGTTTCCGAACTTACGATGAGTGGTTTAAATTTAACCACTTTTCATAGCAGACTCCACCAATGCTTGCCACATGGTAAGCAGTTTAATTTCCGCTCTACCTTTCCCAAGTTTAACCACCGTGCACTTTCTAGTGCGGGAACCCATTTCCACCGTCGATTTGATTTTGGGTTTGTCTGCCACGTTGCTACACGTTTGCAACTTTTGGTGTGAGTCGTCCAATTTTTTAGCGCCTTTTCCACCTCCGCCCTTGGAGTGAGAGACCTTAGAATAGTGACAATATTTGCATTGTTCCTTTCTATAAACATTAATAACCCAAGAATACATATAGAATAAATTTAAAAAACTTAAAGACAAAAATGCTATCAATATGAAGAAATCACTTGTTTGATGAATAATATCAATTCTAGACATTGTTTGTAGATGGGTTTGTTGAAGATCTAGTGTAACATGGGAAGAAGTTGATGAGTAAGAGGGAGAGATGACCATAAGAGATAAGAGAAGTCTAAACAACAAGATCAATCTCCCAAGATGGCATTGATGGCATTGAGATGAAACCTTAAATTAGGAAAAGAAGGAGAGATCACATGTCGTAGCAATAACATCTAAGGTTTTGTTGTTTTTTTAAACAACCAATTTCATATAATTTAGCTCCATAATTATATTGTTCATGTTTGACTATTAATAACTCGAATGCTTCCAAATGGCTCCAAATGCTTCTGATTTGGGTCTCAAGGTGTTTGAAAGGTATTAGGACATAAAAAGCGACAAAATTTGCATTGTTCCTCTCTACGGATTTTAATAAGCAATGTCTAATAGAGATAACCCAAGAACCCATATAGAGGAAATTTTAGAAACATAAAAAATACCTAACAATTTGAAAACAAATTTGAAAAATATTCGTAACCGTTGAGATTGAATTGACAAGTAATCAAACTTCTAATAGAAAAACCAAGGTTGGATGCAAATGGAATACAATCTATGCAATTTCCAATGAATACAAAGATCGATAAACACAAAAGATGGAGTGAATCTAAAAAATATGTTCATGAATACAAAAACTATTATCTTGAATCACTTCATTAACAAACGCCACTCCTTTGAAGCCCTTTGGAAACTTAAAAGCCTTAATTTCTTGTGTTTTTCAACTGGCCTTTAAGGCATTCTTTACGTTAAATTCTTGTGTAATGTCCCCAACTTGGAACTTTTCCCAATTTGGTCAATTTTCAAAACTTGGACTAGTGAATCCTCAAAATGTCCCAAACGGTCCCAAATGCTTTCGAACTATGTCTAGAGTGGATTGAGGTGTAATATGACACATTTATGCAGCTATTATAGGCATGGAAACTTCCAATAGACTTCAACCACTTGCATTTACAATTATAGAATGAAAGGAAGAATCACTAAGAAAATCTATGTTGAAGCCCCCAAGGGTAGATGGCTCCAAAAGACTCTTTAAAGGATTTCGAATTGGGTCTAAAGGTATATGGAGGGTATTAAGAAATAAAAAGGAACCTCATCGGTGATTATAGACTAATATCAAAATACTTCTGCAACATCCATTTAACTTCAAGAGAAGTTGGGGAATTTTACTAGTCAAATCGAGGTTTAAAACCCCCAAGGGTAGGGGACGAACATGGATTGTGATAGTGACATCAATACAAGGATACAAGGATAATGACATACAGGTACAGGGACAATCATAGATAAACGTATAGTTTGATGGCAATCGTGATACAATGGCAGTGGAGTATTGTTCTTCTTATTCATATTAGGGTGGCAGGATCGAGCAACGATAGGAGATTGAAGTCTCGTTTGGTTTGGTGCTTGTGATCTCAAGGATTTGGGGATTCCACCCAGTTGGTGCTGGTAAAAATATTGAGTTGGACTTTACTGAGGTCTGGATTCCTATCTATAGGTTGGAAATTATGAAAACCAAGGGGTTGTAGCCTCGTTCTGTTAGCTTTTCATCATTTAATTCAATATGATCTAGGATCTTAACTGAGAGAACAACATGTACAGCATGTCAAACACAAGATACAAGAGACACAAAGCATTTCACCAGGGAAAACCATAAAGGTGAAAAACCCCGCAACTTCCTTAGAGATAGAATAAACACCATTACAAAGATCACAAAGATGAAACCCCAAAAGATAGATGTCTCCACCAGTTCTTCCTTCGGGCTCCTCCACTTGTGCACACTCCTCTCTCTCAACTATGCAAGTTGGATGTGTGAGTGAATGAGAATATATAGTGGTGCAACCACTCTATTTATACTTAAAATTAATAACTTGACCTACCTTTTATCCTAACTGGGTTGAGCCCCTAGGGGAGTCTAATAACCCTTCCACTTAACATATACTGGGCCGACCACTCTAAGGAGGTCTAATAAACCATCAAATAAAAGTTACGACACTTACAATAAAACTTGTGACACTTGCAAATACAAATGATGACACCTCCGAACGGAGGAATAAGAACATCTCCGTCGGGGATACAATAAAGTAAAAATGTAATACATACAATATAAAAGTGAATAATATCTTCTGAAGTTATAGATACTATTACATTAAGATTCCCTCTTAACTAGGAAGGTATTCTCTTGACACAGGCGTCAATACATATAGGCACAAGTCTTCAATACTGGATTTGGATCATCAACACAGGATCACTGGAGCATCATCATAGGTCTTCATCCATGTAGGTCTTCATCATCTCTGCGAGTAAGCCATCAAGTAGGTACATTTCAGGATTGATTACACTGTCTCTGCAAAAATTTGTGTACCGTAATGTCACCCCATAATCTTCAGATTGTACAAGGATTTCTTCAGTTTGCACACATGAGTCTCCCTGTCGTGTGTCTCAAACTCGAGTGATTGCTCCACATATACTTCCTCTTCCACTACACCATTCAAGAATCATGTCTTGACATCCATCTTGTGTATGATCTTCCTTTTCACGATCTTCATTATCTTTAAATTTGGTTTTATTTCATTCATTGTTGTATATTGATTCCTGAGTACTTCTAGTTCTTCAAAGTCTTCTTCTTGACTTCATCAATCTTCTTGCTGAATCATCGTCACTTGTTCTTTGTTGACTCAGACCCAGTCGATAGGGGTTCCCCTCGCTGTCGACACCATCCCACTGCGATTTATCCGAGCACTAGCCCGGACAGGTTTCACCTTGCCCAGCAAAACCTGTAGATCATATGAGGTCTCACCCAAGGCAATCAAGGGAGAGCAGACGGAACCATGTTTTCGCTGAATGAAGGAGGATGTTGCGGCATTGGCTAATTAATATTATGGCAACATTCAATTATAAATCTAGACATTCACTTCAACATTACTGCACTTCTAGCATCATTTAAGGGAAACATTCATCATTAGGCAGAGCATAACAATAAAGCAACCATTGCATCAAATAAACATTTCATTATCATCAAAAGATAGAAAACATATCAGGATTGCATAGAAATAGTCTCATCGCATCATATTATGACCGCAAAATCCCAATACAATGTCTCTGCAGAACCCAAATTTCAGTAATCCTACATCGACTAGACCAAAGGATCTTTCCTTCTCTTTCTGATTCTTACTTACTCCTCCTTTTCTTCCCTTCCTACAATCTTATGTCTCTATATAGGCTTCCGCCTTTACAATGTTTGTCCACTAACTAACAACTTCCTAACTGACTCCTAGACAAATGACTCAAAGTCTACTTACATAGTCTAAATGACCCACAAAAACCCACCTATTGCGGTATACTTAACACGAAATTACATCTCATATGGTCCAAGGACCCAAAAACCCGCCTATTGCGGTATAACTAACTCAAAAATTATAATTACATAAAATAGTAGAGTTGTCTTCCTTCCTTGACTTTGCCTGACGTGTCGCAGCATCGAAGATGCTGCGATTCTTCCTTACCAAACCGCCTGCCAACATTCTTCAAAAAAAAAGTCTCTCTTGTAGGTGGTGGTACAAGGTCTTTCCTATGGGACAAGTTTAGTTGCATGATTAGAAACATCTCATAGGATTCAGAACAAATTCTTACACATAAAGACATATGTCATACAGTCATGCAATTATCTTAGCCAATCATGCTTCAATACAACATTTATCCATATCCCATAACTTTCTAGATGCCTTCCATCTCTACCTGAACATTGTTAAGAGTGTACGAGTCTACTCCAACATGTCAGCAAAGAGGTTTCATTCTAGATAAGTAGAAATGGAATGTTGTACAATACCATCGACCACTTACCCATTACTTGCATATAAGTAGTATCTTGTTCATTGATGCAATTTTTTTCTAACATCCTAATATACTCAGGGCTGACCCCACTAGGGAGTCTGATAACCATATCACATACAATGATGACCTTTCCGATCGGGGGAATGAAACATCTCCCTTCAAAAGTACAATGCATATGAATACAATATAAAATATACAAGTGAAATACATTCCGAAGTTACAAATACATCAACACTCCCTCTTAACTAGGAAGGTATTTCTCGACATAGTTCTTTAGCACAAGTCTTCATCGTTGACTACACCATTCAAGAAAGTTGTCTTGACATCCATATGGTGTAAATATTCCACTTCATCACTGCAACCAGAGCAGGTACCGTTCTGATGGAAGTGTATCTGGCTACAGGTGCAAAAGTTTCTTCATAATCTATCCCTTCTTTTAACCCTACCTCCTCCACTTATTTATGCTTGTCTTCCACTTGCCTTTAAATTTACCCTACTTGGGCCGACCTCTCTAGGAGGTTATAGGTGAGACCTCCCTGCAGGAAGCAAACCAAGTCATTTGGGATGAAATTATTCCAGAGGCAGAGAAATTGAGGCCATATCTCGATTTCATTCTAGACAAAGAGGGTGTAATAAAGCTAGCTAGGAAAATCCTAACAGCAATCAAGGAAAATTTCAACAAGAAGCCCATGGACTGTGCAGAAAAGACCATAGAATTTCTGAATAGGCTAACAGAGGATGAGGTGAAAACAACTAGCATAAACTTAGGATAGAGTGTCTAGTATTATTTGGGCAAAGAAGGTGGTGAATAAGTATCACCAGACGAACACGATTCAAGCAAGGATAGACATTTTAGCACATCAAGTAAAACTCTTCAAAGAAATGTTTGATCCATTATTCAAGAAGGGACTTCCTATCTTTTGGGAGGAGGATGGCACCACAAGGACACAGGAAGAAGAATATCAGGGCAAGTTGTGGAGATGTCGATTCAGTTTGGATTATGTATAATTTAGGTAAATTTATTCTAATGTTTATGTATTGATCCATTGTAATTTTTTGCATAATTAATGAAATTCAGTCGGTTTCTCTTGGCCATCTTTTTTGAATATTAATTTGTCAAATTTCTTTGAACTATGTTTTATGTTGCCAATTTAATGAATACATCGATCTGTAGGTTGGATTTCTATTAATATACTATTCATGTGTTATTATGTGTTAAATGAATTTCTTCGTTTAACTCATTTTATCTATAGTTTTCTACAACCGATAAAGAGCCACACATTTATTTTGATGCTAGTAAGTGGAAAAGCGCTCTTACAAAGCCAGTTGCATGGATCTGTGTTGGATAAAGATAAGTAACCTTATGTGTTTTTATTTCATTCTTGCATGTTGTGATTGTGTAATTGAAAGGTGTTTTCCACTGTGCATGTGCAGGTTGACGTGGAGAAGCGATGTGGGAAGTAAGTCTGGCGCAAAGGAGACACATTGGCAGAAGCCCTGACATGGAGGAGTTGCGTGGGCAGAAGGTGTGATGTGGACCGGCCACATCATATCCACACGTGCCAGCTACCATGAAGGATGGGAGTAGGTGGTTTCAGAAATGGAGGAAAGTGGTTTTCCTTACTGCCCTTCCAACTTGCGAAATCATGTGGTGCTACCACGTGGAGAGCGGTTTCCGATTCCGAAACCACCCATCCCCTCGTCCTAGTGTTTATGTTGGGGATGTGGAATGGAAGTGGGACCCTTGATCTTTCGTCGCCCGATTGATCTTTTCCTTCATTTAAAATTGGTTTGTACATTGGCATGGAGGTAACTTTTCCTTCATTTAAAATGGTTTGCACGTTGGCATGGAGGTGATATTTTCCTTCATTTAAAATGGTTTGTACATTGGCAAGGAGGTGATATTTTCCTTCATTTAAAATGGTTTTTATGTTGGCAAGGAGGTGATATTTTCTTCCATTTAAAATGGTTTGTATGTTCGCATGGAGGTGATCTTTTCCTCCATTTAAAATGGTTTATACGTTCACATGGAGGTAATCTTTTCGAATATTTAAAATGGTTTGTACGTTGGAATGGAGTTGATATTTTCTGCCATTTAAAATGGTTTCTACAGCGCCAATGGTAAATGATGGATTGTATCACTCGTGTGAATAATCTCATCACTTTTATGAGGCGCCTGTTTATGATGGATTGTGTTTATGTGTCACGACGTACAGATGATATCCCTCCACACTGTGATAATAAATGTCACAAAATTTTATGCATTGATATCCCGCCACACTGCTCTTCCCACCCACTGCCTACATTGAAACTTATCCCGCCACACTGCTCTTCCCACCCACTGCCTACATTGAAACTTAAAGTCCAAACTCTCTGTGTTTGCTAGTTTGGATCTTTGTTTTCTTTGAGGACTGAGGTTTGCTTTTGCTGAGGTGGAGCCGAGAAGAGTGTTGGGCGGGTAGAGCAGTAAGATTGGTTTGAAGAATCGACTGCTAGTTTTTCAATTGGCAGGTATTTATATTATTCAAACCATAAATCTAAATATGTAACAGAGCATGCTTATTTAGCCTCCGGGCTAAAAATCCATATCTTCCATGGTTGTCAAAAATCAATGCAATGACAGTTTGAAGTTCACAGTAATTTAAAGTTGTTGAATGTTTTAGATTCTTCAGATTTCCAGGATTTATTTCCTTCAATTCCGGGTAGTTATCTTCTTACAGTCCATTAATATGAATTCACAACGTTATATTTGCAAAATCGGGTGTTACTCATTAATGTCGATTCCTGCCAGCTTGCATACGTTTTCTATCTAGTGATGCAGCATATTATTTTTCATATATTCCATATTGTTTTCTGCAAATCCTCTAGCATTTGTCTAGGTTTGTTGGAAAAAGATAACGACAAATCATCTCGTAAAATTGAAACATGTTTTTTCTTTTTAATATCATTTTGCAGTTAATATTCAGTATAGTGTACTGATCTATGTAAATGTTAATACTTTATTTGAAATATTTGAAATTATTGATAATTTATGTCTTAATTTATATAATATTGATTACATTTATTTTAATATAAATATATATAATTTAAGTATTTAATTTAATTGAATAAAATTAAGCAATCAAATAGCTTTAAAGAATATTAAGGTGTAATTGTTTGCCAATACAATATCTTGGCTAGAAAAGTCCCATGTATTGCGTAGTTGGATGCAGTGTATGACTCAAATTGTTGGATGCAATGAGAACACATGTGAGTCTTGCATATGATACCAAGGCATTTAGTTTCAGAGATAAAGCTGATAAAAATGTTCTTAAAATTTAGGCAGGATACCGTGTTGGAAAATGAATTTAACAGTCACGACAATGTAGATAGTGATGCCATTAGTTGGAAAGATTTTGACTGCGATTAACCAGACAGAAACATTTTTTCATACTCTTGGGCCGAGACTGCGATGAATGATATAGCAGCTTCTACTTCCCCGAGTGTAGCACAGATCAATTTTGGAATAATCAAAGCCACATGGCACAATCTGAACATTCCACATGTCACCCTGGAGACTAGATTTCGACATTTGAACGAAAAAATTTACAGATGCTTTGCTACAAAGAGTTTGCCGTCAAGTAAAAAAAATTCAATGAAAGCGAGGTCGCTCGATCGTAAGGTTGTTCCATTTTGGGGTGTTGGAAGTAGATGCTGAGGAGAAAGAGCGTCCGCTCCTTCCTCCAGGGATGAGTTTTTCGGAGTGGCTAAATTAGATGTCGGCACTCTAAACACATATTTCATAGGAACATTGCTTCGCACATTTTGTTGGAGAGTGGAAATATCCAAAGAGAAAGATTGGCTGCTCTTTCTTCAAGTTCTATTTTTAGAATTCCCTCGTAAAAGAAAGGGCGGACGATCCTTCTTCTTCCCAATATTCTTTTCGTTATAGCTTGAGACTGCAAGAAGGGCCAGTCGATCCTTCTTCGTCTTCACCATTCTGGATATCGTTCAATTTCTAGATAAAGGTTTTGACAATTATCTACTAAACGGAGGGGCATCTGATCCTTTTTCTCGAAAAACAGAAGTCGGGGCAAACAATTTATATGTTATAACTTAGTCGTGATCAGTATTATTCCGGTGTTCACCATTTTAGATATTGATGAATTCACGTACTAGCCTTCATGGGTTGAATAATTTTACAATTCCCTCATAAATGAACACACGCTTGACCATTCTTCTGCCCAGTATTGTATTCATAATAGTTGTAGGATTCAAGAAGGGTCGGTCGATCCTTCTTTCTTTCTCCATTCTGGATATTATAGGTGAATTGTTGGATATATTTGTTCACAACTATCTCCTAAACGAAGGGGCGGCCGATCCTTCTCTTTGGAAAATGGAAGTTGGGACAAACATTTTTATATGTTAGAACTTAGATGATGTCCAAGTCCCTACTATTTACAGTGGAATTTGGAAGCCAAGAATTGTCCACATAGCCTTCGTAGATTAAATATATTTAAATTTATTTCGTAAATGAAGTGTCGGCCAACCCTTGTTGTGCTCAGTATTCTTCCCTTGTTCACAACTTTGGAAATACATGTATTGACGGCCTAGCATTCATAGGTTGAACATTTTTAATATTCCGTCATAAATGAATGGGAGGGAGATGCTTCTTCTACCCATGATTTTTTTCGTAATATTTCTAGACTGCAAGAAGTGTCGTTCAAGCCTTCTTGTGTTCGCTTCTTCTACAAGAAGGGGCAGCCAATCCTACCATTCGGAAAATTGGAAGTCCGAACAGCCATTTTTTATATATTATAATCTATGTTATATCTTTGTTTAAAATAAATATGATTGTTAATGTGCTCCTGTTATTTTATATTTCATAAAACGCTTATGAACTGGATTTTGGTTCTGAACAATGCGTGCTGTTATTTTATATTTCAGATATTGTTTATGAAATGGATTTTGGTACTCAACAATGTGTGGACCTACTTTTGAATGGATTGAAAGTTGACGAAGGAATCTCGTTTCCAGAAAGAAAAGTTTTGCATAATATCAACATTAATGAAGGATGTATCATTGTAAATGTTACCAAGTCTTTGAATGCAAATCTTCCATTGCCCTATCGATCAGAAGGTGTAGACACATTGTCAGAGGATGTTGGTGGTTATATTCAATGGCCTGTATCTGAGATCGTTAACCAGATTGGGTATGCTCTTCACGAGAACGAGGTGAATGATATACCAACTTCTTCTTTGATGAGTGTAGCACATATCATAACAACTGAGAATGAGGTGAATGATGTACCAGCTTCTACTTCGATGAGTGTAGCACATATCACACCAACTGAGAATAAATCTTCTTTTATTATGAGAAAAGTTAAGTTGTTAGTGTTCAGAAAGAAAGGATTGCATTTCCATAGGTTTTGTAACAAATGTGAGTGAGACTGATTTTGTTGGGGGAACATTTTTGGGTGACTTCTCCTTTGGTATTCTGGTCGATGAAGTGGTGTTTTCTTGTATGGCATGTTGTCCAGGGGTGTGTAGTGGATCTTTTGTTGTATGGCCGATTAAAAGAATAATCAATTTTAATATAGAAACATTGCTTTCTGTTCCAAGCACTTTCAACAACAATCAATCTGAATCTACTAGTACTAGATGCTGGCGAGTTTGGTATTTTAGTTCATAAAGTCTTCTGCAATTGTGAGGATTGTGGTGTATTTGAAGGCTCCCTTATAAGATGGCCTGCAAACACTTTGCTTGACCTCAATAATTTTCCTTTGGATGTTATACTTTTGGAATGTTTTTGAAGAATGTCCTTTACAAATGGTCCTTCCAGGTACTTCGCATTGTGAATATATAGATGTTAAAGGTAATGGAACAAGGCCATACAATTCCATAAATGAGGTAGCACATATCATAACAACTAAGAATGAGGTGAATGATATACCAACTTCTACTAATTTTGACGAGTGTAGCACATATCACAACAACTGAGAATAAATCTTCTTTTATTATGAGAAAAGTTATGTTGTTACATAAGTGTTTAGAAAGAAAGGATTGCATTTCCATAGGTTTTGTAACAAATGTGAGTGGGAGTGATTTTGTTGGGGGAACATTTTTGGGTGACTTCTCCTTTGGTATTCTGGTCGATGAAGTGGTGTTTTCTTGTATGGCATGTTGTCCAGGGGTGAGCAGTGGATATACTAGCTTCTTCTAAAATTTCCGAATGAAATTCAAGCTCGGTACCTTATAGGCCTGCAATAAATCAGGGTGCACACCTTTCAAACATTGGCACCGAACATTGTTGCTCAAATTTTTGTATATCAAAAATTCCACTTTGATCAATAGTTGAATGTGCTAAGAAATTTGATAGTTGAATGTTATAAATTCTATGGGATCAAATGCTCTTGTGGCCAAAGAAGGAGATGACAAAAAAAGAAGCTTGTTTACAATGAACACTTTGGGTAAGGCGATTGGTGATATTTATCAAGAGTTGGATGCTAGTACTGTCATATTGGAACCGTTATGTTAAACTGTCACGTTTTCTTCCAAACCTTATTTTTGATGCCCATATGATGCTATGTAAATAGCATCATATGGGCATGGTCACCAAGAAGGGCCTTGAAGTAGAAAAAATTAGAATAAACGAGAAGGGCCTTGCAGCTGTCAAAGAAGTACGAGAAAATATGGGGAATAGTGTTCAGAGTGGTGAATGTTCTGAAGGGTTGATAGTAGACAAAATTGGTTTCTAAATTTGTCTATGTGGCAGTTTTAAGAAACAAAATTGTTGTGTTTCTAAATTTCCACTTGGTCAACAAAAAGTTGTATTTTCTCATTTTCATTAAAGTTTTATAAAAGGAAAGATACAACGTATAGCCATTGGGATTGATAATGGATGGTTATTTGTTACAAAATTGGATTTGTGATAAGTGTCGTAATTTGTGATAAGTGTTGTAATTGTGCTTAATAATAAGAATAATTGGCCTTTAGAAGTGGTTTATCTGCTGCACTTAAAATCAAGTAATTATCCTCAGAGTAACTACCTAAATACTAAAATATGATCTGCTATACTCAAACTGCCAAATTCAGCGGTGCTCATAGGAAAAAATATTCTATACAAGGCAATATTCTATGCGAGCCAACTATATTTATAATACTAAATGTGCCAAATCAAATATGCCACCTGTCACAATATGATTGTTCCACGTGTCACTCCGGGATATTAGAAATCAACATTTAAACAACAAAATTTATAGACGTTTTTCTTCAAAGACTATGCTGGCCAGTGGAAGTATTCTTAGAGAAAGAGCGGTCGCTCTTTGCCAAAGGTGTTCTATTGTTACGATTCCCTTGTAAATGAAGGGTTGGCCGACCCTTCTTATTCCAAATATTCTTTTCATAATAGTTTGATACTACAAGAAGGGTCGGTCGATCCTTCTTGTGTTCTCTATTATGGATATCGCCGGATTGTTGTATACAGGATTTTGACAATTAACTATGAAAAGAAGGGGCGGCCGATCCTTCTTGTCGGGAAATGGAAGTCAGGAGAAATGCTTTTTTATAGGTTAAAATTTCAAAGGTGTTCTATTTTTAAAACTGCCTTGTAATTGAAAGGTTGACCGACCCTTCGTATTCCCAATATTAATTTCATAATAGTTCGACACTGCAAGAAGGGTTGCTCGACCCTTCTTATTCCAAATATTATTTTCATAATAATTCGCCACTGTAAAAAGGGTCGGTCGATCCTTCTTGTGTATTCCATTATGGATATTGTTGAATTGCTAGATAAATGTTTTTAGAATTCACTATGAAACGAAGGGGCGGCTGATCTTTCTTGTCGGAAAACAGAAGTCAAGACAAACGATTTTTATCTATTATAACTTAGCCGATTGACTGGCTATTCGGAAAATAGAAGTTAGGACAAACGATTTTTATATGTTATAACTTAGCCGATTGCGAAATCTTGGTTTTCGGTTTTGATATATTTTCTTTCCTTAACCTGCAACCCGCAATTGCGGGTTGAGGATTGCGGAAAGAATATATATATTTATGAAATAAACCGCCACAACCCTTCTTTTCCTTCCGGCATGTTTACGTTTTAACCATTGATTTGTCTTGATCCTATGGATGAGATTACACTGGGTGATTAAAATGAAGTTTAGCTTGCCTATTTAGCTTGTCGGTGTTAGCACTAGCGTTGTCCTGGATGAAACTGGGAGGCTCAATTTCTAAAAAGAACAGACAAAGCATCGGTGGTCTGAGCAAAATAGAATCAATTGGGTAGGTATTGACGGCGTCAAGGGTGAACTGATCAAATCCCAAGCCCGAAACTTTGCAAGGAGAATTAAATTGCTGAGGTCTTCCTACAGTTACATATCCGCACAAATAAACGGTCTAGATCGGCGGTGGTGAAGATCTACAATCATGAGCATGCTTCCCGCAAAAAGGGTGAGGTGTTCTAGACGAAGGCGGGAGGTTTAGCCCATAAGCATATTAAGTAGTAGATCAACGGCCAATGGAGCTGATCAACGGTCGGGAACTACTTCTCCAATACGACATGTGCGGAGCAAACAAACTTTCGAATCCATGAACTTTTGGTAGAGGCCAGTGGGTTTGGACGGTGTAGATCTGAGGAGGCCAAGATCTATGGCCGAGGTTTTGTTCGCAGATCTAACTTGCACGAAACATCAACGCAATCTAAATCCACGAAGTTGGTAAAAGTCACAGCGTTTGACAATCAAGATTCAAGGCAACATGTGGTGGAATTCGAGGTCACCAGGGATCAGGAAAATGGACATCCAGGGAAGCTTCCACTCTGCAAGAGATGCAGGGGTGATAGCAAAGGATAAATAATATAAAAAACTCGCCTGCACAGAGAGCTGGATTCCTATTTTGCATCCGAAAGCGATAGGAGCAAGTTGTGAAGAAACAGACAGGTCAACCAGGGGCCCAAGCCAACCTCAAAAAAATAGTTAGGTTATCTGCTCTACAGTAAACTATTTAATGGCTTAATTGAGTGATAAATAACCCATAGAAACACTGTTTATAGATAGAGACGTAGAGGTCTACGACACTATGATGATCGATGACCCCATGGAAACTGTAAAAAACAAGCTGAAACTAGTCAGGGAGTGAGGTATAGATGTGCACCAGGTCCACCAGTCCTGTTTCCATTTGTTTACAGTTGGCCAAACCCTTGGTTTTCCTGAATTTGTTGAATGGTGTGCCTCTAACTACTCTTCTACCGAGAGGGAAATCATGGACGCTTCCAAGTCCAATATCCTTTGCGAAATTGATACCCAAACCCTTAGAAAAGCCCTGTCAGTCCCAAAAGAGTTTTGCCAGAAAGCTATAGGGTATACCGAGGAAGCCCTAATCCAATTTTTTAAATAATCCCCTGTTGAAGTAAAACATAATTTCTACAGGTCCTGTCTGAATCCTACTGTCCAAATACAAGAGCAGGATTTCCCAGCTGAAGCCAGACTATTCACGGAAGAATCCAGAGGTGTTATCACCATGATGAGCCAATTCCTAGGTCTAGACTATGATATGTATGTCACAGAACCTCTAATAAGTTTTAGTTTTGTCCTAGGCACCTGCCCCCTGGAATCAAATGACCCAAGCCAGTATACCCGATGTGCATGCCTCAGGTTTGATGAAGTTTTGGTTGAAAGTATACACTCCTAGCTAAAGAATTTTCAGGAAACAAGGATTTTCAGATTTCAGTCCTGCTTACTAAAAATGTTCCCGGCATTCAATGAGGAAAACTTGCAAATTCTTGAGGTACTACTTACTCAGGATATGTACACTGATTACACCAAGTTCCATGATGAGCTCATGTCTGAGGTTTATCAGGTCATTTTCCAAAAGAAACTACCTAGAGTATTACCAGAAATGCAGGAGTTACTAAAGCTTTCTCCTGAGAAGAGGGTCAGATATTGGTTCCTTTCAGAGCATGGCACAATCATCAGGGTCTATGGGTTTTATTATGCACCCTACGTGCTACCAGTTTTCCTGACCCCCAGAATGTTTGCATTAGAATTCATCAAACAAAAATTGAAGGCAGAAGTTGAGCACTTTCTAGATCATAGAAAGGGCTTTGATATTGTGTTTCCATGGACTGTAGGTCCATTCTTAATAAAAACAAAGGAGCTCTTACATCCATCGAATGCAAGATAAAGGAGATGGGTTTCAAAACCGAAGTACCCTTAAACTATGATCCCCACCACATCATTTCCAACAGGAGGAAGGAAAGCAACAGGAAGGCTTTTGTGCATTTCAAAATTCCAGGCATGGCAGAAGCTACAAATTTATTGGAATGTCTTAGCAGGAGCTAGATGAAAATAGACACACCTGAGAGCTCCTCCCTATTGACACAATGGAAAACACCCATAGTGCCTGGCTCTTCTATCCTAGTCTTATCAGTGCCAGCAGCCATGCCTATGGCCATCAACTTAATAAAGTCCAACAAGGAAGCTGACAGTGATCCTATGGACACAGAAGGGGAAGCTAAGAGAGCCCCAAAGAGGCAAAAAACTGACAAACCTGAGCAGCAACTAGCACCAGTGGGGACTCGTAAAGGAAAAAAGAAACAAGTGGATAAGCTACCAGCATTTGAGATCAAAGAGTATGTGTTTAACCCAGCAGCCACTGAGCCTGATGCCTTAAGCAAGACTAGAGATGAGTTGATAGATGAATACAAGGTGGACTCATGGGAAGCCTTAGAGAAGTCCAAGTTATATACAAAAGTAAGGCAAATTTCAAGCAAAGAAGTGTCTCGAGTGACTAGCAGGAGCCTCGCTCAGAACACCCTGAGTTTGGCCTTAGCCACCAAGAGCAAGGCCACTGAGCTAAGGATGAATTTAGAGGAAATCCCTGTCCCAAATGTAATAAACTTGCACAAAGAAACCGGGGATGTTATTTATACTAAACTATTGAAGACATCTTTGGAGCTATCAAAGGTACAGGTCAGTAAGAGTAAGGTTTTCAGCCAGCTCAAGCAGGAAAAGATGGAAAACAAAGCTCATAAGGCAAAGATCAAGAAATTGCAGGGTGACATAGTGGCCACTGCGGGTCAACCTGATAAAAGAGCCATCATTCAAAAACTACTCAACGAAAAAGACAACATCATCCAATCTTTAAAAAAGGGGCTGAAAATCCCCTCTACCCAGTTAGTAGCAGTCTTTGAGCTAACAAAACTAGAGGAAAAAAAGGAGAATTTGTATACTGACTTGACAGACTGTAGGGAAAAGCTATTGAAGCTTGAAGCGAAGGAAAAGCAATGACAGATAGATATATCCACTATGGTGGCAAGTGAGAAAATCTCAAAGGCCAGAGTGGAAGAGATTGAGAAGAGACTGCAACAGAAAGAGCAAGAGGTAGAAACCATGGCCACACAATCCATAGAGGCTGGTGATTTCTCCCTGGTAGGGGCTATAGCCGAAGCTAGTATGGAAGATGTGGAAATAACAAGATTAAAAAAGCAGAATGTGAATATGGAAACCATGAAGGATAATGCAAAAAGAGAAAAGGAGGCTTGGGAAGCCAAGCACTAGTTGTTACAGGGTAAATATGATGAGTTGGAAAGACAAGCTACAGGGAAGACTTCCTTGCTAGAGGCCAGGAAGGTCATCTAGGATGGCATTATTGAAGAAGCAGGAAAATTGAGGCCCTTCCTTGATTTTGTCTTGGACAAGGAAGCAGTGATAAAATTAGCCAAGAGTAGTGTGACAAGAGAAAATGAGAAATTGAACAAAAAACTTGCAGAGTATACTGAGAATGCCATCGAATTCCTGAACGGCTTATCTGAGGAGCAGGTCAAGACAACTAGTGTAATAGATAGGGTTTCCATCATCATTGGAGCCAAAAAAGTGATGCACAAGCACCAGTAGGTAAAGGCTATTCAAGCTAAAATAGATGTCATGGCACAGCAGATCAAGTATTTCAAAGACATGTTTGACCCTTTGTTCAAGAAAGGGTTATCTCTCTTTTGGGAGGAGGATGGAACAATGCTCACAGAAGAAGAATATCAGAAGAAATTGGCAGGATGTAAAGTGCAGTTCAACAATTTTGCAGGTATGGATCATTTTCTATTAGGGAAGACAGTGGTGGAGAAAATGGCAAAGGATTTTGAGTTAAGCATGATGTTCAAGGAGACTAGTGCACATCTGTGAAGCTACTCTTATAGGGAGCACGCTGAGATCTAATTCTTAATGAAGGAGTTGGCCACTTCAGAGCTGCTAGCTGCCGAGCTATGGAAGATCATTGAGAAATATGGGAAGAGAAAGCTGATATTGAACCACTGAAGATTTGATGATCGTGGGATAGCAGCATGGAGGAAATATTCGCTGAAGCATTTTGTTTATTTTGTTAGATTCTGTTGTCTTTCGGTAAAAATGCTCAGTAATTTTGTAAAAGGAAATTGAGCCAGTTTTACCAGCATTGTCATTTTGTTGTAACTAATTCCTGAGGGTGGTGAACCTGTTTGAATAGGTGTCACCTACATTGTAACAACTTCCTGTTGAGGCAGCTCGAGCCGGAAGGCTCTGACCATCTATGTAAGCAATGTAAGCAAGGATAAAGGGTTGGAAACTTTTGTTGGACTCGTGAATTCCCTGTTTTATTAAGCAGTCAGATATATTTTAATAAAATCTAGCTAGGTCGAGCAAGCTTTTCTATCATAGATTCCTATGTTATTCGTCTTACAGTATGTTTACTTCTTCTCTTATGTGAATGTTTCTCGCACTGTTTAATTCATACTGTTATGCTTTTTCATGCTTGGATAAGTGTTGTATTGGGATAGAAGCCATAAATATTATGCTTTGTTGCTTTCATTTCAAGCATCCACTACCATTTTCTGGTAAAGTCTGTATAGAATTCATTATCATAAGCTCTATATTGATGGGTTGTTCATATCTTCTTCTTCAATCACCAAACAAAAGCTCTTTTACTGTGAGCGGGTGGCTATCCTGCCTCTCATTAGTTTTCTTTGCAAAGCACTGTCATGTTTAATCATATCCTGCCTCCTACCTCTGGTTAGTTTGATCTACAGTTTGGATTTTTCTTTACTCATGGTCTGTGTGTGTTTTATGTTTTAAGTGAATTTATTTAATTAAAACATTTATCTATATCTGCAAATGATTAACATAAATTAATAAATTCATGTTAATTTTTCAATTAGCATTTCCAACTACAGGGTAATCTTGCATGTGCCTAATGCTTAAAACTACTATCAGTGAATTTTCATTTCTTGATTGTGTTGTGGTTAAACCAACATTAGTAACCTCGCTATACTCAATGTGCCAAATCAAATATGCCACATGTCTCAATAAGATCGTTCCACGTGTCACCCTATGACAGCAGATATCAACATTTTAACAACAAAATTTATAGACGTTTTTCTTTAAAGACTTTGCTGGCAAGTGGAAATATTCTCAGAGAAAGAGCAGCCACTCTTTTTCCAAGGTGTTCTACTGTTACAATTCCCTCCTAAATGAAGGGTCGACCGACCCTTCTTATTCCAAATATTCTTTTCATAATAGTTCAACACTCCAAGAAGGGTCGGTCAATCCTTATTGTATTATCCATTATGGCTATAGCCGAATTCCTGGATAAAGGTTTTGACAATTAACAACAAACAGAAGGGGCGACTGATCCTTCTTGTCGTAAAATGGAAGTCAAGAAAAACCATTTTTATATGATATAAATTCCAAGGTGTTCTATTTTTACAATTCCCTCGTAATTGAAGGGTCGCCCGACCCTTCTTATTCCCCATATTATTTTCATAATAGTTAGACACTGCAAGAAGTGTCCGTTGACCCTTATTACCAATATTCTTTTCATAATATTTTGACACTGCAAGAAGGGTCAGTCGATCATTCTTGTGTTCTCCATTATGGATATAGCTAGATTGTTGGATACAGGTTTTAAAATTTAGAACATTTATGAAATAAAAACCCGCAACCTTTCTTTTCCTTCCTGCATGTTTAAGTTTTAACCTTCGATTTGTCTTGATCCCATGGATGAGATTACATTGGGTGATTTCAATGAAGTTTAGTTTGTCCATTTTTTGACTGTTTTTCTGAAGTTGCGGGAAGCTTTGAGCTTTTCCAACAAGTCCTTTTCATCCCGCAATCCCGCTTACTTCTTATTGCGGGAAGACTTTGTAAATAGGTTTTGAACTTTTCGATCCGCAACCCTTAATTGCAGATTGTAGAAAAGTGGTTCAGGTAATAAGGTGTGTTTATTAGGATATTTAGACACTTAGGAGTTAGTTAAGATCAACTTGTGTAATATATCCGTTAGGGATAGTGTGTTTCTTTAGTATGCATTAGTATGCATTTGTAAATACTTAATATGACAGTCACGATATGTTCCCAACATAGAGTGATCTGACAGCTCAAATTCTCTTAGATCAAACCTAACCTTGATTCATGGCTTAACACCCAATTGGTCCATGATCTCTATTTAAAGAGCATGGAGGGTCATTGTTTAGTGGATCAATTATGAGAAGCTCATTTGTAACTTTCTTTCTTTGCATAATAAATTGTCCTGTAGAAGCTATTTGGCCGGAGCCGTGGAGTGTTTCCCTCGAGAGGGCTTAAACCACGTCAAAACATCGGTGTGTTGATCTGTGATCTGTTTGTGTGAAGTGGTTGCTCTTAGTGTTCGGTCCTTTGGTAGTACCCTGTGAGTCACTTAAATTTTTTTATTGTTGCACTATTTAAAAGTAATATCATTGTAAAAGTGAAATCACTTATTTTACAAAAGTGGTTCACTTAAAGCAACTTTCTTGTAAAGTGATTGTCAAAAGGTTCATCTTGGGAAGAGGGGGGTTCCTTTTTTTGCTGGACATTCTCTAGCTGCCACGTCACTATTGGGGACATCTTCAGCAGTTTCTTTGTTCAAGCATAACTTCATCATACAGAGTCAGTTTTCAGTGTCGTTTTTTTTTAAACCGCCTATTTTTTCGAGCTCTTCACATCTAGACTATTGGTTTCTAATTTTACAGCCATTAATTTATAAATATGGCCACCCCTTGTGATATTCTACTTAACAGTTCCAACTATTTCTCATAGAAATCTCGTATGGAGGATGTTCTACGAAGTAGGGGACTTTTCAGAATTACCTCAGGGAAAGAAACAAAACCCACTGATGATGATAAGAAAATAAAATGGGCAAATAGATGTGATGAAGCTTGTGGATTGATTGGGATGTCAATCTCTACTGATTTGTGATTCCACATATCTGGAATTGATGCACCTAATGCTGCTTGGGACAAGTTGGAATCTGTGTTTGGTAAACACAATGAAATTCGAGGTCACCAACTCGAAAATGAGTTGATTTCTTTAAATCCAAGTGACTTTTCATGCATTCAAGATTATTTATCTAAGTACAAAACTCTTAAACTCTTATCTGCAGAATGTAAAATTGAGAGGGAAGACAAACAATGCATTTATCATATTCTTTCCAAACTTGGACCTGCATATTCTATTTTTGTATCTACATTTTACTCCATGAAAGCATCCTTGAATGCAGCTAGCTATCAAGAGCCTAGTCTTGAATCCTTTTGTGATTCCTTGATTAGAAAACAAGATAAACTCATTTATCTTAGAATAATCAACAATGCAGATACATCTGGGAAAGCCTTATTGTCCCAACAGAAAGAAAAGTCCAAGCCTCCCAAGAAACAAAATTTTCGCAATAATAAGTCAAACAAGGGTCCCAAACCCTCTCAGTCAGCTCCTTCTTTAAAAAATGACAAAGGATCCAAGCCAAAAGGAAAGAAGACTAAGCGTCATTGCAACTATTGCGGGAAAGATAATCATGATGAATCTAAGTGTTTCAAGAAGATGGCAGCCTTGGAAGCAGCAATGAAGAAGCACCACCTCACCAAGTTGTAATTAAGGATTTTAAAGATCCTCAACAGGTCCTAGCTACCAGAATTGTTGATGATATTACCAGGTTGTACAAGTCTAACTACTTTGGGTCATCACCTTTCCTTTCAGTTTTTGTTGCTCATAGTGATAACTTGAGCAAACTTTGGCATGAGCGATTTGGTCACTTAAATTATCGCTCATTGCAACAACTATGTAAAGAAAATATGGTGATAGGTCTTCCGATGGTATCTTGCAGGGATGGTGTTTGTTCCGGTTGTGTACTTAGAAAACATCATCGAGACAGTTTTGACAAACGTGCCTCTTGAAACGCCTCGGTTCCCTTGGAGTTTGTGCATAGTGACTTGTGTGGTCCTCTTCCATCTGTTTCCTTTTCTGGTTTCAAATATTTCTTAACTTTCATTGATGATTACACCAGACGCACTTGGGTTTATTTCCTAAAACTTAAGAGCGAAGTATTTAACATGTTCTTGGCCTACAAGGCCCTAGTGGAAAAACAATCTGGTCATCAAATTATTAAGTTAAGATCTGACAATGGAGGAGAATATGTTAACAATCAGTTCACTAATTTTTGCACTGAACAAGGCATCCAACAACAGCACACTGTTCCATATACACCACAACAAAATGGTGTAGCTGAGTGGAATAACCGCACTTTAAAAAAAATGGCTAATTGTATGATCCAATCTAAGGGACTAAGTCTTCAATTTTGGGATGAAACCATTAATTTTGCAAATTACATAGTTAATCGCACCCCCACTAAAGCATTACAAGGTATAACACCGGAAGAAGCATGGAGTAAAACTAAACCTGATGTAAGTCACTTCTGTGTGTTTGGTAGTGAAGCATGGGCTCACATTCCGAATGAAAAATGGAAAGCATTGCAGCCTAAAAGTGAAAAGTGCATATTTGTTGGATATTCTGAAGATGTAAAAGGTTATAGACTTGTTAAACCACATTCTCCTGATATAATCATTAGAAGAGATGTTAAATTTGATGAAAATCTCTTGGCCTGCGAGCCTAACTCGGCGATTGTGCCATCTTTGGCCTACGAGCCTGATTTGAAGTTTGTGCCTTCTTCTTCTTCTTCCAACTTCCTTGACAGGTTTCAAACTCTAGTTTCTGATGATGATAGTGAGGATGAAAATCCACCTCCGCCTGCTCATGTTCCTCCAGTTGCACCAGCACAAGTGCTTCCTTGATGGGTCCGTTCAACATGTGAAGCAGTTGGTGATCTTGCCAGTGATCCTAGAGATCAACGTCGAACACGTTCTCAGTTTTAGCGAGCCTCTTCTCTTTTGGCTCAAGTTTCTGAGAATCATGATCCATAAACTTTTGCAGAAGCTTCAAGGAATCCAGATTGGGATGCAGCCATGGATGAAGAATATCGTTCCTTAATGGCGAATGATACTTGGGATCTTGTACCTCTTCCAAAAGGAAGAAAACTTGTCAGATGTGAATGGGTCTACAAAACTAAGTATGCATCAGATGGAAGTGTTGAATGACTTAAGGCAAGGTTAGTTGCCAAAGGTTTTTCCCAAGTTGAAGGGATTGACTACAATGAAACCTTTGCTCCCGTCGAAAAAATGAACTCCATCCGCCTAGTTCTTTCCCTTGCAGCCTTACACAACTGGGAAGTCCATCAAATAGATGTCAAGTCTGCCTTCTTACATGGTGATTTACAGGAGAAAATTTACATGGAACAACCTCCTGGCTATGTTCAGAATAACTCTAGCCTTGTCTGCCACCTTAAGAAATCCTTATATGGCCTTAAGCAAGCTCCTAGAGCTTGGTATGCCAAAATGGATAACTTCCTCCTTGACACTGATTTTTTTAGATGCCATTCTGACCCTAATGTCTATAACAAGAAAGTAGGAAACCAACTCATCATACTTGTTCTATATGTTGATGACCTTATTCTTACTGGTAGTGACCCTAAGCTTATAACCCATGTGAAATCCAGTCTTAAACAAAATTTTGAAATGTCAGACTTAGGACATTTGCATTATTTTCTTGGTCTCCAAGTCCTGCAAACCAAAGAAGGAATCTTTCTTTCTCAGTCTAAGTATGCTTGTGACCTTCTTTGTCACTTTCACATGGAAGATTGTACACCAGCCCCTTCTCCCTTCCAGTCTAGAGTCAAACTTTCTGCCACTTGTACTTCACCTGAAGTCGATGCCACCTTGTATCGTTAGCTTGTTGGTAGTCTCTTATACTTGACTCATTCCCGTCCTGACCTTTCCTTTGCTGTTGGTCATGTTGCCCGTTATATGCAGACACCTCATGAAAGTCACTGGAAAGCAGCTAAAAGAATACTTCAATATATTCGAGGTACAGTTCAGTTTGGGATTCATTACAGTACAGGGGGGAAACCTTTGTTGGTTGGTTTCACTGATTCAGATTGGGCCGGCGATCCTGATGATCGAAAGTCTACTGCAGGTTATGTTTTCAGTCTGGGATCTGGACCTATTACTTGGGCTTGTAAGAAACAACAAGCTCTTGCTCTTTCTTCAGCAGAGGCAGAATATCGAGCAGCAGTTAATGCCATTCAGGAAGCTTTATGGCTTCGACAGATCCTTTCAGAGTTTGGATCCGAGCAACAGCAGCCTACTCCACTTTGGTGCGACAATCAAAGTGCCATCAAGCTTGCCAAAGATCCAGTTCTACATCAACGCAGCAAACACATTGAGCTACATATGCACTTCATCAGAAATCTTGTTCATGATCGTGTTCTTGAAGTGCTCTTTTGCCCTACAGATGATCAAGTTGCAGACATCTTCACCAAGTCTCTTACAGAAGTGAAGTTTTCTAAACTTCAATCTATGTTAAGAGTTCAGGAACTTTTCATTAAGGGGGGATAGGCTCTAATGCCTCCTTCCTTCTCCTAATAGTGTCACTTTTGTAAATCCTTCAATCTTATCCCAAGTTGTTCTTAAGGGAGGATGTTAGGATATTTAGACACTTAGGAGTTAGTTAAGATCAACTTGTGTAATATATCCGTTAGGGATAGTGTGTTTCTTTAGTATGCATTAGTATGCATTTGTAAATACCTAATCTGATGGTCACGATATGTTCCCAACATAGAGTGATCCAACGGCTCAACTTCTCTTAGATCAAACCTAACCTTGATCCATGGCTTAACACCCGATTGGTCCATGATCTCTATTTAAAGAGCATGGAGGGTCATTGTTTAGTTGATCGATTATGAGAAGCTCATTTGTAACTTTCTTTCTTTGCATAATAAATTGTCTCGTAGAAGCTATTTGGCCGGGGCCGTAGAGTGTTTCCTTCAAGAGGGTTTAAACCATGTCAAAACATCGGTGTGTTGATCTGTGATCTGTTTGTGTGAATTGGTTGCTCTTGGTGTTCGGTCCTTTGGTGGTACCCTATGTACCCAAACAGTGTTGTGTGGCCCTGCAACCCGTAACCCTCAATTGCGGATTGCGAAAGATTATTTGAATTATAAAAGGTTGTTTGTGCTCCCGCATCCTGCAACTGGCATTTGCAGATTGCGGATTGCGGGAACCTTTTTGATTGTTGGTTTTCTAAGTTGCGATCCCGCAACCCTTGACCCACAACCCTCGAACCGCAATTACGGATTGCGGATTGGGGGAAAAATGTACATAGTTCCAAAAGAAAACTCCCGCAACTTGACCCTGCATCCCGCAAGGTTTAATCTCAATCATTGATTCGTTTTCATCCTACGGTCTAGATTTGGCCCGTCGAAAAGCAATAAATATGTGATTTTCCCTATTTTTCCTTGTCATTTTTACTTTCGGAAATTACCTTGCTGCTTGAATTTTACTGCGAAGTTTTTAGCATGTCTATTACCCATTACTTTCAGCTGAAACAGGTTGGTTTTGCTCATTTGTCTTATTCAGTTATCTACTGTTTCAAGATTTTGAATTGTTTTATTTTTATTTTTGTTTATTCGTTATCAAAAAACCTCCAGTTTCAAACATGTCGAGCAATACACGTTGTAAAACTGCTCAGAAGGATTTACTGAACAAAGACCCTAATTTTGGTATTTCTCGGACAGTCGTGGTAAAATCACTCAAACATATCAGCTAGATTGGTCTAGAATTTATTTAATTTTCCATAATGATGACCTATCAGACATTCAGAATGACCATATGGCGTATGAGAAAATTAGGGATTCCCAGCTTCATGCCATTGCTGCCAAACCCGCTATCTTGCCTTATACTGATGCGGTTAAATGGATTGTGGACCACACTAAACCTAAAGACCGGTCATTTAATGACAGTGTAGGGTCACAATTGGCTACCTTCCTCGCTAAGGATTTCATCAGAGCTTATTCTCTTAAACGGTCTATGCAACCCCTTAACGCTGAGTTCATGAAATCTTCTAAGACCAGGTACAATTTCAACGAAATGTTGAAGTCATGGTTGAATAAACTTGACAGTTTCATCTGTATGGCTGATAACTTGTATCCGGTTTCTTGGTTTAGAGAACCTTATTCCCTATTGGATGCCATGCTATGCAGACTCTATGGTCTCCTAAACTGTTCTGTATTTAAAGCTGAGTGGGTTCCTATAGCCCATCATGTTCTAACGACTGGTGAGTTGTTCCCGTGGGCTTCAATCTTGTCTCTTGAACTCAAAACATCCATTCAAGCATATCAGAAGGCATCGACTGTGAAGAAGCCACATTTCTTCTTTTCAGCTTTTGTCGTTGATATATTTTGTGCAGAATTCCAATATCCCAACATGGCATGGAATTGGACTCCATTAGATCATCCTATCCATATTTATCATTCATCATTATGGGAGAACAATTATATGCCTTTCATATATGACATTTGTGATCACTTCTTTGGAAGTATTTACTTCAAAATCTTCAGAGAACAGGCTCCTGCTTTCTCAATTGATTCCAGAACCTTCATTGGCACAATTGGTGACCGGTATGTGTGTGAATCCTTCTCATATGTCAGAGTTTGGGGAGGCGGTACTATTCATCTGCTACCCAGGATAGTTCCTGACAGATTGGTCATTGAAGAGGTTTCCTATCAAACTGTTACCGATGGTGTGTATTTAAAGCTAAGTGGTCCTAAGAGGAAGGTGTGGCCTAAGTTCCCCTTGAACCTTGGGCCATTGGCCGTCCCAAATTCAACTTGGGCTACAGTGTTGGGTGACAAAATTGTTGCTTTAAAATTGGGTTCTGTGACCAAAAGAAGACATGATCCTAAAGGTGTTCTAGATGCCCATTTCAAGAACAACCATGTGAGGGGTGGATTTGTTCATGAAGAACTTCCTGATGACTCCATCTATCAGGGAGTGAATACCTTTGATGAAGTCTTGGAAAGGGCTAAGAGTAAATATGAACAGAACCATATCATGCAGTATCAACATGAACTTAAGACTATGGTTTTAAGCTGCATAGCAATGAAACTAAACCTCATTGAGCAAGCAAGAAAGGATAGAGAGGAGAAAGAAGGTCAAAAAGCACCTGCTCCACTAATGCTGACCTGTAGTAAAGGGGATAAAGGCAAAGGTCTCGTGGAAGATGCTCGAGAGGTAAAGACTGCTGAACAATCAAAGGTATTGATGTAAGCATCACAGCAATCAAATCAGAAGTTAGCTCAGATGACTTCGATGCTAGACACTCAATTAGTTGCAGCTACTAAGCTTGTTGCTGATATTCAAGTGACTATTGCAGTTACTCGGACTGTCACCAAGCCAGCCAAAAGGCAGAAAACTCAGACTTCTTCATCTCAAATCCCTACCTTCATTATTAGTGACAGTGATGTTGAAGATGAGGTACATTCTTATGTGCCTGTGATTGAGGAAGTAACTGAAACTTCACAAAGAATTACAGATTTTTTGAATGCTATTGAAGTGGATGATTCTGTCCCAGACCATCAGTTTCTTGAAACTACCCCTGCTGCTGACACCACAACCTCAACACTTCTACTTCCATCTATTCAAATTATTTCAACCTTGTCATCTAGGGTAACACCTCCATTCCCCATATCCTAGCTTTTCCATACTCTAACTACCATCACTGCTCCATTCCCAGCCATCTCGGTTCCACTTCCTATTTTTCCATCTACTATTGCAGAAATCCACTCTTTGACTATCCCTCTGCAATCACCTCCATTCATTTTATCACCACCATCTACTGATGAGCAAACTCCAGTTCCTCCTTCTTCATTACCAGCTGATGATATCCAAGTTCCACATTTTGAATCCTTCACTTCAATTCCATCCCCAACTTCTGTACCAGTAGTTATTCAAAATATCCCTTCCACCCCAACTACTTCCCAAATAACTATGTCTATACCTTCTCCTTGTACTACTCAGACATCTTCATTGGTTTCAATAGTAAATGTGACTTCATCATTTATTGAATTGGTAGTTGAGTTTGAAGAAGACATTGTAGTCCCTCTTGGGGATTACTTCTACAGTAGAGCTTCCAAGTCAGTGGTAAGAAAAGGTTAGAAGAGAAGTAGGGATCAAGGTGGATTGGAGGCACCTGCTCCTAATCAAATAATTTGGACCAAGCAGTCTGATGACATACAGCAAGAAGCATTGGATGCTACTGTAGCCATGGGTGCTTTTGCAGGTGCAAATTATGATTCAATGACAACACTGAATAGGGAGATTGATTTAAAGAAAGAAGAGCTAAAGAAGCTTGAAGATAAATTGGCCAAAACCAATGAGGAACATGAATCTTATGTTACTGATCTCAGGAAGGTATTTGAAAAGATGTTTGAATATCTACAGTTGAAAAATACCTCTCTCCAGGTTAAATTACATGATGCAGAAGTTGTAAATGCTGCCAATACACAAAGGATAGCTGTGCTAGAAAAACAATGCAACGATGTAACTGCAAGTGCATCCTCCTTTGCATTCTCTGGGTTTTCCAAGTTGGAGTTTAAGGATTTGGCCATTCAGGTTAATGATGAACACTGTAAGCTGCTAGCTGAATTGTTTCACACTGTGAATGATATCCATGAGACTCACTTATTTTTTGGGAAGATGTTTGTTACTCTTGATCAGCAGGTAGCTAAAAGATAGCAGGCCTTTAAGGCCAATGAAGATATTGTAAAATGGAAGAGGTCCATTGAGGAGAGACCTGAGAATATTCCTACTCTCACTAGTTTCCAACTGAAGAAAATCAAAATTACATTGCGCGCTTGGCATGATCTAAATGATAAGGTTGGAGATACTATCCAGAAGGCACGAGGTGTTTGTGGAAGGAGATGGTATGCTGTGGATAGCATCATGGAGAAGTTGTAGTTCCCTACCATGGACCTCATTGAAAGAGCTTGTCCACCAAATTTGATGCTAGAATAGGTGGAACGTCGATGCGAGGAAGCTAAAGAGAAGATCCAACACCTCAAACATATCAAGATTGATGACGTGGATCGGTTATTCAGGAAACTTGTTTCCATTGAGGGAATGATCCACATTTTTATTGGTATTTGGGATAATTTGGCTAAAAACGAGATGGAAAATTTTACGTGTGATGCCCAGCTAGGGCTTGAGTCGGTCAATTATCCAAATATAGATGAATTGTTAGAAATTGCAGCCAAGTGGTAAGATTTTCTTGGCCATTAGCCTAGTTCAATTTTTGAAATCCCTGTTTTTTTGGGAATTTATCCTTTGTAACAAAATTGTAATTATTATTTAAAGGGTAGATCTCTCGTAGGCTAGGGATCATTATGGAATTTGGAGGAGAAAATCAGCAGAAGAGACTGGGTATACTCTGGTTAATGCAGGGCTTGTAATTTCTTGCAAACTTTCAGTAATACAGTTATGTCTTGCATACTCTTTTGTCTATTTAAATCAAATTTCTTTGATCAATATTGTTTATCAATACTGTTTAATCTTTTGCAATCTATAATTACATTGATCTACAGTTTTGATTTTTCTCTGCTTATGATCTGTGTATCCTTAATGTTTTAAAAGAATTTATTCAATTAAAACTTTTAGCTATTTCTGCAAATGGTTTTTACAGAAAATTATAATTGATGTTAATTTTTCAATTGACATATCAGTTACAGGTCAATCTTGAATGCGCTTGAACCCTTAATTTGCCATCAGTTAATTTTAATTGGTTGATAGTAATTTGAGCAGATAAGTAATTAATCTCCTTTACAATGTTCATGAACGTTGATTTTCACTTCAGATTATTTATGAATATTGTTTAATTTTTGCAATCAATAATCCATACATTGATTTACAGTTTGGATTTGTCTTTACTAATGATTTGTGTGTCTTTTATGTTTTAAGTAAATTTATTTAATTAAAACATTTATCTATTTTTGCAAATGATTAACATAAATTAATAAACTCATGTTAATTTTTCAATTAGCATTTCCAACTACAGGGTAATCTTGCATGTGCCTAATCCTTAAAACTACTATCAGTGAATTTTCATTTCCTGATTGTGTTGTGATTAAACCAGCATTAGTAGCCTCTCTATACTCAATGTGCCAAATCAAAGAAAAAATAGTAACCTCGCTATACTCAATGTGCCAAATCAAATATGCCACGTGTCTCAATAAGATCGTTCCATGTGTCACCCTATGATAGAAGATATCAACATTTTAACAACAAAATTTATACAATTTTTGCTTTAAAGACTTTGCTGGTAAGTAGAAATATTCTCAGAGAAAGAGCGACCGCTCTTTCTCCAAGGTTTTCTATGGATACAATGCCCTCCTAAGTGAAGGGTCAGTCGACCCTTCTTATTCGCAATATTCGTTTCATAATAGTTCGACACTGCAAGAAGAGTCGGTCGATCCTTCTTTCTTTCACCGTTATGGCTATAGCTGAATTGTTGGATAAATATTTTCACAGTTGGCTACGAAAAGGAGGGGCGACCAATCCTTCTTGTCGTAAAACGGAAGTCGGGACAAACCATTTTTATATGATATAACTTCCAAGGTGTTCCATTTTTACAATTCCCTCGTAATTGAAGGGTCAGCCGACCCTTCTTATTGCCAATATTATTTTCACAATAGTTCGACACTGCAAGAAGGGTCGGTCGACCCTTCTTATTCCTAGTATTATTTCCATTATATTTTGACACTGCAAGAAGGGTTGGTCGATCCTCCTTGTGTTCTCCATTATGCATATAGTTGAGTTGTTGGATAAATGTTTTCACAATTAACTACGAAAAGAAGGGGTGGCTGATCCTTCTTGTCGAAAAACATAAGTCGGGACAAACAATTTTATATGTTATAACTTCCAAGGTGTTCTATTTTTAAAATTCCCTTGAAATATGAAGGCTCAGACAACCCTTTGTATTCCCAATCTTGTTTTCATAATAGTTCGACACTACAAGAAGGGTCGGTTGATTCTTCTTGTGTTGTCCATTATGGATATAGCTGAATTGTTGGATAGAGGTTTTCCCAATTAACTACAAAAAGAAGGGGTGGCCGATCCTTATTGTCGAAAAAAAAGGATCGAAGACAAAAGTTGTCAAAAACCATTTTTATATGTTATAACTTACAAGGTGTTCTATTTTTACAATTCCCTCGTAATTGAAGGGTCGACCACCCCATCTTATTCCCAATATTATTTTTATAATAGTTTGACACTCCCAAAAGGGTCAACCGACCCTTCTTATTCCCAATATTATTTTCATATTAGTTCGACACTGCAAGAAGGGTTGCTCAATCCTTCTTGTGTTGTCCATTATGGATATAGCTGAATTGCTGGATAAATGTTTTCACAACTAACTATAAAAAGAAGGGGCAGCCGATCCTTCTTGTCAAAAATTGCATTTTTTAATTTTAAATTTACAGTTTCCAAATGAAAATTTTCATTTTTTGATTTCAAATTCACCCTTTTCAAATCAAATTTTGCATTTTTTGATTTGAAATTCACACTTTCCAAATCAAAATTTGCATTTTTTGATTTGAAATTCACACTTTCTAAATTGAAATTCATAGTTTTATAACCAAAAACTGCAATTTTAAGAATCTTAGGTAGTTAAAAAACAGACTATTTGAATTGAAAAACACTCTTTTCAAAGACAATATTGCCACTTTCAGAACCTATTTTTGCGCTTTAGAAAGGTTGATACTGACAATTTGAAAGGCTAAAGTTGCTCAACGTTTTATATTGTCCTTGTCAGTCGGTGAACGTTGGAGGCATCTTTTATTCAGATAGATGCAGGCTCGTTTGAAGGGACGGTAGTGGAGCTGCCGCATTTAATACTCTGCAGCTCAATGCTTAGCTTTCGTCGTCTACATCTCTATCAACCATCACGATAGTACTATTCGGACAGATGCAGGCTCGTTTGAAGGGATGGTAGTGGAGGATGACACGGGGCAGGGGTCAGCCAGACGCCCTGTAACGTCATGCCTCCAATAAATTACACCCTCAATCATTATGCTGATGTCAATTTACACAATTTGTTCCTATCATTGCTTCCTTAGGCATAACTGGCTTCGTGTTGAAGGTAGTAATTCTGGTTGTACTGCACTGCCGAGCAAGTATTGCAAAATGATTTTCAATTGTACGAGATGGCCTTTTACATGGATTTTGAGTCATTCAATCTCTACAAAGCCATTAATGGCAATCCTCTCATATGTGTGGGCTTCTGTGAAAATCTCTAGGAGTCAAGTCGGCTCTCCGCCCTGCTTTCCATAGAAATTCCTATAAATATTTTTAATGGAGTAGGCGACCTCCATTTGAGAGAGCTGCAATTTAAAGCTTGGCTGAACTTCTAGGTGGATTTCTGGTGGTTTAGTTTTTTTAATTGGTATATCATGGCTACCCGTATGAGGGCGTGTAGACACAAGGGATCCAGCATGGGTGTAGGGTCTTCAAGACCTGGGGGGGGAAACTCGCTCTCAGGGAGAAGGCTCGTCTCAATAGCATACCATGGGGATGGAAGAGTCTTCCCAGCAGACCTTCAATTGGGGGGCTCAGTATCTAGCAAAGACGCCTGCTCCGATAGAGGCGCAGATAGCACACTGCGAATTATCCCTTCTTCGGGAATACGAAGCCCACTTGGGATGGAAATTAATCTCCAACCCCTACTGGGCAGTGAGGATCTTGTTCGCTCATGAAATTCAAGCGAGGAACCAGTTGGCTCACGGCCTCTATAAAGCCCTCCAAATTATAAAAGGCGGCCAACAAACTCATTCGGCCGGTGTTCGCTTGCTCAAGTATGCTCTGAAAGATTACATGGATACCTCGAGGGAATTCCCTCCTAAAGAACAAGTTTCCCCATGGGAGGAGCACCCTGCTTGCTGATTGGTCTTCCTGGTCTGCATTCGTGTCGGTCTTGGTGGTTAGCGTCCGGCTCACTGGTGGCTCGCTATTTTTTCTGTGGATTTTTCACTGGTGGCTCACTATTTTTCTGTGTATTTTGCCATGTCTTTGGAAGTTCAGTCTCAGTGCAAACTCCGGATGTTAGCATGGTTTTGTTATGGGGGCTGCTCAGTCAATATTCAATTGTTAGAATCGGTCAATATGGACCATTGAATAGCATAGAAGTGAATTGTAATCCTAAGGGAAGATTAGAAGAGAGAGAGATAGTGGAGAAATGCTCTTTTTGGTCTAATTTGGATCCGCAACATTATGTTTTGACTATTCCTGCGACAGGTTTACAGCAGAGTTTAATGAATGCATGAAGATGTCCGATTATTGTTCTAATTATGTCTTTGTCTCTGTGCGGTGGTGAATGTTGCATTATGTCTATTATCCTGTGGATTGAATGATAATGGTTCATGCAATTAAGTAGAGTGGATATGTTATTGTGAATGTTTACTTTATGTTGAATCTGCGAATAATTTGCTTACATAGTATGCGAATGATGAGTAAATAGTATGCTGTCTAACCAGACAGAAACATTCTTTCTTTTTTGTTTTTTTTATAAATAAAAACAATATACTTTTGGGTCTACTCAAAGTTCCATATCAAATATGCCACATGTCACAATATGATCGTTCCACGTGTCACCCAAGGATACCAGATATCAAAATTTTAACAACAAAATTTATATAATTTTTGCTTTAAAGACTTTGCTGGTAAGTGGAAATATTCTCAGAGAAAGAGTGGATGCTCTTTCTCCAAGGTTTTCTATTGTTACAATTTGCTCCTCTATGAAGGGTCTACCAACCCTTCTTATTCATAATATTACTTTCATAATAGTTCGACACTGCAAGAAGGGTCGGTCGATCCTTCTTGTATTATCCATTATGGCTATAGTTGAATTGATGGATCAAGGTTTTCACAATTAACTTCGAAAAGAAGGGGCGGCCGATCCTTTTTGTCGTAAAACGGATGTCGAGACAAACCATTTTTATATGATATAACTTTCGAGGTATTCTATTTTTACAATTCCCTCGTAATTGAAACAATGACTGAATATTTTAGACATCGAACCTTCACCTGAAAATTTTGAACATTTACAAATGAAAATTGCAATTTTCAAATAACAAATTGCTGTTTTTTTATTTGAAATTCACACATTTCAAATCCGAAATTGCATTTTTTGATTTTAAATTCACACATTTCAAATCAAAATTGACATTTTTTTATTTGAAATTCACACTTTTGAAATCAAAATTTGCATTTTTTTATTTGAAATTCACTCTTTTCAAATCGAAATTTGCATTTTCTGCTTTGAAATTCACACATTTTGAATTGAAATTCATAGTTTTATAACAAAAAAACTGCAAGTTTAAGGTTCATAAGTAGTCAAAAAACGCACTATTCGAATATAAAAACACACTTTTCAAAGCCAATATTGCCACTTTCAGAACCCATTTTTGCACTTTAGAAAGGTTGATATTGACACTTTCAAAGTCTAAATTCACACTTTCTTGGTCCAAAATTTGCCTTTTCTTGAATGTTCACAGTATTTTTAACTTTGTTCGAATTTTCGTGCAGCAACTGCTAACACAGACGTATTTTGCTACTATGATATAAACAAAAAAACACACCAACTACATGGGAGAAACAACACCTGATCACTAGAGAGCTTAACAGCATTACAGTAAAATATAAGGCAAGTCCCAGAAACGGCCTTGAGCATTTACTTCCCGTGCATTCGTGGTAGCATCAAGAATACAGAGGCCCATGGATTGCAGTAAGAATTCCATCTTCCGGTGCAACTCCCTAGTTTCGTCTTGAAGCAAGTTCTGCACTGGATCCGCTTTTTGCATACAGTCCATAAGAGCATACACCACCAAGTTTTTCATTATCGAGTAAAGGGCAATAGTTCGCTCGTACAGGGTTAAACGGCTAGCAGTGTTCCCCAAGTCCATGGCCTCCTGGATTTCCTCCTGCAGAGTATCTTTACCAAGATGTTCTTCCATCACAGTCGTGGTAGCATTAGGAATATGGAGGTCCATGTCTTGCAGCAAGAAGTACATCTTCCGGTTCATCTCCCTGGATTCGTCTTGAAGCTTGTTCTGCACCACATCCTCTTTTTAAATACGGTCTGTAAGAGCATACCCCACTAATTTTTTCACTAACCAATAATAGGCAACAGTTCGCTCGTACTAGGTTAAATGACCAGTAGTGCTCCAGGGGTCCTCAACCCAATTTCCCATCTTTCGACTTTCCTCCTACAGGGTATCTTTACCAAGATTTTTCTAGAGCTCCCACTCCACACCTTGGATTTCCTTCTGCACTTCAGACGATAGGTCCATTTGGAAAATCCTACATTACGTCCAAATTGTCCTATAAGCCGAAGAGACTCTGCAACTATCCAAAAGGATATGTTCCCTGTTGAGCCTCTTCCTCTTCACCTCTTCCTCCTGACAATGGTCATCCATAATGCTCGTCGATGTGAAGTTTACTTGTACAATTACGTTCCAGTTCCTCGTCAATCTGAATTTCAAATTTTATGTACCTGTTAATTAAAAATTTGATGACAGTAATATGTTTTTAGTGCCTATCATTTTACATTTTATGTAGCAATAGTCAAACAATTCGTGTGCAAATGATAATTCCAGGAAAATATGCTGAATCTTTAATATCACGATAATGACATAGCAGTCTAATAATTTGGGGCTTGGGATAGAACCATGGTGGGATCGCCAAGCTCCTTGACATCATAATAAATATGTAATAGCAAGGCATGGCATTAATAAGAAGCCTAGGTTGCTCGATCATCCCATCTTCTTAGCAAACAAGAAAATACAATAACTTAAGCAATAACTAGCAATTTGAGCATGCGTTGGCAGAGATCTCTTCTTTCTAAAAGTAATGAAATTACTTAAATTAATGTATGGAGCATTCTAATGAAAACAAGCCTTTCTTTCAAAAATCAACGAAGGCACAATAACCAATAAACAATTATATGAAAAATAGAGTTCATCCTATCCCTATTGAATGCAACATGCAAAGTCATAGAATATTGCAACAGTTAAACACAAAGGTCGATCCCACAAGTGGTCACCATATATATATATATATATATATATATATATATATATATATATATAATATAATAGTGATAAAAATGGGTATATCAGCCTCGAGAACCTCTGTCCGTGGTGTCATCATGATAATTTTAGTTCAAGCAATGATCCCATACTTTTCTGGGTAAATAAATAAAATATATGGAGGATTTCCAGTCCGATGCGCTAAAAGAAAGTGTATCTATGGTAACAAGTAATGATCCAAGCAATAATTTACTACTTTTCAAAATCATCAATATAGAACCCTTAAGCCATACGAAACTTGAAAAAATTCGACATACGTTGAGCAAGCCGGTACTATTTTCTTATTTACATCAAAGTTGGTACAGAATGCCACACTACACTCAGGTCACAAATGCATCTAAGAAGCACACTGCACTCAGGTCACAAGCGGATCAAACAAGCATAAGTCTGATGAAAATTTTCAATTCATTAAACCATGTAAATATTTTCAATCTTAATTACTAAATATTCCCAAACTAGTAATTTTACTACTGTATTAACTGTACTATTTGTTTACGACGGATAAGAGAATTAATTTTGGTGGACGTCAATTTGATGGGTTTAAATTTCAAGCAGACCTGTCAAATACGTTCCAGTGAAGCAAATATGTTCTACACGCCGTCAATTTCCAGGCCTCTCACAAACTGCTAGATAATTGTACAATCACTCGACAAAATCTATAGAGATGATATCTTACTCCAGCAAAATCTAAAGAGATGATATCTTACTCGTGAAAAATTTACAGAGATGATATCTTACTCGAGCAAAATCTACTATGATAATTACCGTTCCCCATCTGTCCCATCCATTATCATTACTAATTTTGGAAAAATAAATATTTATAAGTTTTAAATCCATAATAAAAAATTAGTAACCTCGCTATACTCAATGTGCCAAATCAAATAAAAATTATTAACCTCGCTATACTCAATGTGCCAAATCAAATATGCCATGTGTCACAATATGATCATTCCACGTGTCAACCTAGGATACTAGATATCAACATTTTAACAACATGGCCTCTCTTTCTCCAAGGTGTTCTATTGTTATAAGTCCCTCCTAAATGAAGGGTCGGCCGACCCTTCTTATTCCAAATATTCTTTTCATAATAGTTGAACACTGCAGGAAGGGTCGGCCGATCCTTCTTGTCTTCTCCATTATGGCTATAGCTGAATTGATGGATAAAGGTTTTGACAATTCACTGAGAAAAGAAGGGGCAACCGATCCTTATTGTATTATTTCCTCATATTATTTTCATAATAGTTCTACAATGCAAGAAGGGTCGGTCAACCCTTGTTATTACCAATATTCCTTTCATAATATTTCGACACTGTAAGAAGGGTCAGTCGATCCTTCTTGTGTTCTCCATTATGGATATAGCTGAATGATTGGATAAAGGTTTTCAGAATTAACTACGAAAAGAAGGGGCGGTTGATCCTTCTTGTTGGAAAACAGAAGTCAGGACAAACTATTTTTATATGTTATCAGTTCCAAGGTGTTCTATTTTAACAATTCCCTCAAAATTGAAGGGTTGACCAACCCTTCTTATTCCTGATATTATTTTAATAATAGTTCGATACAAACTTTTGTCGGAGATTAAATATTTTATTAATCAGATTCTCCTTAGAATCTACTTAATAAGATTTTATTTTTCACAGGTTGAATATTTTTACAAGTAATACCTCTAGAATGCAAGAAGGGTCGGTAGAGGTCTCATGGGGTAGGGGGGGAGAAAATCAGCGAAAGAAGACTAGAGACACTCTGATTGATGCAGAGATTGTAATTTTTTCAACTTTGAAGTAATACAGTTAGTCCTTCTCTTCATTCCTCTTTTGTTAATTGGTCAAATTTCTTTGATGAATGGTGATTTTCACTCCAGATTATTTATGAACACTGTTTATTTAGTTAAAACATTTATCTATTTCTGCAAATGATTAACATAAATTAATAAATTCATGTTAATGATTAACATAAGCTATAGGGTAATCTTGCATGTGCCTAATTATCCTTAAAACTACTATCAGTGAATTTTTCAATTAGCATAAACTACTATGTGCCAAATCAAATAAAAATTAGTAACCTCGCTATACTCAATGTGCCAAATCAAATATGCCACATGTCACAATATGATTGTTCCACGTGTCACCCTAGGATATTAGATATCAACATTTTACCAAAACAATTTATAGACGTTTTGCTTTAAAGACTTTGTTGGCAAGTAGACAAATTCTTAGAGAAAGAGCGGCCGCTCTTTCTCCAAGGTGTTCTATTGTTACAATTCCCTCCTAAATGACGGGTCGACTGACCCTTCTTATTCCAAATATTTTTTTCAGAATAGTTCGACACTGCAAGAAGGTTCGGTCGATCCTTCTTGCATTATCCATTATGGCTATAACTGAATTGATGGATAAAGGTTTTGAAAATTAACTACAAAAATAAGGGGCGGCCGATTCTTCTTGTCGTAAAACGGAAGTTGGGACAAACCATTTTTATATGATATAAATTCCAAGGTGTTCTATTTTTACAATTCCCTCGTAATTGAAGGGTCGGTCGACCCTTCTTATTCCCCATATTATTTTCATAATAGTTCGACCCTTCTTATTACCAATATTCTTTTCATAATATTTCGACAGTGTAAGAAGGGTCGATCGATCCTTCTTGTTTTCTCCATTATGGATATAGCTGAATTATTGGATAAAGGTTTTCAGAATTAACTACAAAAAGAAGGGGCGGCCAATCCTTCTTGTTGGAAAACGGAATTCGGGACAAACTATTTTTATATGTTATAAGTTCCAAGGTGTTCTATTTTAATAATTCCCTCAAAATTGAAGGGTTAACCGACCCTTCTTATTCCCAATATTACTTTCATAATAGCCCGACACTATTAGAAGGGTCGGTCGATCCTTCTTGTGTTATCCATTATGGATATAGCCGATTTGTTGGATAATGTCTTCACAATTAACTACGAAAAGAAGGGGCCGATGATCCTTCTTGTTGGAAAATAGAAGTCGTGACAAATTCACAATTTTCAAATCAAAATTTGCATTTTTTGATTTGAAATTCACACATTTGTAATTGAAATTCATAGTTTTATAGCAGAAAACTGCAATTTTAAGGTTCATAAGTTGTCAAAAACACACTATTCGAATAGAAGAACACACTTCTCAAATCCAATATTACCACTTTTAGAATCGTTTTTTGCACTTTAGAACGGTTGATATTGACACTTTCAAAGTCTAAATTTACACTTTCTTACTAGTCCACAACCCAAGATAAGTAAGTAGTAGAGTCAAGAAGTATTTTATTACTCGTAGATTCACTAACGACTTGTAACGACTCTTAGGTTCACTAACTTACGAGACTAACTGACTTGACATGTGGTGATCCACACGACGGTTTGCCATGTTGTTTGAATTAGTCGAACAGAGGACCTAGTTGGGCGGCACATAACTAGAGTTGGATGAACTGGTGCGTTAATGACTATGAGCAGCCGACCTAACCTCCTCCAACATCTCCCCCATGAACAATGCTTTTGTTCATATCGAAGAAATCCTAAAATAACTGGAGTTGGATGAACAACGCGTTGATGACTATGAGCTGGTACTCGATACTCCCTTGGATGGAAATGGGTTGTCATGTCTAGAAACGTGTCTGGAGGCACAGAGATGATGAACTACGAGCTGATATAAGGTGAATAAAGTAAAATTATAGACACACAAACTCCCTTATCCCATAAACAGAGAAAATTAATATCATACATCAAATTATTGTCTACTAAACATGATATTTAACAATCAAAATAAATTAACCATTTAAAACCTTGAAGATATTAAACCATCAAAATAAATTAACCATATAAAACCTTGAAAATGGTTCCATACACTTACATATTTACAGTAAACAAAAACACCTTATGATTGACCATTCATGGGCGTCAAAACCTCATATATATATAACTGACTAGGCCATTCAATATATTTTCTATCACATGACGGTTTCACATAATGCCATGATAAAAAGGAATTGAACAAAATGGCATTTCTAATCTTTTCATCGTCTTTTCATCACATTTCAGCTCAAATTCCATTTTACAAAAATAATTGGCAGAAAATAACTGGAGTTGGATGAACAACGCATTGATGACTATGAGTTGGTACTCGATACTCCCTTGGATGGAAATGGGTTGTCATGTCTAGAAACGTGTCTGAAGGCACAGACATGATCAACTACGAGCTGATACCCGATACTCCTTTGGCTGGAAATGGGTCGTCATGTCTGGAAACATCTCCATGTACAAAGAAGAAGCTGACAGCATGGTCTGGTACTAAAAAACCATTCGACGACTGCTGCAAGCCTAACATTGAGGACTGCAACAGCACATGTTGTCTTAGAGAAGAAAAATTCCAAGACAGTGGCTTACATACCCATTGGTTATTGAAAGAAGAGTGATGGAAAGAAGATTGACAAAAATGTGATCCATGTATACAAATGCCCATATTGAGACTTCGACAGTGCTCGAAATTCCCATATATCATGGTCTAGTGAGGATTTTCAATGGAGCCGGTTTTGATATGCTCATATATCATGAGGAGAACTGGGGAGAGATCATAACACTCAAGCATTTCTCATAAAAAAAGAACAGAGAACAGAGGCAGTAAAGAAACATGCCATGGCTTTGATTCCCAAAAATTTCATTTTGCTATGATATGGGGCATGGTTAGCTTAATAATATATAGTGAGTTGATGGATTGACCGAGATGGGACTGATGGGTAATGTAATTATCACAGTATGGCGGGATGGTGTTCATAGATATCATCTATAGCGACAACAGATTTTGCTGGAGTAATCGTAGATATTACTCGTGTGTAGAAAATAATCTCATGCTTCAGTCGACATTATGTCTTGTCATGAGCAAAATATACAGATGTCGCTCATGTTTAACTTTCATCGGAGATTAAATATTTTATTAATCAGATTCTTCTTATAATCTACTTAATCAAATTTATTTTTCACAGGTTGAATATTTTTACAATTAATACCTCTAGAATGCAAGAAGGGTCGGTAGAGGTCTCATGGGGTAGGGGGGGAGAAAATCAGCAAAAGAAGACTGGAGACACTCTGATTGATGCAGAGATTGTAATTTTTTGCAACTTTGAAATAATGTAGTTAGTCCTTCTCTTCATTCCTCTTTTGTTAATTGATTAAATTTCTTTGATGAATGGTGATTTTTACTTCAGATTATTTATGAACATTGTTTATTTAATTAAAACATTTATCTATTTTTGCAAATGATTAACATAAATTAATAAATTCATGTTAATGATTAACATATGCTACAGGGTAATCTTGCACATTGTGCCTAATTATCCTTAAAATTACTAATATCAGTGAATTTTTCAATTAGCATAAACTACTATGTGCCAAATCAAATAAAAATTAGTAACCTCGCTATACTCAATGTGCCAAATCAAATATGCCACATGTCACAATATACTCGTTCCATGTGTCACTCTAGTATATTAGATATCAACATTTTAACAAAAAACTTTATAGACGCTTTGCTTTAAAGACTTTGCTGGCAAGTAGACAAATTCTCAGAGAAAGAGCGGCCACTCTTTCTCCAAGATGTTCTATTGTTACAATTCCCTCCTAAATGAAGGGTCGGCCGACCCTTCTTATTCCAAATATTCTTTTCATAATAGTTTGACACTACAAGAAGGGTCGGTCGATCCTTCTTGCATCATCCATTATGGCTATAACTGAATTGATGGATAAAGGTTTTGAAAATTAACTACGAAAAGAAGGGGCGGCCGATCCTTCTTGTCGTAAAACGAAAGTCTGGACAAACCATTTTTATATGATATAGCTTCCAAGGTGTTCTATTTTTACAATTCCCTCGTAATTGAAGGGTCGGTCGACCTTTCTTATTCCCCATATTATTTTCATAATAGTTTGACACTGAGAGAAGGGTCGCTCGACCCTTCTTATTACCAATATTCTTTTCATAATATTTCGACATTGCCAGAAGGGTCGGTCGATCCTTCTTGTGTTCTCCATTATGGATATAGCTAAATTGTTGGATAAAGGTTTTCACAATTAACTATGAAAAGAAGGGGCGACCGATCCTTCTTGTCGGAAAAGAGAAATCGGGACAAACCATTTTTATATGTTATAACTTAGCAGATTGGGTTGTTATTTAAACAATGATTGAATATTTTAGACATTGAACTTTTCACCTTAAAATTTTGAAAATTTACAAATGAAAATTGCAGTTTTTTTATTTGAAATTCACACATTTGAAATCCGAAATTGCATTTTGTGATTTTAAATTCACATTTTCAAATCAAAATTTGATTTTTTTATTTGAAATTTGCACTTTTCAAATCAAATTTTGCATTTTTTGATTTTAAATTCACACTTTTCAAATCAAAATTTGATTTTTTTTATTTGAAATTCGCACTTTTCAAATCAAATTTTGCATTTTTTTATTTTAAATTCACACTTTTCAAATCGAAATTTGCATTTTTTTATTTGAAATTCACACATTTCAAATCAAAATTTGCATTTTTGGATTTGAAATTCACACTTTTCAAATCAAAATTCGCATTTTCGGATTTGAATTTCACACATTTTGAATTGAAATTCATGGTTTTATAACAAAAAAACTGCAATTTTAAGGTTCATAACTAATCAAAAAACACACTATTCGAATGGAAAAACACACTTTTCAAATCCAATATTGCCACTTTCAAAACCCGTTTTTTCACTTTTAGAGTCTAAATTCACACTTTCTTAGTCCAAAATTTGCCTAATTTGTCCAAATTTAATGAAATAAGCGTTTAGTCATTAATATGTTATTATCCAGTACTTTATTTAGTCGTATATTTGGTCATTGATTGTGACAATCAATGACTAAATCAGTGAGTATCAATGACTAAATCAATGACTAAATAAGTGACTAAATCAATGAATATCAATGACTAAATCAATGACTTAATCAGTGACTATCAATGACTAAATTAGTGACTAATAATTCAACCAATTAATGACTAGTGAAATACGACTAGCGATAAGATAGTGGAAATCGGATAATATTAGTCATCGACTAAAAAATAGTCGTTTATAGTCGAAATTGAGTCATTTTTTTAGTCATTAATTTCTCATTTTGTACTAGTGAGTGCTTTTGATGACTTCACAGGATCACTCACTAAACTTCACCAAATTGGCACTGTGAGAGAGTATCAGACAAAATTTGAGAAACTGACCAATCACACAAAATGATTGTCTAATGAATTCTACAGGAATTTTTTTGTCAGTGGTATGAAAGATGCAATCCGATCTGAGGTTAAAATGTTTTGTCCGAGCACAATGATGGAAGTCCTAGGGTTGGATAAGTTGGAGGAGGACAAGATCAAATCCCAACAATGCTCCAAATCCACTTTTGTTCCATTCAGAAACATGGTTTCCCAAATACCTCCCATCACGCCAGCTCCTAGCGAAAATCTTATCAAGCATTTGTCTAAAGCAGAGATACGGGCACGTCGAGAAAAAAGGCTTTGTTATAATTGTGATGAGAAATTCACTCAGGGACATAGATGTTTTGAGCAAAAGCTATATCTCTTAGATGTGGATTCTCCACCTGTAACTAAAATTTGTGAAGAAGCTCAAGATACAGTAGATGATCAGGTCGATATTCAACAACCGCCTGTTGACCCTCCTTCTCAGGACGACCATCCAGAGATATCTCTCCATGCTTTAGCCAGAGTCACCACCCCACAAACAATGCAGGTCCAAGGTTACTTCAAGAAGCTCCCTCTTACAATACTCATTGATTCTGGTATCACTCATAACTTCATTGTCCCTCAGAGCGCCAAACAAGCTGATAGTTTTGTCCATCCTTGCTCCACCTTTGAAGTCATGATTGCCAATGGGGGCACCTTATCTTGCAAGGGGAAGTGTCGCAATGTGTGTATCTCTATTGAAGATTATAACGTACTCTCTGACATGTTTGTCTTTCCCTTAGGCGGATGTGATGTGGTTTTGGGAGTCCAATGGTTATGCAAACTTGGACCCATCTTATGGGATTTTGCTGACTTCGGATGCAGTTTTCAATCAATGGGAAAAACACACATTGAAGGAATTACAACAAGGGTCTCTCAGCATCATCAGTCCACATCGACTGGAAAATATTCTTAAGAAGAATTCACACGGTGTCATCGCTCAACTCCATTCCATTTAGATGCAACCATCAACGATCTCCACTACTCCTTTGGATCTATAACAAATTTTGGATGGCTATGCATGTGTCTTTGCTGAACCAGTGGGATTGACTGGATACTACCGCAAGTTCGTCAAGGATTACAAGAAGATTGTAGTTCCATTAACTACTCTCTTGAAAAATGATTCTTTTACATGGACACATGCTACTGAGTGTGCATTCGACAAACTGGAACAAGCTATGTGTACTACACTTGTTCTAACTATGCCTGATTTTTCCAAGCGCTTGACTATTGAGAGTGATGCTTGCGACGATGGACTTGGTGTTGTTCTCCTTCAAGATGAACATCCCATTGTGTTCACCAGCAAGGCCTTTTCTGGTAAGAATTTAGTCACCTATACATATGAGAAGGAAATGATGGAAATTTTGCATGCAATACAGAAGTGGCGACCATACCTATTAGGGAATCATTTATGCATCAAGAATGATCACCAGAGTCTGAAATATTTCCTGGCACAATAGGTCCCCTCCCCAGCACAACAGAAATGGGTTAGCAAACTGATGGGTTATAACTATGAGATCACTTACAAGAAGGGTAAGGACAATCTTGTGGTGGATACTCTTTCTCTCACATTTGATGACCAAGTTTCTCTTTCATATATTTCTATGCTTGTTCCAAATTGGTTGCAATCTGTTCAATAGGGCTATGTCAATGACTCCTCATTATCTCAAATCATCCAACGGTTTTCCAACAATCCTTATGTTGTACTGCATTACTCTTGAGATGGTGCTTCCCTGAGATACAAGGGTCAACTAGTACTTACCCAAAGCACAAATCTTCAACAGGATGTCTTTTATGAACTCCATGCTTCTCCATAGGCAAGACACACTTGGTTCCTCAAAACGTATGAGCGGGCACAACATAACTTTTTTTGGAAGGGAATGAAAAGGACAATTCAACAAATGGCGGTTGAATGTGATACCTTCCAGTGCAACAAGGGTGAAATGACAATCCTTCCAGGATTTTTCGAACCCTTTCCCATCCATACACATGTTTGGATAGATATTTCTATGGATTTCATTGAAGGGCTCCCTAAATTTGGAGGGAAGACAACGATTTTGGTTGTGGTTGATGGCCTCTCCAAATATAGTCATTTTTGTTCCCTCGTACATCCCTATACCGCATCCCCAATCGCACATATTTTAATGGACCAGATCTTCCGTCTTCATAGAATCCCTTCTTCCATTGTCTCAGATCGTGATGCAACTTTCACCAGTCATTTTTGGAAATAACTATTTCGCCACACTGGCACCACACTGAAGATGAGCTCAGAGTATCACCTACAAACAGATGGTCAGACTAAAGTTATCAACAAATGTTTGGAAACTTCTCTTTGTTGCTTGACCTCCGAACAATAGCATCAGTGGGAAAAGTGGCTCCCTCTCGCTGAATGGTGGTACAATACCTCCTACCACACTGCATCTAAAATGACTCCATATGAAGCAGTCTATGGTCAGAAACCGCCAGTGCTTCTTCCATACACCCCCAATAGTTCACCAGTTCAGGAAGTTGACACTGTTCTTCGAACCCGAGATCAGATTCTTCGCATTTTGCAGGACAATCTTCACATGGAAAGAAATCAAATGAAACAACAATCTGATCGCATTTTTCACTTTTCAAGCAGGTGATATGGTTTTCTTCGTGTACAACCACACAAGAAATCCTCCCTGAAACTCAAAGGGCATTATAAGCTCTCTCCCAAGTTACATGGGACATATAAGGTTCTTCAGAAGATTGGGTCCATTGCTTATAAATTGGAACTCCCTCCTTCTTTCCACATTCATCCATTATTTCATGTCTCTTGTCTAAAGAAAGTTCTTGGCACCAATATTAGAGCACAAACTGTTTTACTAGAACTAGATAATGAAGGATCCATCATTTTGGAGTTGGAGGCCATCCTCAATAAGCGCACTTGTCATCTTCACTCTCGATCCATCACAGAGGTGTTACTTCAGTGGCACAGCATGCAACCAGAGGATGCTACATGGGAACCACTCCTTCAGATTCAACAACAATTTCCACATCTAAAGCTTTGAGGACAGAGCTTTTTCTAAGGGGGAGGGAATGTTAGGAACCTATGTCAACCCTTCTCTTTACTTTGTTAGTATATTGTATTATCCCACATTGTTAGTATATTGTTGTTGGACGCATATCCTTTGTAAGTCGTCTCGTGAGTATATTGTATTATCCCACATTCATGGGGAGTAATAATTTTTTAGCTTAGACTTAGTATATAAGTACATGTTGAGGCCAATGGAGGCATCCACGATTTATTTGTATTGAGCTTGCTCAAAGGAGGTTTCCCCCTCGAAGTGTCATGCATTTTCATCATTTAATTATTGGAGGTTCCAAGTCAAGCATGTGATACTGCTGAAATGTAACTTCTTTGTTAGCTTACGCCAAGACATCAGGACATCTGAACCTCTAGCAAGGACTATGTACTAGAATAATAAATCCCACAAAGGTGAATTTTGTTACACGCCATCCATCCTACAGGACCCTCTTTTACAACGTGCTATTTCTAGCATTCCTTTTTCCATTTGTATTATCTGTTCTACAACGTGCTATTCTTGGATTTCCTTTTGCCATTGTATTATCTGTTTTACAATGTGCTATTCTTGGCATTCCTTTTTTGCCATTTGTATTGATTTTCGTTGTAGTGAAATTAGTCTGGATGATTCTAAAGACTGTACTTTGCTTGGTAACAACATATAATACATGTATTTTTGTTCATTTATGTGAAAATTTATTTGGAGCCTTTCAATTTGGGGGCTTAATTCAAATTTTCATTATTTTGCGCAGAGCCAAGTTGATGGGTCAAGTCTCCAATTTGACTTGACTATGAAAACGACAATTAGAAAATAGAAATGACAAAGAAGAAAACGTTGTAGAGAGACATGTACATGGTTGCTTGGCTGAAAAGTTTGACAGAAAAGCTAGTGGATATTTGTAATAAAAGAAAAAATTAAAACATAGAGTGCACATAAATTAAATAAAAATGCAGAGAAAATTGATAATGTTTGTGGTCGTTTGTGATCCATACATCTATATATCGATTCATTGGAACAGACGGAATGGAATAATGAAGCAAAAGTCTTAACAATTCCTGTGTCATTTGCTTATGTTATTTGTTTTCTTCCCTGGGCATTTCTTGCATATATGCTTTTTGGTTTTTCCTCTACATTTTAATTTATTCAATGCTTCAAGGTGCATGTTTTGTCTCATGGCGTTTTCTTTTTCTTGTTTTTCTTTTTTGCAAAAGATACAAAGAGATGGGAGAAATGAAAGAATGAAGGTTAATCACAAGACGTGATAGAGTTCTTATAATTATCTTGATGTGGAAAATGAGATTATGGGACTCGATTTGCATTCACTTACATGCTACTATAATTGTTGTTTCGTGCTCAACAATGACATTTCTACGAAAGGCGGGCCTACTTCTTTCTTTAAAATATTTCATTTAATTTTAAGTTCACTTCAATTCTTGGAAAAATGGAAAGTTGCTATAACATCATCTTGTAGAGAAAATATTTGTACTTATTTTCTCCAATTCCATTAGTATTATATTTCAATTATACATATTTAAAAATTAAAGGATGTATTTAAAGATGTAGAGCAAATCCTTTCTTATGATTGGTGTAATATCCCAGGGTGAATCCTTAGAGAGGTTTAACACTTATTTCTTGATAGAAACATTTAATACTTAACAAATAACATCAAGTGGAGGCAAATTCTTATACATCACATATTGTTCATAAAGTACACAAAGCAAACTGTATTTTAAGGAGGCTAAAGTGTATCAAAGTTTGGTAATGCTTGGAGTATCATATTGTTCATAAAGTACACAAAGCAAACTGTATTTTAAGGAGGCTAAAGTGTATCAAAGTTTGGTAATGCTTGGAGTATCATAGATGATCCTTTGCTTTTTCCAAAAATTCTCGTGAAAATTAAGTATATAGTTTGAAATATATGAGGCCATTATAGTGTTTCATCTATTAGAAAGTTCATAATGCATTAATTGCGAATTTTTTTACTAAGAGATATATTTCAGTGCTTGCTCTGTTATTCAACGTATTTATGTCGATACGCAATAAAATATGGTGTGGAGTCTTTTGGAATTTTGCTGGGGGACCTTCATTCATCATCACGGTCCATAAAAGCTTGAATGCGAACGTAAAATAGGTTTAGAGGAAAGTATCCATTAGGGTATTGAGAATGGGGAAATATGATAAAAAATATAAAATAAGGTCAAGAGGAAAATAATGAAAAACAAAATGGAGTGAGGTAAAGTAGAGTTAGGATGAAATTAAAATAAAAAATAGATAGATTAAGTAAAAAGATAAAAATATAGAAAACTTTATAATTTATAAAATGATTTTTTTAATATATATATATGAATGAAAATAAAAAGAATTTCAATAATTAAAACTATATAATAATAAAATATAAAAATATGTGAAAAATTTAATTCAAAATAAAGTTGAAAGATATAAATACAAAAATAAATAATAAGATTAAATTCATAATAATATAGTTATGTGATAAAAATGGATAAAGAATAAAGATACCTAATGGATAATACAAAATAGTAATTTTTTAAAACAAAACTTCAAAGAGGGGAGAAGAAAGTAAATTATTAATTCATTAATACAGGTTTAAATGGTATTAAAATGTAAATAAAGTAGAGGGCAGGAGAAGTGAGTGTATAAAATAGAGTATAATAAGAAGAAAAATTGAAAAGACAAGAGTTGTCAGTAACCAGTTAAATAGGGGAAAACATAATCTTAAATGATAACAATAAATTAAAATTTCAAGGAAAAGAAAGAGGGGGAAGTGAATTAGTGGTACCTAATAAGATGGGGGGCGCAAAAAGGAGGAAGTGAAATAGTGGTATTGAATAAGATGAGTAAAGAGATGTTTACGAAGGAAAAAGAGGGAGTGATATGATGGGTTAAAGGTTGTCAAGAGTAGCTCACTTTGTATCCATCTTCTCTATTGAAGTTATTGGGGTGTTTTTCGATTTCTCAAGCTTCTCACCATAACAATACCATTAAGAAACCCATTTCCATAAACATTATGGTTCCTATATGGCCTTGAAACATATGAATTTTTTTTCTACATAATTACAAAATTAAATCATTAATGATATTTTTTTAATCATAACGGGATTAATGTTTTAGAAGCATCTTTACATAAAGTTGCAACTGGATCTCCATTTTTTTCAAAAATTTCTATGTAAAATAAGGTCACAAAATTTGCATTTATATATATGGACAAATTTTCCTTGTAGATTGAATCCCTTCCACATATCCTTGAAGCTTTGTTTGATGTGTGGTTACAAAACATTTCTAGTGTCAATTTTATTAACTATTAGATTTATTAAACTTGAAATTTCACCAACAATCTTTAGAAGATTTTTTTGTGAATATGTGTATATTTCCTTTTTCCCTTCCAATAATGGTCTTTTTAATTATTTGTAAGTTGTCTTTAAGGTGTTGCATGGCTTAAGCCTCATAGACCTTCCTTACATGCCTCGCCTTTTGAGAATCACTTCTTTAAAGTCATTACCCTAAAATCAATATGCATTGAATTTGAAAGGTTTAGAAAGTTATATAGTTAGTTTTAGTTGGTGTTAATAACTATTATCATCATCATCATATAAACACTTCTCTCTCTCTCTCTCTCTCTCTCTCTCACACACACACACACAATATATCTATATCTATATATATATATTCAAATTCCAATCAAAACCACCTTAAGGTATAAGGGAGAGTAGCACAATGATGCCAAGTCTTAATTAAATCATTATTCCATCCAATAAGAGATCATTTTTTAAAATAACAATGACAATGATATTAACAATATTTCTACATTTAATTTTAATAAAAAATCATGGTGCCTTGAAAATTAGCTAAGATAAAATTGAGATATTATAAGGAAGCGATCAACCCTAATTTTAGAACATAAAAAAATCTCTTTGTTTCAATTAAAGTAAAGAAGAAAATCAACATTGCTAAAATAAGAACAAACCCTCCAAACCATCACAAGCTTTGGACTTTAACTAATCAATTTGTATTCTTTGCGACGATAAGATGGTTGAAGATAAAGTAACACTTTTTCATAAAACATCTTGTTCACAAACATTAAATCTAAATTTCAAAAATATTGGTTACAATATCTACCTTTCTAACATTTTAACTCATCAAAACTATAACCATTTAAACATGTTTCTATAAAGATGTGACAATCTCCTCCATGAAAAAACAATCCACTCACCACACTTTTAACTTCCTAGTTACTACTTTGTCCACCCACCTTCCTTTTTCATTTAAAATTCACACATGCCAACTTACACAACCTTTCAACATCACCAACCACATGTCACATGGAAAATTGCTTTCAAGGTCACGGTCGTTGCCAAGTGATTTCATCAACAACAATTTGTTTCCTCTCTGGTAATAGTTCGACTAGTTTCCTTGGATGCCTTGAGGTTAATGATTTGGCTTTACCTTTGGTAATGATTCCTGACAGGTTAATGTTTTTGGGAAGGCTACCCCATTCATAATGTCAATGATAAGCTTAGAGTCCCATGCAATTGTGATTGTGATTAGTTTTAGGCCTTTGCACAAAATGTTTACTTCTATGATATTATTCATGGTTTGCACATGCCCTCAAAGCTCAAGCAAATTTAACCTTATCTTTCCTTTTGGGGAGCTAATGCTTAGTTTTCCTTTTGTTATCCATTTAAAGAAGAGTTTTCTTTTCGTTATGCATTTCCTTTTGTTATCCATTTAAAGAAGAGTTTTCTTTTCGTTATGCATTTAAAGAAGAAGGTACTAGGAAAGAGAGCAGAGTGGCTTTGACTAGGAGAATGATTGAGTTGGTGAAATGAGTATCTTGCCTTAGCTATGCTTAGTTTTCTTTTTGTTATCCATTTAAAGAAGATACTAGGAAAGCTAGTGGGTTGAACTAGGAGAATGATCTTAGGTAGGTGGTAAAGCTTAGATGGTAAAGATTAAATCCCTTATTTTTATTTAAAAATAATCTCGAATAATTTGTTATTTTTTATTTCGTTGTATTTTTAATGCAAGAAAGATTAAAGTGCATGCATCTTTTTGTTATATAGAAATTTACATATAATATAATATAAAAAGTGAAATCATAAATAAATAAGATTACATGATATCACAACGTAACTCCCTCATGTGGTTGATAGTTTTACGAGACCTTACCCCTTTCATTGATTTAACAGGCTTTGTGGGATTAAAATAAAGAAAGATGAAAACTTGTATAAGAAATCGAAGGGATAAGTGATAGTAACCAATAATATTCAACTAAATATTGAGTCCTGACTTTGAAATTGTATAACTTGAGTCGTTGAGCCCAACCTAGGCCAGCATCGAAGAATGTGCAAGGTTCAAAGAATGTGACTTGGAAATTTATAAATGAGTGTACGCGACCCTTAATTTAAGTGAAAACGTGGAACATTTAAATTTAATGTGAAATTTGTCAAAATGCACGAGGCTTAATGTGAGGAAAGACGTGGAAATTTAAATTTAGTGACAAAATTGTCAAAATAAATGGGTTGGCTTTAAATTTAGTGGTGACAAATTTGTCAAATTAATTGGGATGTGCCAAACCGCCATCACACTATTCCATCGATTCCTCTGGTAAGTCAAGTCATGGCGGCCTCTGCTGTGCAGTTTTCTTGGTGAATTATAAAATGAAAATTTGCAATTTGCAGTCAGAGTCAAGAAAGGAGGTTCTTCTTAGTCTCTATTCATTATCTTGTGACGGGGCTTATTGTAGACCACTGACCCAAGTCTTGTCGTCTATGATATTTTAATTTCCACACAGCCAACCAGAGAGATGATAATTTCGTGCTACATACGGTGGGCAGCCTATATATATTGCAATAGCTTGCAAGGCCTAACATACTCAGCTCATCTGTACTGCAATCCGTGCATTACGATTAGAAGCTCAATAGCAATTCATTTTCTTGAAGTACGGCTGAACTTGCAGGCTGATCGTTTGCAATGGGCGGGACTAGAACAGTAGCAGCTTCCATTTGGTTCGCAGCAACAGTAACATTATTAGCGCTTAATGTTTATCTGCAAGGTATTCTGCCGCTCTCTCAATTATTTTACTCAGATTTATATTGTTGATTGTATCAGCTGTACGATCTCTGTCCAGAGGATGCTATATTTAATAAGTAATTTATGACTGATTGTTTTACCTCTAGGTATTTATGTGTCGAAGAAGAAATATTAAATAAATATTGTTGGCTGAACTGCAAGTGCAGGTGTAGAAGGTACGACAATGACTGTCAAGAACCAGTGTTCATACACAGTTTGGGCGGCGGGAAGTCCTGGCGGCGGGAAGCAATTGGCACAGGGCGAAACCTGGACTTTTGATGTTGCCGGAGACACAACAGGAGGCAGAATCTGGGGGCGTACTGGCTGCTCCTTCGACGCTAGTGGCAAAGGCAGCTGCAACACTGGTGACTGTGGCGGGTTGCTGAGTTGTCAAGCATATGGAAGCGTCCCTGCAACGCTTTTTGAATATGGGCTCAATAAGTACATGAATCAAGATTTTCTTGATATTTCTCTTGTCGATGGCTTCAATTTGCCTCTCACAATAACTCCCTCAAACTCTGCCTGCAAAACAATAAGTTGCACCAGCGACATAAATTCCGTGTGCCCTTCAGAACTGAAAGTGACTGATGGATGCAAGAGTGCTTGTGCTGAGTTCAATACGCCTCAATACTGCTGCACAGGCGCTTACCTCAACAACTGCTCTCCCACCGACTATTCGAGATTCTTCAAGGGGCAGTGCCCACAGGCCTACAGCTATGCCACGGACGATGCCACTAGCGTCTTCACCTGCCCTTCTGGTGCCAATTACAACGTCGTATTCTGCGGTTAACATGTTCTGGATATTCACGTAATATCGTACTAATTATAAATAAATTCAATCAATCCACGGTATTGTATTCATGACATTATGAATATTACTGCCATGTCACGCCATGTTTTCTGAAAATAAAATTGAGTGATTTTAAGATCCCAGCGAGTATCCAACTGGTTGTCAACATTATATATATATATATATATATATGCACGTTTATTGCTTATTTCATATATTTAAGTCAGAGTTGGGTAGATTTCACATTTTTCAAATTTTGAGGAATCGTCCAAATTGAGGAATATTTTGCCAAATACAATTTATATTTAGTTATTCTTTAAACTTCCTAGTTATTCTTCAAACTAACAGTTCTCTGTAATATGTAATTGTAATGTTAATATCTTTATGCAATTTAATAAAGAAGACATGTTTACCATTTCTGAGATTATTAGAAGAAATTTTAAATACCCAGCCATTTGAAAAGAATTTACATAATTTAAGGTTTTCATTTATAAAAGAATTTATAGAATTTAAGGTTTTCTTTATAGTATTTTTCATTTAGAAGAAATTTAATTACCTAGTCATTTGAAAGAAATTTACAGAATTTAGGGTTTTCATTTATAAAAGAATTTATAGAAATTTAAGGTTTTCTTTATAGATTTTTTCATTTATAACATAATTTATAGAATTCAAGGTTTTCTTATAAACTAGAGTTCATACATTCAAAAAGTCATGGGAAATCTTTCTTCGCTGGCAGTAAGTCATTACGTAGTAATGTTTGGAAGTGAGTAAATAATTTTTTTTTTTCCGTTAAAACTTATATGGAAAGACAAATGGTTGGTGAATGATAAATATCGATAAGTCGCTTTTGTAACTGATGTTTTATCGTAGATATGCTAGATCTTTGATTATTGGAGTTAACTAATATAATAATATTACTATAATTAATATGGATATATAACTATGTTTGAATCACTAATTTGAGGAGCTAATTCAGAATTATATTAATTGTAATTAAGGTTAAATAATTGAAATTTATCATTAATAACCTTCAATAATCCATCCATATATTTGAAATTGAACTATATAACTATTTAAAACTGAACCATATCTCGTCTCCCAACCAAAACTAAATCTATTGCATAAATCGACAGCTTAGCTTATGTTAAGAGAAGAAAAATGTGTAGTGGATCAAACTTTCCGCATTAAGTGATAATTTTTATGCCGAAGTAAATGTTTAAAGGAAAATGTAAATATTTGGAAGTAACTAAGTAATTTATATTTTTTATTTTAAAAATGTAAATATCTAGTTATTTATAAATATCTTTTGATTCATGAAAACTCATTTAAAGAATTTAATTTTTTTTTTCAAAATAGAGATTGTACATTCAAAAAGTTACAGAAAAATCTCATCCAATGTAATGTCATGGATCATGTTTTTTAAAATTCATGCAAGGGACATTTCTAGCCTTTTTTTTTTCAAAGTTCGTTTGACTTTTTAAAATTTGTTGGAAATAAATACCAATAGCCACATCATCACATTGGTATCCAGCCATATCAATCCGTGGATGTGTCTGGTTGATATGCATTTATGCATAGATCGATCCCCATGCCAGTTGGTAGTTGAATGTGTAAATGTTGATATAACTTCTAGCTTCACCGAGAAGCCAAACCTGTCAGTAGATGTTTCTAGACCTCCGGTATGATCGAGAAAAATGTGTTATTTGGTTAATAAAATCTGGGACAAGGTTCTGGGCAGTTTGCCCTTGTCATGTTCTGTCCTGGGCTGCGTTGCTCTGCTGGGCTATTTTGCTGTGTGCGTATTTGTTTTGGTAATTTGTCTGCTGCGCCCTCCCTCAAAATTTTGTTCGGCCTAAAATTGAACTATGGTGTGTTTTTTTTATGATGATTAATTTATTTTTTAATTATTTGATTTATTTGTGCAGTGATTGGGTTGTGGACGGAGTGATTGGGTTGTTAACGGCTGACGCCCCTGTGGTGTTGATGTCTATAGTTTTAAATTCGTTGGTTTGTAAATTCGGGTGCCTTTTAAATGCAATGGCACTTGGACCACGGATTGGGATGACGTTTAGAGGGAGCATTCATTAGTGTTTTAAATTGGAAGGTAGACCATTGAGTGTGCCCTCGGGGAATGGAGTGGCGAGTGATATTTGTTGCGTATGGTCTCAGTTAATTGTTCCTAGTGTTGTTTCTGGTTCTTGTGGTCCGTTCTTTTTGTTGCTGACAATGTTTGTGGTTTCTGCGGTTCGTTGCTTGCTATGTATTTTGGGTCTGCTGTGGGTCTCGAGCTTGGGTTTAGGATTGTTAGACTTGGGTATGATTCTATTTTCTAGTGTTGGTGCTATTGCTGAGATTGAGGGTTGGATCCGACATTGGACTATGCTTGAACTTGGGTTTGTTTGAGCAAGGATACCTTCTATTTTTTAACTTTTGGCGAGCTCCTATAATTGCGATATTGTTTTCGTTTTGGTTGCTTCAACCGCCTGTACAAGTGTTCTAGTGTTTCCGTCTGGTGTTTTCGTCTCATTTGGTTGGTGTTGTGGTTCTTGGACTTGGGTTTGGTATTATTTTCTAGTGCTGGTGCTATTACTAAGTTAAAAAGCTATATTTGGCATTAGATTAGGCTTGAACTTAGGTTTGCTTGAGAAAGGATAACCTATGTTTTTGGCTTTTGGCGAGCTCCTGGAATTGTGATATTGTTTTCGCTTTGGTTGCTTTGGCTATCTTTGGCTATCTTTGGCTATGTTACCAGAAACGAGAAACGGGAAACAGAACGAGAAATGTAAACGAAACGAGAGTTTGGAGGTTTCGCACATATAAGAGAAACGAGGAAAGAGAAAAAACAACAATATTGAATAAAAGAATGAATCTTGACAATTTATAGGTAGAGCGATTCCAGGTAGAAGAAGAGAGATAGAACAATTTGAAAATGGAGCATTAAATAGGGCTGGGTATCAATCTTAACTAGTATTCTCATTCTGCCTGTTTCAGACCAGAAGAATAACTGGTTCCCCCTTTGGAACATATTGAAGAAGCCTATCCACTACATCTTCCTTCATCGATGTATTGTCGAACAAAACCACAGATAAAGAGATAAAGAATCATCACTCATAGTTCTACGCCGAGTAGCAATGAATCGAACAATAGCTTCATACACACAGCCTAGCCTACAATTGTGTCGACGTTTAAATTTGGCCATGGTTGGTTTTATATCAGGACTGGACATTGAACCAGACTTGTCAATAACAAAAACCACATGATGTGGTATGCTCTTCAAATGGTCACAAACAAATACATGACCATCTTCAGATATGTGGCCAGTAGAGCATGCCATTGAGGCAGATCTTTTCACTGGAACATGCCATAATTTTTTTGTAAAGTAAGACCTTGACGAACTGCCCACAATTTCATTATGCTCCTCTGACCTGCAAAGATGATTACATAGAGAAAACTCTGTTTGATCTTCTTCAGTACGGGGATCTTCAAACCGCATTTATATTTATACCCATCATTCCTTCCAGTTACAGATTGATACCGAGCATAAAAAATCTATTATGATGGTAGCTAAAATCCTTTGTATCTTATAAGACCAAATTTTCCAAAAACTTTGAAGTTAAGGCCTATGCTGCATGACCTGCTAAGTCTGTTCTTTTTGTTTTGAGTTCAGATGAAACTCACATTTTAAGTTAACCGCTTGAAGTCTCCCACCTTTGTTGGGATTTTGTGGTATTGGACTAAAATGTTTATCTTCGAAAAAACTAAAGTATTTTTATGAGTAAATACTAAAAAAAACTATATAGTTCTGTAATGTCCCCATTCAAATAAGTGCATAGTAAGACAATCCCATCAATCCTACTAGTTTCCTAGGTTGGATGGGCACATGTGGGATGGTAAAAAGGAAACTAATAAATGATATTTAGACATTAGAAGGGTTCAAGCATTTAATAAATATGATGAATAAATAAATTCAAGAGAAATTCTAGGTGGCAAGTGGTTTTGGAGACATATGGAGGTGGTGGGACCCACACTAGCTTGATTTTTCAATGACACATGGCAGCTCTCTCTTGCCAATTCGAATTCATGGGAAGGTGAACACTCTTGGGTGAGTTGGTAAGTCATAACACATGGCATTGAGCATATTAGGTCGAAATGGGAAGGAATAGTAACCTCCATGGGAGAGGAAGAGTCAAATTGGAGACTAGTGGACACATGGGCTAGATTCCCTAGTTTTATGACAACAATAATGAAGCATCTATGACATTTTATGACAAAATTCAGACATGACTTCTTACACCTGACCATTATGACATGTCAGCCCCAAAAATAGGCTCAAGAAGGCACTCATGGAGTTGGAGGAATCTAAAGAGACTCAAATTCGAATTTGGGAGAAGATGGAAGGTTGGAACTAGGAGACAAGTGGCAAATGAGGAATATTTTCTAAATGAAAAATTATTGAATCTATTGAGAGGATTTCGACCCCTTGAAGGCTAATGTTGGTTATAAAATGTAGAAATCAAGTATGAGAATTGCTTTTGATGATTTGAGAAAAATTGCATTTGTGAAGAGAGAGCTAGTGGATGACTAGTTTCTTGCCTTAGCCAATTTCGAGGGTGAAAGATTCCCATCCAAGTTGGTGTTTGGAGAGGCCACTCAAGTCTTTCATGGTGCTTTAATGGAGTTTGTATTTGCAGGTAGCAGCTACAAGAAGTTTCATGGTTTGGTTTAGTGCAGCACTTTCTCTCCACCGTTTCCAATTTTGAAGGCATATTCGTGCTCCTTGAGGGAGGGCGTTTTTGGTGAGCACTTGTGCTTCTTGAGAGAGATTATCATTATATATTTATGATTGTAATAGCTTCATATCCTCTGTTATTCATATTCAGAAAGTCTCAGATCGAAATACCCACTGGTTGTATGCAAAACTATTGATTAATGAGCAAACAATGTCCATTTCCCCAATGCATTGATGTATGACACTATAATGTTGATTATTTCGAATGGATGGATGATTATCTGATATATTTGTGATAAATATACTGCCATGGATGTCTTCTACAAGTTTCATGTACTGTACTTGAGCATTTGAATCATTTTTACTCAGTTTAGTTGTATTGGGAGGTGAAATAGTGCCATTTCCCCAAGGGTCGAATTGGGGGTTTTTGCTGTTGAATGTGAAAGAGTTAGAACAGTATTAAAAATCAATTAATGGTGCATATGAGACCTTAATCACATACTTAACACATTATATACCTCTGTTCATAAATTTGTGGGAGTTTGGAGGCATTTGGAAGGCCATTTGCAGGGTTACCCAAGGGGGATTTGATGCACAAATTACTAGTCAAAATTACATATATTGATCATAATACAAATCAAGTTTGCAGCAGTATTTGGAGGGCCATAAAACATCCCTGAACCTTATATTCAATTCTAAATACCATTCATACACTCCTACAGAAAATTTGGGAGCATTTGGGTTGATTTGGAGGTCAAAACAGTAAAACTAGTCAAAGGTCGAAATCGGGAAAAAAAGTGGAAAATTGGGCATTTTAATAAAATTTGAAAAAGGGATATTACAAGTGGTATCAGAGCATGGTCTTGGCACCTGATGGTATTAACAAGAAGCCAAACAAATAAAACACCACCCTTTGAATCAGTAGTTGAAGAAGTTTTGGTTGAAGAAGAGATAGTAGCAGAAAAAGAGTTTTTTTCTAAAACAATGGGTAGAGAGGAGGAGGAAAAATTAAGACATAAGGAGGAATTTATTGAAGCCTTAAAACCATGTTTTGAAGGACTTATCATGGTTATGCTAGATATGAATAAACAAATGATGAAAGGTTTCGAATTGTTGGGTAGCCAACTTTCAGGCAAAGGGATGATAGGAGATAATAGTGGTTCACCCTCAGGGGAAAAGATGAAAGGGAATGAGCATATTTTCTCAAGTACAGGATCTCATAATAGACCTGATGAATTTCAAAGCACACAAAGGCATACTGCACCTAAATTTCTCACACCCAAAGAAGATCCCAATCTTGAATTGGATTACAAGAAACTAGTAAATGATTGGAATGATTTGAATGAAGAGTGTAAAAGAGGTGTACCACTCAGTGACTACATTGATGCTATGCAAAAGATTAAAATGAAGGGAGACAATAGGAATCCATTCCAAAACAAAGAATTGAATAGTGCTATTGGAAAAATGTCACTTCCTACTTTTGATGGTTCTTCTCAAAATTCTGCTAACACTTGGGTGCAAAAATTGGATGTATATTTTCAGCTGAATCCTATGTTGGAAGAGGATGCATTAAAAATGGCCATTTTGCATTTGGAAGGAGATGCCAATGAATGGTGATTTCATGGGCTGAAAACCTTGGGTCATAATCAGGTTAAAACATATGGAGAATTTGTTGACAGGGTACTAGAAAGATTTGAACAAAAAGATCCAGAATTGCCTTTCAAAGAACTAGCTCAATTGAAGCAAACTGGGTCCCTTACCGAATATATGTTGGACTTTCAAAAATTATCAGTCAAGGTGGCTGATGTATCTATGGGAAGATTAGTATTGCTGTTCACTGAAGGTTTGGCTGAATCCTTAAGAGGTTTGGTCAAAGCCCACAAGCCAACTACATTAAAAGATGCAATGAGCTTGACTGGGGATCTCCAAAATGTGCTTCCTAGAACGAGATTTCCTCCTAAGCCTAGCTATAAATTTGAAAAGAAACCTTGGCAAAGGGATGGATATGATAAGAAACCTTGGCAAAGAGAGTCATTTGAGAGGAATAAAAAAGAGGGACTAAACAGGGATGAACTTAGAAAAAAGAAACTATGCTTCACATGCTTCCAACCATGGACACCGGGGCACAAATGTACCAAAGGAAAGGCTCAATACATAGAAGTATTTTCTGATAATGAGGGGTATGATGGGGGCATGGATGAAGATGGACATATTTTAGATCAATAAGAGGCATATGAGACAGCAGTAGAAGAGGAAAGACAAGAAGAAAATCAGCCTTCACCGGACAAAGCAAGAATGGCAGTGCTTTCAGCAGTACCTCGCTATCATACTATCCGATGCAAAGGTGTGGTACAAGGACAAAGAACTTCAGTTTTGGTAGATGGAGGAGCCACTCATAACTTCATTGATGCAGAGATGGTAGAGAAAAGAAAGATACCTATTGAACCATTTGATGGCTTCACAGTTGTCATTCCCGGTCACAACACAATGCAATGCAAAACATGGGTTCCAAAGCTGCAAGTCACCGTAGGTAACTATAATTTTGTTGATAGTTTTTATGTGGTTGATGTTGTTGATACTAATGTGGTTTTGGGAGTGCAATGGTTGTATTCAATAGGAGAGCATACATTAAATTATCAAATTCCCGAAATAAAATTCCAAGATTCAAAAGGAGTACAAAGAGTTGTGAGAGGGCAACACACTTATCCAAATCAAGTAGTGACTTGCAATAGCATGAGATCTCTATTGAGGCATGGGGATATAGAATGGGCTGCTGAATGTCATATTACATCTCCCAAGCCAACTATAAATATTTTCAAACACCCAAAGGAGATAGAGAGACTTTTGCAAAAATATGAAAAGGTTTTTAGAGACCTTCCACATGGTAGGCCACCAGATAGGGGGTTGAGCACAGTATTGTTTTGGAGGAGGGTACTTCACCCATTCAGATACCACCTTATAGACATCCTAAAAGGTTTAGAGATGAGATTGAAAAAGCTATCCAAGAACTCCTAGAGTTGGGTCTCATTAGACCAAGCTTTAGCCCTTATGCTTCTTCAGTAGTGCTAGTGAAGAAAAAAGATGGAACATTGAGAATGTGCATAGATTTTAGAGCCTTGAACAAAAAGACTATCAAGAATAGGTATCCTATTCCTAGGATTGATGAGCTCATGGATGAGCTACATGGTGCCAAATACTTCTCAAAAATTGACCTTAGATCAGGGTATCACCAAATTCGAATGAAAGATGAAGATGTGCAAAAGACCGCTTTTCGATGTCATTTTGGCCACTTTGAATTTCTTGTCATGCCTTTTGGGTTAACTAATGCTCCAGCCACCTTTCAAGCATGTATGAATAGGATATTTTGCAAGCAACTAAGAAGGTTTGTTTTGGTTTTCTTTGATGATATTCTCATTTACAGTAAAACATGGGAAGAGCATTTGCAACAGTTAGAGATTGTGTTGAAAATCTTGCAAGAAGAGTCCTTATTTGCTAAATTATCAAAATGTGAGTTTGGGATGAAAGAACTACTCTATCTTGGGCACATTATTGGGCAAGAAGGAGTGAAGGTACACATGGAAAAAATCATGGCTATCTTGGAATGGCCATCACCAAAAAATATTACCGAATTGAGAGGCTTTATTGGCATATGCACCTACTACAGAAAATTTGTGAAAGGGTTCTCCAAGTTGACTTCTCTGCTCACTGATTTGACTAAGAAGGATGCTTTCAAGTGGGATGAAGAGGCTGAAAAAACATTTCAAAAAATGAAAGAGGTAATGAGTAGTTGTCCCATACTTGCACTTCCTGATTTTACTAAACCTTTTGTTGTGGAATGTGATGCTTCAGGTGGAGGAATAGGGGCTGTCCTAAAGCAAGGTCAACACCCCATAGCCTTTGAGAGCAGAAAGTTGCAGCCTCATGAAAAACTTTACTCCATCTATGATAAAGAAATGCTGGTCATTATGCATGCATTGGCCAAATTCAGACAATACTTGGTGGGCAGCAAGTTTGTGGTGAAAACTGACCATAATAGTCTAAGACACTTTCTCACCCAAAAAGATCTAAATGAAAGGCAACAAAAGTGGGTAAGCAAGATTCAAGCTTATGATTTTGATATTGAATATGTCAAAGGAAAGAATAATATAGTAGCAGATGCTTTGTCAAGAAGGCCTTCCTTTTCTCTCATGGATATTGCCAAAGATTGGAAAAACATGCTACTAGTTGAATATGCCAAAGACAAATTTGCTTGTGATGTGTTGGATGGAATCAAAGGGGATGATAATTATAGGATTTTGAATGGGATGATATATTATAAGGGAAGAATTTATTTAGTTCATAACTCCAAGCTCAAGTACCGAATTTTGCAAGAAGCACATGATTCCCCACTAGCGGGCCATCCGGGGATCTTCAAAACTTATAGACAGTTGAGGCAAAGATTTTTTTGGAAGGGGCTGAAGGAAGATGTTCAGAAGTATGTGAATGAATGTAAAGCATGTCAACAAAACAAATCAGAACTTACATGTCCAGCCGGCCTATTACAACCATTGCCCATTCCAGAGCAAAAATGGGACATATTTCCATGGATTTCATCACCGGATTGCCTAAATCCTTAGGTAAGGATTGCATCTATGTGGTAGTTGATAGGTTGAAAAAATTTGCTCATTTCTTTGCTGTTACATCATCTTTTAGTGCTGCAAAAGTGGCTGATATTTTTTTCAAAGAAATCTTCAGATTGCATGGGCTCCCCAAGAGCATTGTCAGTGATAGAGATAGTAGATTCATGGGTGCTTTTTGGAAAGAAATTTTTAGATTGGTGGGCACTCAATTGACTCCAAGTACCAGCTATCATCCACAAACTGATGGACAAACAGAGAGAGTAAACCAATGGTTGGAAGGATACCTAAGAAACTACGTGGGAGGGCAGCAAAAAGCACGGGCAAAATGGCTACACTTGGGTGAGTTTTGCTACAACACCACTTATCATATGTCAATAGGAATGTCTCCTTTCAAAGCATTATATGGTTATGATGCAGTTACATTTGCTGACATTATATTTGGTGATAGTAGAGCCCCAAAGGCTAAAGATTAGGTGGAAGAGAGCCAAGAAATTTTAAAGCTCTTGAAAGACAATTTGCAGGTTGCTCAAAATCAGCAAAAACAATATGCTGATAGACATAGAGAAGATAGAACCTTTCAAGTCAATGATTTAGTATATTTAAGGTTGCAGCCCTATAAACAAACATCTCTCAAAAAGAATGGAGCAGAAAAATTAAAACCAAGGTACTATGGGCCATACAAGGTAGTGCGAAAGGTTGGAGAAGTAGCATATGAACTAGAACTTCCAGAAGGGAGTAAAATCCACAATGTATTTCATGTTTCTTGTCTTAAGAAAGCTCTTGGTCAGCAAATCATCACTTCAGAAATACTTCCTCCTTTGGATGATGAAGGTCAGCTCACACTTGTTCCGGAAAAGATTTTGAAGACACGGGAAAGAAGGTTGAGGAGTAGAATCATCAAAGAATATTTAGTGCAATGGAAGGACTTACCAAATGAAGATGCCACATGGGAAGAGGAGAAGATTTTGCAGCATCCAAATTTGAAATTGCTTGAGGACAAGCAATCTTGGGTGGGGAGGACTGTAATGTCACCATTCAAATAAGTGCATAGTAAGACAATCCCATCAATCCTACTAGTTTCCTAGGTTGGATGGGCACATGTGGGATGGTAATAAGGAAACTAATAAATGATATTTAGACGTTAGAAGGGTTCAAGCATTTAATAAATATGATGAATAAATAAATTCAAGAGAAATTCTAGGTGGCAAGTGGTTTTGGATACATATGGAAGTGGTGGGACCCACACTAGCTTGATTTTTCAATGACACATGGCAGCTCTCTCTTGCCAATTCGAATTCATGGGAAGGTGAACACTCTTGGGTGAGTTGGTAAGTCATAACACATGGAATTGAGCATATTAGGTCGAAATGGGAAGGAATAGTAACCTCCATGGGAGAGGAAGAGTCAAATTGGAGACTAGTGGACACATGGGCTAGATTCCCTAGTTTTATGACAACAATAATGAGGCATCTATGACATTTTATGACAAAATTCAGACCTGACTTATTACACCTAACCATTATGACATGTCAGCCCCAAAAATAGGCTCAAGAAGGCACTCATGGAGTTGGAGGAATCTAAAGAGACTCAAATTCGAATTTGGGAGAAGATGGAAGGTTGGAACTAGGAGACAAGTGGCAAATGAGGAATATTTTCTAAATGGAAAATTATTGAATCTATTGAGAGGATTTCGACCCCTTGAAGGCTAATGTTGGTTATAAAATGTAGAAATCAAGTATGAGAATTGCTTTTGATGATTTGAGAAAAATTGCATTTGTGAAGAGAGAGCTAGTGGATGACTAGTTTCTTGCCTTAGCCAATTTCGAGGGTGAAAGATTCCCATCCAAGTTGGTGTTTGGAGAGGCCACTCAGGTCTTTCATGGTGCTTTAATGGAGTTTGTATTTGCAGGTAGCAGCTACAGGAAGTTTCATGGTTTGGTTTAGTGCAGCACTTTCTCTCCACCGTTTCCAGTTTTGAAGGCATATTCGTGCTCCTTGAGGGAGGGCGTTTTTGGTGAGCACTTGTGCTTCTTGAGAGAGATTCTCATTATATATTTATGATTGTAATAGCTTCATATCCTCTGTTATTCATATTCAGAAAGTATCAGGTCGAAATACCCACTGGTTGTATGCAAAACTATTGATTAATGAGCAAACAATGTCCATTTCCCCAATGCATTGATGTATGACACTATAATGTTGATTATTTCGAATGAATGGATGATTCTCTGATATATTTGTGATAAATATACTGCCATGGATGTCTTCTACAAGTTTCATGTACTGTACTTGAGAATTTGAAGCATTTTTACTTAGTTTAGTTGTATTGGGAGGTGAAATAGTGCCATTTCCCCAAGGGTCAAATTGGGGGTTTTTGCTGTTGAATGTGAAAGAGTTAGAACAGTATTAAAAATCAATTAATGGTGCATATGAGACCTTAATCACATACTTAACACATTATATACCTCTGTTCATAAATTTGTGGGAGTTTGGAGGCATTTGGAAGGCCATTTGCAGGGTTACCCAAGGGGGATTTGATGCACAAATTACTAGTCAAAATTACATATATTGATCAGAATACAAATCAAGTTTGCAACAATATTTGGAGGGCCATAAAACATCCCTGAACCTTATATTCAAGTCTAAATACCATTCATACACTCCTACAAAAGATTTGGGAGCATTTGGGTTGATTTGGAGGTCAAAACAATAAAACTAGTCAAAGGTCGAAATCGAGAAAAAAAGTGAAAAATTGGGCATTTTAATAAAATTTGAAAAAGAGATATTACAAGTTCTATCTTAAATTTAATACTAGTGTTGTATCTAGTTTTTATATTTACATTTCTTCTTAATATAAGAACTTAATAAAAGTGTTTGGAATTGTTCACTTTTGCTTTGTTTTGATGTACTTGAAATAATAGACAATTTGTTTTTGATTTAAATGCATTAATTCTCATTCCTTTATTGGACCTGTGCAGTATATCTAGATATAGGACCATATCCATCTAAAATATCTATAATGTCAAATATCATACACGGTGATTTTTTTTGGTGCATATATAACTTTTCTTGAAATTGAGCAGAAATCTATTCTGCAAAAAATCTTGCAAAAACCTTTTTTGATTTTTTGTTTTCTGGAAAATAAAAGCTGCCCTTTCTAGCAACACTAGATACAATTCTATTTACAAATATCAAAGGCTCATTGCCATCAAAGCACCACTTTCGCATGTTCATTCTGGTTAGGCCTATTCAATATAGTTATATGATGCAACGAACAAATATTTCTTTGATTTAGTCACCCCAAAAAAAAGAAAAAAAGAAAAATCAATGAAGCATTTCTTGTTGTTTCTTTTGATTCCTTTTAGCATTTGTTTTTCTTGTATTAGTTTCCAACACGGGTATCCTTGTATGCATTTATTTGTTGTGTTTTGTTTACTCTTTATAGATCCCCCTACACAAGTTTGAAGTGCACGGTAGATACAAAATCTGTGCAATTTGTTGTTATCTATGTGAAGCTAGTTTCCTTTCATAGGCGATATGCTATAGATTGTAACAAATTTTGTTCAAAAAATCTACATATTTGTTTCTTGCTAAATAAATAATAAGCCGATTATATGTCTATGTACATAACTGCCAATACTTACAGTATTTGTATTTTTGCTTCCAATTGCAATTATTGCAATCAACAGGGCCAAGAAAAAATGGTTCCAAAATGGTTCCAATTGGCATCTGCAATTTCCATAGATGTTAACATTTTCTTTCTATCTAGTATACCAAAACGCTGCTTCTAGATAATAGTCACTTTTCTTTCCCTTCATTTTCTATGATGGGAAATGTGCATGGAGACCTATTGACATCAAAACAATGCCATTGCCATTGTAACCTGTACCTACTGCAGGCTCTCCAACGAAGGTATCTCGGTCTTTTGAACAATCATTTCACTCAGTTTAGAAACCTATTTAGCATTTGTTACATTTTTTCCAAATTATATAACTTTTTTTTGGTCTGTATTACAGGCTCAAGAACTATTTCTTATATGCATTCTTGCACTAAATTTTGTTTATTGTTTTATTGGAACTTTCCCTCAGGTTTTGCTCTTCCTATTTTCTTGTCTATGATATTACGTCTAAAATTCACACAATTGATATTGTTCTTGATTGCTAAAATCATCTCAAGGTTCTAAAGGTCAGAATATTTGGCAATGATCTAAAAATTTTCTATATCTTTTTGTTGCAGAAAATTTTCTATAAACTAGAAGAGAAAAATATGCTTCTTATAGACCTTCCTAACCATAGAGGAAATTGGAACCAGATAAGCCTTATGTTTCAACCTATGTACAAAAGTACCTAGACAACAAAGCTATCTATAGTTCAAAAATTTTAACCCAACTTTAGTACTTTAGTATAATGTTGTTGTCCAGGCGTTGCAAATGTAACTGTAACGTCTAGAAATAGCTAAATCAACATGCTAAAAAACTCTAAATGGAGAACCGACTAGAACCTAAATGGTTGTCCTTGACCTTATTTGTTGTCCTTTGCAAAAGTCCAATTTGTAATAGCATTATGCATTTTCTTTTTCCTTCTATTTTTTTTGATACTCTTACATCTGATTGCTCTGCTTTTTTTTGTCTCTTTGAACGGCTGGTAAATCCTTCACATTTTTTTGCCTTGATTCTTGAGTCTTTTACTTTTGTCATTTTCTATATTATGTTCACTAATATCACCATAACATTTTCTCCTCTAACATTAATGCATTTTGTGCTATATTTTCCACTTTACTAAAGAATTTTGTATACATATTTTTCTTCGATGGAAGGAGGATTTTATCTAATAGTGAATGTTATTTCCCCCTTCAAAACAAAATCTTGTTCCCCATTTTCTTGCCAAGAACATATTAATGGTATCTGCTTGCAAGTATTGATAAGTTTAGAAAGCATTGCAGAATAGTTTTGGCTTCTTAACTAAAGAATAAAAAAGTTTAGAGGATACTTTTCTTTTGCTAAAAAAACCTAATAATAATTTTAGAGCTAAACAATCCCAATGAACATAAAATATAGTTTGTGATCCTAGAGTGAATGACCCCTAATCCGACATGTCAAAGATATATACTTTCTAGTTTAAAATCAAGTAATCTCCAACTTAATAACTTGCTAGCTTAGACTAAATTCATGGTCCAGGTCTGATTATGATATGGTTGATCACTTTTCAGTATTCAACATGCACAACATCTCCATTATATTGACATTTTCTCTAGTTGAATCATAAAGTGATCAATTATTGCAAACAAAATAGATGTTATTGACATTGTTTTAGATTCATAGAGTGATTAATTATTGTAAACAAAATAGATGTCATTGACATTGTTTTGTTTCTAATAGGATGAATTAAATTACTCAATAAACTATAAAGCCCATGAATGTAGACATAGGCTATAGTGATTATTGATTTGTGCCATTTATACATAACCTTTTTCTATTGACAACAAAATTGAACAATTTTTCTTCTTGTTATGTTTTCTTTTATAGCTTCAAATTTAAATTTTTTTTTGCCTAATACCTTTGATTGACATAAATGAATAACACAACTCGATTAACTTAATTGTAATAGCCAGAGGGAAGAAAAAACCTTGCAATTAAACAAAACATCAACATTCTACAGACTTTCGGTGTTGTTTTTCTTGGCTTAGTTTTTTTAATACATTTTTGGATTCTATTATCTTTCCATTCAAGAGTCCAATGATATTTTCCATTAACATGTATTGTTTTCTAGAAATCCCCCAATAAACTCCATAGACTATCGTAATTGATATCGATATCTGGTACAATAGCCATTTTTTTGTATCAATCATGGTTACTTCAAGTAGCACGTCCACATTTAACTCTGCTTTTTCTCCAAAAACATATGGTTTGCTAATTTTTCGCCAATGATATTTGAATACAGATTAAAAATCAAGGTTGCAATAATAACAGGTAAATCATCCAACATCAATAAATATAGAGCCAAAATGGTAAGCATGTCACCTCGGACTATGTGCCAATTTGTAGGGGAGAGGACCAAGCAAGTAGTCCAAGATGTCGACTTGAAATAGCTGCGTCAGTCCATAGGGTCTTATTGCAATCACATAGTGTTCCTTCGATGTACTTTATCTTCATACACATCTCTCCTTCATTGGAATAAGTCTGCAAGCAAAGAAAGAGGTATTGCTAATATTCAATATTAATACTTGTTGCAATCATGTAGCCTTCCACCAAGCCTTGGAGAAACACTTCCAGTAACAATTAACCGAGACCATCTAGAGAAAATAACACTCAGCCACTTAAACCTATGACGGTGCATTCAATGGTCATACCTCTAAATTCAAAACGCAAGGTAATAGCCGCTCCAAATGTCATTGCAATCCCTGGTCGAAGTGCCATCACATTTAAAATCCACCCAAATTTACAAACCAACAAATTTAAAATCGCATAGGTTCTAGTTGAAAACAAAAATTGTGTTTGTGATCTTCCCCTATAATTTCTAAATCACCAGATATCTCTATTCTCAGTTCAATAGCTTTCTTTGTAACTAGCTTAGCTTGAAAATAAAAGGCTTCAGGTACTTTGCTAAGGCAAATGCAATCGGATTTCTAGGAGAAAAAATGCAGCAGATGCTCAAATGACACACAATGTGACTGGCAGTGACCTTGCGTCACTCTTGACATCTAATACTGCACACAGTAGGTACATATTATCTATTGTTGTACATCTGGACATTTCGTCTAGAATCTTCTCATCTCAGAAATAATGCTACAGTTACACTTGCTATGAATGCTATTGATTAACAGGTTTTTTTTAAACATGTACTGAGCCTTTTTATCTTTGATTTTGGGTCTTTCAAACAAATTCTTATAAGGAAATATCCTGTGCCACAAAATCCAAATAGCATTCTTGACATCGTTCATGGATTTTCACTACAACTTTTGTAGTCTTGTACAAATGACTTACCAGAGAATATTAGTGTGTTAGCTGTGCGTCCAACGGAAATCAAACCAATTATATGGCATTTGTATGCCGAGGGAAAGAATATTAATGATGCACAAATAAAATCTGGTTTTCATGTTTAATAGGTATTTGTGTGTTAGGCATATTTTTTCCATGCTTTGCCTTGCAAAGTTCTTTCCTATGTAAGCTTTTCATGGAATTTTGAACTCATTCCTATTTTTATTATTGAGTCTCCCTCTCTATTACTGTTAAACATATTCAATACCCAGAAAAAAATGTTGCTTGTGCACGACCATTTTCTCTCGGTTCACTGTCCACATTTGCAATTATGTTAGAGAATATGCATAGGAGAGCTATCGTCTTGAAAAGCAGTAAGTATATGTTTTTAAAGCTTCCATTGAAATTCTGAATACACTAATGTCTTGATTATTGAGTTCTCCTCCCTATTCTTATGCAACATATTAGTAGAAGAACAACAAAACTTGGTTCAGGATGGTCAATTGCTTTGGCTTAACCATTTACATCCACATATACCCTTGAAAACAAGTACAGGAACAATATCTTTGTTCTTATGCAACATATTAGTAGAAGAACAACAAAACTTGGTTCAGGATGGTCAATTACTTTGGGTTTACCATTTACATCCACATATACCCTTGAAAACAAGTACGGGAACATTATCTTTAAGAAGAGTAATAGGTACATGTTTTTTAAAACATTTTATACCATTCTCTTTATAGTTAAGAATGCTTCTATTGACTTCACATTTTTTGTAATTCACAAGCATTTTGTTGAAATCCATGCAAAATATAGTTGAAGTATACTTAACAAAATCTACTGAGAATAGAATGTAAGTTATCAATGATTATTAATGACATAAAAAAATGATATGATTGGTTATGTAGATTCAATGGGTATTGGAAATCACATGCACAACTTTTTTTTAATGAATCAATTTCAATTAGATTTTAACATTCATCGTAATCTTTTGTTGCATAGACCCCTTTATTATGCATTTCAAAATTCTAGAATGTCATATAAAGGTCACGGATGAAGGAGCTTTGGAGCACTTCCAATTCTCCCTCAAAAAATGATTCTTTATATTTATCCCTATTTGAATGTCAATTTCCTCAATATCAGTGGAACTTTTACTTAAATTTATAAAAATTGAATTATGGACATCAACTAATAGGTAAAGATGGAATACACACACACACATATATATATGTGCCTTCGCACGAAGTTGAGGGATCTTTTAGATGCAATTGGGTAAATGCGAAATGCACAAGAATTATGTAAATTCACAACGCTCACGCATTATGTAAAACTAGGAATGGCGGGCTCCGAACTTGCCATGTCATTTAACATGTAGGATAGGATTACAAAACGCGCGAGCGTTATGGTGATACATAACGCGCGCACGTTATGCATCACCATAATGTTCGCGCGTTTTGGTTAATATAACAAAAAAAATAGACGGAACGAGCCATAGAATGACGATCATGGCTCGGATCGACAAACCGTCAACTCTGTTGGATTCAGGACATCGGGATAGTGCCAGGGGTGCCCCTCTCCATCGGTCCCATGGCCAGCTAGTTGGTCGAGCTTGCTTGCACATCATCGATATCTCAGTCCAAAATTTATGTGATTTTAAACAGGGGATCATGAGCGCCTTTGAACTAGGAAGAGGTAAAATGAGCTAGGTTGAGGGCAATAAATGCTGTATTTGTATGATGTTGCAAGGATTTTGTAATGTGACAAGGTTTTTCTCTATGCTCCGAACATGGAAGCCATTAACTAATTAACACCGACATTAAATGTAGGGTAAGCATCCCTATAATGCCATAAAGGAAAGAGGTCATCATTTAAAGCATCAACGTACCGAATGTTCAGCCATCGTCCAAGTGGCTTGCGTATGCATCTAGAGTTTAATTTTAATCATTCATGTCATGTCCAATTGAATTTTAATTGGTCGATCCGAGCCACAGTCGTCATTCTATGGCTTGTTCTATACCCCTACGTCCTGAGAAGGTTGAAGCTGTAAAGCAACAGCTCTCTAGTATTTATCCTAAAGCTCTTTTGTTTATGTCTAAGATAAACAAGCTCTCAATTCGTGAGCTGGAACATATCAATCTTAACAGGATTTATACAATCTTTGTTTTACGAGAAACTGACCTTAAAACTTCTCATAGCAATGACAATGAATCCTTCATTTTGCATTTGTTAGCAGAAGAAGATCAATTTTCGATAAAACAATGTAGTTATTACATGTGGAGGCAGTGGTTTCCCGTGGAAAATGAGTGTAGGGTTGAGCAGAGGAAAGATGTTGGGAAATGGGCTATTACATTAGGTTTTCTGATGGGCGAGCAGCTTACAGAAGGAAATATGGTGGTTGTAGGTATCTATGCTTTTCTTCCGACGAAAATTGTAACATGATTTCCATTTATAATACAGGCGGATTTTTTACTAGTTTCGTCAAGAGAAAGTATCATTTTCAATAACAAGTGGAACCAGGGAATCCTTCATTGTGTTCCATTAGCCTTTTGTTCAACATTTCGTGCTCTGATTTGTTAAGAGAAAGTATCATTTTCAATAACAAGTGGAACCAGGGAATCCTTCATTATGTCCCATTAGCCTTTTGTTCAACATTTCATGCTTTGATAAGTGGTAATTCACCTCTATCATCGAAATGCTTATGTAAACCAATAGAAGCTCGGACAATACTCCCTGGTTTTAAACGCATTCTGGATAAAGCAAGAGGACAAGTTCATCAAAGCAACTTCATTCATCTATATTCTCGTAATGTACACATAGTCCATCCTTATCTTGATAAACAAGAGTTTTATAATAGCTTGAAGTTTTTGGGCGTGGTTATCTCCCTGTATTCAGTTGTCTGAATGGTTGACAAGCTTTCCTAAAAATCTGTACATTGAACTTCTTTGTTTTATTGCTGAAAATTGGAAGGGATTTCCAAGTCACCTGCAAAACGCTCCTTTGTTGAGTGGTTGAATCAATATCCTAAAATTACAGAGCTTTCTATCTCAAAGTTTGTTGAGCGGCTCCTAGATGTAGTATCAGACTCAATAGACAGTAAACATGTTATCACCACTGCACATTTTTTGCACTATTCATCTGCAAATAACTACGTCCGGCCTGAAAGGTGTCTCTGAAGGCCTTTTGGATGCGAGATGGAATGAGCCATAGAATCACGACCGTGGCTCGGATCGACAAACCGTCGAATCCGTTGGATTTAGGACGTCTTGTGAAGTGTCGTGTTGTATGGGAGATGGGAAGTCAGGAGAAGAAAATGCAGAACGCGGGATGATGATGATGATGATGACGATGATGATGATGATGGTGATGATAAAGAAGAGGATGATGATGATGAAGATGATGATGAATATGATGATGAGGATGATGGAGATGATGGTGATGATGATGATGATGGATGATGATGATAAAGAAGAGGATGATGATGATGATGACAATGATGATGATGATGATCAATACCCAATCATGATGAAGATGGTGATCAGGATGATGATGGTGATGATAAATAAGAGGATGGCGATGATGATGATGATGATCAATCATCAATCATGATGAAGATGAAGATGGTGATGAGGATGAGGATGAGGATGATGATGATGATGATGATGATGATGATGATGACGACGAGGATGATGATGATGATGATGGTGATCATAAAGAAGAGGATTATGATGATGATAAATCATCAATCATGATGAAGATGGTGGTGAGGATGATGATGATGATGATGATGATGATGATGATGATGATGATGATGACGACGACGATGACAATGATGATGATGACGGTGAAGATGATGATGAATATGACGACGAGGATGATGAGGATGATTATGATGATGATGATGGTAATCATAAAGAAGAGGATGATGATGATAATGACGACGATGATGATCGATCATCAATCATGATGAAGATGGTGATGAGGATGATGATGATGATGAAGATGATGATGATGAAGATGATGATGGAGATGACGACGACGACGACGATGATGACGACAATGATGATGATGATGATGATGACGACGATGATGATGATGGTGATGATAAAGAAGAGGATGGTGATGATGAAGATGATGATGAATATGACGATGAGGATGATGAATATGATGGTGATGAAGATGATGATGATGATGGTGATGATAAAGAAGAGGATGATGATGACGATGATGATGATGATGATGATGATGATCAATACCCAATGAAGATGAAGATTGTGATGAGGATGATGATAAAGAAGAGGATGGCGATGATGATGATGATGATGATAATGATGATGATGAAGATGGTGATGAGGATGATGATGATGATGAAGATGATGATGAATATGACGACGAGGATGATGAGGATGATGATGATGATGATGGTGATGATGACGAAGAGGATGATGATGCTGCTGTTGCTGGTGATGATGATGATGATGATCAATCATCAATCATGATGAAGATGGTGATGAGGATGATGATGGTGATGATAAACAAGAGAATGATGATGATGATCAATCATCAATCATGATGAAGATGAAGATAGTGATGAGGATGATGATGATGATGATGATGATTATGATGAAGATGATGATGAATATGAAGACGAGGATGATGAGGATGAAGATGATGATGATGATGATGATGATGATGATGATGTTGAAGACGGTGATGAGGATGATGATGATGATGAATATGATGATGGATATGACTATGAGGATGATGAAGATGAAGGTGATGGTGATGAAGACGATGATGATGATGATGACGATGATGATGATGATGATGATGATGGTGATCATAAAGAAGAGGATGATGATGATGATGATGATGACCAATCATCAATCATGATGCAGATGCTGTTGAGGATGATGATGAGGATGAAGATGATGATGGAGATGACGACGATGAAGGAGATGAAGATGACGATGATGATGATGACGACGACGACGACAACGACGACGACGACGACGATGATGATGATGATCATCATGTAGTGGTAGGGGAAGGGGGATTAGGCGAGAGAGAGAGAGGTGTAGAAGCAAGGAAGAGAGAGTGAAAGAGGGGGGTTTAGTTAGGGGTAAGGGGCTAAGAGGGGGGTTAGCGAGAGGGAGAGAGAGAGAGAGAGAGATACTGAGAGGGCGTTAGTAATGGTTTGGGGTGGGGAGGGAGAGAGAGAGAAAGAGAGGAGAGGTTGTTGGTTGTAGGGACTACAAAAGAGAGATGGAATGTGTGGTTAGAGGTAGGTGGAGGTGTAGGGAAGAGAGAGAGAATGAGAGAGCCTGGGTTAGTAAGGGCTAGGGAGAGGAGGGGGTTTTGCGTTAGGCGAAGTAGCAGGGAGATAGAAAGTGTAAGATGGCTAGGGATGGGGGAGAGGTTAGGGAGAGGGAGAGGGGGTTTACAGAGAGAGAGAGAGAGAGAGAGAGAGAGAGAGAGAGAGGTGTAAAACCATAGAAGAGAGAGTGATGACGATGATGATGATGATGATGACGATGATGACGATGATGATGATATTGATGATGATGGTGGTGAATATCATGATGAAGATGACGATGATGAAATCTTCATCATCATCATCATCATCATCATCATCATCATCGCCATCGTCGTCTCCATATTCATCATCATCATCATCCTCATCGTCATCTTCATCATCTTCATCATCATCATTGTGGTTGTCATCACCATCATCTTCATCGTCATCATCATCATCATCATCATCATCATCATCATCTGCATCATCATCATCATCATCATCATCTGTGTCATCACCATATTCATCATCATCATCATCTTCATCACGATATTCATCATTATATTCATCATCATCATCATCATCTTCATCACCATCATCATCGTCTTCATCATTATCATCATCATCATCAACACCATCATCATCTTCATCACCATCATCATCTTCATCTTCATCTTCATCACCATCATCATCTTCATCTTCATCTTCATCACCATCATCATCTTCATCTTCAACATCCTCATTATCATTATCTTTCTCTCACCCAATCTAACACTTCAAAACATAAATTTGTGAAGATTATAATGCGCATGCGTTATGTAATCACATAACGAGAGTGCATTATGATCCACATAACACTCGCACGTTGCTTATAACATTGAGCGCCAAAACACTAAAATTTGAATTTAAATACAACACGCACGCGTTATTTGAATTTAAACATAATGCGCGCGCATTCCTGGGCACCTAATAACTTACTCCTCACGTGCTCGCTTGTCAGCCACTGTCCTATGTGGCTGTTTCGGTCATACCAAACCTGTGCCAGGGAATTTTTAAACCATAGCTAATTTCACATTTTCAACATTTTTCTGAGTATGTCTATTTTTCACCGCTCTCTACAGCATGACATACCTGACCATTATTGATGAAATTTTAGGCATAGATATAATTTTTTATGCAGATTCCAAATATGTAATTTTTTTTTTAAATATTGATATTTTCTATTTATTTCCTAATTTTCTTGTCTCATCACTCCGTTGGTCCAAAAACATATTGTTAGTGTTTATTCCGTAACTTTTTCATTTCACAACCATTTAAAAAAAAACTTGTATGCTGCACTAGAGGACATCAACCTCTACATGCTGTAAAAAATCCAAGTCAAAATAACTCTATTAAGACCTTCAAAGGATGCACCCACATTTGGCATACCGTTCTCGAGGTTTGATCACTTACATAATTAAAAAAAATTAAAAATTAAACATTTAATTTTGGAAAAATAGCGCTGCACTAGTGCTACGGGTTCTATACATGTCTACCAATTTTTGTATCCCAAAACCATCATTTAGGCATTGAAAGGCTACACCCACAAAAACATATACCTTATCATTTGCCAAAAAAATAAAAAGTGACTGTTAGAAAACATGAAACTTGACATAGCTATGCAAATTTTCAATACATAAAAGTTATATATTCGGAAACGCGATTCAATTTCCTACATTTCATATTTTTTACTCAATGCAAGATATTTTGCGTAAGTATCTCAAAAAACCCAAGTAAGTTGAGGGATGCTTGATTTTTCAGTTTTCTATTGCATCTAACGCGCCAAAAGTGACCCTCATTAGCTTGCACATGCCCATATATGTGTGTGTGTGTGTGTGTGTGGCATTATAAATATGAGCACCTATGCATTACACCACGGTTGTGGCAGTAAGAAACCCCTGGCACAATTGGTAGATAAAGCTCTGCAATTCATCCAAAATGATAATCAACTAAACAACAAACACATCCCAAAAAGGCCCAAAATCATAAGAAAGAAATAGCTAAAATCAATAGAATGTCAAAGCAACACTAAAATTCAAAATTCCATAGAAATAGGATTCTACAAAACTTAAAAGAATTGATTTGGCTACTCACAAATTCAGGACAAACCATGAACTGCTGAAATTGTGTCTCATATGACTTACATATTGATATGGCTTATGTATTGTTTGCAGGTGTTGGAATTTGCAAAAAAAAAAGCTAAGGATTAGTTTGAAGTGTATAGTTCAAGACTAAACTAATTTATTGTCTTATTGGCAAGTTGTCAAGTTATAAAGTTGTTGCTTCCATGGAAAACTAATTAACAATTTGTGAAGTTATAAAGTTGTTGCTTCCATAGAAAAGTATCTGACAACTATTTTTTAATCATCCACGACGATGGGACACCATTGAAAGTGTCTTTGTATCAATATCTAGTTTCTTTCTATTTCACTCATACTTTTTTCGCTCAAATATTTGATGTTGGATGAGAAAAGGTTTCCTGCAAACTTTTATTTTTCCTAAGAAAACTCTATACAATTGTTTTCCTTGGCTCTACTAGAATCCTATACTGCAACCTTTTTGTTATCGTTACTTTCCTATTGAAGTAGGTGTTTTGTGCATACTGATGCAAGAAGCTCTGGTGAAAGTGGTCTTCTTATTGAAGGGTTCCTTCATCTACTGAGTACCTGAGACTATGGGTGAAACCTAATTGTTCATATTTTGCATTGAAATAGGAACTTCTAGTATGAACATCAAGTTCTACATTAGGTTCATCCACGTGCTATGTTTGTTATTTGGTCACGAGCACAACTGTTTCCATACCTTTTTCTTGAATCCAAATAATATGATTTCCAAACTCCATAGCATGTTCACTATGTTGATGTTACCATCCAAAGTGTGCAATGTGACATAGCATGGAAACTTTGTATTAAGTCTAGTGTAATTGAGATACCCACATTTTGAACATGATAGCAATTTTTCTTTTATAGAAACATTATTTTATATTATATGTAGATAAAGGCACAATTATGCCTTATCTATTCTTAGAAGATGAATTTTCACAAAAAAATTGGTTAACTACACTACAAACTTCTATTAAATCAACATTTTTCTAGATTTCCAAAATATATCTTGATATAGTCACAAAAACCTCTCTAAGAATAACAAAAAAAGCAATTAGATTACATTTCAACCTAGAAAAAATCAATATTTCTAAGTAGACTAGCAAATACCATGGCCTAGATGAGAGTGGTGGTAGGTTGAGACCAAATGCTTATCAATGTTGTCATCTTTGTTGGTGTCATCTCTATCCTCTTCGGCGGTTGTGTCTCCAATTTTTGAACCATGCAGTTTTGGGTGTATCCTTATCCTTCCGGACTCCCTTTTCAGTCCATACCTTTTTCTTGAATCCAAATAATATGATTTCCAAACTCCATAGCATGTTCACTATGTTGATGTTACCATCCAAAGTGTGCAATGTGACATAGCATGGAAACTTTGTATTAAGTCTAGTGTAATTGAGATACCCACATTTTGAACATGATAGCAATTTTTCTTTTATAGAAACATTATTTTATATTATATGTAGATAAAGGCACAATTATGCCTTATCTATTCTTAGAAGATGAATTTTCACAAAAAAATTGGTTAACTACACTACAAACTTCTATTAAATCAACATTTTTCTAGATTTCCAAAATATATCTTGATATAGTCACAAAAACCTCTCTAAGAATAACAAAAAAAGCAATTAGATTACATTTCAACCTAGAAAAAATCAATATTTCTAAGTAGACTAGCAAATACCATGGCCTAGATGAGAGTGGTGGTAGGTTGAGACCAAATGCTTATCAATGTTGTCATCTTTGTTGGTGTCATCTCTATCCTCTTCGGCGGTTGTGTCTCCAATTTTTGAACCATGCAGTTTTGGGTGTATCCTTATCCTTCCGGACTCCCTTTTCAGTCCTTAACATATGATATATTTTTCCACACCTTGTCCATATATTTTGCTAGATAGATTGTGGTTTTTTCAGCATGGCTCTCTCCTAGATTTGTTCTTAAATGTCTATTTTCATTCTTCCAGGCCTTTCATTATTGGTGAGCATGGTTAAGAAGGCCAATTTGATTCTTTAGTTCCCACCACTTCTTCACAATGATCCTTGAATATATGCATAGTGATTGGTCCATTGTAAAATAAACAAGCAGAAAACAAGTCAAAAGGAGCAGAATACATTAACAGATGGATCCATAGCTTCAAAATTTATATGAACCTATTTTTATATGATATTTGCATGAAGCGAACTGTATGACCTTTTATGAATAACAACACTATAGACTTGGTGATAGTTCTAATTTACAACACATAGTTCCTTTATAACATGTTTGTAAGATATAATATGAATATTGGATATCTAAGAGTTTGCACATAATTCCATTCTAATATCTTTGTAAGATATAATACGAATATTGGATATCTCATAGCTTACAATCATTTATCTTATGCATATGTTTCAGATAATATTAAGTTAGTACACCATTATACTGAGTTGATAGAATGAATCCAATACCAATTATAAAAGGACTATTCACGTCTGACATGGAAAACACAGTTAGAAGGTCCCATAATTCTCTAACTTGACCTTTTAACTCACATAATCCATAGTTAGAACTAGAAGTCCAGAGTTAATAGCAATATTGTTTTCATATTCTATATATTGTCTTTATAGTGGATATGTATATTATGAACTTGCCTATCAAATATGCTTTATTATCGAGAAATCACCAATTATATTATTTTCTTCTATTTTAACTTGTCAAGTAGTTGTCTCATGGTTTCTAACACAATGTTTAAGCCATCTCTAAGTGCATTGGGGTTTGGGTATTATATATGTTCACTTGGATATTTTGATTTACAATTTGAATTTTTTTAGTGGTTATGGCATGCATGCTGAAGTGTTAATGGGGTTGACTAACTTGCTTTTTAGTTCCTTATATTTTTTTAAACCTAAAAGGTAGGGACTAAGCTACACACAAATCTTGTTTTGAATATATATGCATTATAATATATAAATATTTGCACACCGAACACTCGAGCTTCTCTTTTGATATTTCCTTGGGAAGTGCTGCTTCGTGCTCTTGTTCTAGCTCTAGACCTCTGCAGAGACTATATGTTCCACCATTTGCAATTAATTTGACAACAATATATTATCAACCACTATGTTTACAAAGCTATCAAATATAATATTTTTTGCTATGTTTTATGAAATTTTATTGGACTAGAGCTTCATACTTGAAATTTTTGGTCATTGAACCTATTAAAAAAAAAGAAAGTAATATACATTAGATATTTACACAAATATTTAACTCACACAATGAATCTGACACAGATCATTTCCCAAAGCCCCCCGAGTGCAAGCCTCGAGTGATCTACTGGAAATTACACTTTGGTATGAGTGGTAGCATGGTTTAGATTGTTGGTTTTGCTGTAAATTAAGTCTTGGTAGAGCAGAGAATGGGTTTTATCAGTTTTGAGTACATCACCATTAAATCTCATTGAAGTTGCAAATTTATTTAAGCATAATGTAGTTTAATTTGGGGTAAAATTAATATTGGATGTCATTATGGTTGGGGTGGCACGAGAGAGGAGAGAGGCCAAAGAGAAGGTGGTTCACCATATGTGGGATATATACATACACAACCCTCATATGAAATTGAGCAGTTTTTGGCAGGAAGTATTTTAGGATGCATAGGAGGAACTGGAGAGAGAACCTCCAGGAGCTAGGGATCATACCATTTCAGAAACCACCCAGATGTCTCTCATATTCGTGGATATGGATCCAGTTACTTCGAAAATAGTATGTTTTTTAATCACCTTTAGAATTCTTTTTACTTTGATTTAATGTCTTTTTGTTCATGGATATCTCATTTTTCTGGGTTATAAAGACGTTTATTAGGATATTTTCCTAGCTGTAAGGTCAATCTACATGGCCTTGATTCTTGTAGCATTTTATTAAATTCAATACTGATGACTCATCATGTGCCTAGTTTTGCATAAAAAGAACACGAATGGCCTCCCAAAGAAACTGTATTCTGTATTTCCAAATATATTGATATGACATTGCATTACATATTAAGCATGCGATATTGTTGAAATCTGACTTCTTTGTTAACTTACACCAAGACATCAGGACATATGAACCTCTAGCAACGACTATGTACTAGAATAATAAATCCCACAATGCAGATTTACGTAATCTCTTAACATGTCTTGAATCACCATTTCCACCGCCAATGGCTTTCTGGATTTTATGAAGGTGAAGGTTGTTGCACGCCATCCATCCTACATGACCCACTTTTACAACGTGCTATTTATGGCATTCTTTTACAGTGTGCTATTTTTGGCATTCCTTTTTTGCCATTTGTATTCATTTTCATTGCAGTGATTAGTCTAGATGATTCTAAAGACTATACTTTTCTTGGTAACAACATATAACATATGGTTTTTGTGTTTATTTATGTGAAAATTTATTTGGACTCTTTCAATTTTTGGGCTTAATTCAAATTTTTATTCTTTTACACAGAGCCAAGTTGCTGGGTCAAGTCTCCCATTTGACTTAACTATGAAAATGAAAAAACCAGAAAACATAAATGACAAAGAAGAAAATGTCGCCGAGATACATGTACACGATTGCTTGGCCAAAAAGTTTGAAAGAAAAGCTAGTGGAGATTTGTAATAAAATAAAAATTTAAAACACAGAGTGCACATAAATTAAATAAAAATGTAGAGAAAATTGATAATGTCTGTGGTCATTTGTGATCCATACATCTATATATCGATTCATTAGAACATATAGAATGGAAGAATGAAGTACAAGTTTCAACAATTCATGTGTCTCTCTGTCATTTGCTTGTGTTATTCATTTTCTTCCTAGGTGTTTCTTGCATATATGTATTTTTGTTTTTTCTCTACATTTTTATTTCTTCAATTCTTCTGGATGCATTTTTTGCCTCATGACATTTTTTTTAGAAGATACAGAGATATGAGAGAAATGAAAGAATGAAGGTTAATCACAAGACGTGATAGAGTTCTTAGAATTATCTTAATGTGGGAAATGATATTATGGGACTCGATTTGCATTCACTTGCATGCTACGGTAATGGTTGTTTCATGCTCAACAATGACATTCTTATGAAAGGTTTGCTTATTTCTTTAAAATATTTCATTTAATTTTAAGTTTGTTTCAGCTCTTGAAAAATTGGAGGATTGAAAAATTGGAGGATTGGTCTAGCATTATCTTGTAGAGAAAATATTTGTACAATATAAATGATTAGCTTATTTTCTCCAATTCCATTCGTATTGTGTTTCAACTGTACATATTTAAAAATTAAAGGATTATTTTAAGGATGTAGAGCAAATCCTTGCTCATGAATGGCGTAATATCCCAAGGTTAATCCTTAGAGAGGTTTAATACTTATTTATTGATAGAAACATTTTATACTTAGAGAAAAAATCCTTGTACTTCACAGATTTTTCATGCCCATTAATGGCATAAACTCCCAAGTTTAATTTTGATAAACAAATTTTTTTATCTTTATTTCATTTTAGGTTTAAATTAATGTTTGAAAAATATAGGATGGATTAAGTTGTACAATACATATGATCAAATTATTTTGTTCAATACATGTGATCAAATTATTCTGTTCAATTCCATTCCTCATTATAGGTATACATTTTTAATACATGTATACATTTTTCAAATTAAAGGATGGTTTTAAGTAAAAATAAGAATAAATAGACGTGCCTTGAGAAGTTGATATAGCAATATAACTCACGAAGGATGAGGGAGTTATATTGTTATATCATGTAACCAACCCATGGATCATGGTTTTACTTTATTATATCATGTATAAATTTTTATATAACAAGACTTGTATGCAGTTTAGTCCCTTTTTTTTGGATTAAAAGTTACAAGAAAATAAACAAGAACAAATTATTCAAGATTATTTTTAAATAAAAATAAGGGATTCAATCTTCAAAATCTACACCTAAGATCATTGCCTCAGTTCAACCTACTCTCTTTCTTAGTATCTTCTCCGTTAAATGGGAAACAAAAAGAATCCTAGACAAAGCTAGGGTAAGATGCCCATTAAGGACCCAAAAGGAAAGATAAGCCTAAATTTGCATGAGCGTTGAGGACATGGGTGAACCATGAATAATATCATATAAGAAAACATTTTATGCAAAGTCCTAAAACTAATATCCAAATTAGAGATTCGAGACATCACAATTGCATGGGACTCCAAGCTTATCATTAACATTATGAATGTGGTGGCCTCCCCACAAAAATTAACGTGTCAAGAATCATTACCAAAGACAAATCCAAATCATTGACCTCAAGGAATCTAAGGAAACCAATCGAACTATTACCAGAGAGGAAACTCAAAGAGAGCACCCAAAAAATTGTTGTTGATGAACCACTTGGCGACGAGTGTGAACTTGAATTTTTTTTTTCCATGTGACATGTGGTTGGTGATGTTGAAAGGTTGTGTAAGTTGTCACATGTGTGAATTTTAAACGAAAAGGGAAGGAGGGTGGAGAGAGTAGTAATGAGGAAGTTAAAAGTGTGGAAAAATGAGAAGACATTGAATGGTGAGTGGATTGTTTTTCAAGGAGGAGATTGTCACATCTTTATAGAAACATGCTTAAATGGTTATATTTTTGATGAGTTAAAATGTTAGAAAGGTAGGTATTGTAACAAATATTTTTGAAATTTAGATTTAATATTTGTGAACAAGATGTTTTAGGAAAATGTGTTACTTTATCTTTAACCCTCTTAGCCTCACAAAGAAGACAAATTGATGTGTCAAAGTCTAAAGCTCGTGAGAGTTTGTTCTTATTTTAGCAATGTTGATTTTCTTCTTTACTTTAATTGAAACAAAGAGAATTTTGTATGTTCTGAATTAGGGTTGATCACTTCCTAATAATATCTCAATTTTATGTTACCCTATAATTTTTAAGGAACCACATTTTTTTCTTAAAATTAAATGTAGTAATATTTTTAGTATCATTGTCATTGCTATTTTACAAAATGACCTCTTCTTGGAGGGAATAGTGATTTAATCAAGACTTGGCATCATTATGCTACTCTCCCTTATTCCTTAGGTGGTTTTGATTAGCATTTGAAATATATATATATATATATATATATATATATATATATATATGAAGTGTGTGTGAGAGAGAGAGAAATTGTTCATATGATGATGATGATAGTTATTAACGTCCACTAAAACCAACTACATAACTTCCTAAACCTTTCAAATTCAATGCATATTGGTTTTAGGGTGATGACTTTGAAGAAGTGATTTTCAAGAGTGGAGGCATGTAAGGGAGGACTATGAGGTTTAAGCCATGAAACGCCTTGACAACAACTTACAAATAATTAAGAGGGTCATTATTAAAAGGAAAAAGGAAAAATAAATAGATTCACAAAAAATATTCTAGAGATTGTTGGCGAAATTTCAAGTTTAATAAATATAACAGTTCAGAAAACTAGCACTAGAAATTTTTTTGTAGCCACACATCAAACAAAGTTTGAAAGATATGCGGAAGTGATTCAATCTACAAGGAGAATTTGTCCATATATATAAATGCAAACTTTGTGACCCGATATACAAGGAGAATCCCTTTATGATTAAAAAAAATGTCATTAATGAATTAATTTTGTAATCATTTAGTAAAAGTTTTTCATATGTTTCAATATCATACATTAACCATAATGTTCATGGAAAATTTGGTTTCTCAATGATATTGTTATGGTGAAAGGAATAAATCGATTAAATAATCTTTTGTGGAGATGCTATGTGTAACACTATTACTTAATGAAAAATTAATTCTTAAATGCTATATGATGATCATAGCTTTATGACTAAAAATTTAATGATTATTACTTTGATAATTTACTCATTACACCAAAATTTTGTTAATAACAATAAATAATACAAACTAAATGCATTTAAAAATAATTGATGCTCACAAAAAATGAAATAAAATATAATATTGATATTTTAAAAATAATTAACACACAAAAAATTAAATAAACTATTGTATTGGCGATCCACATAAATATATTTAATTTACAACTTAAATTGAAACCCTCTTACAAAATGAAATCATACAAAGTAACAACACATCATGTACTTAAATATCTCTCAATAAAACAGTATTCATGTCAATTATCAAAATATCATTTCACAATTAATGCATTCTAAGCTTTCTAATAGATGAAACAGTATGATGGCATCATATATTTTAAGTTATATTTTAAACAATATACTTAATTATATTTTCCCATCCTATAAATACAGATAAAAAATATTAATTAAGATTATAAATGCAATAAGGAAAATATTAATTAAGATTGTACATAATTTTTGGAAAAAGCAAAGGATTGTCTAGGATATTCCACGCAATACCTACCTAGAATACAGTTTAGCCTCCCTAAAATATAGTTTTATTTGTGTAATTTCTGAACAAAATAATAAATTTAAATTAGATAAATAAAGAGCAAGTAGAAGCTCCTATTGTTACAAGACCGAGGCTTGAGTAAAACAGGTCAATGAAAAATTTGTAAAGTATAGGGCCTTTCTCTATAGCCTTAAAACAATAATTTAATGAAAAATTTGTAAAGTATAGGGCCTTTCTCTATAGCCTTAAAACAATAATTTAATTTGTAAAATGTATATATGTATTAAAAATGTATGCCCGTAATGAGGAATGGACTTTGAACAAAATAATTTGATCACATGTATTGTACAACTTAATCCACTAAGTATGTTTTTCTATCACTAATTTAAACTTAAAATGAAATGAGATAAAAAAATTATTTATCAAAATTAAACTTGGGAGTTCATGCCATTAATGTGCACGAAAAATCTATGAAGTACAATAGTTTTCCTCTACGTATTAAATGTTTCTATCAATAAATAAATATTAAACTTCTCTAAAGATTAACTACCTTAGGATATTGCACCATTTATGAGAAAATATTTTCTCTACATCTTTAAATCCATTCTTTAATTTTTAAATATGTACAATTGAAACACAATACAAATGGAATTGGAGAAAATAAGTTAATCACTTGTATTGCACAAATATTTTCTTTATAAGATAATGTTAGACCAACCTTGCAATTTTTCAAGAACTGAAACAAACTTAAAATTAAATGAAATTATTTAAAGAAAGAACTAAACCTTTCACAAGAATGATATTGCTGAGCATGAACCAATTATTACGGTAGCATGTAACTGAATGCAAATCGAATCCCATAATATAATTTTCCACATCAAGATAATTTCAAGAACTCTATCACGTCTTGTGATCAACCTTCATTCTTTCATTTCTCCCATCTTTGCGTATCTTCTGCAAAAAAAAATGCCATGAGAAAAAAAATCATCTAGAAGAGTTGAAGAAATAAAAATGTAGAGGAAAAACCAAAATGCACACATGCAAGAAACTGATAGGAGGTAGGGGAACCAAACATTGAAAAAAATAAAAGTGAATGCTTCCTAAATAATAATCTATTAAGTGTAGATCTGTAAGCATTCACATTCAGACATCATATAACGTAAGCAAATCCTACAGATTGATATATAGCATAATAAATGTAAAAAAAAACTCTATTTTTTGAGGACTCGACTTCACCAAAAATTACAGCTCCAAAAAATCCATGATAAACTTCCCAAAAACTACATATATGCCTCTCCTCGAATTAGAATGAATTTGGAGACTTCTGATCTTTTCAAAACAGTAAATGGTTTATCTACAACATTAATCACAGGTAAGCCGGAGGTGGAGTCCAGCATTAATAACAGGTATAGAGGTGGAGTCGGTTACGTCAATCACATTTATGTGGTGGTTGGAATTATATGACGTGTTTCAACATTCTCCCCTTTAATTTCAACCACCTACACATTTACAGCATAATTAGCATCATAGATGCCCAAACTTTGTCTTTGAAATTCAAAAGTGTCTTTTCCCAGTGCCTTAGTGAATCTGTCAGCGAATTGTTCCTTTGAATTGCAAAAACAGATATTAATTTCTTCATCATTTACCAATTCTCTAATGCAATGATACCGCGTGTCAATATTCTTGGTTCTCTTGTGAAATACATGGTTCTTTGACATCACGATAGCAGACTTATTATCACAAAATATTGTTGTTGGTGCTCCTTGTTCATGCAACAGATTGAACAAAAATCTTCTCATCCATATGGCTTGACATGCTGCTGACTTGGCAACGACATACTCTGCTTCTGTTGATGAAATAATGACTATGGGTTGTTTCTTTGATACCCATGAGAAAAATCCTGAGCTAAAAAAGAATGCATATCCAGATGTGCATTTTCTATCATCAACATTTCCAACAAAATCATTGTCTGTGTACCCTGTCAATTTGAAATTTGAACCCGTTGAATATAAAATTCCATAATTCACTGTTCCTGCAACATACCTCAAAATTATTTTACCTGCAAGCCAATGAGTTCTCTTTGGTGACTCCATGAATCTCGAGATTAGAGTCACAGCATACATGATGTCCGGTTTAGTTGCGGTTAGATACATTAAACTGCCAACTAGCCTTTTAAATAGCCTAGTATTTACTTGACCTCCAACATCTTGCTTTCTTAACTTTGTGCCTGCAACTATAGGTGTTGAAACTGGCTTGCAATTTAGCATTCTAAATATTTCAATATATCGTTTGCATATTTAGATTATGAAATAAAGATTCCACTTTCAGATTGCAAGACTTCAATTCCCAGAAAAAACTTCATTAGGCCAAGGTCAGTCATCTCAAACTCACTCATCATTACTGTTTTCAATTCTTCTAACATCAGATTGCTAGTATAAGTGATATCATCAACATAAATGCACACAATTAAAACCTCACCATGCTGATTTTTCTTGGTGTACAGAGTAGGTTCATTGATACTCCTCCAAAAGCCTTTGCTTATGAGATAGGAATCAATTCTGTTGTACCAAGCTTGAGGAGCTTTCTTTAGCTCATACAAAGCTTTCTTCAATTTATAAACCTTTTCTTCATGTCCACTTATCTCATACCCTAGAGGTTGTTTTACATATACCTCTTCTTCTAAAATGCCATTTAAAAACACAAATTTTACATCCATCTGGTATACTTTCCAACTATTATGAGCTGCAATAGCTAAAATAGTTCTAATTGTATCTAACCTGGAAACAGGTGAAAATTTTTCATTATAGTCTATTCCAGGTTGTTGAGAAAATCCTTGAGCAACAAGTCTCGCCTTGTGCTTCTCAACTTCACCATATGTATTGAACTTTTTTTATACACCCATTTCACACCAATGCAATCCTTTCCTTCCGGTAGATTAATTAATTCCAAAGTATCATTCCTTTCTATTGCATCTATCTCATCATTCATAAAATCCACCCAAACTTTATCTTTGATAGCATCCTCATAACTAACAGGTTGATATGCTAACAATGAAAAATTTGAATTCAAATCTAATTGGTCTTAATGCTGATCATATATCTCCAAAAGACTTCTAGTCTTCCTTCCTTTAACTCTAGATCTTAGTGTATCTAAAGTAGGATCAGATTCATCACTTACCTGCGAAATTGGATTAGGATGATTTATTTGCGTTGATACCTCTCCTTGTGCAATACTTCTTGGTGTTCTGACTCTAGTTGATGCAATTCTTGTTGGTGTAGTGGTAACAGGTGCTTGTACTTGTTTTCCTCCTTGAAATTCATGCTCTTCTTCTTCGTCATGTTCATGAGATAATACAGCTCCTCCTGTAATAGACTCATCTACACTTAAATCCCATGCTTCTTCCTCTTTGAACTCAACATCTCTAATTATAACAAAATTTTTGGTAATGGGATTGTACACTATATATACTTTAGATTTATCACTATAACTGATGAAGATACATTTCTCACTATGATCATCTAGCTTTCTCCTTAATTCAACTAGTACATGTGCATATGCTATGCACCCAAAAACTCATAAATGTGAAATTGAACATTTTCTACCAATCCATGCCTCTTGAGGTACTATATTAATCAAACTACTTGTAGGACTCCTATTCAGAATGTATATTGAACACCAAACAACTTCTTCCCAGAATGTATATTGAACTCCTATGCTCTGGGCCATGTTCATTATGGTCCTATTCTTTCTTTCAGCCACACCATTCTGTTGTGGTGTATACCTGATGATAAATTGTCTCTTAATTCCATGATCCTTGCATAAATCTAAAAATTCATTTGAACTATACTCACCACCTCTATCAGATCTTAGCACTGTAATGTACTTACCACTTTGCTTTTCAACCAAAGCCTTGAAGTTCTTGAAGACTCTGAAAGTTTCAGACTTTTGTTTTAGGAAATATACCCAAGTCTTCCTATTGTAATCATCAATAAATGTCAAGAAATAGTAAGCTCCATCCAATGAAGGGATTTGCATTGGCCCACATAAATCTGTATGTATGATTTCCAGAGGTACTTTTGATCTATAGGAAACACCTGCAGGAAAGCTTTCTCTATGATGTTTTTCCAAGATAAATGTCTCACATGAGCTTGATGGTCAGTGTTTTATGATTGGAAACCCTTTCACCATTTCATTCTTCTGCAATGACCTCAAACCATCAAAATGTAAGTGACCAAACCTCAAGTGCCAAAGCCAAGATTAATAAACGCTCTTAGCTTTGTATGCATTAACAGAATTTTGATTATCACTCCTCATTGTAAGCGAGAACATCCTGTATTGGTAATCTCGACCCTTGCAATCAACCTATTACTATGAGCTCTATCTCGAATTGTGCAAGCTTTGTCATAAAAATTTATCTCATACCCATTCTCCATTAGTTTTCCAATACTCATCAAATTACATTTCATTCTAGGAACAAGATAGACATCTTTCACATTCTTCTTCTCACCATTCTTTGTCAAAACATCTATTATTCCTTTTCCTTTGACAAAGACTCTACTATATGTTCCAAGATTTAGTTTTGATTGAACAGAACTATCCAAACAACTAAACAACTCTTGATCTCCAGTCATGTGGTTGCTACAACCACTATCCAAAAACCATACATATTTTGGACTCTCCTGAGCAATATTACAAGTGATAAACACGGACTCAGTTTTAGTCTTAGATACCTCAGATAAATTAGCTGATTGCTTGCTTTCATTTGCTTTCCTTTTTCTGCAGTCCTGAATTACATGCCCAAATTTCTTACAGTAAAAGCACTAAACCTTCAATTTATCAAACCTTCTAGACTACTATTGATTAAGATTACTTCTTTAACCTCTGAAATTTCCAGAATTGGGGCTCTGGATTGATTTATTGGCTTCGTCTGAAATTAGTCTTTCATCAATTTGATTTTGGAATCTTCCTCTGCCTCTATGACTAAATATGCCACTACCTCTACTAACTAGAACCTGAGTCTTGAATGCAGATTCTAATGAGGGATTTGATTTCCTACTCAGTCTAAATTCATGGGACAATAGAGATCCCATCAATTCAACAACATATAATTGTGATAGATCCTTTGATTCCTCAATTTCCACTACAATTGCATCATATTTGTTGGGCAGGCTATGTAGAATTTTCTCCACAATTTTCTGGTCATTTAATTCCTCCCCATGTGTTTTATCTGGTTCACCACATTCATGGTTCTATTGAAAAATTGGTCAATAGATTCAGAATCCTTCATATGAAGGGTCTCAAATTATCTTCTAAGGGTTTGCATCCTAATTTCCTTAACCTTAGAAGTGCCCTTATAGGCAGTCTCTAAAATGTCCCATGCTCTTTTTGAGTTATCTTCAAAAGAAATTTTTGGAAACATTGATTCATCCATACTCTATTTGATTAAGAGTAGGGATTTATCATTCTCCTTTATGTTATTATTGTGCAGAACTCTTTTTGCCTGAGACAAAGCCAAAAAGGATGCCTTATCTTGAGGTTCAGGATACCCATTTTCCACTAAATCCCAAATATCCTGAGAATGAAAAAGAGTTTTCATTTTTGTTGCCCAAAAATCATAATTTTTACCTAAGAACTTGGGAACCTGTGGCTGCACAGAGATGGTGGTGGTGGCCATGGTTAAAATTTTGACTGTCTATGAATCCTTTGTCTCCTTGTTCACATACCCAGACCCCTCTTACTCTTTGAATGGAACCATCCTGGATTTCTGGTGCCTGCAATTTTTATTATAGACCAAATGACACAAATCTCTTCTGCCGCAGATCTCTATAAAGGAGATCTTCACGAGTTCTTGCTTCTTCCCAGGGTTCGAATGGTGTAAAATCAACACTGAGAGGTTCTTCCTTCATACAACAACTGGCTCCTTCATTTAGGTTAACGGCTTCTAAGATGGCGGAGAATAAGCTCTATTCCTTGGTATTATCTCTGATACCACAATGATAGGAGGCAGGGGAACCAAACATTGAAAACATAAAAATGATGCTGCCTAAATACTATTCAATGTAGATATGTAAGAATTCACATTCAGACAACATACATCGTAAGCAAATCCTACAGACTGATATATAGCATAATATATGTCAAAAAAAAAACTTTGTTTTTTGAGGACTCGACTTCACAAAAAATTATAGCCCAAAAAAATCCAAGACAAACTTCCCAAAAACTACATATATGCCGCTCCTCAAATTCAAATGAATTTGGAGACTTCTGAGCTTTTCAAAACAGTAAATGGTTTATCTACAACATTAATCACAGGTATGGAGGTAGATTCCAGCATTAATAACAGGTACATAGGTGGATTTGGTTACGTCAATCACATTTATGTGGTGGTTGGAATTATATGACGTGTTTCAATAGAAACGCCCAAGGAAGAAAACAAATAACGCAAGCAAATGGCAGAGAGACACATGAATTGTTGAAACTTGTACTTCATTCTTCCATTTTATCTATTCCAATGAATCGATATATAGATGTATGGATCAATTTTCTCTACATTTTTATTTACTTAAATGTGCACTCTATGTTTTAAAATTTTATTTTATTACAAATCCCCGCTAGCTTTTCTATCAAATTCTGCTAGCTTTTCTATCAAATTCTGCCAAGCAATCATGTACATGTATCTCAACGACATTTTCTTCTTTGTCATTTCTATTTCCTGGATGTTGTTTTCATAGTTAATTCAAGTTGGAGACTTGACCTAGAAACTTGGCTTTGCAAAAAACAATGAAAATTTGAATTAAGCCGAAAAATTGAAAGAGTCCAAATAAATTTTCACATAAATGAACACAAAAATAATATGTTATATGTTGTTACCAGGCAAAGTACAGTCTTTAGAATAATCTAGACTAATCACTACAATGAAAATGAATACACATGGAAAAAAAAGGAATGCCAGAAATAGCACACTGTAAAACAGTGAATACAAATGGCAAAAGGAATTCCATAAATACCACGATGTAAAAGAGGGTCCTGTAGGATGGATGGCATGCAACAACCTTCACCTTCATAAAATCTAGAAATCCATTGATGGTGGGAATGGTGATTCAATACATGTTAAGAGATTACGTGAATCTGCATTATGGGATTTATTATTCTAGTACATTGTCCTTGCTAGAGGTTCATATGTCCCGATGTCTTGGTGTAAGCTAAGACAGAAGTCACATTTCATCAGTATCACATGTTTAATCTGTACTACAATGTCAAATCAATATATAAGGAAATTTACGAAATGATAAAGTATACAAATATTATTTCATTTTCCCCTTGAAACAAGTTCCTCTCCTTGAATATCATACATGATCCATTCATTCAAGAGATAGCTCAATCTTGCATTCTCATAACCAACACTTTTGTCCAAACAAACTTTCAAAAATCAAGTCGCAAACTACAATAACAAAGTATTGATATGTCATATCTTCTAGAACATTTACCTCAGCAAATAGAGGGCAAAGAGGCTACCTTCATTTGCATGTTGATGTTGGTCCAGGCATGGGTAAAATGACCTAGTGTCCCTTCTATACAATCCATGCACTTTGAAATGTAATATTAAAACACTCCCATGGAAAATTGTTGCATTATTATGCTCAAATATGAGAGATGAAACCTTTAAACATTCTTCCACTGATGAAATGAGAATTTGCCTATAATTTTTTTAATGATAAAAACAAAACTTGTATTAATCATGACATCAACGGTTTTAGCATTGCTAGAGACTAGTTAAAATTTAAATTTAAATAAAAAATCACAAAAAGAGATCTAAAAAAACCCAAGTTCCAGAAAAGGGCATAAACATCAAAACAAATTAAAGTGGCAATTAAAAGAACCAATTTTCCATTTATCATTATAAAATCTAACTATTTACAAAAACTAACAGTGAATGGAACAACTATGCAATAAGGCACCCTCTCCTTTTTGAAACTTGCTCAACTTGACTCTACTATTAGTCCTTTTCCCTACTTATAGTTGCATGATGAACATATTTCAGTAACATTCATGATGATTATGATGCTCTTCAGTTGCATCCTTTAGTCACAACTTAGAAGATCATGATTTTCTAATTTATGTTATTGTTGATGGATATGCATCAATCACATCCAACGGCGGTGGGTTGAATATAATCGAGAGAAACATGGGAACAACCTACCCTGTCTGCCCGATCTTCTTGACTCGTTCTATGTTTACGCAGTACCCCATGAGATAGGAAATTGGAACGTTATCATCAATTCTGAAATTTTGAAATCCTTTACGTCCACTTCAATTGCCAAAAACAATTTTAGTTGTACATTTGGCCATACAAAATACAGTTTCTTTGGGAGTCCATTTGCGTTATTTTTATGCAAAACTAGGCACATGATGAGTCATCGATATTGAATTTACTAAACTGCTTCAAGACTCAGGACCATGTAGATTGACCTTACAGCTAGGAAAAATCCCTAATAAATGTCTTTATAACCGAAAAAAATGAGATATCCATGATCCGGATTTATGTGGGAACGAAACAAAAGATAGCATATACAGAATCATACACAAAGATATATTGCAAATAACACAGTGATACAGTAAACACATATTCTATTAAATAGAGGAAATAGAACAGACTGTAAAATACAATAGCTAGAATGGTGGTAGCTATCTCTGAGAGGAGATGTGGCCGCTATGCCCATTCGTGCCAAGATGAATACAAAGAGAGGCGGAAAGGGCCTATTTATCATAAGCATGAGGGAAAGAATCCCAAACATCCAAAAACCTAACCCTAGAAGATGAACCGTCATAAAGTTTACGGCCCCAAGGTGGTTAGTTGAACAGTCAACTTCCTGGGGTCATAACTTTTGCATACGATCTCCGTTTGGGGCGCTCGGTAGCTCGTTGGAAAGGTCTATCCGAGATTTACAACTTTCGACTAGGGCCAAATGTATACTATTGGAAACCATTTGGCCTCCCAAATTGCCAAAAAAGGTCGTTTAGGGCCTCAAAACGACCCCGGAAGTTTAGGACCCGAAAAACCGTAGGAAAATTACTAAAAAATTGGCAAAATGGGAAACTATTTTGAGCTAGTGGAATAGGTGGGTGGCCACCGATATCCATCTGGATCAATCCATGAACAAAAATCCATTAAATCAAAGTACAACAAATCCTAAATGGGTGATTTAAAAACATACCATTTTTGGAGTAATTGGATCCATCTCCATGAATATGAGATACATCTTGGTGATTTTTGAAATGGCATGGTCCCTTTCTCCTAGAGGTTCTCTCTCCAGTTCCTCATATGCATCCTAAAATTATTCTTGCCAAAAACCGCTCAATTTCATACGAGGGTTGTGTATGTATATATCCCACATATGACGAACTACCTTCTATGTGGCCTCTCTCCTATCACCCCAACCAAAATGACACCCAATATTAATTTTACCCCCAAATTCAACTACATTATGCTTAAATTTACATGAAAAAACCATCAAAAACTGCAACTTCAACGAGATTTAATTAGATTTATATGTTGTTATACTCAATACTAATAAAACACATTCATTTCTCTACCAAGACTTAATTTACAGCAAAACCAACAATCTAAACCATGCTACCACTCATACCGAAGTGTAATTTCCAGTAAACCACTCGAGGGTTGCACTCCATGAGAGCATGGACTAAAATCCTAAAAGAATGATTATGGCCAGTTCCCATAACTTTTAACTGCCTTTTCCCAACTTCTCAATATGTTTGTTACCATTTTGCTTGGATGTATCTACAAATCAATTTGACTGTGCAGGGCAGGTATAACATGGAACTTTGGAAGTCTAAATGTGTGGATACAGTATTGAGAGAGGGGCTTTGGGAAATGATCTATAGCAGATTTGTTGTGTCAATTAAATATTTGTGGAAAGATCTAATGTATATTATTTATATTTTTTATTAATAGGTTCAATGTTAAAAATTGTCTATGTCTGAATCTCTTGTCCAATAAACTTTCATAAAACATAATAAAAAGTATTCAAAAATAATATTATATTTGATAACTTTGTAAACATGTTGGTTGATAATATATTGTTGTCAAATTAATTGCAAATGGTGGAAGATATAGTCTCCGTAGAGGCTTAGAGCTGGAACGGGAGCAGGGAGCAATCCTTCCCAAGGAAATCTCAAAAGAGAAGCTCGAGTGTTCGGTGTACATGTAATTATATATTATAATGCATATATATTCATAACAAGAGTTGTGTAAACTTAGTCCCTACTTTTTGGTTAAAAAAATATAAGGAACTAAAAACAAATTAGTCAACCCCATCAACACTTCAACATGCATGCCAAGTTAACAACTAAAAAAAAAAACTGAGAGTTCTGATCTTCTTAGGCAAAAATGGAAAAAAACCCTAGTTGCAGTTCTAATCTTCAAACCCTAGCTTGGCCGGCGGATCCATGGCCTGGAAATCAAGAAGGAGAGGATCTCGCTCTTATCAAAATTCCATTCTTCAACAATGATCACTAGCAAGAAGATCTACGAGAGTGGCTTCGGGTGGATCCATGGAAGGAAGAAAACCTTTGAACCCTGCAACTCATGATGGCAAGGAAGCTCACCCTTGACGAGAGGTGGCAATGAACCCTAAGAAATATTCGACCCATACAGAGGTGAAATCCCCTGAGAATTCTATGGAAGACAAGGATTCAACGCAACACAACGTACAAGAAAACCAACCACCTCAAGAGCCGCAGATCCGACACTTAATGGTGCAAAAGTAGGGATCCCAACCATGGGGAAACGGATGGCTCCCGAAGATGGATAACATTCCAAGTTTTGAAGTGACATCATATGTTAACTTGGCCTTCCTCATCGCTTCATACAAAGTTTTTGGTTCATCAAACTCCAATTTGTCTTTGTAAAAGTTAGGTAAGCAACCTAGGAATCTCTAAATTTTAGGTTTTTCTTCGTTTAGGTAAGGCACATATCTTAATAGGGATAAAAATTTAGTGCAGAAATCATGCATATACATGGATCCCAGTCTTAGCTTGTAAAATTACTTAGCTTTCCCTTCATAGTAATATTCTGAGAGGTATTCTCTTTTAAATTCCTTTTTAAACCAATTCTAACTTACTTTTTTATCATTAATCCTTTTTTCTCTTTTAAGTCTTGCCATCAAATCTCATTTTTTCAGACTAAATTGAAGATGGCCATTTTTCCTTTCATTGAGTCAGATTAATTGTACATAGTGAAGTACTTCTTCATCCCAGAGAGCCAAGCCTCAACATCTTCTCCATTTTTGACTTCACCGTCAAAGGTAGGAGGCTTTATTTTTCTAAATTCTCCTATTAAGTCATCTTTATAATTTCTTTTCTTCTTATGTCTTCCCTAGAAGCTATCACTCGAATATTTTAATTCACTAGATAGAGGGCTTCCGTCAGAAGAGGGACAGTCAAAAGTTGAGTTTTCTCGTTTACTTTTCTTTTTATTCTTATCGTTAGTTATCTCATTCAGTTTATATAGCTGAGATTCATTTAAGTCTTCTTGGGTTTTCAGTACCCTCTCATGTTCAGTCTTAAAGTTCATTAATTCGGTTTGCAAGTCTTTTACTGTCTGCGAAATATCTTTATTCACATTGTTATTCTCATCATTCAGTTCAACCCATACAGCTGGGGTGGGGGATTGTCTTCCGGCCATTTCTTTTTATACGTTTCAGTAACACAAAATTTATGTTGGACAAAAGATGAACAACATGTACACAAAATTAGTTTTCATAATACTTAATGGACACCATAAGGCTGAGTGTTGTAACCTAAGCTCTAATACCACATGAAACAACCCTAATAGAATCCAACCTTTTATATTATATATATATATATATATTCTTTTTTTCCTTTTTTGATGGAAATATAACTTTTATAACGAAGCATAACTCTTCCAGTAGAATGAAATCTTTAAACATTGAAAATTATGCATTATGCATCTACCTATAATTTATATCTAACCTTCTTATCTTTATATGTACAAATAAATTAAAACCACCTTAAAATCTTTATCTTATAACATTCACCCATATAAGTATAACCCACCATATTTATAAAAAAAATGCCAATCAAAATTCACATTCTCATGCATATCTCATACTATAATTTTCTATCCTTTATATAATTTCATTATAAAAAAATAACTTCTAATTACTAGTTCCTATGGCAGTATCCATTTCACACATTTTAAATCCTCTATTCATAGGCATCATTATGTGCATATGTTTTATACATATAGCTCAATATTTTGAGAATTGATCACTTTTCAATATAGGTATAAGTACTTTATGTAACCCCGACATGTTTATAAAAAGGCAATTCTCCATATTTCTAACAATACAGTTCCTTTTTAAGGACATCTATATCCTTAATACAAAGAGATTTTCTTATTATTATTTGTATATACCTCCATCTCTTTTATACAATATTTTTCAAAAAGTCGAACTACTACCTACATTATCTTCTTAGAACATATATATATATATAATATTGACTAAAATCTTAAATGCATTTAAGAGCCACGTATACAAGTAAAACAAGAAGTGTGCCATGAAGGTTTTAATTATATGATATAACTAAAACTTATGACGTCACTTAACTTCGCTTAGATCGGCATAAGGATGCCAATAACTCTTCTCACTACAGGGCAGACCTTCCAAGAGCGCGAATTGTTTGATCTCATAGTTATCTCTGTGATGTGGATTTAATGATATCACACGGGCATAGTTAATTTTAGGTAGGAAATTTTTAAGACTCCCGCCTAAATTAAATCAATGATTATCTTTACAAGAGAAAGTTGCTGATGACTGTAGTCATCTGGCCGACCATGGCGACTATTACACAGATGAAACCTCAGACTTGGAATCTGATGGAGTAGGCAGCAGCGGATAGCGAGGGCGAAATGCCCAGAAAACTACTCCATGATTCTTTCATTAACAAAATATAGATTTATACATATTTCAAACTTTCTCGAGGCATCTAGAAAGATCTGGATGGCTTCTTAGAGAAGCTTCTGAGATGGCTTTTAATGCCAGATACCAACCGGCATGGCAACCCATTTATGCATAAATGCATATCACCCGGACACTTATCGAATGATACTCGTGGTTTCCAAGGTGATGGCGTGGAATTAATTTCCAACACTCTTCCTTAATTTTAACAGCTGAAATTACAACTACAACTTACAAAAATTCATAGCCTGTTGGTCTAAAGTCTCAAGTCCCAGCTAGGCAGCTTAAAAGTAGTTACAATAAAAACACTTGAAAATGTTCTTCAATGTTGCTGCTGGTTCATGAGTCTTCATCATACCCTGGTTCAGTCTCAATTCCATCTTCACATTGTACTGCAGTGTCAACAAAGTTGCTACTCTCAACATATGCAGTCTTTTGACCACTGCATTCCTTCTCACCGAGTTTGGATGCCAAACTTGTATCCATATTCGTATCCATATGTTCCATTTTAAAACTTTCAGTCCTTCTGGACAAACCCTTTTCCAGGTTTTCTTTCACCCTTCTAACTTCAATTCTTTCAACAGCTGAGGTCAGCTGGACTTCCTACTTGACTGTAGGGAATAGACTCCAACATAAATTAAAAAAAAAACTTCAAACAACATTTAGGCTTGCAAATGAGTTACATGCTGGTCCTCTTCTACACATGTAGTTAGAATTGTCAAACACTGAGCTTCTGCTCGATTTCAGGCTATAGACTTCATAAGATTCATCCACGACCACTCACATAGGCACGCGGGATACACACAGGGTTGTTCAACCACTTGAGAGAGTAGGTGTTGAGATATTGTAACTTCAAAGAATATTATATTTGTACTTTATTATTTTGGAGATGTTTCATTCCTCGAAGATCTTATTGTATATCTGGAGATGTTTATTCCTCCGTCGGAATGTGGTAACTTGGGTTATTAGACTTCCCTAGTGGGGGTCGGCCCTGTATGTGTTATGTGGGTCAAAGGGTCATTAGACCACCCTAGAGGGGTCGGCCCAGTCAGTTGTAGTGGGGTATTTAACCCACTGGTTAAATACGAGCCTACATGATTTGTGTAAAAGACAAGTCGGAGTAGTGTATAAATAGAGGAGGTGTATTCCTCATTTGACACACACTCACTCACTTGAGAGTGGCGCACTTATGGAGGAGAGGTCTGCTATGGAGAAGGAGGAGCTTATGCTCAAGGTTACATCTTTGTATATTGCTGTTCATCTATATTGAGGAAGCTTTACTGGGTTTTCTACCCCATGAGGGTTTCCCAGGATACATTTGTGTCTCTTGTGTTTATGCTGTGCTTGTTGTTTCTTCAGTGATCCTGTATATGCTATTATTGTGAAATAGAATGCAATGCTGCTATTTTCTGTCTTAGCATATTAAATCTTAACATGGTATCAGAGCTAACCTGAAGGAAGGCAATGTATGGCACTTACGACACTTGCTTTACTTACGACAATTTGAAGGTTAGGGTTTTATATAGCAAAAACCAGTCATCGTGGAACTTTCACCATAAATCCATTTTGGCGAAGGTTCAGGATCTGAAACCTTTACAGGTCCTAGATAACATCTCCAGGTATCTTGTGTCCAAAGGGCACCCTCAGATTCATTGTACTTTGTAAGTTATGATCAGTACAAGTTAGGGTTTCTGCCTCCTCCAGATCTCAGTCAAAATCAGGTGACCTAGGAAAAAAGGTCATAACTTGGGCTAGGAAGCTCCAAATGAAATTTAGTAAAAAGTGACAGGTAGTACATAGACTGTACTATCTCAGGAAAATTTTTCAGAGGCCGAAATGGAACCAGTGACACGTGGCACGCCGTATAAGTTCGCTCTCCTTTTTTATCCCATAAACAGGTCACGTTGCGACACTTGGCATAACTTGGGCTAGGAAGTTCCAAATGAAATTTCATAAAAAGTGATAGGTAGTGCATTGACTGTACTATCTCAGGAAACTTTTGCAAAGGCCGAAGTTGAACCAGTGACACGTGTCATGCCGTACAAGTTTGCTCTCTTGTTTTATCCCATAAACATGTCACTTTGCGACACTTGGCATAACTCTCTCTCAGAAAATCCAATTGAGGTCAGACCTGTCGGGATGGAAAGATGACAGGTCAAGCTGTCGCAGAAAACATTTTCAGACCCTGTGGAGCGAAAAGTTCGGAGTTACAGCAGAAACAATCAGGTACATATTTCTGTCAAAACATAATTATTTTTGGAGCACCTTCATTCATGGCTTCCGGAATTTAGGGTTTCAGAGAAAGTTAGAATTTTTGGAATCGGAATCCACGGCTGAATGCTACTCAGGAAAATCGAAATTTAGAGACCAAGATCGAATTTTTTGGTTGGGTAGAAGACCAGGCTTGATCAAACCCCAGTTCGGGATTTTGATCGGAAAGATGGAAAATTAGGGCTTCAGCAAAAGTTGGAATTTTTGAAGTCTGTAACCACGGCTGGAAGCTCCTCAGAAAAATAAGAGTTTAGAGCCTTGGATTGAACCTTTTGATTGGACAGAAGGGTGGGCTTCATCAAACCCTAGTTCGGGTTTCTGTCCAGAAGATCCAGAAGTTTCGAAGGCAATTTTTAGGGGTCAAATTTTGGAGATTTCAAAATTGAAGTATGCTAGCAAGACACATCCTTCCATCCATTCAGAAGTGTGAAAGTCAAAGATTGAATTTTTAGGGTTTCTCTAGCAAACCCTAATCAAGCTCCAGATCAAGTTTCAGGGGGAGTTGAGGCTAAGGCCTTACATAAGAAGACTACAAGAAGTCTCGACAGGTATGACTTAAGGAGGTTCAGGTATGTCTTGAAATCTGATTCTTGATTAAGTTCATGAAGTGTTTGTCTTCATATTATTTATTAGTACAATCTTGATTAATGTTAGAATTGTCTTATCACCCTAGTAACAGTATGAATGCATGTGAATGATCGAAGACATTCATTGATTAGGGCTATATTATTGTACTAATGCATTATGGTGTTGTGTGAGGTTGATGTTGTCTGCTAACAAGATACAGGTACATCACAAAAGACAAATCAAGTTCCATGACCATGACAACATGAAGACAAAGACTCATCCATAATCTTTGTTCTACTTACGAGGTATGTATGACTTTGTTATATTATGCTTAACCTATGAGACATGCAGGTTCTAGCTCAGGATCTCTAAATCATTGAAGAGATTGTTTAGGTATGTTGTACATAACTAAGCAGGTATACTAATCCAGGTATGTTTTCTTATGTCAAGTTAGAATCTTACCTTGTGTTAGGATCCCTTATATAAGTATACTTGGTATGATTGGTTATGCTTATTCATAAAGTTAATAATCAAGGGTTTATGCATATTATGTCTCTTGTCTTGATGATTTAATTAACCATAAGAGTACTATGATCAAACAAGAATATGCATGAGTAAAAGAAGACTTCCTTGAAACCCTGAATACTAATGATCATGACTATACATATTCAAGATTATTTAGAATTAGAATGTTTTGAGAATATACTAATGAATGTATGTTTGTGTATGAGATCATGAGGATGACACTAGTGCACACTTGAGCATGCACATTGGTACAGAATGAATAGAAGTTCAAAAGACATATAGAAGATCAAGCGGGAGGCAACCACACAAACATAAAAGATAAGTATTTGAGTTGTTATTTGAAATAGTAAATGATATTGCTTGTATGCATATTTGTATTCCTACCATATATCATGCTGAGTGTAAACATTCATAGAGCATTGAACAGTATACTACTAATATGCATATGATTGGTAAGTTGGACAAACATTCCATTGTTGCTTGTCTAGAATGAAACCTCTTTGCTGACATGCTGAGAGCTGTGCACACTCTCGATAGTATGTTCTGGTAGAGATGGAAGGCATCTAGATAGCCACTGTATGCATACAGGATATGGGAAAGTGTTGTGCCAAAGTATTGGTCAAAATAGTTGCATAACTATGTAAATGATATCTGTATGCATAATAGGTTATCATGTCAATATGATTTGATGATTATGAAGTATTACTAATCATGTACTTAATTTTGAATTGTAGGAAAGATCATGATGAATGATGAACACTGAACAAGCGATGGATGTTCAACAAAAGATTTACAAATCAAACACACTATAGAAGGCTTGTGGCTAGAAGATTCTCTTAGAAAGAGGAAGAGAATCATGATGAGATGTTTGCTCCAAGTGGCTAGATACGACCATTCTCTTAATGGTGTAATTAAAGAAGAAGTGTGAATCAGGTTCTGTATGGGTTCCCAGGATCGATAATGAATTGATGAGCTTAATGATCACCATGGGTGATGTCGATCTCAACCTTTGCTACAAGGTTGAATATGGTTTCTCTACACAGATGTTGATTGGGCATAAATTGTATCAAACAGGAAGAGCACATCGAGAGGATGTTACTGTCTGGGATCAGCCATGATCTCATTGTTTAGAAGGAAGCAATCTAGTGTGGCTCTCAGCATAAGCGGAATATATGGCTGCTTGCTCTGCTAGTTGTGAAGCGGTATGGCTTTAGAATGGACCCAACTGTGATCCTATGTGACAAACAGAGTTGTACCAAAATGGCAGAGAATCTAGTATTCCATGATAAGTCAAAGCACATAGAGATCTGACATTTCTATATACAAGATATGGTGCAGAAAAGAATTAAAGTTCGAATTTGTAACAAGTTACCGATGTACTAACCAAACCCCTACCTCAAGTAAAGTTTTCTGAGACAAACTTAAAATAGTTCAGAAGGACCCTCCTCGAAAGGGGGAGCGATGTGATCACTTATGATGATATTTCTCGCATCGACAGTGAGGTCGATGATGTGGATACCTATATTGGTGATGCCGACAGAGAGGTTGGTGGATGGTCCTTAGACAGGGTCTAAGGTGACAAGGGGATTGCATCATCCTTGAACACTTGTTCTAAAAGAGAGTCGTAGACGTATGTCTTCGAGAATGAAGTCCTTGGTGGACATGAGGGGATTGGATCATCCCTGGACTTCAATCCTAAAGAGATTCGTAGACGTATGTCTTCAAGAATGAAGTCCTTGGTGGACATGAGGGGATTGGATCATCCCTGGACTTCAGTCCTAAAGAGAGCCGTAGACGTATGTCTTCGAGAATGAAGTCCTTGGTGGACATGAGGGGATTGGATCATCCCTGGACTTCAGTCCTAAAGAGAGCCGTAGACGTATGTCTTCGAGAATGAAGTCCTTGGTGGACATGTGAGGATTGAATCATCCTTGGATTTCAATCCTAAAGTGAGCCGTAGACTGGGTCTCCGAGAATGTAGTCCTGAATGAACAGGTAGGGGATTGTATCTTCCCCAGAATTTGGTCCCAGAATTAATCCGTAGACTGATGTCTCCGAGAATTGAAGATAGGACTGCATCGTCCCTGGACATCGGTTCAAAATGTACGTGATGGGATTGCATCGTCCCTAGACATGAGACTTGTCTTAAAGTGATAAGGACTGATCATCCTGGAACTTGATCGGGATTGCATCGTCCCTAGACATGAGACTTGTCTTAAAGTGATAAGGACTGATCATCCTGGAACTTGATCGGGATTGCATCGTCCCTAGACATGAGACTTGTCTTAAAAGTGATAAGGACTGATCATCCTGGAACTTGATCGGGATTGCATCATCCCTAGACATGAGAATTGTCTTAAAGGTACGTGTGAGGACTGCATCGTCCATGAACTGGGTTCAAAATGTACGTGATGGGATTGCATCGTCCCTAGACATGAGACTTGTCTTAAAGTGATAAGGACTAACCATCCTGTAAGGAGATTGGGATTGCATCGTCCGTAGACATGGTGAGGTGTCTTAAAGTGATAAGGACTAATCATCCTGTAAGTAGATTGGGATTGCATCGTCCCTAGACATGGTGAGGTGTCTTAAAGTGATAAGGACTAATCATCCTGTAAGTAGATTGGGATTGCATTGTCCCTAGACATGGTGAGGTGTCTTAAAGTGATAAGGACTAATCATCCTGTAAGTAGATTGGGATTGCATCGTCCCTAGACATGGTGAGGTGTCTTAAAGTGATAAGGACTAATCATCCTGTAAGTAGATTGGGATTGCATCGTCCCTAGACATGGTGAGGTGTCTTAAAGTGATAAGGACTAATCATCCTGTAAGTAGATTGGGATTGCATCGTCCCTAGACATGGTGAGGTGTCTTAAAGTGATAAGGACTAATCATCCTGTAAGTTGATTCAGGATTGCATCATCCCTAGACATGGTGAGGTGTCTTAAAAGGATAAGGATTGATCATCCTATAAGTTGATCTGGATTGCATCATCCATAGACATGAGAGATGTCTTAAACTGAGAGGGACTGATCATCCCGTAAGCGGATCAGGATTGTATCATCCTTGGACCTATGTCCTAAAGTGAGAGGGATTGATAATCCCGTAATAGGATCTTGTGTGTTGCAGAGTATGCTGCTATGTATTGATGATAGATGTATTAGTGAGAATACATGATTTTGATGATAGATGTATTAGTAAGAATACATGCTTTTGATGATAGATGTATTAGTGAGAATACATGCTTTTGATGATAGATGTATTAGTGAGAATACATGTTTTTTTTATGATATATGTATTAGTAAGAATACATGGTTTGATGATAGATGTATTGGTGTGGATACTAATACAGATGATCCAGATGCTGTAGATCGAGATGATCCAAATGCTGTAGATCGAGATGATCCAGATGCTGTAGATCGTGATGATCCAGATGCTGTAGATTGAGATGATCCAGATGCTGTAGATCGAGATGATCCAGATGCTGAAGATCGAGATGATCCAAATGCTGTAGATCAAGATGATCCAGATGCTGTAGATCGAGATGATCCAGATGCTGTAGATCGAGATGATCCAAATGCTGTAGATCGAGATGATCCAGATGTTGTAGATCGAGATGATCCAGATGCTGTAGATCGAGATGATCCCGATGCTGATGATCGTATGATGACGATGATGATGATCGTGAGGATCCAGATGTTGATGTTGTTGTAGCTGTTCGAGTGCTGCAGAAGATAAAGACTCAGTACTGAAGATGTTGATATTCCAGTATTGAAGATGTTCCAGTAACTGCTTGAGTTACTGATGATGTTGAGAAAGCTTCCAATGATTTATAGATGTATCATGTATGATGTTGATGACTCCTTGCTCGTGCAGATGCTGTTATAATATCCTTCTCGTTAAGGGGGAGTGTTGAGATATTGTAACTTCAAAGAATATTATATTTGTACTTTATTATTCTGGAGATGTTTCATTCCTCGAAGATCTTATTGTATATCCGGAGATATTTATTCCTCCGTCGGAATGTGGTAACTTGGGTTATTAGACTTCCCTAGTGGGGGTCGGCCCTGTATGTGTTATGTGGGTCAAAGGGTTATTAGACCACCCTAGAGGGGTCGGCCCAGTCAGTTGTAGTGGGGTATTTAACCCACTGGTTAAATACGAGCCTACATGATTTGTGTAAAAGACAAGTCGGAGTAGTGTATAAATAGAGGAGGTGTATTCCTCATTTGACACACACTCACTCACTTGAGAGTGGCGCACTTGTGGAGGAGAGGTCTTCTATGGAGAAGGAGGAGCTTATGCTCAGGGTTACATCTTTGTATATTGCTGGTCATCTATATCGAGGAAGCTTTACTGGGTTTTCTACCCCATGAGGGTTTCCCAGGATAAATTTGTGTCTCTTGTGTTTATGCTGTGCTTGTTGTTTCTTCAGTGATCCTGTATATGCTATTATTGTGAAATAGAATGCAATGCTGCTATTTTCTGTCTTAGCATATTAAATCTTAACAGTAGGCACAACGAAAAATGGGACAAAATTACCCGGAACTACTCTCTTCAGACACAGCTACAGCTGTCAAATACAGAGCTTCTGCTCAACTTCAGGCTACCGCCTTCACAAATTCCATCCACGGCTTCTTAGCAGTCTTGCATAAGCACACGGGATAACCATGAGTGAGCTCAACCATTAAACCATGGGAGCATGGGTGCACTCAGCAGTAACGCATCAGATTGACGAATTCAGCAACATGCCTATTCATTCTAGAGGGTCTTCTTCTTTTACCAAGAGCTACAGTCCATCAATTCCTCTCATCGGTTGCACACAGGTGCCCTGACTCTTCAGATACCTCGGAGTTGGTGCCTTCCTCACCACCCGACCTTTTAACTGCAGCGACCATTAAAAAATTTTCACAGCGGCTGCCAACAGTTTGACACGGCTCGGCTTGGCGTTGCTCACAACACTGGAGATCCTTCTTCACCTACACGGCAGGCGGCTCCTTCAACTTGAACCACAATGGGATTCAGCCCTCTCCTGCTACATTTCGCGGGATATCTCGTACCCAAGTCACAGCCACATACCAATTGACCGTGGCCCCTTCTCTTTACAAGGGCCCCCCTTTAAATTTCATGAGTGGGTTCTGCAGTCGTGACTATATCATCTCAGCCCTCAAAACGCCCTTGATACACAGTCCAAAAATATCTAACGTCCACTCGCACTACCCTCTCTAACTCCACTTATCTCACTACTGAATCACTTAGCAACAATGGACAGGCAGGAGCTTATGGCATATTATTTTTCCTGCGAACAGAAGGAATTGAAGATGGGCGAGCTTGGAAGTGGACAGAGCTAAGCTTTGATACCATTTGATGGAGTAGGCAGCAGCAAATAGCAAGAGCGAAATGCCCAGAAAACTATTCCATGATTCTTTCATTAACAAAATATAGATTTATACATATTTCAAACTTTCTCGAGGCATCTAGAAAGATCGGGATGGCTTCTTAGAGTAGCTTCTGAGATGGCTTTTAATGCCAGCTACCAACAGGCATGGCAACCCATCTATGCATAAATGCATAAAACCCGGACACTTACGGAATGATACGGGTGGTTTCCAAGGTGATGACGTGGCTGTTGGAATCAATTTCCAACAGAATCTACTAAATCATAGATCTATGGACCTGAAGCTGATAGGAAATCTCACAAGGGAAGGCAAGGTAATCGCAGAGATCGGTTTAAATTTACCCATCGAGGTATACCAACTCATAGAAAAGAAAATACAATCCGGCTAGCTATAATGAATATTACACAAATGAAAACCTCACACCTGGCATCTACTAAATCGTAGATCCATGGACCTAAAGCTGATAGGAATTCTCACAAGGGATGACAAGGTTAACGCAGAGATCGGCTTGAATTTACCCGTCCAAGGATACCAACTCAGAAAAGAAACAACCGACTGGCTAAAGTGACTGTTACACAGAGGAAAACTTCAATCTTAACACTGAATCGTAGATCTATGGACCTAAATTAGATATGAGATTCTCACAAGATTCGACAGGCTATTGTATTGATTGGTTCGTATTAACCCGTCGAAATACACCACCGAATTACCCTTGAATATGTAATAACGAAATTGTTCATACTCTAGTTCATCATTTTGGAGACAGATCAAGTAAAGGAAATAAAAGAAAGATATAATATTTATAACACAACTTAATCACATAGGGTTTATTTTAAATTGAAACGTAGTCAAACAACTGAGCTTATCCGATTTGTTTTCACAACCGTCTATAATCAACGATTATCAACATTTGAATACGATAAACTATATCACTACTATATTAACATGGATTAAATCCTACATCAAGAGATTGACTATCTAAACGCTGAGCAAATACACAAAAATTCAATTGATCTGAATTTGTGTATAAAATTGGGGAAAAAATTTCAGTAACCTCCTTAGAGAACATAGATCTAATCAAACTTACTCCTATATTTGCAACCTTTCATTTACAGGTATGCTTAACGACTATATACTCCCGAAAAACGATTGATATCAAAATATAGTCAAATAAAGACATAAGCTCGGTGTAAACCACAGAGGCGACATACTTACGGAGATCCAAAGATTTAATTTCACAAAGCCAATTTCAAATCCGTAGTTATTACCCTAATATTCAAACGAAAGGAAAAGATTCATTTACATTTCCGAGTGATATATAAAAAAAACTTGTTATAAAATACAGAGTATATTTACACGGAGTCCAACCCTAATGTTATATAGTATAAACAGGTAAACAGACCTCTACAGAACTATTCCATTCACAAATTTCGTTTTATACCATATCCTTATTTAAGCAGCTCACTCTGTATAAAACATTGTGTCAAACCTATGTTATGCTCAATTTTCCTTTCACTATAATCAATCGAAAACATTGTCGGCATAATAAAACAATGATATACATTTGATGATTTCATGTCATAACATTTTATCACCAGATACATAGCACGAATTCAAATCTAAAATCTATCATATACATACCCAAAAAATGGGCAATGCACCAACAATGGGGAAGATCAATTGGAGAAGTTCAGCTCCTCCCAACCATAGGAGTGAGCAACTCAAGAGTCCGTAACAAGTAGATGGAATTATGAAAAGAGATAACACTTAACCCATTTATCTATGCAAAACATGGCCTCCCATGCTATCCCATTGCATCTTATTTATAGTTTTTTCCCACGTCTTAAGCCATCCCAATCAAATCTCCAATCTATCCTTAAATCCCTATGATTTAGGATATTGTTTAGTTGTTGAGTTCTAGATTGAATTTGATTGGTATAGATATCTCTAGCTTGCTTACACATGTTCTCTTGTGCCATGGTGGTGTCCTCTCATTTAGCTAAACTCTCCAAGTCATCTTTCCATTTTTTTATTTAAAAATAAAAAATAATTGTTGTGCAAAGTGGCACTTGTGTTTTTGAGTTTTAAATAACTCTTAAATAAAAGAATAAAAATTAATAATTCAAAAACAATTAATAATATTTTGGGGTATCACAACATTTCACATGGAAAAATGCTTTCAAGGTCACTCTCTTGCCAAGTGGTTTCATCAACAACAGTTTTTTGGGTGCTCTCTTTGAGTTTCCTCTCCGGTAATAGTTCGACTAGTTTCCTTGGATGCCTTGAGGTCAATGATTTGGCTTTGGCTTTGGTAATGATTCTTGACATGTTAATGTTTGTGGGGAGGCTACCCCATTCATAATGTCAATGATAAGCTTGGAGTCCCATGCAATTGTTATGTGAATCTCTAATCTTGATATTAGTTTTAGGCCTTTGCACAAAATGTTTGCTTCTATGATATTATTCATAATTTGCACATGCCCTCAATGCTGAAGCAAATTTAGTCTTATCTTTGCTTTTGGGTAATTAATGAGCATCTTGCCCCCAAGTTTTCCTCAAGCAAATTTAGCCTTATCTTTCCTTTTGGGTAGCTAATGAGCATCTTGCCCTATCTCTGCCTAGTTTTCCTTTTGTTATCCATTTAAAGAAGAAGGTATTAAGAAAGAGAGTGGGTTGAACTAAGAGAATGATTGAGGTGGTGAAATGAGCATCTTGCCCTGGCTATCCTTAGTTTTCTTTTTGTTATCGATTTAAAGAAGAAGATACTAGGAAAGAGAGTGGATTGAACTACGAGATTTAGTTTTCTAGGAAAGAGAGTGGATTGAACTACGAGATTTAGTTTTCTTTTTATTACCGATTCAAAGAAGAAGATACTAGGAAATAGAATGGATTGAACTACGAGAATGATCTCAGGTTGTAAAGATTGAATCCCTTATTTTTATTTAAAAATAATCTGGAATAAATTTTATTGTATTTTTAATCCAAAATAGATTAAACTGCATGCATCAAACTTGTATAAGAAAAAATATTGGATTGGCGCGCGTTAGAGATAGAAGGGATACGTGATAGTAACCAATAATATTAAACTAAATATTGAGTCCTGACTTTGAAATTGTATAACTTGAGTCGTTGAGCCCAACCTAGGCAAGCATCGAAGAATGTGGAACATTTAAATTTAATGTGAAATTTGTCAAAATGCACGAGGCTTAATGTGAGGAAAGACGTGGAAATTTAAATTTAGTGACAAAATTGTCAAAATAATTGGGTTGGCTTTAAATTTAGTGACAAATTTGTCAAATTAATTGGGATGTGCCAAACCGCCATCACACTATTCCATCGATTTCTCTGGTAAGTCAAGTCATGGCCGCCTCTGCCGTGCAGTTTTCTTGATGAATTATAAAATGAAAATTTGCAATTTGTAGTCAGAGTCAAGGAAGGAGGCTCTTCTTAGTCTCTATTCATTATCTTGTGACGGGGCCTACTGTAGACCACTGACCCCAGTCTTGTCCTCTATGATATTTTAATTTCCACACAGCCAACCAGAGAGATGATAATTTCGTGCTACATACGGTGGGTAGCCTATATATATTGCAACAGCTCGCAAGGCCTAACAAACTCAGCTCATCTGTGCAATTCGTGCATTACAATTATAAGCTGATCAATTGCACTTCATTGTGTTTAACTTGCTGGCTGATCGTTTGCAATGGGCGGGACTAGAACAGTAGCAGCTTCCATTTGGTTCGCAGCAACAGCAACATTATTAGCGCTTAATGTTTGTCTGCAAGGTATTCTGCCGCTCTCTCAATTATTTTACTCAGATTTTTATTGTTGATTGTATCAGCTGTACGATCTCTGTCCAGAGGATGCTATATTTAATAAGTAATTTATGACTGATTGTTTTACCTGTAGGTATTTATATGTCGAAGTAGAAATATTAAATAAATATTGTTGGCTGAACTGCAAGTGCAGGTGTAGAAGGTACGACAATGACTGTCAAGAACCAGTGTCTGCGGCAACATCAAAAGTCCAGGTTTCGCCCTGTGCCAATTGCTTCCCGCCGCCAGGACTTCCCGCCGCAGACACAACAGGAGGCAGAATCTGGGGGCGTACTGGCTGCTCCTTCGACGCTAGTGGCAAAGGCAGCTGCAACACTGGTGACTGTGGCGGGTTGCTGAGTTGTCAAGCATATGGAAGCGTCCCTGCAACGCTTTTTGAATATGGTCTCAATAAGTACATGAATCAAGATTTTCTTGATATTTCTCTTGTCGATGGCTTCAATTTGCCTCTCACAATAACTCCCTCAAACTCTGCCTGCAAAGCAATAAGTTGCACCAGCGACATAAATTCCGTCTGCCCTTCAGAACTGAAAGTAACTGATGGATGCAAGAGTGCTTGTGCTGAGTTCAATACGCCTCAATACTGCTGCACAGGCGCCTACCTCAACAACTGCTCTCCCACCGACTATTCGAAATTCTTCAAGGGGCAGTGCCCACAGGCGTACAGCTATGCCACGGACGATGCCACTAGCGTCTTCACCTGCCCTTCTGGTGCCAATTACAACGTCGTCTTCTGCGGTTAACATGTTCTGGATATTCACGTAATATCGTACTAATTATAAATAAATTCAATCAATCCAAAGTATTGTATTCATGACATTATGAATACTACTACCATGTCACGCCATGTTTTCTGAAAATAAAATTGAGTGATTTTAAGATCCCAGCGAGTATCCAATTGGTTTTCAACATGGTGCACTTACTTTCATGGATTGCATGGTGTATTTACTTACATGGATATATATAGGCACGTTTATTGTTTATTTCATATATTTAAGTCGATAGCCTATATTCACATTCTTCAAATTTTGAGGAATCGTCCAAATTGAGGATTATTCTTTAAATTCCCTGGTTATTATTTAAACCTATCATTCTTTGTAATACGTAATATCTTTGTGTCATGTGGGCTAGCTCAAGAGTGCTGTAAGTTTAAGAGTGCAGGAGGTTCAAATCCGTTGGTAGTAGCTATACATCCCTAAGGACTTCACTTAATGATGTTTAGAAATGAGTAAATAATTTATATATTTTGTATTTTATAAATTATAATTATATAGAAAAACAAATAGTTGATGAATTTATATTAGATCTTAGATAATTGAAATTATAACTAATATTACTGCAATTAATATAGATGGATTATTATGTTTGATTCATAGGAGTTAATTCATAATTATATTAATTATAATTAAGTAAATAAATAATTATAGTTATTAGTTAAATAACTAGAATTATATTAATTATAATTAAGCTTAAATAATCATTGTTATTAGCTAAAGTAATTATTACAATGAGATTGATATTAATCAGCATAGATCTATTTTAACTTTGGCTCTATCAAAAGTCGAAAAATCGAGAATGATCAAATAATTTGATAAGAATTAAGTTTACACATCAAAACATTGTTGCTTAAAAAACAAAATTATCACATTTATTAACATAAAAAATGACAAATTGTAATAAATTAATAATCTAATTGTGTGATAATATATGTGAATGAATGCAATAAAATTTAATAATAATTATATGTGAAAAATGCAATATTTGAAAATCTTTTGTTCAATGTCTGCTTCCAGCGAGTGGGCGATGTTTTTCGTTATACTATGGTGATATAAAATAATTTCATAATCTCATGGTTTTCATTATCTGCAACTCTATGCTATATAAAATCTGGATTTATATGCCATATAAAATCAATAACTATGCAAGCAAGATTTAAAATTTTAGAACTATGCAAGAATGGCATTAACATTTTTCAGAAATACTTAAAATTTAAAAACCGTAGCAAGATTTCAAATTTTATAACCATTGATGTTTGCAGCAATGGCATTGAGTTCCATGACCAGCGCTGGTGCAAAGATGAGAACGAGAAGTCCATGGAATTCTTTTATTTAAAACAAGTTAAATAACTTTAATAAGCTGAGCGTGTTGGGATAAAAATAGTTTTTTTTACTGTTAAGGCATGGTAACAAAATTTCCCCACTCTTTATAATTCTATTAGGGGAGGGATGCCAGTTGTTGGACACCCCACGTGGCTCCCTCCCCCATGCCACGCTGGAGAGTCGACACGACCTCAGCCCGGGCCCAGATGGCACCGCCACCTGTCGTGGTGGGTGCTATAATTAAAGCGGCCTTTATGGCACGCTTTTTCCCGCTTTTCCGGCGCTTTTCCCGCACACTCTCCATCCTCCCGTGTATTGTTGCTCGGGTCCTGTCTGTGAACGCTCCGCCACCCCAGTTCCTGTTCACGCCCGGTCTGGTTCTGCACCACCCCCGGTCTGGTTCTGCACCAGCCCCGCTCTGGTTCTGCACCATGGGCGCTCTCGTTCTGCCGGTATCGTCACGTGCTACTGTTATGCAGCGGGCGCTTGTTGCCTTACCCCCCGACGAGTGGCGTTCGCCGCTGCTGTTTGTTCTGTCCGCTAGCTCGCCCGACGTTGACCCTCGCTCCATGGCCATAGCGCACCACAGGCGCTCGAAGTTGTCTGCGACGGACCCCGTTGGAGGTTTTCATCGGTTCGGTGGTAGTGTTGTTGGGTTGCCGCTCGGCTGGTTTCGCTGGTGGTGATGGTGGCTTCCATCAGGCTGTTCCTGCTCACGGCGGTGGCGTTGGCTGTTCCTGCTCACGGCGGCGGCGTTGTCTGTTCCTGCGTTGTCTGTTCCTGCTCACGGCGGTGGCGTTGGCTGTTCCTGCTCGCGGCGGTGGCTCGTCCCTTCACGCTTCTTCAGTTTCGGTGGTAGGTTTCCTACCAGCCATTCCCTGCAGTGTTTGTCAACACTTTCAACCTTCTGGGGATTTCGTCGACCATTTCTGCTGCTTTTAAAGGTTTAAGTCTGGTTTTCTGGGTTGTGAATTTGTGCATTTCTGTTGGTGAAATGGTTTGGTGCCCTCCTGCTCGCACTTTGAATTGTGTATGGTGGGTTTACGTTGCATTTGTGGCAATGGTGAAATGCATTTCGTTTATGCTGCAGCAGGGTTTTGTAATTAAGGTTCTGTGGTTAATGTTGAAGCTGCGTTTAAATTTTTTTAGGGTGTATGAATTATGGTTTTGTAATTAAGGTTCTGTGGTTCATGTTGAAGCTGCGTGTAATTTTTTTTAGGGTGTATGAATTAGGGTTCTGTATTTAAGGTTCAGTGGTTAATGTTGAAGCTGCGTTTCAATTTTTTTAGGGTGTATGAATTAGGGTTTTGTAATTAAGGTTCTGTGGTTCATGTTGAAGCTGCGTGTAATTTTTTTTAGGGTGTATGAATTAGGGTTCTGTATTTAAGGTTCAGTGGTTAATGTTGAAGCTGCGTTTCAATTTTTTTAGGGTGTATGAATTAGGGTTTTGTAATTAAGGTTCAGTGGTTAATGTTGAAGCTGCATTGTAATTTTTTTTAGGGTGTATGAATTAGGGTTCTGTAATTAAGGTTCATTGGTTAATGTTGAAGCTGCGTTTAAATTTTTTTAGGGTGTATGAATTAGGGTTTTGTAATTAAGGTTCAGTGGTTAATGTTGAAGCTGCATTTACATTTTTACAGGGTGTATGAATCACGGTTTTGTAATTAAGGTTCTGTGGTGAATGTTGAAGCTGCGTTTCAATTTTTACAGGGTGTATGAATTAGGGTTTTGTAATTAAGGTTCAGTGGTTAATGTTGAAGTTGTGTTTCAATTTTTACAGGGTGTATGAATTAGGGTTTTGTAATTAAGGTTCAGTGGTTAATGTTGAAGATGTGTTTCAATTTTTATAGGGTGTATGAATCAGGGTTTTGTAAATAAGGTTCAGTGGTTAATGTTGAAGCTGCGTTTCAATTTTTATAGGGTGTATGAATTAGTGTTTTGTAATTAAGGTTCAGTGGTTAATGTTGAAGCTCCGTTTCAATTTTTATAGGGTGTATGAATTAGGGTTTTGTAATTAAGGTTTAGTGGTTAATGTTGAAGCTGCGTTTCAATTTTTATAGGGTGTATGAATTAGGGTTTTGTAAATAAGGTTCAGTGGTTAATGTTGAAGCTGCGTTTCAATTTTTATAGGGTGTATGAATTAGGGTTTTGTAATTAATGTTCTGTGGTTAATGTTGAAGCTGCGTTTCAATTTTTATAGGGTGTATGAATTAGTGTTTTGTAATTAAGGTTCAGTGGTTAATGTTGAAGCTGCGTTTCAATTTTTATAGGGTGTATGAATTAGTGTTTTGTAATTAAGGTTCAGTGGTTAATGTTGAAGCTGCGTTTCAATTTTTATAGGGTGTATGAATTAGGGTTTTGTAATTAAGGTTCAGTGGTTAATGTTGAAGCTGCGTTTCAATTTTTATAGGGTGTATGAATTAGTGTTTTGTAATTAAGGTTCAGTGGTTAATGTTGAAGCTGCGTTTCAATTTTTATAGGGTGTATGAATTAGGGTTTTGTAATTAAGGTTCAGTGGTTAATGTTGAAGCTGCATTTCAATTTTTATAGGGTGTATGAATTAGTGTTTTGTATTTAAGGTTCAGTGGTTAATGTTGAAGCTGCGTTTCAATTTTTATAGGGTGTATGAATTAGTGTTTTGTAATTAAGGTTCAGTGGTTAATGTTGAAGCTGCGTTTCAATTTTTATAGGGTGTATGAATTAGGGTTTTGTAATTAAGGTTCAGTGGTTAATGTTGAAGCTGCGTTTCAATTTTTATAGGGTGTATGAATTAGTGTTTTGTAATTAAGGTTCAGTGGTTAATGTTGAAGTTGCGTTTCAATTTTTATAGGGTGTATGAATTAGGGTTTTGTAATTAAGGTTCAGTGGTTAATGTTGAACCTGCGTTTCAATTTTTATAGGGTGTATGAATTAGTGTTTTGTAATTAAGGTTCAGTGGTTAATGTTGAAGCTGCGTTTCAATTTTTATAGGGTGTATGAATTAGGGTTTTGTAATTAAGGTTCTGTTGTTAATGTTGAAGCTGCGTTTCAATTTTTATAGGGTGTATGAATTAGTGTTTTGTGGTTAAGGTTCAGTGGTTTATGTTGCAGTCGGGTTTGTAATTTGAACTAGTGTTTATGAATTTAGTTTGTTGTCTATTAATGTTGCATCATAGTTTGGGTTGAATTATTGAAGATGGTTTATGATTTTGGTTTGTTGCTGGTTTATGTTGCAGCAGTGTCCCTAAATTTTATCTGGTTTATGAATTTAGTTTGTTGTTGGTTTATGTTGTTGGTTTATGTTGTTGGTTTATGTTGTTGGTTTTTGTCACAGTGGAATGGTAATAGTTAAAAGGAAAAACTGCATCATACAGGGGATGGATGGCAGTTGACAACAATGAATTCTCCATTGTCTCATCTAATTGGAAGAATACCCATAATTCAGTTTTTGATATCAGCAAGTTTGCCAAATTGGCTATTGTTGATGCATTTTACAAGCGATCTGCTCCACCTTATCATCTGCTGTTGTTATTGCAGTTTACAAGTTGCATGCTATTGTTAAATTATAAGTGTATGATGCAGTTTTTACTTTTACCTATTAACATGAAGTGATCTGCTGCATCTTATCTGCTGTTGTATGATCTAATTTAGGCCTGTTATGTTGATTAGTATGATACTGTATTAAGTTGTAATAAGTCATGCATGATAGCCCTCCATGGAACATTCCTTATAGAAGCATTTTAATAATAGGAGAGAGATAGGCACCATGTTGCAGTACAGTTAGCATCGAATGGATGGGTATCACACCCATGCAATGGTTCAACCCCATTCCTAGCTGCTAGTTTAAGGAAAATATAGGGGTCAAGGACCCTGCCACATTAACCACAGAACCTTAATTACAAAACCCTAATTCATACACCCTATAAAAAATTAAACACTACCCTTTGTAATTAAGGTTCTGGCCCTGCAATTCTGACTAAGTTCTATGCCACCCTTTCTATTGCATATGAGAACCATGGGTATGCTCCAGACCATATATGGAACTGTGATGAAACACGGCCAAACCCTAGAACATACACCATAGAAGATAGATAATTCAGGCCAAACCCTAGAACCTAAGCCATGGACCCTAATTCATACACCCTGTAAAAATTGAAACGCAGCTTCAACATTAACCACAGAACCTTAATTACAAAACCCAGGAAACTTGAACTCCAGGATTTAAAGCCATGGACCTTAGGGTTTTGTAATTGGGCATATGGTTGTAATCCCATAGTACTGCAACATAAGCCATGGACCCTGCTGCAGCATAAACCCTAGAACCTTCAATAATTCAGCCGGATACCGGCAGAACGAGAGCGCCCATGGTGCAGAACCTGGGCGGGGGTGGTGCAGAACCAGAGCGGGCGTGAACAGGAAGTGGGGGTGGCGGAGTGTTCACAGACAGGGCCCGAGCAACAATACATGGGAGGAAGGAGAGTTTGCCAGAAAAGCACCGGAAAAGCGGGAAAAAGTGTGCCATAGAGGCCGCTTTAATTATACCACCCACCACGACAAGTGGCGGTGCCATCTGGGCCCGGGCTGCGTCCGTGTCGACTCTCCAGCGTGGCATGGGGGAGGGAGCCACGTGGGGTGTCCAACAACTGGCATCCCTCCCTTATATAGAAATACAACAATGTTTGTTTGGTTGTAGAAGATATTTTGATTCCATCAATAATGATGATTAATCATTTTGGTGTGTATGTGTTGGTCTTTCATAATGGTAGTGATGACAATAAGTTTTCTGGGTTGTAGGTGCATAAACCAACAATTCAGCCCAAACATAAACTGCAACATAAACCAACAACAAACTAAATTCATAATCCCTAAAAAATGTTAATGAAATGTTTAATCAGAGTACATTACAGCTTGCTCTTGAAATGATGAAATTGTATATTAAACCTTATGATAAACCCCTGATTACAACGCCGCAAACATCAGGGAACGATATGACCTAGGATTATACCCAAAAATGTATAGGATTGTATACAAAATGGCCATGTTGCAGTAGTTAGACCCAGTGATTACAAAATCCACAATGCAATGTGGTCACAACAAAAAATTTGGCATCCCTACATGACACTCCTATGCTTGATGTCGTCCAAGATCTTCACTTCCCAAGCATGTTGAGTTTCCTGCTTGAGCCAGGTTGGTTGGCATACCTAGCAATGGCTGATTAGGTTGTGGCTGGTTGCCTCCATATGCTATCCAATTTGCTTCTTGCAGCCATGGAGGAATTGAGTAGCCACAGTGGACACTAGTGCTACTAACCCCTGCATTGGTTTGAGCCCCCGGATATTCATACATCTGTCTGACACCTGCACTGGTAGGAGGGAATAAAGTGGGCATGCGCACTTGTTGATAGCGGGGGACTTGGATGTTTAGGAGGTCTTGGAAACATGGAGTATTATCTGCAAGATGTTCCAATGTGTTTGGCATCATCCTACTCCCCTCCACTATGTTTGCATCAATGGCAGAACTATTTACCACCCCTTGTTCTTTTTGAAGCAATTGTTGAGCCTCTCTCAATTCCTTTTCATGCCTTGCCATTTGTTTTTGATGATCCTTTTCTTGTCTTTCTTTCTCTCTGTCAAGCCTCTCCTGTGCTCGAATTTCTGCTGCAGCAATCCTTGCAGCCTTCTTTTCTTTAGCTAAGTCCCTCTTTTTCTGCTTTAAATCCTGGAGTTCAAGTTTCCTATGCTCAGACTCAACCAATAGTTTTATATAGTCCTTTGATGTGAGTAACTGTGAACTTCGGCATAGACGAAGATTGTCTGTTGTAAAGTGCCTTCTTTTTGCTGACACTCTTTCTACCGGTAGCTTTAGAAACCGACCAAGCAACTGGCTCTTCTTTGACACTTGTTGCTCCTTGCTTGAATCTTGCCTCTCAATATTTGGGTCAATGTTCTCCTGCTCTGTCTGAACCATATTGTCCTCTTCAGCTGGAACCTCGTTCTGGACACTATCTTCTACCAGGTTTCCATTGTCCACAAAATAATGAACAATTTCTTCTTCCAATTCTCTGGGATGTGAAGGCATGTTCATGCTTTCTTCATTTGTCCTTGACACAATATTTTTGTCCAAATTCATCATGGCTTCTACCAGCCATGATTGTGGGGTAACCTGGCTTGGAAAAGTCAATTCTCCATTGCTGCTTCCTGGTGCATGGTCAACGTTTTCATTGACATGAACAGAAGCAGAAGTTGCAACTGTTTCTTGCATAGAGACATTAAGAAGATTAGAAGCAGAATTTGCAGCTGTCTCAGTTGGTGTATGTACCTCCATGTTACTGTCAATTGGTTCATTGTTATACTGTGTTTCACTTACCTGTTCTTCTTCATCACCACAGTATGGTTCTCCTTGAGAGAGGGATATCATATGATCAGCAGTAGCAATGTCTTCCTCTACCTCCACATCTTCTTGGCCAGCAACATGTGCTTGGACATCCCCTTCTTCCTGACCATTCAGATCAAATGCCAGGCTACAACTAGTATCATGCATGAGAGCCTCAGAATTCAGTGGCCATATTCCAGTCCTCCTAAACCCAGCCTTGATATTCGAAGGTGTGAGAGCCCTTTTAAAGGCTTTACTTGCAAGCTCGGCTAGCTCAAACCTTTTTACCTCCACCCCTGGATTCTGTGCCATCCATGAAGCTCGCTCACCCCTGAAATAGTTCTTGAAAGGCCCGAACACACTGACATCTAGGGGTTGCAATCTGTGAGTGGTATGAGCAGGCAGTGTCAACAGGTCGATGCCCAAATTGTTAGCCTCCTTGATTGTTTGCACAACAATGTGGCTTCCATGACCATCTAAAACCAGCAGGTGTCTATTTACAGGTGAGACACCGCCTGGTATAGATGCAGCAAAGTGAGTAAGCCAGTTCAAAAAGAGTTCTTTGGTCATCCAAGCATGGGGATGTGCAGCCATGCATGCACCTGGTTCACAATTCTGTATATAGTTTTTGAGTTGAGTTTTACCTTTAAATAGATAAAATCCTGGGATTGAAGCACCAATTGCATTGACACAACATAGAATAGTGATCCACTCCCTGCTCCTAGGCAAAATCTTTGGCACATTACGATTCCCTCTCTTGGCAATTACACGCATGCCACAGTCCCTTCCTGCCTGTAAACCTGTTTCATCACAGTTCCATATATGGTCTGGAGCATACCCATGGTTCTCATATGCACTAGAAAGGGTGGCATAGAAATTAGTCAGAATTGCAGGGCGTAGATTGAGAGCCCTGTCTCTATCTAGGCCCTCAGCTGTACGCAACACAAGGTCTGGATGCCTTTTTTTAAACCCAGACCACCATGACTTACCAGGAAACCCATCTTTGAAGGGGTTTGGCCTCCCTTGACATATTTGAGCTACTGTGGATTTTAGCTGTATCAGCTCTAGCCCATGTCCCATTTCAGCCATCTCCTTACACCACTGAACCACCTCGGCCTCCTCCTCTTCACTCATAACTGTAACAGGCCCTCTGCGCTTTGTATGTGTGAGTCCATTTATCCAATAATGTACTGAAGAGGTAGCAACTCCATGTTTTTTAACAGCAGCACGAATGGAATATCCATTGAACTCTATATCATCAATAGCAGCTAGCATGTCTTCTTTTGTCCAACCTCTTATTGCACTGATTTTGGTGACTGAACTTGTTCCTTGAACTGTGGTTGGAATTGACTGTGTGGTTGGTGGTGGGACAACAATCATTAGAGAAATTTTGAGGTCAAAAAAGGGCCTCAAAACAAAGAAAATGTACTATAAAATACAACCAATCACATTCTAGTAGATGACATCATCCCCCTTGGTGAGGTGGCATTGCATGAGTTAAGAATGCTTATTTGTCAAATTTTCTATGGTGGATGAAAACACATAGTTAACCAAGGTAGTGGTGTAAGTACTTTTAAGTCATAAAGTAAAGTACTCATAATAATAGTCTTCATAAAATAATATTATTGTCATTTTCAAGTAAAGTACTCATAATGAATGTCTTTTCACACTTTCACATAAAATAATATTATTGTCATTTTCAAGTGAAGTACTCTTAATTCATAAAGAAAGTCCTTTCACATTTTTTTATAAAATAATATATTATCATTTTTATGTTTTTAATTTTAAATTATGTATTCACTCCATTCTATTTAATAACATAATGTCAAACTAATAAAGAATAATAATAGATTTAATAAATAATAATAATAATAATAATGCAATGTGGATTATAATAATATTATTGACATTTTACATGTAAATAAATTCTCAATTAAATTACATTATTAAATTCATGAGAAAAGTACTAAATGTAAAAAGTCAACATAAAATTTAAAAAAAAGCTCTTAAAAATGTTTTTTATTATTTAATTTCATTTGCAAGTTCAAGACAAATAAATGTTAAAGGACAATACATTTTTGGGAATTTACAATGAATCTTAGTCACATCAATGTAGACTTATTTTATTAATTTTATTTCTAGTGAATTTTGAAAAGTAACTCAACCATGGTTATTTATATTGTGCATAGAAAATAGTGTGGGAGGTGGCTTGTCATATATACCTACTCCATAAAACCCCCAATTCATAATATTTTAATATATCTCATATTTTTGTAGTACATCTCTTAGGAGGCCCTTTTTTTACCTCAAAATCTCTCTAATGGTCCTCTTCCACCACATTGTCACTCTCAACAACATTGCTGGGAGCATTGTTGGCATTTGTATCATTGGGCCTCTCCTCATCCGATGAGGTGCAGCGTAGCTGGGCACCCCTACTCAGTCGACGACTTGTTCTCCTTGCATTGCTGACTCTTGCCATGCCTACAACAACCTGCACATTTAGAAGGGAGGTTGGTTATGTAGAAGAAACTGGAAGTTGATTATAACAGAAATGTAAATAACAGAAACAGAAACATAAATAATATAATTAACATGAATAACATAACTGGAAATAACATAAACAGAAACTTAAATCACAGTAACAGTAACCTGCCTCCACTGTGCACACACTTCTGCTGGTATGCCTCCACTGTGCACACACTCTGTTGTTCAAATTTCTGAAATGCAACTGTGCACACACTCTGCAGGTCGAATTTATGAAATGCATCTTCATAAGGGTTGTGGTTCATTTATAGTTGTTTGCTATTGAATTGGGTTGGTAAGAAGGTTGCACATGGATTGCAATCTCAGAAATTTCAATGTGTGTTGTGGATTGATTTGAAAGTGATCCAATGGTTGGGAGCTTGTCATTGTGGATCCCTGTGCCTTCATCTGTTTCATGATCTGTGTGCTTCCATTTGTTTAATGGGTGCATTTAATGGGTAGGTGTCATTTATTGAATACAGAGGGTTGGAATGTTGAACAATCTTGCAGTTATGGCTGACACTATATTTTCTGATGCTTGAACAGGTATGCATGAATGTTTGAACAGGTTTCAATGAATGCTGGGATATTTAGGCTCCATTAGATATTCGTGGGTCCTCCTTTGATAGGTACCTTGCAGTAGGTGGCAAAAACGAGTTGGGTTATTTAGCTGTTTATGTACTTCTGGATATTTGAGCAGATCTGTACTTTGTTGGGACAAGATGTTTTGTACAGTTTGTCATATAAAGACTATTTATTGACAGCTATTGGCCCAGTCAGTTAATGGGCAATTTTTGGACATAATTTAAATATTTTCTGCACTTAATATGAAATGTGTGTGTTTAATTTATGGGTTTATTTGTGTCAAGATATGGTGGTTATGTGGGACCAGTACTATGTCCACTACTGATCCCTGTTCAACAATAGACATCTCTCCCCTAAATGGTTCTTGAAACTTTTAAATGTTCATTATAAATTTTCGTAGCTATTCTAAATTTTCATTATGGATGTTTGCTAAAAATTAAACGGTTCTAAAAATTAAACGGTTCTTGAAACTTTTAAATGTTCATTATAAATTTTCGCAGCTAATCTAAATTTTCATTATGGATGCTTGCTCAATTTTCATTATAGATGCTTGCTCGCTCTTAAAATTTATAAAATTTTCAATATAAATTTTGAGAGTAGTTCTAAATTTTCATTATATTTTATGCGTCAAATTTCAAATGGGTGGTAAAAATTATTAGAATTATAATATATTCATTAATTTATTTATAATATATTTATCATTAATTTATTTATAAAAATAATAATTGATTTATATTAAATTTATTAATGATTTTTATAATAATAATATAATTGATATATAAAAGAATAGAATAATTTTAATAGGTTAAGTTTGTTTAAATAAAAATGCTTTTATTATTGTTATATATAGTAAATATATTTTTGACTTTGTTAATTTATAATAATAATAATTGATTTATTACATAGTAAAATTGATTTATAAGATATAGTAATAATAATAGTAAAAATTTTTAATAGATTTATATATATATAATAATAAAATTGATATATACAAAATGAATAATTTTAATAGAAGTATGTTTAAATAAAGATATTTTTATTACTCTATATTATTAGGAAATATATATTTAACCTTAGGTTCTTCAAATTGGACATTTATATTATTAGTAAATATATATTTAACCTTAATTGATTTATAATCGTAATAATTGATTTATCACAAATTTAGTAATAAGATAGTAAAATTGATTTATCACAAATTTCTTAATAGGATAGTAAAATTGATTTATAAGATATAGTAATAGTAATAATAAAAATTATAAAATAGATTTATAATATATAATATATAATATCATTTTTTTTATATATTTATTATAACTAAGTTTTTAGTAAGAAATATTTAAATTTTTAACATTAATTTTTATAAAGGATTTAAAAACTATATATTAATAAATACATAATAAATTTATAATAGTAGTAATTGTTTTAATTTGTCTAATTTGTGTATTTTTATATATATGTCGTTGAAAATGTTATATATATATATATATATATATATATATATATATATATATATATATTGTTGTAAATGTTTTAAATTTAATTTGAGCACACATGTTATTTTTTATAATAGTTTATTTTTTTTTAAAAAGACACATGTGAGAATGGAAAGAGTTACACCTCTCCCTAATGCATCTCTTTGACACAATAAATATATTAATGCATTTTTATAATAATAGTCAACTACATTTATAATAATAAAAATTAATTGAAAAGAGTTACACATCCCCCTACGGCACATCCCCCAAAAGAATCTCTCTGGCACTATTATAAATCAATAATAGTCAAATTGATTTATAATAGTAGTAACAATCATAAATAAATTTATAATAAAAATCAGATTTAAAAAAAGTAAAAATCAATGAAATATTTAAATGTTGAACTTTAATTTGTTTAAATAGAAGATATAAAATCTATATGTTCTATATGCTATAATATAAATAATATAATTGTTGAGAAAATTAATGATATATGCCGATCAGTAATATAATATAATAATAAAATGTAGTCAATTGTGGTCATCCATGTTAAACCTTTACTAGCCATGGTAAACCACAGTCAACATTCCAATCCAAGATGACCCTTTTGGAACATCATAGGGCCGTATACTACTTTCTAAATGTCACAATGTCACATAATAACCATTCATAAATATAGGATGTCAATGAATGTCAACACAGTTGCCGATTGCAAAGTGATATAATCATAGTCAAACTTAGTTAACCAAGGTCAACTAAACTCATCTTAATCAACCATTGTTAACAAATGTCAAGCATAGTGAAACATGTTCAACCAAAGTCAACATCAGCCATGGTCAACATCAACTTAAGACAACCATGGTCAACCAAAGTCTACATTAACCATGGTCAACCAAAGTCAACCTTGGTTGACAATGGTCAACCATAGCCAACCATGGTAAACAAAATTCAACCATGGTAAACAAAAGTCAACCATGGTTTATCATGGTAACCCATACTCAACCATAGTCAACTATGGTCAACTATTGTCAACCATGGTCCACCATAATCAACTGAGTCAATCTTAGTCAATTATTGTCAACTATAATCAACCATCATCCACCATAATCAACTATGGTCCACCATAGTCAACCATAGTCAATTATGGTCAACCATTGTCCACCATAGTTGATAATGGTTAACCATGCTAAGCCATAATCAACCATTATCACCCATAGTCAACCATAGTCAACAATGCATTTTTCACTATACGTGCAATCAACCATTACTCAACCTTAGTGAGCCATAATCATTAATGGTCAACTATAGTCAATGATGGCTTCTCCACTATACAAAAAGTCAACCATAGCGAACAATTTAGTTAACTATAGTAAAAAAATGCCTTCTTCACTATACCCGCAATTAACCATTACTGAACCTTAGTTAACTATGATCATCAATAGTCAACCATAGTCAATGATGAATTCCCCACTATAGCACCAGTGAAACATTAGTCAACCATGGTGAACCATTTAGTCAACCATGGTCAACCAAATCCAAACATAGTCAACCATGGTAAACTAAACTCATCTTGTTGAACCATTGTTAACCGATGTCAAGCATAGTGAAACATGGTCAATAATGGTCATGCAGCATTGTCAACCAAAGTCAACCATGGTTAACATCAGCCACAGTTAACGAAATTCAACCATGGTCAACCAAAGTCAACATCTTCCATGGTCAACATCAACCATGGTCAACCAAATTCAACCATGGAATGGTTAACCATAACCAACCATGGTAAACGAAATTCAACCATGGTCTACCCTGGTCAACCACAGTCTACCTTGGTCAACCAAAGTCAACTTTGGTCAACTATGGTTAAACATAATTAACCATGGTAATCCATAGTCAACCATTATCTCCCATAGTTAACCATGTCCAACCATAGTCAACCATATTCGACCATGGTTAGCCATGGTCAACCAATAGTAAATTGTGGCCAAACTAAGTCAACGATACTCAACCATGGTCAATCATAGTCATCCATAATGAATTACTCAACCAAATTCAACCACAATCATATAAAGTAACCATGGTCAACCATAGTCAACCAAAGTAAACCATAGTCTACCATAGTTGACCATCGCTAACCATATTCGATCATGGTTAGTGATGCTCGATCAATAGTCAATTATGACAAAACTAAGCCAACCATGTCAGCTAAAGTCAACCAAATTCAACCATGGTCAGTGATGGTCGACCATGTTCAACCATGGTCAGTGATGGTCGACCATGTTCAACCATGGTCAACCATAGTCAACCATAGTCAACCATAGTGAATTACTCAACTAGATTCAGCCACAATTAATGAACAAGTTAAATAACTTTAATAAGATGAGCGTGTTGGGATAAAAATAGTTTTTTACTGTTAAGGCATGGTAACAAAATTTCCCCACTCTTTATAATTCTATTAAATGGTTCTTGAAACTTTTAAATGTTCATTATAAATTTTCGCAGCTATTCTAAATTTTCATTATGGATGTTTGCTAAAAATTAAACGGTTCTTGAGACTTTTAAATGTTCATTATAAATTTTCACAGCTATTCTTAATTTTCATTATGGATGCTTGTTCAATTTTCATTATAGATGCTTGCTCGCTCTTAAAATTTATAAATTTTCAATATAAATTTTGAGAGTAGTTCTAAATTTTCATTATATTTTATGCGTCAAATTTCAAATGGGTGGTAAAAATTATTAGAATTATAATATATTCATTAATTTATTTATAATATATTTATCATTAATTTATTTATAAAAATAATAATTGATTTATATTAAATTTATTAATGATTTTTATAATAATAATACAATTGATATATAGTGGGTTTGATGGGAAAAAATTGCGGTCCCAAAAGCCCTGGGAGGATGGGGGTTAAAGAATATATTTCTGTTCGCAAAAGCCTTGGGGGCCAAGGTGTCGTGGCAACTTATTCATACACAGAGTCTCTGGACAAGAGTGGTATATCATAAATATATTGACCCTCTAACACTACTCGAATGGATCAGGCTGGGCAATAAGTCGAGGGCAAATTGTTCTGTGGTTTGGAAAGCGGTGCTGCAGCATTTTCATTTGGTAGGATCTGGATTAGCGTGGAGGATTGGAAATGGGAGACATATTCGTATCGGACTGGACCCTTGGTTTGGCAGTAGTGGAGTTCATGTCCTCCATGTGGAATTGAGGAATTTTTTGGCAGCTAGGGGTTGTCATTTCTTGGCTGATATTGCGGATCAGGGAACATCTTCACTTTGGCATCAGGGGTGGACCTCTGCACAACAACTTGAGATCCCTGGAGATATGCATGGGGCTTGGGTGGGTTATCTCCGGCACTTAAGACTTTCGAATATTCGACTAACCCATAGGATTGATGAACTCATATGGGACCATCATCCCTCTGGAATATACTCCCCAAAGAATGGATATATTCAGTTGAATGTGGATGTACATAACAGGGGATTGGTGTGGTGGTGGAAATATCTGTGGAAGTTAAAGTGTCCTGGTAAAACAAAATTTCTCTTCTGGGCTATTCTGGAAAATAAGGCCCCAACCTGGGACATTCTGCAAAAATGATTCATTATGGGACCAGGGTTCTGTCCACTATGTAGGGAGGCGAAAGAGTCAATTTCTCATCTTTTTGTACATTGTCGGTATACTCAGGTAGTTTGGGTTGATGTTTGCATATTACTGGACCTCAATGTGGGGTGGCAGGGTGCGAGTGTTCATGAAGCGTTCCAATTGTGGTGGGCAACACAACATACATCATCCATCCGGGCTTTCCCTTGTATATTCACCTGGGGCATTTGGATTACCAGAAATAAGATTATCTTTCAAGATTGTAGGGTTCCTATGGAGAGTGTAGGGGCACAAGTCGTGGCAATTACTCAACACTTCAAGGCACCTGTCCTTGTGAATAGAATGCGACCTGTGTGTGTGGAATTGATCGACAAATCTATGCCGTGGGCGTTTTTTGATGGTGCTTCAATAGACCATCAAACGGAGTGTGGAGGGGGGGGAGTCCTTTACAAAACTGAATCCCATTACTTTCATCTGGTGGCTGGTTTGGGGAGGGGATCAAATAACTTTGCTGAACTTATGTCTCTTAGGCTGCTGATGTTATTTGCACTTGAACAAGGATGTCTATCTCTACAGATTTTTGGCGACTCCATGTTAGTTATCGAATGGGCAAAGGAGATCACACACTGTTATGTGATGATACTATTACCTATCATGGAGGAGGTGATCCGGTTAAAGCAGTCATTTAATCATATTACTTTTACACATGTCTACAGGGAGAGGAATGGGATGGCCGATCTGCTTTCCAAAGAAGCGACACAACAACACTTAGTATTTGGCACTTGGAGGATCACTATTCACTCACCAGAGGGCACCTACAGCTATTATCACGGACCATTTCATGAAGATTATGAGGCACAGAATTGAGGTATAGCTCAGATTTGGTTGATCAATGATGGAGACATTCTCTCGGCACATGGTTTTGACCGGTGATGGACACTTTCTCTCAGCGATGGAGTAATCGCAACTATTTTTGTTGATCCAACAATGGACAGTATATGTTTATGGATAACTGGATATATGTGGGTTGTAGGGACATCCGTGTACACGATATAGTTTTATACAAACCAGCGATTCACGCAAATTTGATTGCTGACAGTTTGTATATCGGTAAATGGATATATGCGGGTTGTATGGACAGCCGTATACATGTTTTTATGTATGGGACATCAGATATGATGTTAATATGGGACAGTAACCTGTGACAATGTAGGGATCTTAGTGATTCTATTACATGTGCAGAATGTAATTTTGTTCATTTTTTATGAAATAAAATTGCGACTTTTTCCAAGGAAAAAAAAAAAATACAATTGATATATAAAATAATAGAATAATTTTAATAGGTTAAGTTTGTTTAAATAAAAATGCTTTTATTATTCTTATATATAGTAAATATATTTTTGACTTTGTTAATTTATAATAATAATAATTGATTTATCACATAGTAAAATTGATTTATAAAATATAGTAATGATAATAGTAAAAATTCTTAATAGATTTATATATATATATATAATAATAAAATTGATATATAAAAAATGAATAATTTTAATAGGTTAAGTTTGTTTAAATAAAGATATTTTTATTACTCTATATTATTAGGAAATATATATTTAACCTTAGGTTATTCAAATTGGACATTTATATTATTAGTAAATATATATTTAACCTTAATTGATTTATAATCGTAATAATTGATTTATCACAAATTTAGTAATAAGATAGTAAAATTGATTTATTTATAATAGTAATAATTAATTTATCACAAATTTCTTAATAGGATAGTAAAATTGATTTATAAGATATAGTAATAGTAATAATAAAAATTATAGAATAGATTTATAATATATAATATATAATATCATTTTTTTATATATTAAGTATAACTAAGTTTTTAATAAGAAATATTTAAATTTTTAACATTAATTTTTATAAAGGATTTAAAAACTATATATTAATAAATACATAATAGATTTATAATAGTAGTAATTGATTTATCATAAGATCCATCTTAGAAAGGATCACAAACCTAAATGCACAAACCTTTTTTAAGTGCAAATTTTGATAAAGTGTTTTAATTTGTCTAATTTGTGTATACTTTTATATATATGTCGTTGAAAATGTTATATATATATATATATATTGTTGTAAATGTTTTAAATCTAATTTGAGCACACATGTTATTTTTTATAATAGTTTATTTTTTTTTAAAAGGACACATGTGAGAATGAAAAGAGTTACACCTCCCCCTAATGCATCTCTTTGACACAATAAATATATTAATGCATTTTTATAATAATAGTCAACTACATTTATAATAATAAAAATTAATTGAAAAGAGTTACACATCTCCCTATGCATCTCTTCGGCACATCCCTCAAAAGCATCTCTCTCGCACTATTATAAATCAATAATAGTCAAATTGATTTATAATAGTAGTAACAATCATAAATAAATTTATAATAAAAATCATATTTAAAAAAAGTAAAAATCAATGAAATATTTAAATGTTGAACTTTAATTTGTTTAAATAGAAGATATAAAATTTATATGTTATATATGCTATGATATAAATAATATAATTGTTGAGAAAATTATTGATATATGCCGAACAATAATATAATATAATAATAAATTGTAGTCAATTATGGTGATCCATGTTAAACCTTTACTAGCCATGGTAAACCACATACAACATTCCAATCCAAGATGACCCTTTTGGAACATCATAGGGCCGGACACTACTTTCTAAATGTCACAATGTCAAATAATAACCATTCATAAATATAGGATGTCAACGAATGTCAACACTGTCAATTGCAAAGTGATATAATCATAGTCAAACTTAGTTAACTAAGGTCAACTAAACTCATCTTACTCAACCATTGTTAACGAATGTCAAACATAGTGAAACATGTTCAACCAAAGTCAACATCAGCCATGGTCAACATCAACTTAAGACAACCATGGTCAACCAAAGTCCACATTAACCATGGTCAACCAAAGTCAACCTTGGTTGACAATGGTCAACCATAGCCAACCATGGTAAACAAAATTCAACCATGGTTTATCATGGTAACCCATACTCAACCATAGTCAACTATGGTCAACTATAGTCAACCATGGTCCACCATAGTCAACTATGAGTCAACCTTAGTCAATTATGGTCAACTATAATCAACCATCGTCCACCATAATCAACTATAGTCAACCATAGTCAACTATGGTCAACTATGATCCACCATAGTTGACAATGGTTAACCATGCTAAGCCATAATCAACCATTGTCACCCATAGTCAACCATTGTCAATAATGCATTTTTCACTATACGTGCAGTCAACCATTACTCAACCTTAGTGAGCCATGATCATTAATGGTCAACTATAGTCAATGATGACTTCTCCACTATACAAAAAGTCAACCATAGTGAATGATTTAGTTAACCATAGTAAAAAATGCCTTCTTCACTATACCCGCAATTAACAATTACTGAACCTTAGTTAACTATGATCATCAATGGTCAACCATAGTCAACGATGAATTTCCCACTATAGCACCAGTGAAACATTAGTCAACCATGGTGAACCATTTAGTCAACCATACTCAGCCACACACAACCATGGTCATCCTTGGTGAACCATGGTCAACCAAAGTCCACAGCAACCATGGTCAACATTAACCATGGTCAACCAAAACCAACCATGGTAAACAAAAGTCAACCATTGTTGACCATGGCAAAACATAGTCAACCTTACCCAACCAAAGTCAACCATAGTCACCTATGGTCAACCATAATCAATCATGGTCCACCATAGTCAACCTTGGTAAGTCATAATCAACCATTGTCACCCATAGTCAACCATAGTCAACAATGCTTTCTTCATTATACCCCCAGTCAACCATTACTCAACCTTAGTCAATCATGATCATCAATGGTAAACCATAGTCAACGATGAATTCCCCACTATATCACCAGTGAACCATTAGTCAACGATGATAAACCATGGTGAACCATTTAGTCAACCATAGTTAATAATGTCTTCTTCACTATACCCACAGTTAACCATTACTCAACCTTAGTCAACTATGATCATCAATGGTCAACCATAGTCATCGATGGCTTCCCACTATACCACCAGTTAACCATCACTTAACCATGAACAACCATGGTTTAGCATTCAGTCAACCATAGTCAACCATACACAACCATGGTCATTCTTGGTGAACCATAATCAACCATGGCTTCCCCATTATACCTAGAGTCAACCATAGTCAACCGTAGTCAACCATGGTCAACCAAATCCAAACATAGTCAACCATGGTAAACTAAACTCATCTTGTTGAACCATTGTTAACCGATGTCAAGCATAGTGAAACATGATCAATAATGGTCATGCAGCATTGTCAACCAAAGTCAACCATGGTCAACATCAGCCACAGTTAACGAAATTCAACCATGGTCAACCAAAGTCAACATCTTCCATGGTCAACGTCAACCATGCTTAACCAAATTCAACCATGAAATGGTTAACCATAACCAACCATGGTCTACCATAGTCTGCCTTGGTCAACCAAAGTCAACCATGGTCAACTATGGTTAAACATAATTAACCATGGTCAACCATGGTAATCCATAGTCAACCATTGTCTCCCATAGTTAACCATGTCCAACCATAGTCAACCATATTCGACCATGGTTAGCCATGGTCAACCAATAGTAAATTGTGGCCAAACTAAGTCAATGATACTCAACCATGGTCAATCATAGTCATCCATAATGAATTACTCAACCAAATTCAACCATAATCATACAAAGTCAACCATAGTTAACCATGGTCAACCATAATCAACCAAAGTAAACCATAGTCTACCATAGTTGACCATCGCTAACCATATTCGACCATGGTTAGCGATGGTCGATCAATAGTCAATTATGACAAAACTAATCCAACCATGTAAGCTAAAGTCAACCAAATTCAACCATGGTCAGTGATGGTCAACCATGTTCAACCATGGTCAACCATAGTCAACCATGTTCAACCATAGTCAACCATGTTCAACCATGGTCAACCATAGTTAAAAAAGGAAACCAGTCAACTATGGTCAACCATATTCAACCATAGTTAATTACTCAACTAGATTCAACCACAATTAAACGAAGTCAACCGTAGTTAACCATGGTCAACCACAGTTAACCACGGTCAACCATGATCAATCATAGTGATTTGTAATCAACCAATGTCAACCATGGTCAACCAAATTCAACCATGGTTGACCATGTTTGGTAAATAATAATAGTAGTAATAATAATAATAATAATAATATTAACCACTTATGGTTTGTTATTAATAATAATAATATTATTAACCATGGTTGAATCTGGTTGACCATGGTCAATCAAAGTCCACCATGGTCAGCCATGTTTAACCAAAGTCAATCATTGTCAATTATGTTCAACCATGGTCAACTATAGTCAACCAAAGTCAATCATGGTGAATTATGGTTGACATTGGTTGACCATGCTTAACCATGGTTGGTTAATAATAATAATAAATTATTATTAACCATGATTTGTTATTAAGCATTGTTGACTCTATGGTCAACCAAGGTCAACCATAATCGAGCCTGGTGAGCTAAAGTCAACCATGTCAACCTTGATCAACCAAAGTCGACATTATTATAGTAATAATTATTATTTCTTATAATAATATAATAATAAATCATAATTAAATAATCAATATTATTATAAACAATCAATGTTATAAATAATAATAATATTATAATTAAATAATTATAATTATAATTATAATTATAATAATATTTATTATAATTTAATTATAATTATTATTACTATTATTATACTATAATAATAATAATTTCTTTTAATAAATATTTGCTTATAATAAATAATAATTAAAACTCAACCATCCTTCCCCGCAGGCCGAACGTCAACTAGCAAGCCATATTAATAATTAATATGGCTTATATATGCTGATCGGCGTATATCAACCGCATTTAAATGTGTGGGCATGGTTGATATACGTCGATCGGCGTATATAAGCCATATTAATTATTAATATGGCTTGCTAGTAATACCATATAGAAATAATATTAAAATGAAGTCTGCACATATTGGAATGGATCCAAATCTGAACAGTTTGGAATGGATCCGTTGATAGCATTTGACCGTTATGGAGAAAAGAAAGCCTCCTCCAACTTGACTAATCATACTTGGAATACCTGAATGAATGGATCCGTTGATAGCATTTGACAGTTTATAGCATTTAACCGTTATGGAGAAAAGAAAGCCTCCTCCAACCTTACTAATCATACTTGGAATACCTGAATGAGAGAAAAAAGCCTCTAAACTACAGGTCAACATAATGGAAAAATATTGAGATGGAAAATGGTTGAAATAACTCTATCTATAAAATGAGGATAAATTGCTTAGTCCCCTTAGCTCTGGAGTATAATTTCCAATTTATCTATAAATTGCCATCATGTAGACCCAATATAAATTGGAAATAGTGCTTTCTAGCTAGTTGGAGCTGGTCACACGTGGTTTAAACTGGTAGAGCTAGCCGGGATTACTTTAGTGACCTTGACTGAATTTATATAGAATCAGTTAATACCGCAAAGGTACGAACTGTAGTTGCATTTGAAACAAAACCATTACCCCATAGTAAAGATCTTCTGGTTTGGGCTGGCCAGTGGTCTTAGTCTTCTTAATTAGTTCTTTTTTTATCTTTCTGTACTTGTTATTTTCTTCTTTCAGGCTGGGGCAACTTTTATATTTTTGGATTGTGGTATTTGTTCATAAGGTTGGGCGGTTTCTTTTTTGTTATGGTTGGGGCAGCTTTATTTTCCTATGTTTTGGAGGTCTTTGCTCAATGGTTTGGGCTTTGGTTATTGTCAGTGAGACTACTCTTTTGTTGTTTTTCTTTAAAGTTGGAAGCTTTTTGTATGCTTTCTATCATATACTTCCTAATAAAGTATAGTCATTTTACTAAGTGAAAAAAAATATCTAGGCAATAAAGGAAGCAAAGATAATATAGTCAAACTTTAAACCTAAAATACATCAACCTTAAGTGTACCTGGAGGTTAGCATATTTAAACCTCACCATTCAGTTCCTCTCTTAGAAGATCACATGCAAGCTTTGAAATCCAGAAAGAAACTTGTCGTTGATAGTAAAGCGAAGTCTGCACAGTTTGGAATGGATCAAAAACAATTTCTGCACAATTAGTTTTGACAATTTATTTGAGAAGAAAAACTGAATTGAATGTGAATGGGCTACTAGGTTAACTTTGTTTGGTTTCGACTGAACATGAATAAGCGGGTAGGTAAATTGTTTTACCATAAAGGAAGTTGCAGAGTGTAAGGCGTCCTTTATCTAATAATTGATTGTTTCATGAATTCAGAACATATTTAGATTGTGATTTTATTATAATGAAATTGTGAATTTGGAATTATTACAATTTGATTATTAGAGTCCAACAATATGTCTAAATACATTTCGAATCTAAAATTATTCATTCATATATTTGAAGTATGAAATTGTTTAGGTATTGAATTGAAATTTATATATATTAAATGTGTTTTACAAATAGGTGACACATCTCACCCCATTTGTTTTTGGAACTTACATGTGCCATATAAGTGTGATAGTCTTGACAAATCTATCCACTTTGAACTATAGAAAGTGCCTCTTAGGAAATAACCTTCAATAATATATTCATTTAAAACTGAACTATATCTTGTCTCCCAACCAAAACTATTTAAAATTGAACTATATCTAGTCTCCCAACCAAAACTAAATCTATTGCATAAATCGAGAAGAAAAATGAGTAGTGGATATAACTTTCGGTTGGAAGTAAGTGATCATTTTTATGATGAAGTAAATGTTTAGAGGAAAATGTACAAATGTTTGGAAGTGACTAAATAATTTATATTTTTGTATTTTAAAAATTGTAAATATCTAGGGGAGAGGCGTCTATTGTTGAACACGGACCAGCAGTTGTCATAGTATTGGTCCCACACAGCTACCAAAACATGACATGACATAAATGCAGCCAAATATTTAACATAAATATTTCATATTAAGTGCATAAATACTTTAAATTATGTCCAAAAACTATCAATAGTCTTTATGTCAAAAAGAGTACAAAACATCTTGTCCCAACTACCTACAGATCTCCTTGAACATACAAAAGGAGATGAACTACAAAACAACCTTTATAGTCTTTGCTACCAGTGCAACATACCCATCAAATCAACCCCCACGGATCTCTATTCGAGCCATCACAGAATCTACTGATGGTAAATATCCCATGGCACATTCATACTTGTGTAACAAAAGGGTAATGAATGTCAGCCATAACTGCATGGTAGTTCAACAATTCAACCCACTGAGTTCAATAAATGACACCTACCCATTAAATTCCACGGGGGGTTCACTCAGGGCCCTCGCACGAAGTTGAGGGACCTTTTAAATGCAATGGGTAAATGCGAAACACGCAAGAATTGTGTAAATCAACAACGCTCGCGCGTTATGTAAAACTAGGAATGGCGGGCTCCGAACCTTCCATGTCATTTAACATGTAGGATAGGATTACAAAACGTGCGTGCGTTATAGTGATCCATAACACGCGCGCGTTATGGATCACCATAACGCGCGCGCGTTTTTGTTAATATAAAAAAAAACAGATGGAACGAACCATAGAATGACAACTGTGGCTCGGATCGACAAACCGTCAAATCCGTTGGATTCAAGCTAACATCGGGATAGTGCTAGGAGTGCCCCTGTCCGTTGGTCCCATGGCCAGCCAGTTGGTTGAACCTGCTTGTACATCATCGATATCTCGGTCCAAAATTTATGTGATTTTAAAGAGGGGATCATGAGCGTATTTGAACTAGGAAGAGGTAAAATGAGCTAGGTTGGGGGCAATAAATGCTGTATTTGTATGATGTTGCAAGGATTTTCTCTATGCTCCGAACATGGAAGCCTTTAACTAATTAATGCTGACGTTAAATGTAGGGTAAGCATCCCTATAATGCCATAAAGGAAAGAGTTCATCATTTAAAGCATCAACGTATCGGATGTTCAGCCATCGTCCAAGTGGCTTGAGTATGCATCTAGAGTTTAATTTAATCATTCATGTCACGTCCAATTGAATTTTAATGGGTCCAATTAAATTTTAATTGGTCGATCCGAGCCACAGTCGTCATTCTATGGCTCGTTCTATACCCCTACGTCTTGAGAAGGTTGAAGCTATAAAGCAACAACTCTCTAGTATTCATCTTGAAGCTCTTTTGCTTATGTCTAAGATAAACAAGCTCTCAATTCGTGAGCTGGAACATATCGATCTTAACATGATTTATACAATCTCTGTTTTACGAGAAACTGACCTTAGAACTTCTCATAGCAATGACAATGAATCCTTCATTTTGCATTTGATAGCAGAAGAAGATCAATTTTCGACAAAACAATGTAGTTATTACATGTGGAGGCAGCGGTTTCCCGTGGAAAACGAGTGTAGGGTTGAGCAGAGGAAAGATGTTGGGAAATGGGCTATTAAATTAGCTTTTTCGATGGGTGAGCAGCTTACAAAAGGAAATATGGCGGTTGTAGGTATCTATGCTTTTCTTCCGACGGAAATTGTAACAGGATTTCCATTTATAATACAGGCAGATTTTTTACTGGTTTCGTCAAGAGAAAGTATCATTTTCAATAACAAGTGGAACCAGGGAATCCTTCGCTGTGTTCCATTAGCCTTTTGTTCAGCATTTCGTGCTATAATAAGTGGTAATTCACCTCTATCATCGAAACATTTGTGTAAACCAAAAGAAGCTCGAACAATACTCCCTACTTTTAAACTCATTCTGGAGAAAGCAAGAGGACAAGTTCATCAAAGCGACTTCATTCATCTATATTCTCGTAATGTACACATATTCCATCCTTATCTTGATAAACACGAGTTTTATAATAGCTTTAATTTTTTGGGCATGGTTATCTCCCTATATTCAGTTGTCTGATTGGTTGACAAGCTTTCCTGAAAATCTGTATGTTGAACTTCTTTGTTTTATTGCTGAAAATTGGAAGGGATTTCCAAGTCACCTGCAAAACACTCCTTTGTTGAGTGGTTGAATTAGCATCCTAAAATTACAGAGATTTCTATCTCAAAGTTTGTTAAGCAGCTCCTAGATGTAGTATCAAACTCAATAGACAGTAAACATGTTATCACCACTGCACAGTGGCCTGGTCTCTCACGAATCAGAGTTATGCATTGTCCATTCATCAAACTCCTTCTTCATCCGATCAACGACTACTACCAGTTAAGAAACTCCTTCATGCTTGTTCTGCGCCTGCTTGTTTCTTCAAATTAACAACTCTATGAATTGGGCGACTTGCTTTGTTGATCAAATCATTTATAATTGCTACATTTCGACCATTGTTTCTTAACTACAGCTCATGCAACTGTTCGGTGGTTGGGAATTGAGGCCACTTGAGTCCAAGAGAAGGTCGGTGAAGAAGAAGGCTTCCCAGAGGTGCTGCTGCATTTGCATTTACACTCAGATTGCAATATTTGTATGATATTTACCTAGATTGCAATAACATCGCTTACCACTATAGAAACAATGTTATCTAAAGTTTGATTTTAGTTGTAGCGAATTGACTGTTTGAATTAGTTGTTGTCTATGGCTATGATATTTAGATAATACATGTCTATTGAAACGAGTCATCCAGCCATTTCGAAGACTGTTCCTATTAATTTGTTTGCTTCATCATTTTGTTTGTGTAAAATATCTGGTAAACATAAAAATAGGGAAGGCAGGGGGAGAAAATGCAGAACGCGGAAGGATAAAAGCATTTTGCTAATATTTTTGCATAGACATAATGCGGGAGGATAAAAGCATTTTGCTAATTTATTTTTGCACAGACATAACGAGCTAGCGTTATTCATATCCAAAACCCGCGCGTGTTTCTGTATTCATAAACATGCTAGTGTTATTGAAATAATCAAAAAAAATTATTCAATAGTTTATTTAATAGTTTCTATGGGTTAGGAGGTTAAATAGGGATTTAGTGTTAGGGGTTTAGGGATTAGAGATGGGAGGTAGTTAGGTAGGGGTAAGGGGCTAGGAGGGGGGGTTAGTTAGGGATAAGGGGCTGGGAGGGGGAGAGAGAGAGAGAGAGAGAGAGAGAGAGAGACTGAGAGAGGGGGTTAGTAATGGTTCGGGGGGAAGGAGGGAGAGAGAAAGTGAGAGAGCAGAGGGTGTTGGTTGTAGGGACTGCGAAAGAGAGATGGAAGGCGTGGTTAGAGGTAGGTGGAGGTGTAGGGAACATAGAGAGACTGAGAGAGACCGGGTTAGTAAGGGCTATGGAGAGGAGGGGAGAGAAATAGAGAGGAGGGGGTTTTGGCTAGGGGGAGTAGCAGATGATAAAGACGACGATGATGAAGATGAAGACGATGAGGAGGATGATGATGATGATGATGAATATCATGATGATGATGAATATCAGGATGATGATGATGATGATCAATACCCAATAATGATGAAGATGGTGATGAGGATGATGATGGTCATGATAAAGAAGAGAATGGCGATGATGATGATGACGGTGATGATGGTGATCATAAAGAAGAGGATGATGATGATGATGACGGTGATGATGGTGATCATAAAGAAGAGGATGATGATGATGATTATCAATCATTAATCATGATGAAGATGGTGGTGAGGATGATGATGATGATGATGGAGATGATGACAACAACGATGACGATGACGATAATGATGATGATGAAGATGAAGTTGTTGATGAGGATGATGAGGATGATGATGATGATGATGAAGATGATGACGAGGATGATGAGGATGATGATGATGCTGATAAAGATGATGATGATGATGATGATGATGATGATGACAACGATGATGATGTTGAAGACGGTGATGAGGATGATGATGATGAAGATGAAGATGGAGATGACGACAACGATGAAGATGATGATGATGATGATGAAGATGGAGATGATGACGATGATGATGATGATGATGATGGTGGTGGTGATGATAAAGAAGAGGATGATGATGACGACGATGATGATGATGATCAATCATCAATCATGATGAAGATGAAGATGGTGATGAGGATGATGATGATGATGATGATGATGAAGATAATGATGAATATGATGACGATGATGATGATAATGATGATGATCATAAAGAAGAGGATGATGATGATGATCAATCATCAATCATAATGAAGATGGTGGTGAGGATGATGATGATGATGGAGATGACGACGATGATGAGGATGATGATGATGATGAAGATGCTGATGGAGATGACGATGACGATGATGATGAGGATGATGATGATGATGAAGATGCTGATGGAGATGACGATGACGATGATGATGAGGATGATGATGATGATGATGATGATGACGACGACGATGATGATGGTGATGATTGATAAGAGGATGGTGATGATGAAGATGATGATGAATATGACGATGAGGATGATGATGATGATGGTGACGAGGATGATGATGGTGATGATAAATAAGAGGATGGCGATGATGATGATGATCAATCATCAATCATGATGAAGATGAAGATGGTGATGAGGATGATGATGATGATGATGATGAAGATGATGATGAATATGACGACGAGGATGATGAGGATGATGATGATGGTGATGATGAAGAAGAGGATGATGATGCTGCTGTTGATGATGATGATGACGACGACGACGATGATGATGATGATAAATCAATCATGAGGAAGATGGTGATGAGGATGATGATGGTGATGATAAAGAAGAGAATGGCGATGATGATGATGATGATGCTAATGATGATGATGATCAATCATCAATAATCATGAAGATGAAGTTGGTGATGAGGGTGATGAGGATGATGGGGATGATGACGAGGATGATGAGGATGCTAATGAAGATGATGAGGATGTTGATGATGATGATGGAGATAATGAGGACGATGATGACCATCATCATCATCGTCATCTTCATCATCACCATCATCATCATCATCATAATCATCATCATGTAGTGGTAGGGGAAGGGGGATTACGAGAGAAAGAGAGGAGGGAGAGAGAAAGAGAGAGAGAGGGGGGGGGAGAGAGAGAGGTGTAGAAGCAAGGAAGAGAGAGTGAGAGAGGGGGGGTTAGTTAGGGGTAAGGGGCTAGGACTGGGGTTAGCGAGGGGGGGAGAGAGAGAGAGAGACCGAGAGGGAGTTAGTAATGGTTGGGGGGGGAGGAGGGAGAGAGAGAGAGAGATACGAGAGGGTGTTGGTTGTAGGGACTGCAAAAGAGAGATGGAAGGTGTGGTTAGGGGTAGGTGGAGGTGTAGGGAAGAGAGAGAGACTGAGAGAGCCCAGGTTAGTAAGGGCTAGGGAGAATAGGGGGTTTTGGGCTAGGGGGAGTAACAGGGAGATAGAAAAAGTAAGATGGTTAGGGATGGGGGAGAGGTTAGGGAGAGGGAGAGGGGGTTTTCAGAGAGAGAGAGAGAGAGAGAGGTTTAAAACCATAGAAGAGAGAGTACGTCATCATCATCGTTGTCGTCATCTCCATATTCTTCATCATCATCATCATCCTCATCGTTGTCGTCATCTCCATCTTTTTCATCATTATCATACTCATCCTCATAGTCATCTTCATCATCTTCATCATCATCGTTGTGGTCGTCATCATCATCATCTTCATCATCATCATCACCATCATCTGCATCATCATCATCATCATCATCATCATCACCATCATCATCTTCATCACCGTCATCATCTTCATTTTCATCACCATCATCATCTTCATCTTCATCATCCTCATTATCGTTATCTTTATCTCACCCAATCTAACACTTCAAAACATAAATTTTTGAAGATTATAACGCACGCGCGTTATTGAATCCCATAACACGAGCGCGTTATGTACACATAACATTAGCGCGTTGCTTATAACATTGAGCGCCAAAACACTAAAATTTGAATTTAAATATAACGAGCACTCGTTATTTGAATTTAAACATAATGTGTGCACGTTCCTTAGTGCCTAATCACCCGCTCTTCCCGCGCACCTATGTCAGCCACTGTCCTATGTGGCTGGTTCGGACTTACCAAACCTATGCTAAGGAATTTTTAGACCATAGCTAATTTGACATTTTCAGTATTTTCTGAGTATGCCTGTTTTCGACCGCTCTTTACAGCATGACACACCTGACCATTAGTGACGAAATTTTAGGGATAGATAGAATTTTCTATGCAGATTCCAAATATGTAATTTGTTTAAAAAACTATTGAGATTTTCTATTTATTTCCTAATTTTCTTGTGTCATCACTCCGTTGGTCAAAAAACATACTGTTAGAGTTTATTCCGTAACTTTTTCATTTCACAACCATTTTAAAAAAAACTTGTATGTTGCACTAGAGGACACCGACCTCTACATGCTGTAAAAAATCCAAGTCAAAATAACTACATTAAGACCTTCAAAGGATGCACCCACATTTGACGTACCGTTCTCGAGGTTTGCCCACTTACATAATTAAAAAAATAAAAAATTAAACATTTAATTTTGGAAAAATAGCGCTACACTAGTGCTACGGGTTCTATACATGTATACCAGATTTTGTAGCCTGAAACCGTCATTTAGGCAGTGAAAGGCTGCACCCACAAAAACATATACCTTATCATTTGCCAAAAAAAAAAAACGTGACTGTTAGAAAAAATGAAATTTGACATAGTTATGTAAATTTTCAATACTTAAAAGTTATATATTCGGAAACGTGACTCAGTTTCCAACATTTAATCTTTTTTACTCGATGCAAGATATCTTGTGTAAGCATCTCAAAAAAACCAAGTAAGTTGAGGGATGCTTGATTTTCAGCTTTCTATTGTATCTAAATCACCAAAAGTGACCCTCATTAGCTTGCACATGCCCCTCAGTGAACTTGTTACATAGCACGATCGTTCGTCGGATATTAAAGAATATCCCTAATTTAACTAAATATTGGAAAATACCTCCTAAAATTGTATTGTTGAACCCCCCTCCCAATATACCTTTCCAATTAAGAAAACCCCTAGTTTCACCAGATATTGTAGGTATCCATTTTTATCAACCCATTTTTAATACCCCCTTTATATCATATTATTAAGTTGTAACAAACAAGAGCCCTGATGCATCTTAGTATAAGCAAACATGATGCTAAATTAAATAATAATATAATTATAATAATGATCCCACTAAGATTGTAGGGGCGAATAATCAATTTGTAGTGTTGGATAGTGGAAGACCCAATGAAATAGTAATGGGGAAGGAAAAATGTGTAAAAGGAAACTCGGTCGAGAGATCATTGTAACAAAGAATATAAAATACTAATAGTCGAATAGTAAGTGCAATGCTTAGCAAAGATGAGAATTATAGATGTTTCACACCACAGCCTGCAAATCTACCAATTTTCTATCATGTAAATACAAGTATAGCCATAGAGAGATCATGTTTTCTATCATATTAATAAATTAAACTCCATAAAAATTAAAAATTAAAACCCTTTCATGGATGGACTTCCCTACCTTCCTATCAAAACAAACATCATCGATGTTTGAACCCAAACGAACATAGAAAAATCCATCTTACTTTCCAATAACACCATATGATCATGTGCATAGCTTGGATTTGGGTCATTCACAAGATGCAATGAATTCCCTCCACTTCCTCTACATGTATTCTTGCAATCAAAGGAATTAACAACATTTAGTTACCTTTACTTTGGTTATATCTAGTTTTTTTAAAATCTTTATAGGAGAGGGAAAAATCTTCATTGTTAAGTTTCAAGCATGCAATAATTATAAAGATACACAGATGGTGAAACTTAAGTATGATACCATTTCATGGTAATGATAACACATAGGGTATGTAAATAAAGATTTATATTTTCACCTATGTTCATGTCAAATCCAATACAATATTAAGATGAATGCACCCTTGTATATAAGAATGAAAATTACAATTATGAATGTGCCAAATATAACTCAATCTAACAACTATTCCGAACTAGCATTGTGAAAATGTTAAAAAATAATACAAAAGTTGAAAGAAATAATTAGTCAAGAAAGATTGATCTAACTTTTCTTGGTTCCAAGGCAAAGCTTCTAGGCTTGATCCAAGGTCTTGGAATCACGGCTGATCAAGGATTTCACAAACTCATCATCAAAAGGGACTCTGCTATTATTCTCTGCATGTTCCATAAGATTATTCATGACACCCCTCCTTCAAAAATGTTTGTAAATTGGTGCTCAAAATTCTATGATATAACAACTATCGGCGTAATAAGAAAAATCGATTTTATTTGTTGTGGTGCTACAACTTTGATACCATCCCTGTTGAATCCTATAGTTCAGATTCTTTATTTGATGAATCCAAGCTAGTTTTTAGTATGTAATTTTAGACTTCTAAATGGACTAAGCATTCCCCAAGGTCATCAAGGTTTACTGTGTCTCTTCCTTTTAGTCATGTGCTTAAATACCTTCTAGCTTCATACAAGGAATACATGTAATCGGACTCATTAAGAAATTGACGTTCAATATTAATGGCATTCCCATTCTATAAACTTAATCATTTAAGTTAGTGATGTGAGCCTAGATAGGTATTCTAAAACTTATTTAACCTAGTTGTGGTCTTTTCCAGTGCCTTTAGTGTTCTATTCCATGATTCTCGCACTTCTATGAAATGGTTATTGTTAGTTATGTTTATTTTTCCTCTTTCAATTGAAGCCTGAAGGTACTTGCTCCACTTGGTTGAGGTATAGTGGAAATTTAACATACTGCGCCATCCTCAAAATGGTCAACTGATGGTTTGACCAAGCTCAGTAAGGTACAAAAAGGCCATAATGTGACATGATGAGGTGCATAACGTGAATAACAAATGAACTGATTATGTTTCGGGGTACAACTACGCAAAGGCACAAGTGAGCAAAAGTAGGGTGATAACATACAAAGATAATTATCAGTGATCAAGTTAAAATTTAACCAGTTCCACTCATATTATCAAATGGTATTTATTATTATTATAAGATGAATATCTACTTATCCCAGCATTACAAAGAAAGAAGCACCAAATTGGGTAATCTTTTTGTTCCCACAATAAAAATATATATATAAGAGGTAATGAACTGGAATGAGAGTGCATGCATCTATAGAAAATCCCTTTCTAGCTTCAGTTAAAAAAATGAAAATAGATGGTTAAAATACACACTATAAATTCTGACACAAGAGGTGAAGGGACATCTATTGTTGTTGATGAACATGTCCTAATTCCCCTAGCAGTTAAATTTCTACAAGATCTATAGATAGGAAAAAATAAAAAATGATAATGTCAAAAGTGGAAGGGATATAAAAGTAGGCCTTACAATTATTGCCAACATTTTTCAATTTCCACAAGATCTATAGATAGGAAAAAATAAAAAATTATAATGTCAAAACTGGAAGGGATATAAAAGTAGGCATTGCAATTATTGCCAACATTTTTCAGGTTGTGTAATCACCAAGAAGCCCATGACACATCAGCCCTTAAGTGTGAAGCTCCGAGGTATTTCACAAAAATGCTCCCCGAAGTCTGAAATGCTACACTGTCCAGTGGTGCAATAGTAGGAGCTCGTGTTTGTTGTTGCAATTTTGAGAGCTTCTACCCAGGTGGAACTCATAGTTATAATTTCCGTTGGCCTCTCTCTTATTTAATCTCAAGTTGTGTCCAGCATTTATAGGCTACCAACGCTCCATAAATTGTTGATATTATTAAAACAATGAGAATCTTTCTCCTTGGAATAGTAGTGTTCTAATTTAGATGGAGGTGAATGAGACCACTATAGTAGGGAACAAGTTTCAAGAAGGGCATGAAGCTCATTTATCGAAAGGACCTTTGTTTTCTTATAGTTAGCTTCCTATAGAACTTGCTCATATACTTAGTTTCCCTACTCATCAAAGTCCTTTTCATTTTGGTGTCAAGAGTGGCGATGACCGAAAGAAGCCTATAGATCAAGGAAATGAAACTCCAGTGGAATCCTCAAAAAATACCAAAGATTAGGAAAATGATGAGGAAATGTAGGATGTGCTCCAAGGTTAGTTTATTCAGAACGTTGTGCTACCACCTCTACTCGATTGACAGACAATCATCACTTAACTTTACTCTCTAGCTAAAAATAATGAGTATGGAGAGGAGTTTATTAAACTCTTTACATAAGAACTGAAATGTTGCCTAGTTTGGGGATCAAAGGATACAAAAGTATAGAGTCAAGTCATGCATTTTGTTCAAAGTGTTCTATCTCCTGCTCACATGAACTCCACCTCACATGGTCTATCTCTTCGTTGGAAGTAATTGACCGAGTTTTTTCTATGATTTCCTATGCATATTTTTATTAGATGGAGAGGAGATTGGTCAACATTTGATGAAGCTAGAGTGGGACAAATTCGATCTACAATGGTAAGCAACAACTTAAAGTCAAGTTGCATGAGGCAGTAGCTAAACTTGAAACCTTGTGTAAGATAAAAAATGATTTTTTGGATGAGCTTGAAGAAGTATACCATCATTTCATGCAGATGTGGCCAGTGTACCAAGATAAAGATTCAGATTTAGAAGATATGGTCGGTTATTTGAAACCCTCTACCTCTCCAGCAAGTTTCATGCTTCCCTCTTGTGGCTTAGGTAATAAAAAATGACTTGCAATCGTAGCTTGACTCAAAACATCAGTATGGTAATTTATGGACATTGTCAAGACCAAGGAACTTATAGGTTCATATGCACTGTAGTTTCCATAGGAAGTAGACCTCATAAAAACCTCAAACAAAGGCAGACTAAGATCCAAAAGGCCAATGAACAACTAGATACTCTATTCAAAGTATCTCGGGCGACGAAGCACATATTTATAAGTTCCAGCTAGTTTATATAGAGAGGTATAAAGTCTTAAAGCAACTCAATGTTGTAGCTTACTTGGACTGGACCACAGTTTACAAAATAATATCATTGAGGTCAGCTTATTTAAAAGGCCCAAGCCTTTGTAGCTCGCGCACACCTGTTTCTTGATGTAGCATATCAGAGCCCGAATTGATATCATTTCTCCATACCCTCATGGCTTAATAATCCATATTGTTTATGAGTGAAACAACAAATAAAGAAAAGCAATATAAAGTCATTTACCCTAATCAATAAAATAACTATCCAAACCAAAATTGTTATAAATCATTTAAACCCTAATGGGTCAAAAACATGCATTGTATGTCAAGTTGACAGTGCATAAAAGAAAATTAATACAATGTCATTGGAATAGAATAATTCTAAAAGGATCCTGGAAATCCAGAAAATTTGATTCATGTGTTATCATGTTACAAAAGAAATGCGTCCCCTCCCCCCAAAAAAGGGGGGTGGGGGAATCTCATCCAAAGGGATAAACCCCATAGTTACAAATATTTCTAATGAATAAACATTACAGAGTTTAGATAATATTTGTGTCGGAAATCCCCAAGGATCGTTGGTAAACATAACGATACATGTATGCAAATCATGTGGTCGAGCGACATCAACATAGTAAACCACCCAATGTATAACCCAGAACCATAAGAGGGAGCTAAACTGCTTGTTTAAAAGATTTAGAATTACTCTAAGACTATTCAGTGGGAGAGAAAGCATGACTTAACTTGCATAGAACCAGCGCCTGCGTGAAATCTATGCGCTGTCCCAAGACTCTACCCAAAAAGAAAATGCTTAGAACCTGTAGATTGTAGAAGTAAATGGGAATTGATAATGAGACGTTCCTTCATATCGGATTAAAAAAAAATAATAATACGAGTTTGGTTTATCGGAAAATGAAACTATGTTCAAGAGTCAATAATCTTATAAATATATAACATTCAAGATATTATAAAAACTTGTTATTCTAGTCAACCTATCCCTAAATTAATGTGAGTTAAAATGAAAATATTGTATTAGTCCATATCACGATATACCTATTCTCACGCTGGATGAATTGATGGGTTAGATAAGAAAATCCTCTGACTAAAAGTCTCAGAATAAAAAGAAATGAGACCTACGATTCAAAGATAGAACATATGTTAGAAGAAGGATGAAATGAAAATGAACCCTAAACCATGTGCTAAATGTCTAAGGAAACTTAAATATATTAAAGCGTATTTGAAGTTACCAGCATGCTTACTTGTGAAGGATTGTAGCGTTAAAATCTTCTGCAAACTGATGAAAGTTGCCTTCCATAGCATGTGATTCAGAGACGATGAAATGGAGGGAAACAATCACAGAGGAAATACTCCAAAACCAAAGAGCGCATATCAAATCTCACAATAGACCATCACGTGAAGACCACAACGTGGCACTCAGTGTGTGGGAAATGAGTACATATGTTCGAATGGTATTAAATAAACGCGTTAATTAGCAACAGTGAAATGGTTAATCACCGGTCTATCAACGACGACTCACGAGTGAAACCAAAAAAGGTTTCTCCATAGCCGATCATACACCATCGATAGATACTTTAGGTTTCAAAAAATCTAGAGGATTGTACCCATTTCCCTTCAATTTAGTTATGTTCTAGTCAGTTTTTATCCTAAAAATTGAAAGGCCACGTCCCAACATATTTGATTCCTTTGATGGATTGACAATACACCACCTTGTTTTCAAAAAATAGGAATGAGAGTGCTTACTCCATTAACCTTCAATGACCCATACAACCAAAGGCTCTGAATCCTTTCATCCACTCTAACTTATCCAATTACACTAGTCGGTTTTTACTATGAGTTGGTGATGATTTGAAATTTTAGCCATGGGTTTAAAAGAATCATAAAATCATTTTGAAAGAAACACTGTTTTTTTTTCTTTTAACACATTGATTTGTATTTTCTCCGTGGATTTACAGATTCTCAAATGAGGAATTTTCGAGAATTATTAGTGGATTTGATACTACTTCTATCCCTTTTTTGAAATTAAAAAATTGTTATGGCTAATGTAGTTTGAGTATAGTACAAAAAATAACAGCTAACTATGCTACATATTTCAAACACAAACACTAGGTGAAAAATCAGGAATGACAAAAGACAAGTATAAAGAGTGTTAAAAGTGAAGAAATACAACTCATTATGGCTATATTAAACAACTCTAGGCCAATTTTAATATGGAAAATGAAAACTATACATAGGTTTCCACATATGATTACAACTTGTGTCCTCATGATGGAAGCAAAGCATTCTATTCAGTTTTCTACTATGTTTCTGTCCTGCTCTGAATCACTTTAGATCATAATTCCTCATGATGGAAGCAAAGCATTCTGTTCAGTTTTCTACTATGTTTCTGTCCTGCTATGAATCACTTTAGATCATAATTGCTTATGCTTACCATATTTTTTAGATATCAGTTTTTTCTTGTAGTCAAGTGTAGATGCTTTCATGTTGTCATTAATAGAGAAAACGAAAACTATACATAGGTTTCCACATATGATTACAACTTGTGTCCTCATGATGGAAACAAAGCATTTTGTTTAGTTTTCTACTCTGTTTGTGTCCTGTTATGAATCACTTTAGATCATAATTGCTTATGCTTACCATATTTTAGATATCAGTTTTGTCTTGTAGTCAAGTGTAGATGCTATCCTGTTGTCATTAGTTTTTCCCTTCTTGCATAGACTGCTATAATGTCTAGTTTAATAGTGCCATTGACTCCTTGCCATTTATCCTTCAATTCCTAGAGTTTCATACGAGAGGGAAGACGAATTACCTTTAGCCCTACCTCCAGCTATGCCTATATTGAAAGGGTCTTGCTTAAATGGTGATGGGATCTTGCTTACATGGTGATGTTAATTGAGTATTAATCGCTTTCTTTTCAAGTTGTGTGGTTTAGATTGGGGTTCTATCACTTGTTCTTTACTTTTGATCCATGTCTTCTCGTAATGGCTATTTGAAGTATTTTTTTCACAAATGCATTGTACTCTAAATCTCTAATCCAATAGAGTGTTTGAAGCATATTTCACAAAAACATATAAAATCAACTATAACAGACAATTTGTAATAACCCTAAAGACAATTTATAGTAACTCTAAAGACAAGCCAAGACAATTTATGGTAACTCTAGAGACAAGCCAAGGAAAACGTAAGTCATTTCCTAAAGAGAATCATAATATCCTTAGTGGTGTCATGGAGGTAGCAAAAGGTGGCCCATGAAGGAAAATGGCGTGGCTTAACATGAATGATAAATTCAAACTCTACTATTGAAAATTTAAAGTTCCCACCCGCACTAGGTTTAATCCCAACCAATTATTCCTTGTTGTTTTTCATGATCATGCCACCTCTCGCTTGATCCAGCTTAAATGTTTTTGTTATTTTCATAATCATGCCGCTTTGTGGTATATTAATTTTGGACTTTAAATTTTGTTAACGATAACCAATTGTGGTATATCAACGTACTATTGCACCTTTTTCTGGAGGCAATTGCTGTTGGCGTGGGATAATTGGCATTCAAATAGTTTCTTTTTTTGGTTATTTATTTCCTAGATCTGATTATAAAAATCTATGGAATCCTAGTTCCACTTCATTTACTGCATAACTATGTCAAAGAATTGTGTTTCTAGAGATTTTGGCCCATTCCAAAAAAAAATCATCAAAATTCCAAAAAAAATTGACGAAAAAAAATGAAACTGTGCCTGGCCAGAAAATTTTCCGTGACCATCATAGGGAGATTTGAGTGCTAGTTATCACATGCCATTGCTGTTATTAAACTAAACATTGAGTACGGACTCTGTAATTGTGTAACTTAAGTCGTTGAGCCCAACCTATGCAAGCATCGAGGAATGTGCAAGGTTCAAAGAATGCCAAGGGTTATTGACTTGGAAATTTATAATTGAGTGTGCGCGACCCTTAATTTAAGGGAAGACGTGGAACATGTAAATTTAGTGAGAAATTTGTCAAAATGCGCGAGGCTTAATTTGAGGAAAGACGTGCAAATTTAAATTTAGTGACAAAATTGTCAAAATAATTGGGTTGGCTTTAAATTTAGTGACAAAATTGTCAAAATAATTGGGTTGGCTTTAAATTTAGTGACAAAATTGTCAAATTACGGGCATGTGCCAAACCGCCATCACACCATTCCATCGATTCCTCGAGTAAGTCAAGTCATGGCGGCCTCTGCTGTGCAGTTTTCGTGGTGTGTCGAACCATCCCATCTCTTCTTCCAGTAAGTCAAGTCATGGCGGCTTCTGCTATGCATTTTTCTTGGTGAATCATAAAAATGAAAAATTGCAATTTTCAGTCAGAGTCTAGGAAGGAGGTTCTCCTTAGTCTCTATTCATTATCTAGTGACGGTGCTTGTTGTAGACCAATGACACCATTCTTGTCCTCTCTGAAATTTTAATTTCCACACAGCCAACCAGAGAGATGATAATTTCGTGCTACATACGGTGGGTAGCCTATATATATTGCAACTGCTTGCAAGGCCTAACATACTCAGCTCATCTGTACTGCAATCCGTGCATTGCGATTAGAAGCTCAATTGCAATTCATTTTCTTGAAGTACTGCTGAACTTGCTGGCTGATCGTTTGCAATGGGCGGGACTAGAACAGTAGCAGCTTCCATTTGGTTCGCAGCAACAGCAACATTATTAGCGCTTAATGTTTATCTGCAAGGTATTCTGCCGCTCTCTCAATTATTCTACTCAGATTTATATTGTTGATTATCGTTTTATCTGTAGGTATTTATATGTCGAAGTAGAAATATTAAATTAAAATTGTTGGCTGAACTGCAAGTGCAGGTGTAGAAGGTGCGACAATGACTGTGAAGAACCAGTGTTCATACACAGTTTGGGCGGCGGGAAGTCCTGGCGGGGGGAAGCAATTGGGACAGGGCGAAACCTGGACTTTTGATGTTCCCGCAGACACAACAGGAGGCAGAATCTGGGGGCGTACTGGCTGCTCCTTCGACGCTAGTGGCAAAGGCAGCTGCAACACCGGTGACTGTGGAGGGTTGCTGAGTTGTGAAGGATATGGAAGCGTCCCTGCAACTCTTTTTGAATATGGTCTCAATAAGTACATGAATCAAGATTTCCTTGATATTTCTCTTGTCGATGGCTTCAATCTGCCTCTCACAGTAACTCCGTCAAACTCTGTCTGCAAAGTAATAAGTTGCACCAGCGACATAAACTCCGTCTGCCCTTCAGAACTGAAAGTAACTGATGGATGCAAGAGTGCTTGTGCTCAGTTCAATACGCCTCAATACTGCTGCACAGGCGCCTACCTCGACAACTGCTCTCCCACCAACTATTCGAAATTCTTCAAGGGGCAGTGCCCGGGGGCCTACAGCTATGCCAAGGACGATGCCACTAGCACTTTCACTTGCCCTTCTGGTGCTAATTACAACGTCGTCTTCTGCGGTTAAGATGGTCTGGATATTCACGTAATATCGTACTAATTATAAATAAATTCAATCAATCCACAGTATTGTATTCATGACATTATGAATACTACTGCTATGTCACGCCATGTTTTCTGAAAATAAAATTGAGTGATATTTAGATCGAAGAAGTTTTTCTAGATCAGGATGGGTTTCTAGATACGTCTTCTCCGGTGGGCATCATAAATGGTACCAGTATACACAACATTAGAAAGGGGAATAAAGCGCATCTTTACTTTTCCTTTTCCTTTACTTATGTATATGGAAAGGAAGATCTCTTTCCTTAGGTATATGAATTTGGCCAATTAATCAATCAAATACAAAATGATACACGTTATTTATGTACATGACTTTACCACCTGAATCACCATTTCCCAATGATATTTCCTTCTTACTTTGGAACTTTGTGAGTTTGATTATGCTGTGGACATATGAATTTATTATTTTGCGGTGTTTATATATATGAGTGTGATGTTAATATTATGAATTATGTTTATGTTTTGATTATGTCTCTAGAATGCAAATTTAATAAATGATGGGTACGTGGATATCGAGTTAAAGTTATATGTTGAATGGATGGATATGAGACTAACCTACATGTTAAAGAGCTAAGCGGTAGTTGAGTCCTACGAAGTGGGAGTACGTATGGGACATGACTTTTGAAAGATAAATGGTATGCAAGTGATGCATTATTGTTTAGCATGAGTATTGTGTTATTATCATGATGTGTGGGCAGGTGTGGGGTTTCATGAAACTCAACTGCCCAACTTGGTTATTTGATGACAAAACTTGAGTACAACAGTCGCAACGCAATCACTATGTCGATGTAGATATAGTCACTTGTTCCATAGGAGGGGTGGAGGCATTACCCACCATTTATCCTCCGAAACCCAGAGTCATGGGAGGGTCGCGCTATGGTGCATTCCCCAAGGTGTGTGATGATGACTAGTGAGTTCTTGCTGGGGAAGCTTGGTTGATGTAGTCGACACTTTCGCTTCCGGGTTCTAACTGGAGTCATGCCATGTAGTGGACTCTCCAACGTAGTCCAACAAAGGAATGATAGGATGTGGAAGTTAGTCATGAATTAGGTAGAAGGAAGTAGGTAGATATGAATGTCATGAATTTTTTAGATGGAACTTAACTAATTGTGTGTGTATTGAAACCTCTGTTTGATTCTTGTGTCGTAACTCATTATATTACATTTGTGTCATAGATTATTATGATATGAGTTAGTGGTAGTAGGTATCTGATCCGCATCGCAGTTGGAAAGTCATCGACGTTAATGCAACTTCGACAAGTTTTGACTTCGACTCGACAAGTTTCTAGTCTGACAGGTTATCTTGACAGGTTCTGAATTCAACACAAATATGACAAGTCTCGAGTTCGACACACCTCGACACATTCGCACCTTCGACATGTTCAGCAACCTCACAGTTCGTGACATCGACAAGCAGGGTTGACATGTGACTAGCCACTGTCGAACTTCGACAGATTGTCTCTCTGTCTTCCAGTTGACTATAACGGTTGAACTGTTGAACCGTTCTAACTTCTTCTTTGTAATTGAACGTAACGAGAAGGCACCCAAGCGTCTCAGAATTATATATAAGCATGTATAATATTGTAACATACATCAAGCTATCTAACAATTTCAGTAATAGAATCATTCCGCATTCTTGCATATTTTCTGTGCGTATTTGTGTTTATCTGTGTCGTGTAATCCTGCTTTGCTCATTCTGCTTATTCTTAATTGCTTCCGCCATAACATAGCCGACTCATTCAGTCGAACTGTTGTCCCCCTCATGCTTCCTGGACACGACCTGGATAATTGGTATCAGAGCAGACTCAAATCAGAGAATTCAGTTTTTGTGCTTAAGTTCTGTGTATACACTTCTCTCGAAGTTACTTGACTTATGCCAGTTCAAACTCGCTCGCGATTTCAACAATCCAAGTAGACACTACCTCCAGAAATGACAGAAGAAATAGACGATAGACATGCAGCCGACGAGACAGCACAACTTATTGAGCAAGCTCTGGCTCGGCAACGGACTGAAATGTTCACCCAGTTCAATGAAATTATCACGTGATTTGATTCAACATCCAGAGGATTTTCGACATGAACTCACTCCGATAAAATCATCTCCTTCAAAGTGCAAATGAATCTGGACATACCGAATCTTCAAGGTAAGATTGACGTGGAATCCGTCGACAATTGGGTACAACAACTAGAATCCTATTACGCTGTGAATCAACTCTCAGAAGCCGACAAGATCACTATTGCATCCTTAAAGATGTCAAACTCCATGCACTGCTGGTGGGATAAACTCTCAACAAAGATGGAGAAAATCGGAGACCCCATCGACACATGGGATAAATTCGTCGAACACATCCAAAAGGAATTTTACCCGCCGAAATACCTCGAGCAGCAGTATAAGAAGTGGCAGCAGCTAAGGCAATGGAAAGACCAATCAGTACAAAGTTCCACCGACGAGTTCTATTGACTCATGGCTAGAATTCACATCTAAGAAGAAGAGAAATTGCTTGTTCTAAAGCACATCAACGGATTGTCCCAGTACATCCAGCAGGAGATGGAATTTCTGACTATCAATATGCTTGCGGATGCTTTCCACTACGCTAACAAACTGCAAACCAAGCAGAAAGGAAAAGCACGTTTCGTGACAAAGCCGACATCAGGACGACCACCCGATAAGAAGGCACCAGCCAGCTTCAACAAGTCGAAATATTCTCAGCAGACACTGCCAAACCTAGAGCACGATAAGAAGCCTTTTCACAAGAGGGAACGTAGCAAACATTTGCCTACTGGAAAATGGTGCGATTACCACCACTCATCTTGGCATGATACGTCTGAATGCAAAGCTTAGAAGATATTTTTGGCAAAAGTGTCGACCTCCGATGCATTCGACAAGACGGTGGAAGAATCTGATCCAGACGCAACGACCCTTTTGACCTCGACCACTCCAGCAGCCTCGATTATCGTCGACGAGGAGGAATGAGAACGCCTTTTCCATAAACGGATATGGCTCCAGAGCAACCCATTGCATCTGATTGTGGACAACGGGAGCCAGAAGAACTTCGTTTCTGAAGATATTGTAAAGAAACTAGTTCTTGTTACGACTCCACATCCTCATCGTTACAATATCGATTGGATGAAGGATGGATAAGAACTGTGGATCACTCGACAATGCAAACTCACCGACTTCATAAAATCCTTTTGAAGATGAAGTACTCTGTGACGTGGCACCACTCTTCGTAGCCGACGCCTTGTTTGGGAAACCTTACCTCTGGGATAGACATGGAATTTATTAGTCACGACCTCAGAAGGTGATTGTCAGAATCTTAAATCGATGGTTCAACATACCAGAGCGTCAACCTACACCAATGGTTGCATTGATATCTGTCAAACACACAAAGAAGCTCATCAATCATGCTCATAAGTTCTCATTAATCATGATCAAGCCACAACATTCTAAGAAGAATGCAACAACGAGTCGAGTTACCAACCAATGCAGCTCTCAACAGAAGCAGCAAATCGATCATATTCTTGATGAGTACCAGAACCTCTTTCAAGCTCCAGACAGAGTACCTCAACATTGTCAGGTAAAACACTCTATTGAACTTGTTCCTGGTTCTTCTTTTCCTAACGCATCTGTTTACAGAAGATCCATTCTCGAAAAATGAAGAGATTCGTAGACAGATCCAAGAATTAATCGACAAAGGTCATATCCGACCCATCTCCTCTCCTTGTGGAAGTCCAGTCGTCCTAGTTCCGAAGAAAGACGAGACTTGGTGCATGTGCATCGACTACAGATCGTTGAACAAAATATTGGTGAAGAATCAGTACCCTCTGTCGCAAATAGACGAGCTCATCGACTATCTGAAAGGTGCTAAATTCTTTACTAAGCTCGACCTCAAGTCGGGATACCATCAAATTCCAATCGATCCCTAAGATGTGTGAAAAATTGTTTTCAAGACCAAGGAAGGATTGTTTGAATGGTTAGTCATGACTTTTGGCTTAACCAACACACCTGCGACCTTCATGCGACATATGGATAACCTTCTTCGACCTTTCATCGGAAAATGGGTCATTGTCTATCTCGACGATATACTGATTTTCAGTCGATCATGGGAAGAACATGTCGGACATCCTCAACAAGTCCTCGACACTCTCCAGTAACATCGGCTCTATCTGAACATGGACAAATGCTCTTTTGCGATGACCAACATGAAATATTTGGGGTATGTAATTGACTCTGCAGGCATTCACATCGATCCAGAAAAAGTACAGATCCTCAAAGATTGGCCCATTCCTATAAACATTCAAGAACTAAGAAGTTTTCTTGGTTTGGTGAATTTCTATTGACGATTCATACTCAGCTTCAACCACATAGCCTGGCCCTTGAATCAGTTGATGAAGGGAAATGGGAAAACTATCTTCTAGTGTATAGAAACACAACAAGCCACCTTTGAACAACTCCAACACAAGCTCTGCACTGCACCAGTACTTGTGTTACATGATTTGCATCAACCCTTTGAGATTGAGATGGATGCATCAGACTATGCCTTGGCCGCAGTGATCACTCAGTCTGGTCACCTAGTCACTTTTCATTCTGAGACTTTTAACGACACAGTAAGAAGATACTCGACGTATGAAAAAGAACTGTACGCCATTGTGAAAGCTCTCAATCAATAGAGGCATTACATCCTTGGCAAGGAAACGATCATTCTCACTGATCACAAGCCTCTACAGTTCGCTCCGACATAATCAAAGTTGCAGACAAACCGACAACTCAAGTGGATTAATTACCTACAATAATTTCAGTTGGTGATTAAGTATTGGAAAGGTAAAGCCAATGTCGCCGCCAGCATGTGTAGGTAACGTGGACCAATAGAATTATGACATGTGGTAGTTGGTTGCTAATGTGGACCTATCAAAATGTTGACAGGTGGCACTATAGCAAAAGGTAAAGCGTTGAATTATTTAAATTTTTAAAATATTAAAAAAAAGTTATAATATTTATAAAAAAAGTATTAAAATAGGTTTAATGGCATTATGCCCCACATGCTTTTGAAAAGAGTGGGTTATTATAATGAATACCAACGAAGAATATTTAGATTATGATTATTATAAAATAGAAATATAATTGTTACCTCAATAAGATCAAGTGTCTTCAAAACTTGGAAATTAAGCATATTTAACTAAGCTATTAGTTTGAGAAGATGCTCAAATCCCTAAAGTCCTATTAAGTGAAAGAATGAGTTAATAAGTAGAGAAGCTTAACTTTTTATGAGTTTTTTTCGGGTCAAGTGATGTTTACCTTAATATGTGTCTTATTTTTAAAATTCTAACGATCTAAATTGTCTTAAAATGAATTAAAATCATTAAAAAAACATTTTAAAATAAGTTAAATTAATTTTATTTTATTTATCAAATTTATATTAATAAAATAAAATTATAATTTTTAATAAAAGTCTTATTCAACTTAAAAAATTAAAAAAAAAATCTACTTTAAATAAGTATCATAATTATTTGTTAATAACAATATAATTAAACCCAAAGTGGAGAGCATTACAAGTCATATTACACTTCTTAAAAATTGCAAGTAAGTACATAGCTCAACTTAGAGAAACTATCACAACATAATACAATATATATTGACTTAATTTATTTTTTACATAAGTAAAAGGAACAATTTACCTAAAATTGCCAAAAGGTGGATCCCTCAAGAAAGGCATAGTGATGTAAGAATGAGATGGAGGTGATTGGATAGTAGTGGATCCTTACACATGCTTTAATATATTTATGTGACGTTTTGACCAGACAACTTGCGTGAACGATAATAGTCAACAACTTTTATGACCATATTTGTGCTTTTAGAGATAAGAAAAAAAAGAATTTCAAAGTATGGCATGCAATAAACTGAAAGAGAAAGGAAAAGCCGAAAGGACTGTATATACATTTAATATAATACTAGCATACCCCCAAAATGGGGGAAATGAAATGCCGAAAAGAATTTCAATATGTTGTAAAATGAGAGAAAGTTGTGTGTATTTAGACAATATAATTTTGTGTGTTTGAAAGCAAGTCTAGCAAATATATGGTAGGGATTGTAGTCGATGAAATTGAAAGGAAAACCATGTTGCAAGTACTAATAAGCAATAAATAGAAACCCATGTAATAGATGACAATTAATAAAATGATTTGTACATTAATTTGTCATACACAAAAGTATACATATGTAAGTAAAACAATAAAGGGCTAAGTAATGATCAAGTTTGGCTCTAAATATATTGGAAATCAACATTGATATTTTCAATTGGTAGGGGGGGTGCAGGGATTGAGGGTTGCAATTTTAAGTGTGAAAGGGATAGAGGAAGAAGGCATGCCTCTTGATTTTTTCGAAGTGAGACATATGAAGTGTCTTTCATCTTTGCATAGCGTTCGAATGAGAATGATGGTTTAATTTAGATTCCTTCTAATGTTGTAGTACATCGCATTGTTGTCAAGGTTAATCCTTGACCTTCATTGTTACCAATGTCAATTGTTGACCTTGTTAATGCCAATCCTTGGGATTTATGGTCAGTCAATGCCCAAGCCATATTGAGGGGGATTTGTTAATTGTTACTTCGATTTATGGGTGGAATTGGTATGTTCTTTGGTTGAGATTGGTCCTATGGAGACCCAATGTAATTATCAAATGCCATGACTTCACTATTATTGAATGGAATTATTATTCTTAACTAAAATTCTCATGCGACACCTTCATGTGAAGCAATTTCACGTCTCTTTCCTTTCGCATGGGACAATCTCTCTTTCATACAGATATGCGATCTCAATAATATTTCACCACGCGATCTCTCTCCATAGATCATAGCTCCTTCATGGTTCCATGAATAAGGAATCATCCGACCAAGTCTTTTCTGCTTCTCTTTAGCTTGACAAATTCATCAATGTGGGCTGCTGATGTGCTCTCTTTCTATCAAAACCCGAAATTTCCGAAAAATTTAAAATTTTTATGATAACAATAAATGTTATTAAATTGCATTCTTTGATCTGTTTGTTTTTAATTAACTGATCATGATCTTGTCTAAAATATTCTGTCATAATACTAATGTGAGTTTTGATGGCAGTTATTGATTGTCTTTGTTCTTAAACCTCTGTTAGCACTCGGATTTTCCTTGGGCTGTGTCAAAGAAACCCGAGGTAACCTATTTCAAACCAATCTTTAGACTGAAAGTTGGCCTCCTTCAGCCAGAGAGGGCTCTCTCGGCAAATCTGCCATCCAATGTCACCACGACAGCAGTTTGACAATGAAACTCAAGGGCCAATTTGTAAAATGAATAAAAACTTAAGGATTTTTAATGAGGTGGCTAGATCAACATGAACAGGATACCATTGGGCAATGGAGTCGAGAAAACAGAAAAATATGGACCAGCAGTTAAACAAATATTTTCATACAAAGGCAAGATAGCATAGCTGTCTTATTACAGTCAATAAGATTTTTGCAGGTGATAGGGAAAGAAATAAAGACAGTCCATTAACAGCAGGCATCAACTTTCAGACGAATCTACCATTAATTTTAGAGAAATAAATGGATGCTCAGAAGCGAATAAATCGAGGCATGGAAACATGAATCTCAATCTATTATGAACGTTCATCTAAGCATAGAAGAAAACGACATAATGAAAGGAATAACGCAGAAAGTAAACTTGCACGAGTAGAGAAAGGAAATGGTACAGACTGCAATTTTAAACAACACATGAATCTTTGAAGAAAAATCTGTTCAATCCTGAGATCTTTATTAACTTCTGAAACCCTTCAAAATACCCAGAATGGGTCTCTCCTTACAGAAAATTCCACCCTTTTACATTGCAAAAATGCAAAATTTATACAAAATTTTTCCCTATGAGCAAACCCTAACTGTATTTTTTTTCTAAAAATAAACCACCGATACTAAAATAATGATTAAATAACTAATCACTACTTTACAAAATTAGTTTTTAAACAGTAAATGACGGAAAATCTGGAGTATCGTTCGCTTCGAGCTGCCAGCTGCCTCTATTTTTTCACTTCTTCCACCGATATTTAATATTCTGCCACTTGTTGATATTCTGCCTGGAATTTCCGGGCTTTCGAGGTATTCTATTCCTTTACTCCCTTACTCTCGTCCACTTCATCTTTGACCATTGGATGATAAAAAATCCAGCTGACAAGGTGTGTATCGTCTTCTCGGGGTTTACATGTTCTTTTGATTTTGTTTCAACACTGCTGTTCTGTTGCAATATCCAAGCTCATGTAAATAAACACAAATGTTTCTGCCAAAGATGAAATTAATTCAAAAATCCAGCTGTAAAAGTCTGAGAATTTTCTGGCAAATTTGAGAAAGTGTAATGCTTCATCACAATACCACAGAACAGTATCGAAACAATCCCAGAGAGACCAAGGCTTTCAGCTAACACGTATGATAAATAAGGAAAGAGCACAAATAAGCAGCACTCCAGATTCTGAAGATTGTCAATCCCAAGTCCCGTACACTTGAAGAGTAAAGCAGAATTCAACGCCACTGCAACTCCTGTGGACATGGAACCAAAGAAAGTTTCAATAAACCTCCACAATGCAATAAACAAGCTCTGATTGGTTGCTGGATGCTGACGGACTGATAACATTGTCCTAAATCTGGATGGAGCGAGTCCCCTCAGTCCGCATTCGAGAGGGCTTTCACCCAAATGGCAATATTCCACGTGCTGTGTCGAGACCTCTCAATAAAGCCCGCTTTTACAACCTCTTAAAGAACATAATCCAGAAATCCTGCGTCATCAAAACTTTTAACGGGCTTGGGAATGTCTCGACTATCAACGGTAATTTCACGTCTGTGACGATATTCCCTGATCTCATCTTCAGTCATGGAAGCGATGCCCGGTGTCTCCACGTAGAAATTCTTCTCAAAGGGTGTCAGGTTTTCGAAATCCTGCTTCGGCAGAGAGATACCTAAAATGGGTGCCATGGACGTGGGGAAAAGAAACCATCTCGTCGATCCTCTGCTACAGAGAATAGCAACAACATCAGCCCTGGATGCCAATCTCATCGAATCCTCCATGAAGAGTTTGACTGCTGTATGGCCATTTGGCATGCGTGAATTTTCATTCCGCGTTCTCCAACCTCCATCAAATATCTCCCACACCAGAACCAAAACTTTTTCTCATCTCATTCAACATTAGGGTTTGGTGCTCCATTTCAAGTGATAAGACGCCAAAAGAAGAGACTACCTACGCTTTTATACTCCCGCCAATGGTTGGTATCGCGCGAGGGTTGAGTGGTTTTCAATACCACGTTTCTCATACGCGGACGTATACAAAATTAACACGTTGAATAGTGGTTTTCTCACCGCGCCAGCTTCATTTCCTATCCACCGAGCATGTTGCAAATGCGGTGTCATGTGGACCGTTGATCCATTTTGAAATTTCTCCATTGGATCTCGTTACGTGTCAGCATGGGAATTACGGATTTGAAAAACACAGCCTGTCATTATTTAGTGAGTGAATGATATCATGGTCAAATATATGTTGGATTGTCTCGACGAAGCTAACAAAAATTGGTGGAGGATTTGCAAATTTTTCTTCCTTTGATTGCAATAATACACACAATCACAACGACCTCTCTTCTACATAGCTTTTACATTTCGAAGAAAAACCTGGGCGCGCCAAATACATTTTATGCATGTCTTCAGTCCCGACCTTTATCCCATATGTAATAAAGATAAATTCTTCTTTTCCTTTATATATCCCATTGCTTCACATATACACTAGGTAACAAGAGAGAGAGAGAGGGAGACTCTCGTTCATAGCACTTGAAATGTGGAGGTTATGTTGGTCCTTAGCTCGGCTCTAGTCATTTGACAAGCCCTCGGTGCTGAGCATTGTATATTTTGTTCCAATTTTTATTCGAAGCTTTGACCCAATATAGAGAATACAACAAACCCTCTTTCTTAGTGATTTTTGGCCTTAGGTTTTTCATGAAAACATAAAGCTTTTCCTTCTTTTGTATGCCCGAGGACAAAGATATTTTTCTTGACCAAGTTTGAAACCTCCCTTATGCAAACTGATCTATTTTTGCACCATCAATGTCGTCAGAAGATAATTCATCAAGAATTTTATTGAGTGTCAACAACTGGCTCCTACTGGGGATGCTGTCCTCCCGGCGAGGCAGCAAAGAACACCGTAGACCATGTGCCTGACCTGGGCGGCTCCCAACCTTGACAACTGCAACCTGTAACCTGTATCCTGTATCCTGTAAACCAGTCCTCCATCCAAAACTGTAACCGAAAACCATTTAACTGATCCTTCATCCAAAAAATGAAGCTGAAAACCGATAACTGCTGAAAACCGAAAACATACATGCTGGAGCTATACTGGAAACAACGCTGTACATACTGAAAAAAAAAAAAAATGTTTGCTGGGCAAACTTATTCCTCCTACCTACCCTACTCTGTTGAAACGTGACTGCCAAATCAAATGACACAAAAGTGCCAATGAAGCCAATCTAATAACTGACCATCTGCTCGACTATGGCTTGCATTCCTTTTGAGTGAGTAAAGAAAACATAAAACAAACCACTCCAAACATTCTCTGATAATGAGTTCATGTCCCACAAATGTTAGAAAATTCATTTTCTCCTTAGACTGTAGTAAATTAGCATAAGGATCTTCAACAGTTGGAAATATTATCATGTCTTGAGATTCAGCAAGAATGTGAATCTCTCTTTCAAGTTGATCTACAAGACTATTCAACTGTGGATTGATGAAAGTGCATAGGGGGGCATGATATTCTAATACCTGAGTGTTGACTGCATCCTCCTCAAGCATGAGCGGCTCTGTTTCCCTTTTTGGTATGCTATCTATCCCATTTTTATACTTATCCACATCATTATCCAAAACATCTTCAACAACAAACATCCTTCAAGATCATTAATCATGTCAACCCTATCTTCTTGATGGAAATAAATGGTGTCTAACAGCTGATCCCCTGGCGGAGAATCATCATCATAAATGGGTTCCTTCAAAGGATCGTCATAACTGTCAATGTTTAAATTTAGATTTACATGCTTGAAAATGGAAGAAGTCTTACTTACATACCCTGGACTGTGTGAACAATGCAGATCTGACATTACAGGAGCTGTAATATGACCTTTCAGGAGTTGATCTATTTCATCTTCAGATAGAGGAGAAATTTTGGAAATACTATGGAGGCGTCCACCTTTCTTGTTTAAGGAAAAATCAGCAGCATCACCTGAGGCCTGTTCTGTCTTTTGTATTCCAAGAGACGTATTGATTTGTCGTTTTTTAAGTGAATCAAATAAGACAGAATCCTCTACACCCACAGCTTCTGAAATAGTGTCACATGGAGAGAGGCTTACCTGACCTTCTTCTGAATTAGAGGACCACTGACAAGACTGAAGAAAATTCTTATCCGACTCGGGAGAAAAGATACAAAAGCCATCACCAATTTCATTCGAAAATTTAGAATTTAAAACTTGCCCTTCTTCATCAAAAACAGCAAAACCATCATTAAATTCTTCAATGACATCAAGTGCAATAGACTCTTCTTGATACAAAATTTCTGAATGCGAAATAGAGACCTGATTTTCTGTTTGGTACTTATCTTCCCTATGGAAAACCTCTGCTTCTTGAGAATGATGACAGACTTGTTCTTCTTCTTCTTTAATTCCATTTTCAAAAAAGTTTATGGAGTTCTCCATCATAGATTTCTGTTTTTGATTAGAAGCCTTAATTTTTTGTTTTATCAGTTCGAATGAAGCATAACAGAGGGGTAGATAATCACTTTCAGCATTTTGATTTTCATATGTTTGATCATGGATAGTGATCAAATTTTCTTCACTAACTGCCTTGGGACTTATAAAGTTTTCAGCCGGAGCCATATTCAAACAATCTTCTTCATAATTATCAAACTTAGGTGGACTGAAATTTTCTTTGAAACCATCATTAACAGAAATTTCAGCCGGCTGATTGTAATTGACATAAAACAAGTCAGAGTTACCTTTTTCTGTCACATCACCCAGCTGATCATCTCTATGTTTGTTACGGGAACTACTGGAATGCCAAGCCATTTCTCCTTGTCCATACTTCTCTTCGAACCCACATTCTTCTTCAATCCTCTCATCATTTTCTTTGCTCGATAAGTTCTTGGACATTCTAATATTATCTTCAACTTCTAAAGCTTCAATGAACATATGTTGTAAACTGGAGGGCTTTCTTTCCAAGAGAAGAAAAGAGAAATCAGAATGAAAAATAGATACATAATGTAACTTGGCAGCATTCTCTAGGGGCTGAATTTCTTTCGGCATATCATAATAGGCGCTGGCAAACCTCCTGTTGAAACTGGATAAGGATTCCCCTTCCTGCACTCTCATAGAGTAAAATTCTGAAAGGACTAGGTCCCATGACCTCCTCTTACCCCAAAAATTCAAGAAGATATCAGAAAACCCCTACCATGTGTCTATAGACTCTGGCTGTAAATGGCGAAACCATTTCTTCACATCTCCCTGGAAAGTTTGAGCAAAAATCCTCATACAAACATCATCCTGATCTACTTCAAACAGATCCAGAAAATTTTCAAAACCTTGAAGATGTTTCTCAGCAGTAAGGCCTTTGATTTCTCCATCGAATTTAGGAAGGTATTTATGGTATTTAGGAGGATAATCATGGAGAACATGAGGTAGGTGAAGTGGCTTATATCGGTTTTGGATATTGGAAGAAACTGAACTATGTAAAGAGGATGTATTATCAGCTTTAGTATCATGAGGTTTATAAGGCTGATCCTTATTGTCATGCGGTTCAAGTAAAAGATCTTGATCAAAATCATATGTACAGAATGAAGACACATTTTCAGTTTCTAAAGAAGGGTATACAGGAGTAAATCTATGGTCTTTTTTCGAATATAGCAAACAATGAGAAATTCTTTTGCCAAGCTTAGGAAAAGACAGGAAAAGATTTACAAGAAAGGATAAGATGTCTTGCAGAAAACTGAAACTTGAGTACCTTGTCTTTTCATCATGCCTTTCCATGTCTTCACAATGACCTCATTCCCCAGCGGAGTCTGTCGGTTCTCTTTAAAAGCTTGATTCTGGATCATGCCACCAATGGAGTCACTGTAATTTGGATTCTTGAGGATGGAGTCGCCAGGTGAAAGATGTACAGCCTTACTGATGTTTGACCGTTGTTCACCATCAACAATCAAAACTGAAAACTTTGTCGTTCATACCCAGGGAAAATGAAACCCTCGTTCCCCGGCAACGGCGCCAAAATGTTAGCACTCGGATTTTCCTTGGGCTGTGTCAAAGAAACCCGAGGTAACCTATTTCAAACCAATCTTTAGACTGAAAGTTGGCCTCCTTCAGCCAGAGAGGGCTCTCTCGGCAAATCTGCCATCCAATGTCACCACGACAGCAGTTTGACAATGAAACTCAAGGGCCAATTTGTAAAATGAATAAAAACTTAAGGATTTTTAATGAGGTGGCTAGATCAACATGAACAGGATACCATTGGGCAATGGAGTCGAGAAAACAGAAAAATATGGACCAGCAGTTAAACAAATATTTTCATACAAAGGCAAGATAGCTGTCTTATTACAGTCAATAAGATTTTTGCAGGTGATAGGGAAAGAAATAAAGACAGTCCATTAACAGCAGGCATCAACTTTCAGACGAATCTACCATTAATTTTAGAGAAATAAATGGATGCTCAGAAGCGAATAAATCGAGGCATGGAAACATGAATCTCAATCTATTATGAACGTTCATCTAAGCATAGAAGAAAACGACATAATGAAAGGAATAACGCAGAAAGTAAACTTGCACGAGTAGAGAAAGGAAATGGTACAGACTGCAATTTTAAACAACACATGAATCTTTGAAGAAAAATCTGTTCAATCCTGAGATCTTTATTAACTTCTGAAACCCTTCAAAATACCCAGAATGGGTCTCTCCTTACAGAAAATTCCACCCTTTTACATTGCAAAAATGCAAAATTTATACAAAATTTTTCCCTATGAGCAAACCCTAACTGTATTTTTTTTCTAAAAATAAACCACCGATACTAAAATAATGATTAAATAACTAATCACTACTTTACAAAATTAGTTTTTAAACAGTAAATGACGGAAAATCTGGAGTATCGTTCGCTTCGAGCTGCCAGCTGCCTCTATTTTTTCACTTCTTCCACCGATATTTAATATTCTGCCACTTGTTGATATTCTGCCTGGAATTTCCGGGCTTTCGAGGTATTCTATTCCTTTACTCCCTTACTCTCGTCCACTTCATCTTTGACCATTGGATGATAAAAAATCCAGCTGACAAGGTGTGTATCGTCTTCTCGGGGTTTACATGTTCTTTTGATTTTGTTTCAACACTGCTGTTCTGTTGCAATATCCAAGCTCATGTAAATAAACACAAATGTTTCTGCCAAAGATGAAATTAATTCAAAAATCCAGCTGTAAAAGTCTGAGAATTTTCTGGCAAATTTGAGAAAGTGTAATGCTTCATCACAATACCACAGAACAGTATCGAAACAATCCCAGAGAGACCAAGGCTTTCAGCTAACACGTATGATAAATAAGGAAAGAGCACAAATAAGCAGCACTCCAGATTCTGAAGATTGTCAATCCCAAGTCCCGTACACTTGAAGAGTAAAGCAGAATTCAACGCCACTGCAACTCCTGTGGACATGGAACCAAAGAAAGTTTCAATAAACCTCCACAATGCAATAAACAAGCTCTGATTGGTTGCTGGATGCTGACGGACTGATAACATTGTCCTAAATCTGGATGGAGCGAGTCCCCTCAGTCCGCATTCGAGAGGGCTTTCACCCAAATGGCAATATTCCACGTGCTGTGTCGAGACCTCTCAATAAAGCCCGCTTTTACAACCTCTTAAAGAACATAATCCAGAAAGCCTGCGTCATCAAAACTTTTAACGGGCTTGGGAATGTCTCGACTATCAACGGTAATTTCACGTCTGTGACGATATTCCCTGATCTCATCTTCAGTCATGGAAGCGATGCCCGGTGTCTCCACGTAGAAATTCTTCTCAAAGGGTGTCAGGTTTTCGAAATCCTGCTTCGGCAGAGAGATACCTAAAATGGGTGCCATGGACGTGGGGAAAAGAAACCATCTCGTCGATCCTCTGCTACAGAGAATAGCAACAACATCAGCCCTGGATGCCAATCTCATCGAATCCTCCATGAAGAGTTTGACTGCTGTATGGCCATTTGGCATGCGTGAATTTGCATTCCGCGTTCTCCAACCTCCATCAAATATCTCCCACACCAGAACCAAAACTTTTTCTCATCTCATTCAACATTAGGGTTTGGTGCTCCGTTTCAAGTGATAAGACGCCAAAAGAAGAGACTACCTACGCTTTTATACTCCCGCCAATGGTTGGTATCGCGCGAGGGTTGAGTGGTTTTCAATACCACGTTTCTCATACGCGGACGTATACAAAATTAACACGTTGAATAGTGGTTTTCTCACCGCGCCAGCTTCATTTCCTATCCACCGAGCATGTTGCAAATGCGGTGTCATGTGGACCGTTGATCCATTTTGAAATTTCTCCATTGGATCTCGTTACGTGTCAGCATGGGAATTACGGATTTGAAAACACAGCCTGTCATTATTTAGTGAGTGAATGATATCATGGTCAAATATATGTTGGATTGTCTCGACGAAGCTAACAAAAATTGGTGGAGGATTTGCAAATTTTTCTTCCTTTGATTGCAATAATACACACAATCACAACGACCTCTCTTCTACATAGCTTTTACATTTCGAAGAAAAACCTGGGCGCGCCAAATACATTTTATGCATGTCTTCAGTCCCGACCTTTATCCCATATGTAATAAAGATAAATTCTTCTTTTCCTTTATATATCCCATTGCTTCACATATACACTAGGTAACAAGAGAGAGAGAGAGGGAGACTCTCGTTCATAGCACTTGAAATGTGGAGGTTATGTTGGTCCTTAGCTCGGCTCTAGTCATTTGACAAGCCCTCGGTGCTGAGCATTGTATATTTTGTTCCAATTTTTATTCGAAGCTTTGACCCAATATAGAGAATACAACAAACCCTCTTTCTTAGTGATTTTTGGCCTTAGGTTTTTCATGAAAACATAAAGCTTTTCCTTCTTTTGTATGCCCGAGGACAAAGATATTTTTCTTGACCAAGTTTGAAACCTCCCTTATGCAAACTGATCTATTTTTGCACCATCAATGTCGTCAGAAGATAATTCATCAAGAATTTTATTGAGTGTCAACAACCTCAAAGGGAGAAGTAGCCATACCTGACTGGCTTACTTAGCTTTCAAGCTAATGCATAATCCGTCCTTTTTCCGCAGGTTTACAGGTAAAGTATGGATCATTGTAAATGAATTTTTATAAGCATCAAAATTCCTTTCACTGTACTATAAAGCTCATAGAAGATTTAAATATTCTTACCGGTTGTCACGTGTAAGATGGTAGAGTTCCTTTTCTATAATATTCATGAAATTTATGCTTGATAGATAGTTGATAGTCTGCATGACATGATTACTATTATTCTGGATAGTATAAATAGGCATTTCGATGAATTACAGTCTCTTTGAAACTATCATTGCGTTGTGACAATGACTCTTAGTTAATGTTGTATAAAGTCATTGGATCATGTTATTTGTAGCATTTTCATCGTATACATGACATAACGCTAGCATTGTGTGATGTTCTGTCAACTATTAGCTGTGACTATGGCTGTGACCCTTATCATTTGCATGAAAATTGGAGTTGTGATAGCTATAGCGATGTACTGTTCTATCCATTTATATTTTATGATACATCGTCAACTTAATAATTTTTATAATTACACTAAGCTTAATTCATGCCTAAAATCTTTGTTCCTTTGTTTTTGAACCACGTCCAATGTATGGAATTATAGGTGAGTTTATATCACTATATCACAAGACTAAAGGTTATTGTTCTTATCTTTGATTGTTAAAAAGGGTGATGGAAGAATTACGATAGTAACACCTTGTAGATAAACTATGCATTCATTTATATTAGCCTAGGTAATATTTAAATGTCACAATGATGATGAACTCTCGTTGAAATTAACTATACCACCTTCTAAATGATTGTAGGGGAAAATATTATGTTCCCTAGGAAGCCTTCGATGGCCCGGTTCCAATCATGCACTATACGATGATAGTGTCTCAATCATAATAGAGTATCCTTACTATGAATAAAGTTTTCATCCATGCAATGATTTAAATTTGATGAGCAAATAATTCGAAATGCAGTTTGGACTTTGGAAAGTTGACCCATGGCAAGTTAAAAATCTTAAGGCTACGTGGATGGCTCTCGTCCTTGTATTTGATGATATAAATGGCTTGTCCGAAACCCTACCTGGTCATTCCCTCTGCCTGCGGGCTCGGTTACATGAGGAAACCCTTCTGGTCTGAGTTTGTTCCTTCGTGGCTACCAGGTTGTTCACTGGGTTTGCTTCCTCTGACAATTGCTGGTAAGAGTTATCAATTGTTTTCGTAAATTTTCAGTTTTGAAAAAGATTGTTTATAAAAGTTGACCACTAACTCGTCAAGTTGTAATGTGCAGGCTTTGATCTTTCCTGAAGGTGTACGAGGCTCAACCTCTAGCGCTGGGCTCCTACCGGGTAAGCCTGGTTATACCATGGCTGTTTCTCCCTTTGATAGTTTGGTTGGTTAGGGTTGTGTCTGGGAAGACCACCTTTGTGACTGGCTGTTGTCGTGTTTATGAACATGATTGCGGTCATGTGTAATATTCTTGTTTGCTTACAGTAGATAGGGTTTGTATACAAAGTCATGAATAAGAGGAACATGCTATGGCTTAGTCTGTCATGACGGCCTTGGGGTTTTTATTTATCATTGTATTTTGGAAAGAATAGGGTTATCACCCAACTCTGTAGAAGTTAAATAAATAGTGAATGTTGGCCTGCAAAGTGGCCGTATACTGTCTGCGTTTCCCTCAAATGAACACAATGTACAGTTATAGGAATGTTTTAAGTTTCTCAGATACTTTCAGATAAATAATATCTCGGCTGTCGGTGATGGCAATGTCTTATTTCTCAGCGTTTTCTTTGGTTTTTGTGTGTTGAATGATAGCGATAGGGTTCAATAATCCTTATAGTGATAGGCCATTTAATGTGTTGATAACCCTGGCGAATTGGGGATTCTCTCCCAGGTTGAAATATATAGAAGAAAAAAATATGAAAAGTGTTCAAGCTCTGTTGATCTCTTTTGTGGCTGGGAACGAGTTGTTGTAAAAAATTTTTTTTATGTTTACATACTGTAGTAAATGTCTCCTTGTTAATAACTAAAGTAGGATTTGATTTAGAAATGCCAACAATGGCTGAGTTCAATGATAACTCTGTGTGCACTATGATGTTTGAACTATTGTCATGGTAGAATCCTGACGATGCTGTGTATTACATGAAGAATGAGCTCGATAATGAGCAGAAACTAAACTTGTGATGATGGAAAGATTTTAACAAAAGAAAATAAAATTTCTATGTTGTAAAGACTCGGCTTCGAGCTAGTTATTATGTTTGTCTTTTAAATTCCTTCTGCCCTATGGTTATTAACTCTATCAAACTCTGCTGTGAATTTCTTGGTTGTAATAACGATAGAGTTAGGTTTTGAATAAAACATCTTCGTCACGATCTTTGTTTATAGTTTAATTGTTTGTTTTGGCTAAAATTTTGTTTGAAAGAAGATAATAGGTAATGCGTTTTAATGATGAGGCTATACTGCTATTCGAATTCTATGATGAGACAATAACAATTCAACTCTGTTCTGACAGTAAATAAATAAACTTACTAACATAAATTTGTTCACCTATCCTTGGTACAGATAATAACCTGTATACTTATTTAACTAAATCACGAGACAGATATAGACCGGTATGCTTGTTCAGCTAGGGTTTATACTTGTTAAACTATCTATGAAAATGATTCACTGTGATTATAGAGTTGTCTATGATTCTGTTCCTATAATTGTTTTAACAAGTGTATTTACAGGAATATTTACTGTATAAATAATCTATACTTATCTATTTAACTATTGAAAATAAACCAAGGTAGAATCACCATAATATTCTATTACTTATAATAATAACAAAACATATTATGTATAAAACAATTACTCGATCTATAGTGATAATAGGGAATTTCTAAGACATAATAGTTCTGCAGATTCTATCTAATAACAATACATAGATGCTAACTTTACTGAAATAAATCCTGTTCAAACACAGATGAGATAGTCTGATTCTACATTTAAATTTATTCAATAAACAACAGGAAAAAGTGGCAGAACCTGTGTCAATGGTAGACAATAAGAGCAATGGGAGGCTGTTCCTCCCTACCAATTCCTAGAGAGTGCCCAGACAGCACTTCTCAGGACCCCCGAGCTTTCTCTGGTCTAATTGGCTGGAACTAGGTACAGCCAACAATTCCCTCAGCCAAAGCAGCTACACTGGAACCAAGTTACTGCAGCTTCCTGACTCAAAACACTTCCTTACTGTTTTTCCCACTTCCTCAATGGGACTCCTGAATACCATTCACCTCAATGTATTCTCCCTCCAGAACTTTCCTGAACCCCCAGCTCAGTTCATTGAGTACTATTTAAAAGATTGCCTAGGTCTTAGTTGGGCTAACTGTCATTAATGAGCCACCTGCTCAGATTCCACTTTCTTGGGGAATCATAACCCCAAAATATAGGGAAGTTGCCACCTGCAACTTAGGAAGTGTTTGAGGATGCTGCCACTTGTCTTTTGTCTTTCCACCTAGTTCCATCCACCAGTTAGACCAGTAACCTCTTTTAACAGCTCTCCCATGCTGTTGTCTCCATAATTTATTTATTAATAATAAATTATTCAGAATTTACATTCCATTTCTGGTGACTCTGCTGAGTCATCAATTCCTACTTAGCATTAAATTTAACATAATGTCTCAGGAATATTAATAAAATAATTACATTATTTTTGCAAAATTGGGGTATGTGACATACACATCCCCTTAAAATGTAACATCGTCCTCGATGTTACTTATTCTTCATCTTCAGCCACCTGCTGGAATAGATGTGGGTATCCTTCCCGCATCTTACTTTCCAGTTCCCAGGTAGCTTCTTCAGGACTAAGGTGCTTCCATTGCACCTTCAGCTGTCCAATTATGCGGTTCCGCAGAGTAATTTCCCTCCTCCCGAGGATACAATCCGGTTCCACCAGAACTTCCCCTTCTGGTTCTACTTGTACAATGTTCCAGTCAATAACATGAGTAGCATCATGAACATACTTTTTCAGAACAGAGATATGAAAAACATTGTGTACTTTTAAATTTGGTGGTAATGCTAACTCATAAGCAACTTGACCGATTCTAGATAAAATTTCAAACGGACCACAGTAACGTGGCGCTAATTTTGCACAACTTCCTAGTCTTAGGGAGCTCTTCTTTGGCCTTACCTTGATGAACACATGTTCACCTACCTGGAACTCTTTAGGAGTTCTTTTCAAATCTGCTTGACTCTTTTTCCGATCCTGGGCAATCTTCAAATTTTCCTGCACTTGTTTCACAATCTGTTCCATTTCTTTCAATAAATCAGGTCCTAACACTAATCTATCTACTGGATTACTCCAAGAGATAGGAGTGTTACATTTTCGTCCATACAGAATTTCAAAAGGACTAAACTTAGCTGACGATTGATAGCTGTTATTGTATGCAAATTCTGCTAAGTGTAAATAATCCTCCCACTTACCTGGTTGATCTTTAACATACATCCTTAACAGATCTTCTAATACCTGATTAACTCTTTCAGTTTGTCCGTCCGTCTAAGGATGGAAGGAGGTGCTGAAATTCAGAGTTGTGTTTAATCCTTTAAACAAAGATCTCCAAAAATTTCCTGTGAATTTAGGATCCCTGTCTGATATAATAACTTTTGGAATACCGTGTAACCGAAAAATCTGTTTTAGAAAGATATCTGCTATGTTTGCAGCCTTGTATGTGGTTTTAACAGGAATAAAGTGTGCTGATTTACTTAATTTATCTACTACTACCATAATTGAATCATTCTGATGCTGATTTTTAGGTAATCCCGTAATGAAATCTAAACTAATTATCTCCCACTTCCAGTTGGGAATAGGTAAAGGTTGCAGCAATCCAGCTGGATGTTGGTGTTTTGTTTTCACTTGTTGGCAGTCCAAACATCTAGCTATATACTCAGCTGTTTCAGATTTCATATTAGGCCAAAAATATTCTTTTCTCAACATGGTTACAGTCTTTTGGTAGCCTGGATGCCCTGAGTAAGGGGCTTTATGAACTTCGTCCAGATTTAATAGTTTAACTTTAGGTGCATTTGGAACATACAACCTGTCTTTAAACAATAAAAATCCGTCTTTATTTAAACTATATCCCTTTATCACACTTTCTGTAGGTTGTTCTTTGGCTGCAGCTTGTAAATGCTGATAATTTTCATCTGATTTTATCCCTTCATCCAACTGTTCATTTAAATCAGAGGTGTAAGTGCTGCTAGCTGATACAAAATTCAGCTTTGCATTTCATCTCAAGGCATCAACCACCTTATTTTCCTTTCATTTTATGTGTTGAATTTCAAAATCGTATTCACTTAAGAATGCCAACCACCTGGCTTGTCTTGCATTTAAATTAGGCTGATCTAAAAGGTATTTCAGACCCTTATTATCAGTCAGTAAAGTGAATTTTCTGCCTATTAAGTGGTGTCGCCACATCTTTAAAGCATGGATAACAACAGCTAATTCTAAGTCATAAGTGGAATAATTCTTTTCATGAATTTCTAGCTTCCTAGATTCATAGGCAATGACATGTCCCTCCTGAGTCAACACTCCTCCTAGACCGTCATTTCAAGCATCGGTGCAAACCACGAAATCTTTATTAGGGTCCGCTATTCTGAGAATAGGCGCAGTTGTCAATAAAGTCTTAAGTTTCTTAAAGCTTTCTTCACACTTCACGTTCCAATCAAACTTCTTGCCTTTCTTTTGCAAGGAAGTGATTGGGTTGGCTATTTTTGAAAAGCCTTCAATAAATCTCCGATAGTAACCGGTAATTCCCATGAAGGATCTAACATCTGTTACATCTTTTGGTACCGGCCATTTTTCAATTGCCCAAATCTTTTCAGGATCAACTGAAATCCCTTCCTTGGTGACTACACGTCCTAAGTACTGGATTTCATCTTTAAAGAAGTCACACTTACTGAATTTCGCAAAGAGCTGCTGCTCTCTTAGTTCTTGTAAGACTATACGTAAGTGTTCTTTATGCTCCTCCTCATTCTTAGAATAAACTAAAATGTCATCGATGAATACGACAACAAATTTATCTAAGTACTTATGCATTATGTTGTTCATTAAGCACATAAAGACAGCTGGGGCATTAGTAAGCCCAAATGGAATTACGACAAATTCGTAATGTCCGTACCTTGTTCTAAAAGCTGTTTTGAAAATGTCTTCTTCTTTAATCCTCACCTGATGATAACCCGATATCAGGTCGATCTTAGAGAACACCGTAGCTCCACGTAGCTGATCAAACAGGTCATCTATGCGAGGCAACGGATATCTGTTTTTAATCGTCATTTTGTTCAGTTGACGGTAATCTATGCAAAGTCGCATAGTTCCGTCCTTCTTTTTAACAAAAATTACTGGTGCCCCCCAAGGGGATACACTGGGTCGAATGTAATTCTTGTCTATTAAGTCCTTTAACTGAGTTTTCAATTCGTTAAGCTCCAAAATATTCATACGATACGGGGCTTTTGAACTGGGAACAGCACCTGGTACCAGCTCAATTGTAAAGTCCAGCTCCCTTTTGGGAGGTAGTTCTGGAATTTCCTCCGGAAAAACATCAATAAATTCATTGACTACAGGGATGTTCTCTACTGTTATCTTTCTGCTTTCAGACTTATCTGTCTCATCTGTAATAGTTACAGCATAGGTCTTGTACCCTTTTATGACTGCCCTTTTAAGTTGTAAGGCAGAAATCTGCCTAACTACTGTTTTCCTAGGAATACCCCTGACAGTTACAGGCTGTCCATTACTGTTTACACATCTAAAAGTTTTGTCAAAACAGTTTAAAACTACCCTATGCTGTTCCAACCAGTCCATTCCGATAAGTATGTCATAAGAGCCAAGTGGCAAGACGTTTAGTTTAACTGTAGTTCTAAAATCATTCATATTTAAGATACATTCTTTTACATAACAGTTTACTTTCCTTTTTGCCCCAGTAGCTAGTTGTACAGACCAAGAATTATCAAATCTTTCAACAGTCAAATTACATTTTTCTACTAGCTGGGGTGAAATATAACTAAGACTAGCACCCGGATCTATTAAAATAGTTATAGGGGTTTTGTTAATCATACCTCCTACTTCCACCATGGAAGTTTGATAGTCCGCTTGGCGGTTTTCCAACGCTGCATTGATTCGGGGCATAGTCCCTGCAAAGTCTCCAACAGTCATTTCATCTTGAACAGTATGAATATTGCTGATTTGTTTCTTTCTAGTTGGGCAAACTGAAGCATAATGTGGGCCATTACACTCCCAGCACTTGACAGGTTCCTTTCGCTCAAAATTTTTGGTGTAGTTTCCATGATTGTTAGGAGCCTCCTTGCTGCTTTTGAAATTGTTGGAATGACTAGCAGCTCCATTTTTGTTTCCCTGGAGGCTTTTACCATTAAAGTGGTTTCCGTTTTTGCTATTCTTGAAACTTTTATGAGGGACAAACTCCTTTTTCCTGTACTCAAGCTGATTACTGTTCTTTTTGGCTTTCCAGCTGGCTATCCCCTCTTTCTTTTTATTCTGTTCATAAAAGAAATTAGCTTTTCGCATAGCTTCTTCCAGTGTTTTGGGGTTGTCATATTCAATTCTGTCCTTGATATGATATGGCAGACAGCTAAGAAACCGCTGTATTTTTGGTTTTTCTTTGACAAAATACGGCACATACCATAACAGACTTAAGAACTTACTGTTTAAGTCCTTCATCGTCATAGATCTTAGCTTCAGTTCATAAAATTCATTGGCCCTCTCCTCATAGTACTGTTCAGACAGAAATTTCTTCTTGAAGTATCTTTTAAAGGCACTCCAATTAACTTCCTTTTCTTTAATCCCCTTGACGCTTTTCAGATCTTGCCACCATATGTCCGCCTTTCCAGAAAGGTTGTAGATGGCCATTCGTGCCTTCAGCTGATTTGAATAGTTATAAATCTGGAAATATTTTCTCATCCCGGATAACCAGGATTCTGCTTCTTCTCCTGTTTCAGATTCTCCATTGAAAGTTGGGGGTTTTATCTTCTTAAACTCCCCGGAAATCTCTTCATAAGGCCTGTACTTTTTCCTTCTATTGTGCGGCTCAGCTTCACTGCTGTCACTACTAGTGTGATAACTGTGTTGTTCCTTTCTTTCTTCAGATGATGAACTGCTGTATGATTTAGCTGGTTTCGTCCTTTTTATACCCTCTTTGATGGCTAACTTCTTCTGATCCAGCTCGTTTGCTCCTTCCTTCTGTCTAAAATTTTTCTAATAATAATTGATATAGCTGCTCTTGTGTTTTCAGAATCCTTTCATTATCTTTCTTGACTGTTTCTATCTCTGTCTTTAAACCTTTTATGGTCTGCATCAGTTCAGTGGTGTGAGAAATTACCTCCTCTGTCTCAGGTTCTCTCGACATCTGTCTTGTCACAGTGTTTGGGGAATCCTGTTCAGCATATTCTTCTAGCTTTTCCATACCTGCCTGTCGGATTCAGAAAAGAAATTTTCTGCTCTGTCTTTATGAAACAGAAATTATAAGTTAGTACATAACACAATTTAAAATTTTATTGTCATTTGCACTGTTCTGCGGAAATTAGTGGAGCCATAAGAAGGCCTAGTGTCTGAACCTCGCTCTGATACCACATGTCAAAACCCGAAATTTCCGAAAAATTTAAAATTTTTATGATAACAATAAATGTTATTAAATTGCATTCTTTGATCTGTTTGTTTTTAATTAACTGATCATGATCTTGTCTAAAATATTCTGTCATAATACTAATGTGAGTTTTGATGGCAGTTATTGATTGTCTTTGTTCTTAAACCTCAAAGGGAGAAGTAGCCATAGCTGACTGGCTTACTTAGCTTTCAAGCTAATGCATAATCCGTCCTTTTTCCGCAGGTTTACAGGTAAAGTATGGATCATTGTAAATGAATTTTTATAAGCATCAAAATTCCTTTCACTGTACTATAAAGCTCAGAGAAGATTTAAATATTCTTACCGGTTGTCACGTGTAAGATGGTAGAGTTCCTTTTCTATAATCTTCATGAAATTTATGCTTGATAGATAGTTGATAGTCTGCATGACATGATTACTATTATTCTGGATAGCATAAATAGGCATTTCGATGAATTACAGTCTCTTTGAAACTATCATTGTGTTGTGACAATGACTCTTAGTTAATGCTGTATAAAGTCACTGGATCATGTTATTTGTAGCATTTTCATCGTATACATGACGTAACGCTAGCATTGTGTGATGTTCTGTCAACTATTAGCTATGACTATGGCTGTGACCCTTATCATTTGCATGAAAATTGGAGTTGTGATAGCTATAGCGATGTACTGTTCTATCCATTTATAGTTTATGATACATCGTCAACTTAATAATTTTTATAATTACACTAAGCTTAATTCATGCCTAAAATCTTTGTTCCTTTGTTTTTGAACCACGTCCAATGTATGGAATTATAGGTGAGTTTATATCACTATATCACAAGACTAAAGGTTATTGTTCTTATCTTTGATTGTTAAAAAGGGTGATGGAAGAATTACGATAGTAACACCTTGTAGATAAACTATGCATTCATTTATATTAGCCTAGGTAATATTTAAATGTCACAATGATGATGAACTCTCGTTGAAATTAACTATACCACCTTCTAAATGATTGTAGGGGAAAATATTATGTTCCCTAGGAAGCCTTCGATGGCCCGGTTCCAATCATGCACTATACGATGATAGTGTCTCAATCATAATAGAGTATCCTTACTATGAATAAAGTTTTCATCCATGCAATGATTTAAATTTGATGAGCAAATAATTCGAAATGCAGTTTGGACTTTGGAAAGTTGACCCATGGCAAGTTAAAAATCTTAAGGCTACGTGGATGGCTCTCGTCCTTGTATTTGATGATATAAATGGCTTGTCCGAAACCCTACCTGGTCATTCCCTCTGCCTGCGGGCTCGGTTACATGAGGAAACCCTTCTGGTCTGAGTTTGTTCCTTCGTGGCTACCAGGTTGTTCACTGGGTTTGCTTCCTCTGACAATTGCTGGTAAGAGTTATCAATTGTTTTCGTAAATTTTCAGTTTTGAAAAAGATTGTTTATAAAAGTTGACCACTAACTCGTCAACTTGTAATGTGCAGGCTTTGATCTTTCCTGAAGGTGTACGAGGCTCAACCTCTAGCGCTGGGCTCCTACTGGGTAAGCCTGGTTATACCATGGCTGTTTCTCCCTTTGATAGTTTGGTTGGTTAGGGTTGTGTCTGGGAAGACCACCTTTGTGACTGGTTGTTGTCGTGTTTATGAACATGATTGCGGTCATGTGTAATATTCTTGTTTGATTACAGTAGATAGGGTTTGTATACAAAGTCATGAATAAGCGGAACATGCTATGGCTTAGTCTGTCATGACGGCCTTGGGGTTTTTATTTATCATTGTATTTTGGAAAGAATAGGGTTATCACCCAACTCTGTAGAAGTTAAATAAATAGTGAATGTTGGCCTGCAAAGTGGCCGTATACTGTCTGCGTTTCCCTTAAATGAACACAATGTACAGTTATAGGAATGTTTTAAGTTTCTCAGATACTTTCAGATAAATAATATCTCGGCTGTCGGTGATGGCAACGTCTTATTTCTCAGCATTTTCTTTGGTTTTTGTGTGTTGAATGATAGCGATAGGGTTCAATAATCCTTACAGTGATAGGCCATTTAATGTGTTGATAACCCTGGCGAATTGGGGATTCTCTCCCAGGTTGAAATATATAGAAGAAAAAAATATGAAAAGTGTTCAAGCTCTGTTGATCTCTTTTGTGGCTGGGAACGAGTTGTTGTAAAAAAAAAATTTTATGTTTACATACTGTAGTAAATGTCTCCTTGTTAATAACTAAAGTAGGATTTGATTTAGAAATGCCAACAATGGCTGAGTTCAATGATAACTCTGTGTGCACTATGATGTTTGAACTATTGTCATGGTAGAATCCTGACGATGCTGTGTATTACATGAAGAATGAGCTCGATAATGAGCAGAAACTAAACTTGTGATGATGGAAAGATTTTAACAAAAGAAAATAAAATTTCTATGTTGTAAAGACTCGGCTTCGAGCTAGTTATTATGTTTGTCTTTTAAATTCCTTCTGCCCTATGGTTATTAACTCTGTCAAACTCTGCTATGAATTTCTTGGTTGTAATAACGATAGAGTTAGGTTTTGAATAAAACATCTTCGTCACGATCTTTGTTTATAGTTTAATTGTTTGTTTTGGCTAAAATTTTGTTTGAAAGAAGATAATAGGTAATGAGTTTTAATGATGAGGCTATACCGCTATTCGAATTCTATGATGAGACAATAACAATTCAACTCTGTTCTGACAGTAAATAAATAAACTTACTAACATAAATTTGTTCACCTATCCTTGGTACAGATAATAACCTGTATACTTATTTAACTAAATCACGAGACAGATATAGACCGGTATGCTTGTTCAGCTAGGGTTTATACCTGTTAAACTATCTATGAAAATGATTCACTGTGATTATAGAGTTGTCTATGATTCTGTTCCTATAATTGTTTTAACAAGTGTATTTACAGGAATATTTACTGTATAAATAATCTATACTTATCTATTTAACTATTGAAAATAAACCAAGGTAGAATCACCATAATATTCTATTACTTATAATAATAACAAAACATATTCTATATAAAACAATTACTCGATCTATAGTGATAATAGGGAATTTCTAAGACATAATAGTTCTGCAGATTCTATCTAATAACAATACATAGATGCTAACTTTACTGAAATAAATCCTGTTCAAACACAGATGAGATAGTCTTATTCTACATTTAAATTTATTCAATAAACAGCAGGAAAAAGTGGCAGAACCTGTGTCAATGGTAGACAATAACAGCAATGGGAGGCTGTTCCTCCCTACCAATTCCTGGAGAGTGCCCAGACAACACTTCTCAGGACCCCCGAGCTTGCTCTGGTCTAACTGGCTAGAACTAGGTACAGCCAACAATTCCCTCAGCCAAAGCAGCTACACTGGAACCAAGTTACTGCAGCTTCCTGACTCAAAACACTTCCTTACTGTTTTTCCCACTTCCTCAATGGGACTCCTGAATAGCATTCACCTGAATGTATTCTCCCTCCAGAACTTTCCTGAACCCCCAGCTCAGTTCATTGAGTACTATTTAAAAGATTGCCTAGGTCTTAGTTGGGTTAACTGTCATTAATGAGCCACCTGCTCAGATTCCACTTTCTTGGGGAATCATAACCCCAAAATATAGGGAAGTTGCCACCTGCAACTTAGGAAGTGTTTGAGGATGCTGCCACTTGTCTTTTGTCTTTCCACCTAGTTCCATCCACCAGTTAGACCAGTAACCTCTTTTAACAGCTCTCCCATGCTGTTGTCTCCATAATTTATTTATTAATAATAAATTATTCAGAATTTACATTCCATTTCTGGTGACTCTGCTGAGTCATCAATTCCTACTTAGCATTAAATTTAACATAATGTCTCAGGAATAATAATAAAATAATTACATTATTTTTGCAAAATTGGGGTATGTGACATACACATCCCCTTAAAATGTAACATCGTCCTCGATGTTACTTATTCTTCATCTTCAGCCACCTGCTGGAATAGATGTGGGTATCCTTCCCGCATCTAACTTTCCAGTTCCCAGGTAGCTTCTTCAGGACTAAGGTGCTTCCATTGCACCTTCAGCTATCCAATTATGCGGTTCCGCAGAGTAATTTCCCTCCTCCCGAGGATACAATCCGGTTCCACCAGAACTTCCCCTTCTGGTTCTACCTGTACAATGTTCCAGTCAATAACATGAGTAGCATCATGAACATACTTTTTCAGAACAGAGATATGAAAAACATTGTGTACTTTTAAATTTGGTGGTAATGCTAACTCATAAGCAACTTGACCGATTCTAGATAAAATTTCAAACGGACCACAGTAACGTGGCGCTAATTTTGCACAACTTCCTAGTCTTAGGGAGCTCTTCTTTGGCCTTACCTTGATGAACACATGTTCACCTACCTGGAACTCTTTAGGAGTTCTTTTCAAATCTGCTTGACTCTTTTGCCGATCCTGGGCAATCTTCAAATTTTCCTGCACTTGTTTCACAATCTGTTCCATTTCTTTCAATAAATCAGGTCCTAACACTAATCTATCTACTGGATTACTCCAAGAGATAGGAGTGTTACATTTTCATCCATACAGAATTTCAAAAGGACTAAACTTAGCTGACGATTGATAGCTGTTATTGTATGCAAATTATGCTAAGTGTAAATAATCCTCCCACTTACCTGGTTGATCTTTAACATACATCCTTAACAGATCTTCTAATACCTGATTAACTCTTTCAGTTTGTCCGTCCGTCTGAGGATGGAAGGAGGTGCTGAAATTCAGAGTTGTGTTTAATCCTTTAAACAAAGATCTCCAAAAATTTCCTGTGAATTTAGGATCCCTGTCTGATATAATAACTTTTGGAATACCGTGTAACCGAAAAATCTGTTTTAGAAAGATATCTGCTATGTTTGCAGCCTTGTATGTGGTTTTAACAGGAATAAAGTGTGCTGATTTACTTAATTTATCTACTACTACCATAATTGAATCATTCAGATGCTGATTTTTAGGCAATCCCGTAATGAAATCTAAACTAATTATCTCCCACTTCCAGTTGGGAATAGGTAAAGGTTGCAGCAATCCAGCTGGATGTTGGTGTTCTGTTTTCACTTGTTGGCAGTCCAAACATCTAGCTATATACTCAGCTGTTTCAGATTTCATATTAGGCCAAAAATATTCTTTTCTCAACATGGTGACAGTCTTTTGGTAGCCTGGATGCCCTGAGTAAGGGGCTTTATGAACTTCTTCCAGAATTAATAGTTTAACTTTAGGTGCATTTGGAACATACATTAGAGAGATTTTGAGGTCAAAAAAGGGCCTCCTAAGAGATGTAATACAAAAATATGAGATATATTAAAATATTATGAATTGGGGGTTTTATGGGGTAGGTATATATGACAAGTCACCTCCCACACTATTTTCTATGCACAATATAAATAACCATGGTTGAGTTACTTTTCAAAATTCACTAGAAATAAAATTAATAAAATAAGTCTACATTGATGTGACTAAGATTCATTGTAAATTCCCAAAAATGTATTGTCCTTTAACATTTATTTGTCTTGAACTTGCAAAATGAAATTAAATAATAAAAAACATTTTTAAGAGTTTTTTTTTAAATTTTATGTTGACTTTTTATATTTAGTACTTTTCTCATGAATTTAATAATGTAATTTAATTGAGAATTTATTTACATGTAAAATGTCAATAATATTATTATAATCCACATTGCATTATTATTATTATTATTATTTATTAAATCTATTATTATTCTTTATTAGTTTGACATTATGTTATTAAATAGAATGGAGTGAATATATAATTTAAAATTAAAAACATAAAAATGATAATATATTATTTTATAAAAAAATGTGAAAGGACTTTCTTTATGAATTAAGAGTACTTCACTTGAAAATGACAATAATATTATTTTATGTGAAAGTATGAAAATACATTCATTATGAATACTTTACTTGAAAATGACAATAATATTATTTTATGAAAAGACTATCATTATGAGTACTTTACTTTATGACTTAAAAGTACTTACACCACTACCTTGGTTAACTATGTGTTTTTATCCACCATAGAAAATTTGACAAATAAGCATTCTTAACTCATGCAATGCCACCTCACCAAGGGGGATGATGTCATCTACTAGAATGTGATTGGTTGTATTTTATAGTACATTTTCTTTGTTTTGAGGCCCTTTTTTGACCTCAAAATTTCTCTAATGCAACCTGTCTTTAAACAATAAAAATCCGTCTTTATTTAAACTATATCCCTTTATCACACTTTCTGTAGGTTGTTCTTTGGCTGCAGCTTGTAAATGCTGATAATTTTCATCTGATTTTATCCCTTCAGCCAACTGTTCATTTAAATCAGAGGTGTAAGTGCTGCTAGCTGATACAAAATTCAGCTTTGTATTTCTGCTCAAGGCATCAAACACCTTATTTTCCTTTCCTTTTATGTGTTGAATTTCAAAATCGTATTCACTTAAGAATGCCAACCACCTGGCTTGTCTTGCATTTAAATTAGGCTGATCTAAAAGGTATTTCAGACCCTTATTATCAGTCAGTAAAGTGAATTTTCTGCCTATTAAGTGGTGTCGCCACATCTTTAAAGCATGGATAACAACAGCTAATTCTAAGTCATAAGTGGCATAATTCTTTTCATGAATTTCCAGCTTCCTAGATTCATAGGCAATGACATGTCCCTCCTGAGTCAACACTCCTCCTAGACCGTCATTACAAGCATCGGTGCAAACCACGAAATCTTTATTAGGGTCCGCTATTCTGAGAATAGGCGCAGTTGTCAATAAAGTCTTAAGTTTCTTAAAGCTTTCTTCACACTTCACGTTCCAATCAAACTTTGCCTTTCTTTTGCAAGGAAGTGATTGGGTTGGCTATTTTTGAAAAGCCTTCAATAAATCTCCGATAGTAACCGGTAATTCCCATGAAGGATCTAACATCTGTTACATCTTTTGGTACCGGCCATTCGTCAATTGCCCGAATCTTTTCAGGATCAACTGAAATCCCTTCCTTGGTGACTACACGTCCTAAGTACTGGATTTCATCTTTAAAGAAGTCACACTTACTGAATTTCGCAAAGAGCTGCTGCTCTCTTAGTTCTTGTAAGACTATACGTAAGTGTTCTTTATGCTCCTCCTCATTCTTAGAATAAACTAAAATGTCATCGATGAATACGATAAAAAATTTATCTAAGTACTTATGCATTATGTTGTTCATTAAGCACATAAAGACAACTGGGGCATTAGTAAGCCCAAATGGCATTACGGCAAATTCGTAATGTCCGTACCTTGTTCTAAAAGCTGTTTTGAAAATGTCTTCTTCTTTAATCCTCACCTGATGATAACCCGATCTCAGGTCGATCTTAGAGAACACCGTAGCTCCACGTAGCTGATCAAACAGGTCATCTATGCGAGGCAACGGATATCTGTTTTTAATCGTCATTTTGTTCAGTTGACGGTAATCTATGCAAAGTCGCATAGTTCCGTCCTTCTTTTTAACAAAAATTACTGGTGCCCCCCAAGGGGATACACTGGGTCGAATGTAATTCTTGTCTATTAACTCCTTTAACTGAGTTTTCAATTCGTTAAGCTCCAAAATATTAATACGATACAGGGCTTTTGAATTGGGAACAGCACCTGGTACCGGCTCAATTGTAAAGTCCAGCTCCCTTTTGGGAGGTAGTTCTGGAATTTCCTCCGGAAAAACATCAATAAATTCATTGACTACAGGGATGTTCTCTACTGTTATCTTTCTGCTTTCAGACTTATCTGTCTCATCTGTAATAGTTACAGCATAGGTCTTGTACCCTTTTCTGACTGCCCTTTTAAGTTGTAAGGCAGAAATCTGCCTAACTACTGTTTTCCTAGGAATACCCCTGACAGTTACAGGCTGTCCATTACTGTTTACACATCTAAAAGTTTTGTCAAAACAGTTTAAAACTACCCTATGCTGTTCCAACCAGTCCATTCCGATAAGTATGTCATAAGAGCCAAGTGGAAAGACATTTAGTTTAACTGTAGTTCTAAAATCATTCATATTTAAGATACATTCTTTTACATAACAGTTTACTTTCCTTTTTTCCCCAGTAGCTAGTTGTACAGACCAAGAATTATCAAATCTTTCAACAGTCAAATTACATTTTTCTACTAGCTGGGGTGAAATATAACTAAGACTAGCACCCGGATCTATTAAAATAGTTACAGGGGTTTTGTTAATCATACCTCCTACTTCCACCATGGAAGTTTGATAGTCCGCTTGGCGGTTTTCCAACGCTGCATTGATTCGGGGCATAGTCCCTGCAAAGTCTCCAACAGTCATTTCATCTTGAACAGTATGAATATTGCTGATTTGTTTCTTTCTATTTGGGCAAACTGAAGCATAATGTGGGCCATTACACTCCCAGCACTTGACAGGTTCCTTTCGCTCAAAATTTTTGGTGTAGTTTCCATGATTGTTAGGAGCCTCCTTGCTGCTTTTGAAATTGTTGGAATGACTAGCAGCTCCATTTTTGTTTCCGTGGAAGCTTTTACCATTAAAGTGGTTTCCGTTTTTGCTATTCTTGAAACTTTTATGAGGGACAAACTCCTTTTTCCTGTACTCAAGCTGATTACTGTTCTTTTTGGCTTTCCAGCTGGCTATCCCCTCTTTCTTTTTATTCTGTTCATAAAAGAAATTAGCTTTTCGCATAGCTTCTTCCAGTGTTTTGGGGTTGTCATATTCAATTCTGTCCTTGATATGATATGGCAGACAGCTAAGAAACCGCTGTATTTTTGGTTTTTCTTTGACAAAATACGGCACATACCGTAACAGACTTAAGAACTTACTGTTTAAGTCCTTCATCGTCATAGATCTTAGCTTCAATTCATAAAATTCCTTGGCCCTCTCCTCATAGTACTGTTCAGACAGAAATTTCTTCTTGAAGTATCTTTTAAAGGTACTCCAATTAACTTCCTTTTCTTTAATCCCCTTGACCCTTTTCAGATCTTGCCACCATATGTCCGCCTTTCCAGAAAGGTTGTAGATGGCCATTCGTGCCTTCAGCTGATTTGAATAGTTATAAATCTGGAAATATTTTCTCATTCCGGATAACCAGGATTCTGCTTCTTCTCCTGTTTCAGATTCTCCATTGAAAGTTGGGGGTTTTATCTTCTTAAACTCCCCAGAAATCTCTTCATAAGGCCTGTACTTTTTCCTTCTGTTGTGCGGCTCAGCTTCACTGCTGTCACTACTAGTGTGATAACTGTGTTGTTCCTTTCTTTCTTCAGATGATGAACTGCTGTCAGATTTAGCTGTTTTCGTCCTTTTAGACCCTCTTTGATGGCTAACTTCTTCTGATCCAGCTCGTTTGCTCCTTCCTTCTGTCTGAAATTTTTCTAATAATAATTGATTTAGCTGCTCTTGTGTTTTCAGAATCCTTTCATTATCTTTCTTGACTGTTTCTATCTCTGTCTTTAAACCTTTTATGGTCTGCATCAGTTCAGTGGTGTGAGCAATTACCTCCTCTGTCTCAAGTTCTCTCGACATCTGTCTTGTCACAGTGTTTGGGGAATCCTGTTCAGCATATTCTTCTAGCTTTTCCATATCTGCCTGTCGGATTTAGAAAAGAAATTTTATGCTCTGTCTTTATGAAACAGAAATTATAAGTTAGTACATAACACAATTTAAAATTTTATTGTCATTTGCACTGTTCTGCGGAAATTAGTGGAGCCATAAGAAGGCCTAGTGTCTGAACCTCGCTCTGATACCACATGTCAAAACCCGAAATTTCCGAAAAATTTAAAATTTTTATGATAACAATAAATGTTATTAAATTGCATTCTTTGATCTGTTTGTTTTTAATTAACTGATCATGATCTTGTCTAAAATATTCTGTCATAATACTAATGTGAGTTTTGATGGCAGTTATTGATTGTCTTTGTTCTTAAACCTCAAAGGGAGAAGTAGCCATAGCTGACTGGCTTACTTAGCTTTCAAGCTAATGCATAATCCGTCCTTTTTCCGCAGGTTTACAGGTAAAGTATGGATCATTGTAAATGAATTTTTATAAGCATCAAAATTCCTTTCACTGTACTATAAAGCTCAGAGAAGATTTAAATATTCTTACCGGTTGTCACGTGTAAGATGGTAGAGTTCCTTTTCTATAATCTTCATGAAATTTATGCTTGATAGATAGTTGATAGTCTGCATGACATGATTACTATTATTCTGGATAGTATAAATAGGCATTTCGATGAATTACAGTCTCTTTGAAACTATCATTGCGTTGTGACAATGACTCTTAGTTAATGCTGTATAAAGTCACTGGATCATGTTATTTGTAGCATTTTCATCGTATACATGACGTAACGCTAGCATTGTGTGATGTTCTGTCAACTATTAGCTGTGACTATGGCTGTGACCCTTATCATTTGCATGAAAATTGGAGTTGTGATAGCTATAGCGATGTACTGTTCTATCCATTTATAGTTTATGATACATCGTCAACTTAATAATTTTTATAATTACACTAAGCTTAATTCATGCCTAAAATCTTTGTTCCTTTGTTTTTGAACCACGTCCAATGTATGGAATTATAGGTGAGTTTATATCACTATATCACAAGACTAAAGGTTATTGTTCTTATCTTTGATTGTTAAAAAGGGTGATGGAAGAATTATGATAGTAACACCTTGTAGATAAACTATGCATTCATTTATATTAGCCTAGGTAATATTTAAATGTCACAATGATGATGAACTCTCGTTTAAATTAACTATACCACCTTCTAAATGATTGTAGGGGAAAATATTATGTTCCCTAGGAAGCCTTCGATGGCCCGGTTCCAATCATGCACTATACGATGATAGTGTCTCAATCATAATAGAGTATCCTTACTATGAATAAAGTTTTCATCCATGCAATGATTTAAATTTGATGAGCAAATAATTCAAAATGCAGTTTGGACTTTGGAAAGTTGACCCATGGCAAGTTAAAAATCTTAAGGCTACGTGGATGGCTCTCGTTCTTGTATTTGATGATATAAATGGCTTGTCCGAAACCCTACCTGGTCATTCCCTCTGCCTGCGGGCTCGGTTACATGAGGAAACCCTTCTGGTCTGATTTTGTTCCTTCGTGGCTACCAGGTTGTTCACTGGGTTTGCTTCCTCTGACAATTGCTGGTAAGAGTTATCAATTGTTTTCGTAAATTTTCAGTTTTGAAAAAGATTGTTTATAAAAGTTGACCACTAACTCGTCAACTTGTAATGTGCAGGCTTTGATCTTTCTTGAAGGTGTACGAAGCTCAACCTCTAGCGCTGGGCTCCTACCGGGTAAGCCTGGTTATACCATGGCTGTTTCTCCCTTTGATAGTTTGGTTTGTTAGGGTTGTGTCTGGGAAGACCACCTTTGTGACTGGTTGTTGTCGTGTTTATGAACATGATTGCGGTCATGTGTAATATTCTTGTTTGCTTACAGTAGATAGGGTTTGTATACAATGTCATGAATAAGAGGAACATGCTATGGCTTAGTCTGTCATGACGGCCTTGGGGTTTTTATTTATCATTGTATTTTGGAAAGAATAGGGTTATCACCCAACTCTGTAGAAGTTAAATAAATAGTGAATGTTGGCCTGCAAAGTGGCCGTATACTGTCTGCGTTTCCCTTAAATGAACACAATGTACAGTTATAGGAATGTTTTAAGTTTCTCAGATACTTTCAGAGAAATAATATCTCGGCTGTCGGTGATGGCAACGTCTTATTTCTCAGCGTTTTCTTTGGTTTTTGTGTGTTGAATGATAGCGATAGGGTTCAATAATCCTTACAGTGATAGGCCATTTAATGTGTTGATAACCCTGGCGAATTGGGGATTCTCTCCCAGGTTGAAATATATAGAAGAAAAAAATATGAAAAGTGTTCAAGCTCTGTTGATCTCTTTTGTGGCTGGGAACGAGTTGTTGTAAAAAAAATTTTTTATGTTTACATACTGTAGTAAATGTCTCCTTGTTAATAACTAAAGTAGGATTTGATTTAGAAATGCCAACAATGGCTGAGTTCAATGATAACTCTGTGTGCACTATGATGTTTGAACTATTGTCATGGTAGAATCCTGACGATGCTGTGTATTACATGAAGAATGAGCTCGATAATGAGCAGAAACTAAACTTGTGATGATGGCAAGATTTTAACAAAAGAAAATAAAATTTCTATGTTGTAAAGACTCGGCTTCGAGCTAGTTATTATGTTTGTCTTTTAAATTCCTTCTTCCCTATGGTTATTAACTCTGTCAAACTCTGCTGTGAATTTCTTGGTTGTAATAACGATAGAGTTAGGTTTTGAATAAAACATCTTCGTCACGATCTTTGTTTATAGTTTAATTGTTTGTTTTGGCTAAAATTTTGTTTGAAAGAAGATAATAGGTAATGAGTTTTAATGATGAGGCTATACTGCTATTCGAATTCTATGATGAGACAATAACAATTCAACTCTGTTCTGACAGTAAATAAATAAACTTACTAACATAAATTTGTTCACCTATCCTTGGTACAGATAATAACCTGTATACTTATTTAACTAAATCACGAGACAGATATAGATCGGTATGCTTGTTCAGCTAGGGTTTATACCTGTTAAACTATCTATGAAAATGATTCACTGTGATTATAGAGTTGTCTATGATTCTGTTCCTATAATTGTTTTAAGAAGTGTATTTACAGGAATATTTACTGTATAAATAATCTATACTTATCTATTTAACTATTGAAAATAAACCAAGGTAGAATCACCATAATATTCTATTACTTATAATAATAACAAAACATATTCTGTATAAAACAATTACTCGATCTATAGTGATAATAGGGAATTTCTAAGACATAATAGTTCTGCAGATTCTATCTAATAACAATACATAGATGCTAACTTTACTTAAATAAATCTTGTTCAAACACAGATGAGATAGTCTTATTCTACATTTAAATTTATTCAATAAACAGCAGGAAAAAGTGGCAGAACCTGTGTCAATGGTAGACAATAACAGCAATGGGAGGCTGTTCCTCCCTACCAATTCCTGGAGAGTGCCCAGACAGCACTTCTCAGGACCCCCGTGCTTGCTCTGGTCTAACTGGATGGAACTAGGTACAGCCAACAATTCCCTCAGCCAAAGCAGCTACACTGGAACCAAGTTACTGCAGCTTCCTGACTCAAAACACTTCCTTACTGTTTTTCCCACTTCCTCAATGGGACTCCTGAATAGCATTCACCTGAATGTATTCTCCCTCCAGAACTTTCCTGAACCCCCAGCTCAATTCATTGAGTACTATTTAAAAGATTTCCTAGGTCTTAGTTGGGTTAACTGTCATTAATGAGCCACCTGCTCAGATTCCACTTTCTTGGGGAATCATGACCCCAAAATATAGGGAAGTTGCCACCTTCAACTTAGGAAGTGTTTGAGGATGCTGCCACTTGTCTTTTGTCTTTCCACCTAGTTCCATCCACCAGTTAGACCAGTAACATCTTTTAACAGCTCTCCCATGCTGTTGTCTCCATAATTTATTTATTAATAATAAATTATTCAGAATTTACATTCCATTTCTGGTGACTCTGCTGAGTCATCAATTCCTACTTAGCATTAAATTTAACATAATGTCTCAGGAATATTAATAAAAGAATTACATTATTTTTGCAAAATTGGGGTATGTGACACTTTCTTTCATATATGCAACATGATTCCTTCTACCTTCACACCACCTCATTTGTAATTATGTTCTTTTTTAGTTGGCTACCCATAACACGTTTTTTCCTTAATAAAATTGTAAGGCTTCCTTCACGATTTCAGAGACATTACAACCCTTTTGTGAGATGGTTGAAAGCAATTGTGTATAATTGTGGTTGTTACCCAAGAGCATGACCTATAACAATTAATCTCATAAATAAATGAACGACATAGACATAAACATAATAGCAAAGTTTAAACTTTTGTTACAAAGGAATTAATTCAAGCCTCATTTTCTTTGAGGTATTCTCCATGTGACAAAATGACATGTGAAATGGTAAAAATTATTTTAAAAAGAAAACCTGGGTAAATGACAATAGTAAATGTATGAATATTCTGCAATAATATTTGAGTGTAGTGAATGTTGACATGCTTTAGTACAAATGGAGAGTTTGTCGTAAGCATATGTTGATCAATTAGTCTTTGCAAAGGCAAACTCCATCCATATTACATATTATTGGCGCGGGAACCACACATGTATATGTTTGAAACTTTAAGAGACAAAGGTCCTACTCCTACGTATGAGTGCCTTACTTGTTTCATGACCTTTCAACCAAAATTGTGTTGTAGATGATCATGTTTACACATGATAGATTTATGTCGTTGGTATGTTGTACAACTATACAACCATCTCTTGGTTTCTTGGATTCTCTATACCATTTTAATGTGTCATAAAATATTTTTTTACATATGTAGTAGTACATGCTTTCACGTGATATTCATGAGAGGAGCTTTTGGATAATAAATGGTATTTAGAGTGCTAATGATGGTCAATGACAACTCAACGCCTACACCCAATATTATATTTAACTATAAAATAAAATAAATGTTCAAGTTGTAACATTTAATTTCTCTTTCAAAACTTCATTATATCATCAATTAATTTAAACATATGATCTTTCTTAGAAAAAATTTATTAACTTTGCTTACGTATTCATTCTCCCTTTATATACTTAATCTCACTTTTACATTCATTCTCTCTTGTTTTACTTGACTTATAACAACCAATAAAAATCCTTAAAAATAGGTAGCATTGAAAATAAATGTCATTTTGTTTTTTAATAAAGAATTGTACATAATAAACAATTTAGTAAGCATGAGTGGAATGGAGGTGTATTTCTATTGCATGTTTAAAATTAGTTTTAATCAATGATTAATATCCATTAAATTTTCATTATCCTTAATACTATGAGAAATGATAGTTTAGTTGAGTGAGACCAATATCAATATTAACAATTTCACCAGTCTCACCATTCTCACCATGTTTTGGGGTTTTTCAATATTAATCTATTTTTTAATTCTTAATTTTTTTTATTATTTTAAAAATTATAAATAACTATATAAATGAACTAGTACTTGTATAAATACATTTAAATTGATCAACACATACCAAAAGGCCTGAATCGATCAACGAAAATAGAGAATAAATATCAACTTACCTCAGCTGCTAGATATTCAAGAACGACTGCAAGGTAGACTGGAGCACCTCCTCCCACGCGTTCGACAAACTTGCTGGATTTGAGGAACCGAGTGATTCTTCCAATGGGGAACTACAACCCCGCCTTGCTGCTCCACGAGGTGGTCTTCTTCTTAGAACCTCAGAAATGCGTTTCTCCGTCCATGAAATAGGCTTCTTTACACATATGAGGGATGTGGCATTTTCGATGTTATTTTGAATTTAAAATTCTATAATAATGTTTGAAAGGAGTCTTTAGTCGAGTATTGGTTCGAGTTCTCTGGAAACCATCCCTTTTATAGCCTCGCTAATGGATTTTATCGTTTCGCCGTCAAAGAAACCGACTTCTGGAGGTATTTTGACCACCGCAGTCGGACATAAGTAATTGATGTAAGGTCTTTTGCATCCATTAAATGCTTAGCCTCACATGTATGGATGAACCGGTGTAAAAATATCGCCCTGATAACATTCACAAGATTTGCGTTCCTGCAAATTTCTAGAAGTAGTAAATTCAATTTGAAGCGACTAAATGCAAATATGGCCTTTTCTTTCCCATCCATGAACCTCTTTACGGATGAGTTGGAATCGTACTAATTTTACAGACTCTTAACATTTTGGCATGTTGTGAAAAATATATTTGGTTATTAAATACCGTTACCAGTGCCGAACAATTTATTCGTGAACTTCGATTTTCTTTGACGAAAATATGTGATATATAATATGTTTTCAAAAACACGAAAGAATCTCATTACAATCTATAATTATTACTATGTAATTATCACTCTTATAACTACTTTTCTTGATATATTATTTTCTTAATTTATTCCTTACAATATTTATTATTATACATTACACCTACATGATACTATCCATGGTGATCTCTAACCCTTTTAGGTATCTCTAGCTCCCTAAAGCTTTTATTCTTACTAAGCCCTCTTAAACGTTCAACAATGGGGTCAACTTGTCCCATGCTTTCCATTGAGATCTTGTAACTAATTTTAATTTAAACAACCATAACCTATATTTAATTTAATTAGACAAAATTTTCCCTTAACTGAACATTGAAATTGTTATATGGATCTCTTCTTGTTAATATTTATCTTAACCGAAAGGTCATCTACTCATAAAGATGCTAGAAGCAACTATTTTATTCGTTATACTAACCACCATCATTTGTCAAGAAATGTACACCAATATACACAATTACTCAACAATTTAGCTCACAATCCAATGCAAGTATGCTCAACATTTCGTCATTGAAAAGCAAGTCTAACTACCTCATCACACATCATAGAATAATAAGAAATAATTCCATGAAATTTTACTCACCTTTCTAAACACATATTCTAGGTACATGGTATTGGACATGATCATTTGCTATAGTGTTGCAATGCTAGTGTACCATGTATAGAGGTAACCCATATTGGACATGATCATTCTCTATAGTGTTGCGATGCTAGTGTATCATGTATAGAGGTAACCCATGCCCATAAGCTATTATGTGAAGCTAGCTAGACTTTCATTACACACCATACCAAAATCCCCATAATTCTAGCTGTGTCTTGGTAGCCAATAGTAATTCAACATTCGACCTTCCACTACTAAACTCGCAACAACCACTAAAGGCACTAATGGTATCCTTAGGAGTAGGTTTAATTTCATTAATAATGTAATTAATAATATGCTTTTTTGCTTTGCTTTTGCATGGTGTAACACATAATTGGTTTTTATTTGATAATTTGTTTTATTTAAAAATATGTTTAGTTCGTAAAAACAAATATATATATATATATATATAATAAAATAGAAATAAATAACAATTAATCAAATAAATAAATAAACATTCTCAATTCGAATTTTAAAAATCTATTTGACAAATAAGGGGCGGTGGTCAAATGAGGACAAGGCATGAGATATGTGGGCTTCTACATGTAGCTCACATGCCCTATTCACAATAAATTTGGAATAAACAACTCTAAACTCATATAAAACCTTTTTTTTCGGCTTTGTACAGTCATTTTCTCACTCAAATTGCTCCCCTGCTCCGCTATCCCTACTGGGGTTTCACGGATGTACATAGATATTCAAGAACAAGTTCATCCTTTTGCTGATTCCAACAGTGAGTTTAACCAGTTCTATTCGATCTACCTTTTATGTGACTAAGACAAAGACAAATAGCCAATTGTACCTCTGTTTTGGAAATGGTTATTCCTCATATCTTCCAAAGGTATTATGTTTTAATCCAATGGAAATTCGACATATTGTTCTATCCTGATAGTAAATACTACTCAGTAATTAGATATGAGGTTTGGATTCTGTACTGAATGTAAATTCATATCTAAAGCTCATCTTTATTCTCATCTACTTTTTCTTTTGCAAATCACAAAGTGGGACAAGAGACAGAAATGCTTAACATTCTTAAACGAGCTCGATCAACTCTGAGCGCAAAAGACTGTTGGTTATCCGGTTTCCAATGGATCTGAAATTCAAAAAGGGAGAAGGAACCATGGAAGTAGAATTTCTTGAATTGAACAGTGGGACTAAATCCATAGAAGAATGGATAAAGCAAGGGGAAGAACTGGTTCCTTTGGCTATAGCTAAAATTGGAGAAGTTAAAGCTTTTATTGGAAGAAGGAAGAATATATCCAACAAAGTGGAGTAGCTTCCTTCAATGCTCTTGGACTTGGCAAGCCAATAGCCATCCCTGTTTCACGAAAAAATCCCTATGCAAGGAACATGTGCAGGCCGTTGTAGGAACTCTCCAGGAAACAATAAAGCTCGCCGCTAATTGTGCCCACCAGAACTATGGTGGAAAGAGCAACCTGGACACATTGGCTTCCAAAATCGACCTGAATCTTCATGACTGCAGTTCTTGGTGAAAACCGACGTATTAGATGAGGAAACCATTCCTTTAACGCTTACCAAGTCTGCATCCAAGGAAAGGCATGAAGCAATACGATGGAACATAAGGTAATTGCTCGCTCGCCTCCAAATCGGTCACATGGAATCCAAGCACAAAGCCCTGGACAACCTCATAGAAATGATGAACGAAGACGATAAAAACATCTTGGCCGCGGCCGGTAGAAGCAGTGTCTCAGCTCTGGTACAACTTTTAAGCACTGGCTTTTCCTCCCCTCCAACCAACTTTCCGTTCCCTGCCATGGATGATCAAGATACCGATGAACAACAGAATAAAGAAAGGAATTGTTAACTCTCTCTCTGCGTTCAGCTGATGCGATGATGAAGGAATTGTTAAACCGAGTTTTCTTTTATACTGATTGGATTTTTTTGTAACAGGTGGCAGCTCCTCATACGCCGTCGACAGACTATGAAGGCCAGAGAGGAGCCGGCCCCTTAAAGAACGTGTTCGGCGTAATAAGGAAAAAAGGGTGCTTTGTTATAACCATGTGATATTTTATGATTTGGTGGTGGAGTTAATATATGACACATCCTAAAGATATACATGCTACCATATACAAATTTTGTTTAAACATTATGTGCCACAAATTAAACCTTTTCACATGAATGGTGGGAGGTTGTAACCATATTGGATATGGTTTGTCCTATGCCATGATTAAAAGGTTGAAGTTTGGATATAGTTGTTTCCAACGGTTATGCCATGGTTTTATTTTGGCCACTATTTTGGACCATGTATTAAACAAGCCAACAACCAACCTATTCACGTGGGCAATATATTATATGCCACTTTTAATTAGGGTTGTTAACATATCACTATTAATGCAAGCTATGTTTGGACAAAATTCGTCTCCAAACGTGAAAAGTGTTTCGGTACTCAGTTAATATTTTTGTACCCATAATCACAGGTTCAGATTGTTACACACCATTATTCAGAAATCAAACTCATGGGTTTTTGGGCGGGCAATATGGTTTTAAAGCTCTTAGATCAACTCTTGATTCCTCCATATCAATGGTGATCATGGGTCAAAGATTGGTTCAATGCCCATGACTTGCAATATGTAGCAAGGAATGTTTGGATTATCCCACTCTTGAGCAGATCGAGATGTTTACAAGGCAAGTCAGCCCTCCCTCAAGTGATATTGGTCCCGCAATATATGGCATCTATATTATGAATTGTTTGGACTCTTGTGACATGCTTTGAACATTTGAGCAGACATTCCAAAACTACCTGTAGCAACTGTTGCTGTATATGTAACTTCGGAATGTATTTCACCTATGTATTTCATCTATGTATATTGTACTCCTATACAGATGTGTTATTCCTCTATAAGGAAGTGTCGTCATTTGTATTGACAAGTGTCGCAAGTGTCGTAAATTGCTGATGGGTTATTAGACCACCATGTGTGCGGTTGGCCCTGATTAAGTTAACCATGGGTTATTAGGCTAAGCTAGACAAGTCAGCCCCATTAGTTTATTGGGCAGGACAGGACAAGTATAAATAGAGATCGGGAGATCTCTATTTGGATATCTCATTACTCACTTCTACATCACTCGAAAAGTGGCGCACATGTGAGGAGGAGGATCATCTGCTAGGAGAAGACTATCTCTTGTACTTGGGTTGTACTTTGGTTGTATTATTATTCTATCTATCTCTGAGGAAGTTGTGGGGTTTTTCACCTTAGGGTATTCCCCACGGAAACTCTGTGTGTCTATTGTCTCTTATGTTTGCCTCTTATTGTGATTGACATGATTGACATGCTTGATATGTTGTACATGTTATTCTCTCAGTAAAGATCCTAGAGTATATTGAATTAATGCTAAAAAATTAACATGGTATCAGAGCTTCCCTGAGAAGAAGACATTGTGCAGTGGAGGAAACTATGGTTTCTTGTTTATTGGGTTTCTCTCCACATATTTTGGAAAAGCAGTAAGGTAGATTGACTCTACTCATCAAGGAGAATCTATCTATCCAATTAGAATTCAATTCTGAGCACTTTCAGTTTTGGCCCTAAAAATTAGGGTTTCCACAAAAATAGGAATTTCTGAAATCTAAAGACATAGCTGGAAGCTTCTTGGAAAAATCAAATTTTAGAGCTTTGGATCGATATTTTTGGTTGGGTGAAGCTCCAGGAAACTCAAACCCTAATTTAGGGTCCTCCCTAGTGAATCCAGAAAGACTAAAATGCATTTCTAAAGGATGAAACTTTGAAGATCTCAAATTATGAATATACCTGGCTAATCATCTCATCAAGGCACATCTTTCTATCCTTTCAGAAGTTTGAAATTCAAAGTTTGAATTTTTAGGATTTCTCTAACAAACCCTAATCCGGGACCAGATCCAGTTTTCAGCAAATCAAGTGGTAAGACCTAAAAATTTTATATTTCCATTTGAAGTACTCTTTAAAGATGTCTCACCACACCAAGCTTGAGGATAAGCTTGAAGGGGTTGATAACTTCCGAGCATGGAAGTATAGGATTGGGTTAATCTTGGAAGAAAATGAGTTGGACCCTTATATAAGTGAAGAGGTCCCTATCCCATAGGGAGAAGAGGCTAAGGATCTTCACAAGAAGAACTTGGTCAAGGCAAAGAGGATATTGTTGATTCTATCAAGGATCATCTCATCCCACATGTGTCATCTCTGAAGACACCCAAGGAGATGTTTGATTCCCTAACGAAGCTATTTGAAGGGAAGAACATAAATTGGAAGATGACCTTGTGGAACCAATTGAAAGGGGTAAAGCTTCAGAATGGAGAGACCATTCAATCCTATTTCTCTAAGGTCTCTCAAATCAAGGAACAACTCAAAGCTGTGGATGAAATTGTGGATAATGGTGAAGTTGTCATGACCACACTAAATGGCCTACCTAGGTCATGGGATTCCTTTATTCAAGGAATCTGTGCAAGAAAGAAACTGGTCTCCTTCAGTAGACTGTGGGAGGAATGTTCACAAGAAGAGGCTAGGCTTGTAGCCCGAGAAGAGAAGATGGGAAATGAAGATCAAGCTCTCACAGTACACACCAAGAAAGGAAAGTCCAAGAGGGAGCATTCTCATGCCAAGAAATATTCACACTACCATCAACATAAAGATAAGAAAGATCTCAGATGCTTCACATGCAATGAGAATGGACACTTTGCTGCAGATTGTCCCAAGAACTAAAGAGGAAACAACAACAAAAACTTCAACAAGAAGAAGAAGAATAACAAAAGAAGATATCATGCTCATGCTGCTGAGGATGATGAACCTCCCAAGAAGAAGGCTAGATCAGAAAGTGATTACTCATCAAGCAAAAAGGAATATGTTCTAATCTCTGCTCTCACATGTACTATCTCTCATGGTTGTAATGATTGGCTTATTGACAGTGGGGCTTCTAAACACATGACTGGGTTTAAAGAATCTTTTGCAAATCTATATGAACATGAATCACCCCATAAGGTGAAACTTGGGGATGATTATCAATATCCTATCAAAGGAAGTGGGGAAGCCTCCTACAACCTAGACTCTGGAAAGTCTTTGAATATGAAAGATGTGTTATTTGTACATGGGCTCAAGAAGAACCTACTCTCCATCTCTACATTGGATGCAAAAGGCATGAGAGTTGCATTTGTAGATGGCCAAGTCCTAATGTGGCCAAAAGGTAAAACTATTGATGATGCAGTGGTGATTGGAGAGCAAGAGGGAGGATTGTACAAATTGAAGGGACAACCTGAACATGCCATGGTACATGAATCCATGGAGCCAAGTGAACTTTGGCATAGGAGGCTTGCACATGTGCACTATAGAGCACTACCAATTGCAAGTAAAGCTGTAGAATGTCTTCCTGAAATCAAGTCAAAGCATGAAGGTGTTTGCAAAGGATGTGCAAAAGGAAAGAACATTAAGAAGGCATTTCCAAGCAGTGAAAGCAAAGCAAAAGGGATCTTGGAAATTATCCACTCCGATGTATGCGGTCTGATGTCATCTAGTTCTCTAAGTGGGTATGTATACTATGTCTCTTTCATTGATGATTTTTCTAGGAAGACTTGGGTTTACTTCTTGAAGAACAAAGATGAAGTGTTTGATAAATTCAAGGAATTCAAAGCCTTGATGGAAAATCAAACTAATAAGAAGATCAAGACATTCAGATCCGACAATGGTGGAGAATTCACTTCAGGTGATTTCAAGAAACTATGCAGTGATTCAGGGATTAAGAGGGAGTTGACTGCTCCCTACAATCCACAACAAAATGGAGTTGCAGAAAGAAAGAATAGAACAATCATGGAAGCAGCACGGGCAATGTTGCATGACCAGGATCTGCCTATGCATTTATGGGCAGAAGCAGCTAGAACAACTGTATATGTGCAGAACAGAACACCTCACAAGATATTGGACAACAAGACACTAGAAGAAGTCTTCACTGGTAAGAAACCCGAGGTCAGCCATATCAGGATATTTGGTTGTCCAGTATACACACATGTTCCAAAGGAAAAGAGGACAAAGCTAGATCCTTCAGGAAAGAAGGGCATCTTTGTGGGGTATAGTGAAAGATCGAAGGCTTACAGAATATACTTTCCAGGGTTCAAGAAGATTGATGTCAGCAGAGATGTAACATTTGATGAAGACTCAGCTTTCATCAAGTCAAGAAAGGCACATGTTGAATATCATGAAGAACCAAAGGAAAATAGATTTCAAGACACCACCATGAATGAAGCAATTCCAGAAGAAGATCGTGATGTTAAAGATCCACAAAGACCTGTAGATCCACCTCGTAAGAATAACTCTCACAAGAGGAAACCTGCATGGGCTAGAGAGCTCATTCAAGATGTAGAAAGGTATGGAATTCCAGAAGAAGAACACAGAGCAAGGAAGAGAACTAGATCACACACCAGTTATGTTTCCTTACTCTGTGATATTATGAACAAAGAACCTTCCAGTTATGAGGAATCGGCGGAAAAGAAAGAATGGAAGGATGCCATGGTCGAGGAATATCAGTCGATCATGAAGAATGATGTTTGGTATGTAGTCCCAAGGCCTGAATGGAAGTCTGTGGTGACTACCAAGTGGATCCACAAGATCAAGCATGCTGCAGATGGCAGCATAGAGAAGTACAAAGCAAGATTTGTAGATCTTGGCTTCTCCCGGAAAGAGGGGATAGACTATGAAGAAAATTTTTCTCTTGTATCTAGGTACACTTCCATCAGAACAGTACTTGCTCTGGCTGCAGTGATGAAATGGAAGATACACTAGATGGATGTCAAGACAGCTTTCTTGAATGGTGTAGTCGAGGAGGAAGTGTATGTGGAGCAGCCACTTGGTTTTGAGACACATGACAGAGAGTCATATGTGTGCAGGTTGAAGAAAGCCTTATATGGCTTGAAGCAAGCTCCTAGGACTTGTTATGGTAGGATGGACAGCTTTCTATCCAGTTTAGGATTTACCAAAAGTAAAGCAGATTCCAACCTTTAATACAAGGTTGAGGAAGGCAATCCAGTGATGCTACTTTTGTATGTGGATGACTTGTTTGTTATAGGAGAAGATAGTTTGATTGCTGATACCAAGAGGAAGCTTGCTACCGAGTTCGAGATGAAGGAATTAGGGATGATGCACTATTTTCTAGACATGGAGGTGTGGCAGAGTGCAGATGGAATCTTCCTTGGACAAGGGAAGTATGCAGTAGAGATCCTGAAGAGGTTCGGGATGATGGACTGCAAGGCCATGGCCACACCTATGGCATCAAACTTGAAGCTTCTATGTGATGCTTCATCTGATCCGGTTGATGTCACGATGTATCGTCAGATGATTGGGTCCTTGATGTACCTAGCGAACACGAGACCAGATATTTTCTTTTCGGTGAACACATTGAGCCAGTTCCTGACAGATCCGAGGAGTGTTCACCTGGTTGCTGTAAAGCATATTCTGAGGTACCTGAAGGGTACAGTTGAATATGGGCTCAAGTATGATGCGAATCAAAAGTTTAACCTACAGGGTTATGTTGATTTGGACTTGGCAGGCAGTGCTGCAGATAGGAAGAGCACTTATGGGTGCTGCTTCAGTATGAGATCAGGTGTGATCTCTTGGTTTAGTAGGAAGCAATCCTACGTAGCACTGAGTACAGCCGAAGAAGAGTATGTTGCAGCTTGTTCAGCTAGTTATGAGGCAGTATGGCTCAGGAAGCTATTGTCTGAGTTATTTGATCTCCTGCTGGAGGCTATTGGTATCTTTTGTGACAACCAGAGTTGTGTGAAGCTGTCTAAGAACCCGGTGTTCCACGACAGGTCAAAGCACATTGAGATCAAATATCACTATATCAGGGATATGGTGCAGAGAGGAGCAGTGAAGCTCTTGTATGTTGTGATGGATGAGCAGATTGCAGATGTGTTGATGAAACCACTAGCCAGAGTGAAGTTTGAATACTTCAGAGAGAGGCTTGGTGTTCTTCAGATTGACGACACTTCGAGGAAGAAGTGATGGAAACATTTTCTAGAGCCATTCCAAGCATGGTGAGAGGAGGATCTTTCCCATGGTTGTGGATGTAAGCGCTGGATAATGAGCATCAAGACGATGCTCCAGTTACTGCTCTGTACATGCATCATGTTGGATGCTGGATATGATCAATTGGATCATGTATATGTATATGCATCATGTTGGATGCTGGATATGATCAGTTGGATCATGTATATGCATATGCATCATGTTGGATGCTGGATATGATCACTTGGATCATGTATATGTATATGTATCAGATGGATACATTGTATGATCAGGTAGATCATGTATGTTGATATGTATCAAGTAGATACATGGTATGCATCAGATGGATGCATTGATGATTAGGATGATCATGCTATGATGACATGCATCAGGTAGATTCTTTGACATGATCAGATGGATCATGTGTGATCAGTCCGAAGACACAAATGCACAGTGCCTTTCTGACATGGTGGTAGATGTGTTCTCCCATGTGCGTTGATGTAAGTGCAGATCCTTTCCGACATGGTGGTAGATGTGTTCTCCCATGTTCATTGATGTAATTGCAGAGCCTTTCCGACATGGTGATAGATGTGTTCTCCCATGTGCGTTGATGTAAGTGCAGAGCCTTTCCGACATGGTGGTAGATGTGTTCTCCCATGTGCGTTGATGTAAGTGAAGAGCCTTTCCGACATGGTGGTAGATGTGTTCTCCCATATGCGTTGATGTAAGTGCAGAGCCTTTCCGACATGGTGGTAGATGTGTTCTCCCATGTGCGTTTATGTAAGTGCAGAGCCTTTCCAACATGGTGGTAGATGTGTTCTCCCATGTGCATTGATGTAAGTGCAGAGCCTTTCTGACATGGTGGTAGATGTGTTCTCCCATGTGCGTCGATGTAAGTGCAGATCCTTTTTAACATGGTGACAGATGTGTTCTCCCATGTGCATTGATGTGGGTGTTGATCCTTTCCCGGATGGTCAGAGGAAAGTCCTCCCATGCCGGTGAGTGTAAGTGGTGTGTTGTGTGCATCTGGACTGTGCTTCATGGACGATGATTAGTATGATTATGAGTATCAGGATGATACTCTGTGGTCATGGAAAGGTTGTGCAGTTACATGTAAAAGATCTTGGGAGATCCGATAGGTTGAGCAGTATGCTCGTAATCAGTCTTGGGATGCTCTTTCGAGGTTTTGTTGATGCACATAATTAGTCCTAAGGATTCCACAGTATGACCAGTGATGATGAAGGCCTGCAGGTGGTGGGCCTACATCCAATATGAAAAAGGACTGGATCTGTAGAACTTCCTATGACGAGTAGATCGGAGATTGATTGAGATAGCAACAGCAATGATGATGACGATGATCCAATGATGATGATCTAGGGAAGAAGACTTGTGCTAGCAGATCTGTATCGAGAAATACCTTCCTAGTTAAGAGGGAGTGTTGATGTATATGTAACTTTGGAATGTATTTCACCTATGTATTTCATCTATGTATATTGTACTCCTATACAGATGTGTTATTCCTCTATAAGGAAGTGTCGTCATTTGTATTGACAAGTGTCGCAAGTGTCGTAACTTGTCGATGGGTTATTAGACCACCATGTGTGGGGTCGGCCCTGATTAAGTTAACCATGGGTTATTAGGCTAAGCTGGACAAGATGGCCCCATTAGTTTATTGGGAAGGACAGGACAAGTATAAATAGAGATCGGGAGATCTCTATTTGGATATCTCATTACTCACTTCTACATCACTCGGAAAGTGGCGCACATGTGAGGAGGAGGATCATCTGCTAGGAGAAGACTATCTATTGTACTTGGGTTGTACTTTGGTTGTATTATTGCTCTATCTATCTCTGAGGAAGTTGTGGTGTTTTTCACCTTAGGGTTTTCCCCATGGAAACTCTATGTGTCTATTGTCTCTTATGTTTGCCTCTTGTTGTGATTGACATGATTGACATGCTTGATATGATTGATATGCTGTACATGTTATTCTCTTAGTAAATATCCTAATGTATATTGAATTAATGCTCAAAAATTAACAGCAACCATTTGGGACCAAGCATATCAACTCATAATGCATATATATAATGGATATCATTTGGTGAAATAAAGATGAAGTGTGGATCGTTTTGTTTTGCTTGGAGATTTCATATAGCATTGGGTTTGGTTATGTTTTTGGAATTGCAGGTATGTGCTTGGAGGGTCGAAAAGGGAAATCATGTATTTGATATTATTCTCATGCATAAAGAACTTCCATGTGAAATCATAGGAGATGATGCACTGGCATATGGATTCTTTGGGGTAGCAAGGACACATTACATCTTGGTCTAGGCTGTGGAGAGCGCCCAGTTGGAGGACAGATTCAACAATCATCTTATTGACTGTAATTTGTCCCCTTTATTTGGCACGATTTACATAATGAATGGGGATGCACTGTATAGTAACAGGTGAAGTTAGTTGGGGTCACTCTTTACCATCATTCAGCTAGAGATAGAGGAAGCACCCATTTCCTGAGCGTTTATTTCGTAAGAGAACAACATTCCTTACAGTGACTACACACTACCATAAAGAAAGCGATGAAATTTTGAAAGGTACGCTGATATTTAATCTCTTCAAATCTGAAAGCATTTACTTCCATGTTTGTAAATATTGTGTATGGACTATAAATTCAATGCTATTCTCAAGTTAGATTTGCATTATAACCAGATCTGATTTCATTCCTATAGATGACTAATATTATCCTTTGCTTGTGAAAAAGAGACATTAATAACATTGCTTTTGAGTTCATGCAAAATATTTAATATGTTGGTATTAGATATATAATGTTGAGTGATTAAATATGACGAACTGAAATATGAAAACATAAATATAATTGGACACGAAACCACACAACAACTAGTTAAGTGTTTGACAAAAGACCAACCCCAAACTCTCACCAGCACTAAGCTAAAAAACACATATTTGATTGAGATAGAAACATACAACAATCTAATGACCTTGTTGACAAAGTGTTTGAAGAAATCCTAGAACCAACAATACAAATAGTGAACTCATCTGCGGGTTGCATGATTCCTCTATCTCCACTCACTACTCCAAGGACCCGTCAGATTGACATATTGCTAGCATATAGGAGAGTTTTTGTGAGTATGAGGATTTTCCCAAGGTAAACTTCTTTTTAACATGGGGCTATCATTGTTGTATCTTTGAAAACCTAATTGTTATTCTTATCAAGTCAACAATCCACTCACCCAATATAATTGCTACCCATTTGTCATCCAGTGTGTACAACAGTAGCTACTTATTGAATATTAGATTGATATGCCTTAGAAAATACACTAAACAATCCGGATAGAGAATAACTTGCATAAACATGACCAGAATAGACTTGCATTTAGATTTATTAAGAATAGTTCTTATCATGGCCAATGCTTGCACTCCTCTTCATAGATGGTGTTGGTACCAAAATCTGCCCCATAAAAAACTTTTAGATTCCGACAGCTCATGCATAATTACTTATATTTTCCTGTTTTATTCATTGTTTTTGGGAACATATTACGAGGATCTAGAAGTGAATGTTTGAAACTAAAAGAGGTTTTTGTTAAGCACGGGCTCATTGACAAAAAACTCCTTCAGGTTTTCAATGGGTGTCATGGTTTGTAAGAGTCGAACGGATCTTTGCAGCCTATTTTATACATGTTTAAACAGTAAATTATTTCTTGTTTTGGTCATTATCTTTGGGCGCTCTTTCTGAACAACTGGTGAAGAATTTGTAAAAACCATGGAATTTTTTTGTCAAGAATGGACTTATCTACAAAATCGTCTCTCCGTTTTCGCACAACTATCACATTTTAGGAAATAGAGGTGGTTCTTTGAGACCATGTTTCTCAGAATTTCACTAAATTCAACTCATACTCATTGCTTGTCTGTATAGCAAATCTATTCCTTGAATACTCAAATTACATACTGTACACAGAAGAATCAAGGAATGATATTGAGGATACAACTTTCTTACAACACTTTGACCAACAGTAATAACCCCAACTACTTCATACATGGTTTAAAGGCACTATGTCATAACGGGTCTGGACTACTGTTAAGATACTTCTTGCTCATATCTGAAATATTTGATGTGTTAAGGGGCCAAACATGCGCATGAAATATTATGATGTGTTAAGGGGCCAAATATTATGATTACACCATGATACATGTTAGCAATGAACAACAATTTTAAGAGTTATGATCTGCCATAGACCACAAAAGTGACCCCCGCCATGGTCATGTCCCACACAAAAGAAATTCATGTTTCAATGAGGGTGATAAATGTGACAGCAGTGGCACAACTGATACAATCTCCACCAAGAACCCTAGGGCACAAGAATCATATGAGCATGATGGAAAAGTATCTAGAAAAATATCTATGGGAAATCCACAGATCTCCTTTTTGGCACAACAGTTTGTGATGGAAATTTCAAACAAAGGAGTGATCATGTGAACCCTGCAAATCAAGGGGTAACAAACACCTAACCCAATTCACTATTATATTTATGTTATAACACTATTGAACATGCACCTCTATTATTTTCTTTTCATTGAAACTTCACTTTTTGGCTTAGATATATGGCATGAATGTTCAATATTGTAAAAAAATGTAGTGTTAATCTTGCATGTCCAGCATGCAGGTCTTGATGCATAGAAAATGTGAGGGATTAATCAACAAGAGATAGAATATTTTTCATCAAACACTGAATTATGGTAGGAGGATTGTTAATATTAATAGATGCTCTCTATTTGTTCCTATTGTTAATTCTTGATGGTTCATAAGTTATAACATTCTACTCCCTCAAGGTTGCCCACCCTTGATACTGAAAATTTGTTCTTGATGGTAGGCTTCCCTATATAACATCATATAAAAGCATGACCTATTTTATAAAACTTCTTTGTCTGTCTTTTACCTCAACTTTTTCTTCCCTATCTTAGACAGTCTCTGTGAGTTTTTCAACATTGGCCATGTTTCGGTGAGATGAGTGTTGTCATCATTCACATGTCTCATTTTTGGTAATCTTTGTGGCAAAATGACAAGAAATTCATATATAAGATGCTTAGTTGTATCGCCTTCTAAACATATATACGACATATTGTTTAATTTGACAATTTATAGTTGTATCCATCCTTCAAAATATCACATGAGAGTTATTGAACCCTTTTTATCTCAAGTCAACCCATTTCATGATATTCTTGTATTTGTATGCTAATATTTTATTTTATAATTTTCTTACCCATGTACCCTTGTACCATAATGTTCTCATTGCAGTTGCATCTGATCTAACTTCTCACTATATATAAACTATTCTTTTTATTTTATTATAGCATTCTCGTCCTAGAGTACTCAAGCTATTTTATTCTCATTGTTATTATATCTATCCTTGCAATATATGCCTCATCTTTACTTTCTATTACACACTTAATCAAAATCAGTCAACCTCTAGCATTATGCCATGCATTTTCTTACAACATAGGTTATTCTTGATAATTTTTGGCTAACAATTGGCAGCTATATGATTCTATGGAAAACCTTTAGATGCTCTCTTAAAACTAAAATTCCTTACTGAGCATTGTATTTCGGCAGAGGATGGTTTTTGTCTCACCTCCATGTTATAACTCAAATTTTCAAATATAGGTCAACACTGAAAATTACTCTAGAGTCCAAACACCACTAAATGATTTTCTGACCTTACAACTGCTGATTGTCACTGAATTCTTTAGCTCCATTGATTCTAAGAATATCCTTAAACATTATATATATACACAATTGTGAATCAATTTTAACTTTTGACAGTGACCTTATGGTGCTTATTGTTGGCTCATGAGTACTAGATTAAAGGGAATGAACATCTTAAACATTGAATTGGTAACATAATTCTTTACCAGAGGACTAGTTTAACTTAATTTATTTCAGTATCTTTTGTTTGAGTAAGCAGAAGGCATGATTGAATTAATGGGTATGTCAAATGTATGAAATTGTTACGCTATGTTTTTTTTTCAGAGGCTACAACAAATGTTTTAAAACTTGGAACTAGAATTTGAACCAGTCGAGGGTCAACTTGGATTGGAATTGGAACCGGCAATGACTCTGAGCGGTTTGATTTCAATGGCTCGGACTAATAAAATACATAAAATTTTGCAATTTTAATGAAAAAAAATGTATTTAACATTTCAAGCTATGGTTCCAAACCATTAGAGATAACATATGCAAAGTCTACTCATGTGTATATACAATCAACCATGTGAAAAACATTTCCAATAGACTACAAAGATATTCTACAGAAGAATGGAAAAATCTATAGATTGCGAAAAACATTTATGGTTTCCAAAATGATTCTAGACCCTAAAGCAGTTGCTAGACACCTATCAGGCCCCAAGTAGTCTATAGAGTTTTTTCTCTACTTTTTTTCCCAGTATTTTAGCTTCAGAACCCCAAAAAACATGTACAAAAACTGTTACAGAGTTCTGGTTTTCACTAGGAGTTACTGCACATGTCTGATTTTATTTCACAGGGTATGAATTTGCATTACACGGAGTTGATTTTGAGTTATTGGATATGGGGTTAAGTATTTAAAGTCTGATTTTGTATAGCATAATTCTAATTGGGTGTTGAGTTGTGTTCTAAAAGAACTATTTTGTATAACCAAAACCTATGTTCAAACTATTATAAAATTCCTTCAACACTGTTATGAGAGATTTATTTTTTGCATGGCAGTTATTGCAGAAGCCTAGTTCTGTGTTACAAGGGTTTGATTTTTCATTATAGAGGATTGATTTTGAGCCATAGGTTCCAGTCAGATTGAAATTATGGATTTGAAATATGATACCATACAGTAGATATATTTTACTTGAAAATTTCGGTTTCATTTATGGATACTTATGTTGACTACCCCAATGTTTCCAATATTGTTGGACCTTGGGCATACCTATTTCCAGAGATCTATTTCCCAATTCTAGTTCACAATACTTGGGGACATAAGAAAAAATGCCCCCTAGAATAAGGCCATAACTAGAGGCTCTGGTCTCATTATATGATGGGATGGAGAGGGTGGAATGTTTTTAAGTGAGCAAGACAAGATCGAAACATGGACTAGAAATGCATAAGGATAGGGAGGGAAGAAGATATTTCCTTCAAGCATGCAAACGCATGGGACAAATAAGATGAAGGAAACCCATCGTCCTTAGTAGATCAAGTCCACCACATAGACATTTGTAAACTAATCTACCATATTTCTTAGTCGATAAACCCAATTTTGGTTTGATGGCACATCACAATAAAGGATGGCCATATTTGTTCAATCTATCCCTTTCTACTTGGATACCATGAGATGGACCTAGAATTTTTTTGGAATAAATAGGGATAATCCACAGTTGGAATTTTCATTTACCATTTTTTCCATCCCTATGTTGAAACTTGAACTTGACCTTTGACAAACTTATTTATTAAAACCAATAGTTTAATATGCCAAGTCCCTTTGTGGCTATGTCCAAGGGTACCCAATTCATTAAGATCTACTTAAAAGGTTGGGAGATTTGGTTGTATCCTCAATATAGTACCTCCTCTATTTGATGTGATAATGTTTAATCCCTAAAGGATCTGTGATGAGCTTGGTGAAATAAAATAATCTCATAGTGTGATTCAGATCTACTTTTAAGGTAGCATTGTGGCTATGTCCAAGGGTACCCAATTCATTAGGATCTACTTAAAAGGTTGAGAGATTCGGTTGTATCATCAATATGATATTTCCTCTATTTGATGTTAGAATGTTTAGTCCCTGAAGGATCAGGGATGAGCTTAGTGAAGTAACATAATCTCATAGTGTGCTTCAAATCTAGCTTGAAGGCAGCATTGTTGTAATTCAATCTTTGAAGTATGGAAATAAAATAGCTCAAGCAACTTGATCACAAGGGAGAGAAGGTAGGCCTTATAGGAAATGAATCTACTTCATTATATTTTTGTATTAAATATCTGAAGTAAGAGTGGTAATGGGTATTCTATGTGTTCCTCTCATCCTCCAAAATGAAACCCATCTTCTCTTGTGGTTTCAACCCATTATTGCAATTCGTATTTACTAATTTCCGAGGTAAATACTACAAACAAAATCCCAGATTCATTCAACCTCTTGCATGCATTCAACTCTAAGTAATGAGTATACATGATTTTATTCCTTCGCTTCCCTTGAATGTTCATAGTCTATCATTGAAGCTTCAACCAGAGGTCTCATACATAACCATGTGTGGTATATATGTGACTCTTCCTTAGCTATTTTTTTTGGGATGTGACCGCAATCAATCCATAGTTTTGAATTTTGCGTACTAAGGGAAATGAAGGGCACCAAAACACTCCTTCAATTTGATTTCCTTCTGAAGCAGTTGATTAATAATTAGATTGACCTTGCTAGTAGAATTTTTACATCCGTGGGTGACATTTAGTTATGGTGATTTGGTGGTTGAAAATCCCTTTGCTTGACACTTGTATGGCATCCACATAATTCTTGACTTCATTTGTTATAATCTTGTATCACGGTGGATTGTGTTCTTGATGGCATCAAGTGCAAGCCATGATGAGATGAGGATTACATCGTCCATATCATCAAAATGATTTGTAAGGTTTTGTCATAAGTATTAGAATCTTTGAGAGAAGCATATACATTCAACAAAGGTATCCTTTCATTTCATCCTCTTGTCCATTAATGAAATGGGAAACCATGAGAGATCCAACTGGCCTATCATATCCTTGCTTGGGTAGCTGATCTGCAACCTGTTTTTGTTCCATCATTACATGACAGTGCCAGAGCTCCTATCAATCTGCAACTTTGGACCATACATTGGAATAGGGGATGTGAATTATCATTTTGGGAAATTATATCATAGGACCAACAAATATAGAAAAAGGATCCAAATCTCATTAGTTTCTAATCGTATTCACTTAGAAGCAGTTGATCCAATCGTTGTTGGGAAAACTAGAGAAACATAAATTTATTCTAATGGAAAAGAGAGGAAGAAAAACGTGGTTGTATTGATTCACGTAGATGGAAGTTTTGTTGGGCAAGGTGTGGTCTATGAGACATTGCATTTGATTTTACTTCCTAACTACAACATTGGAGGGACTATTCACATTGATGTCAATAATCAGGTTGCATTCACAACTGATCCCCAATTTGAAAGGTCTTGACAATATTGTACATATGTTGTAAAAGCCTGTAATGCTCCAAAACTTGGTTGAGTAGGTTGTTGTCAAATTAATAGTTGACTTAGAAAAGCTTTCTAAAAAACTTGGACGATTCTAATAACATTGGTTTGAACATCATGTCCTTCCTTTTAACTACGTGAAAAAGTTATTTTGGTAGAGCATTATGAGAATATTAAATTTAACATTTGGCTAGTAGTTGGGAAGCATAGTATCACAAAACATTATTTTTTTTGTTGATGTAAGCATTCATTAACTTTACTTACTTGCCTTCAATAAAATGTTATTTTGTATGTTGATGTGAACATTCATTACTTTACATGCTTGCTTTTAATAAACATTTCATTACTTTTGTTGCCTAAGTATTTATTTTGTGAGACATATAAATTGCAATAATGGTTTTTCTTACCTTTTTTCATATAAATCAAAGTATATGAACTTCACATTTTGTATAGGATATGGTTATAAAAGGAATTTCTTGATGTTATTGCGATAGATACTTTAAAGGTCTAGAGCTCCTGGTCGATTTGCAAGACTATGATTATTCACTAGATATGTGGATCCTTGATTATCTATTTGCATGGATGGTGAGTTACTACAAACCATCTTTCCAACTTTTGTTAACACTCGTTTTCCAATATTTTGACTAGTGACTCAACTTTTATGGCTTACATGTGTCTTGTGTAGATATTTCAGAAGGAGCCATTCTTCTATGGCCATGACAATTATGATCAACTTGTTAAGAATGAAAAGGTGTGTCAAGTTAACTACCTTGAATATTTTTTTAAAGAACTTTATTATTCTTTATTTTCATTATATACCTAATTTACATACATTTTTTGGTCTAGATTTTGTATGGTGTGCTATGTTTCACTTAAGCTCAAAATAACAAGCTAGCTATAAAACAACTTAAGCTGAAAATATCAAGCTACCTATAGAACACATTCAATCAACTTTTAATGATTTCCTCGGTTAATATCTTAATATTGAAATGGAGACTTATGTATTTGTATGATTGGAAGGGATTATATTTACTTCTTCATATTCATGATAACCACTTTTCATCTGATTTCAGACCTTGGGGGATCGTTTTAGACTTCTCCATGCAAGATATTCCTCAATGCTAACCTCAACAAATCTAAATTAGTTGAGCTCAAACACTTTGAGGAACATGCTACCACATTTGGGTCAAGTTGCATGCTTCATTTGGGATTCACTTCAAACCAGGGTCTCTATGGACACCTTGGATGATGGTTCTAAGTTCTTATGGATCCAAGAATGTAGTAGTGACCAATTACTGGCAATAACCATGCGCCCCTACCCCTCATCCCCTCATAGTCATCACAATTCACACTCTATAGGGAGTCTGATGGGGACCCTTTCTTTGTCCTTTTTGCAAACATCTGTTTTCTTTGTCATTTTTGCAAGCAACTCCTACTATTGTCACCTTGGAGAGGTTATTCTTTTGGGGACTTCAATGAATGTACTAGTAATTTACAACGCTCACTACACAACAACATTAACATTGTACTCTACCTTTAGGATATGGATCTAAAGATTGTGGGTTTCTATAAGAATTCAGATTATAGGATCACGCCCCTCATAGTTTATGGGTCCTAGGAAGCATTTTCTATGGCTTGTGGAATCCCACTATATACTGCTCCTGAATGATCTTACCTTTCTATTCCAACTCAAGAGGTTTAACATGCACCCTCCATAGTGGTGGAGCTAGTATGGTGGAGAATATGTTTGATGAGATTGGAGAAGAGAGAACAAATTGTAACAGAAAGTTGGGAGAATCTAGAGTAGGCTTTGTGGGCCTTATTGGGGATGAATGGTGCAGAATTAGATTCTAAGCAAAACTTAATCTATTTTCAATTTTATTAAACTTTAAACTAGAGTATCATAGAAATCAAGCAATCCTCTCTTTAGGGATTTGTGATACACATTTGAAACAAAAATCTATAATATGGTTTGGCTAGAGCGAGTGCCAATGGAAAATGGGCAGAATATCTAGTATATTTTATCGTCCTATTCAGCAAAATCTTTAGGGTTCTGTGACACAATTCAAATGAAATATAAAGTGTGCTTCAAAGGTTGGGAGGGGGGCAAGTGCCAACAACAAATGGGCAAGACATCTAGCATACTTTGTGGCTTTTTCTACACAAATGGTGCATAATCTGCACCTAAACAAAATCAAATCTTTGTATATTGTTTTAGCTTCAAATTAGTATATTGAGGGCCACATGTGAAGCTGAGGAGTCATAGTCACTTCATGGAAGTTATCTCTTTACACCCATGTGAAGAAATATTTATACACCAACATAGATCCATCTTAAACCTGGATCTATTAAGCATCGAGAGGGATCCAATGCAATGAGGTGTAATTTTTTTTTTTTTATCTTATATTTTTTACACATTAAGAAAATGTTTACACCTAAACAAATTGGATTGTAAGCCTTTATTTAAGGCTCTGTGATACACAATTGCAAGGAAAATCTATAATATGGTTTGGCTGGAGTGAGTGCCAATGGAAAATAGGAAAAATATCTAACATATTTTGTTGTCCTATTCAACAAACTCTTTAGGGTTGTGTGACATGATTCAAATGGAAATATAAAGTGTGCTTATGATATTTTCCCATGGATTCCTTACTGCAATTCCATAGATTCATAAATATATTTCTATGATACCAATCGATCTAAATCTTTTGGATGAGTCGAAATCTCCCAATGGCAATAATATCAAATTTCACTTAAAACCAAATAATAGGTATCTTGAATATTATCTACCATATATTATTTCCTTATTAAGCAATAATAAAACTGAAGACAAATGAAATCATACAACAATATACCAATATTTTTAAGGAGAACCCTTTTGCACAAAAAACTCCAATATGATATTCAATCTAATAGATTGCAACCAATGCATATTGTCTTTTATTAGAAATACGAATCATGCAATATAGGTGTTAATATTGCTCCTCTCCCCAATTCTTAAAGGGTGTTAGCCCAATAGAAGAGCGCCTGCCATAGAAGTAGGAGGTTGGTGGTTCGATTCCTCCATGCCCTAATGATATTGCAATGTATTTCTAAAAAAATATTTGTTGTGATAGTTTATATTAGTTGCTCAACGGGAATCAAAATGTGGCGATGGTGTGGGAGTAAAAATGGACGATAAATTGGGTGCTAAAGTGGTATCAAAACATGGTGCTAATGTTGACATCAATAGAGATGCAAAACTAGGTGTTAAAAAAAGGCCCAACACTTGACGCTAATGAGGAAGCCAAACATGGGGTTGATATGGTAAAAAAAAAGATGTTACTTTGGATGCAAAACATGGCACTACATAGGAAGCAAAATATGGTGCAACAATAGCAGAAAAATTTGTCTCCATTTTGGTAGCAAAACACGATGCAAAAAATGAAGAAAAAATTGGTGAAAAATTAGAAGCGAAAATTGGTGCATATTGGAAGTAAAATGTGGTGCAAAATGGGATGCTAAAGTGGTAGAACACATGGATGCAAAATTGGATGTTAATTTGGATGCAAATATGGCGTAAATGTAGATGCAAACATAAACGCGAATATGACGCTTTTAAGGATGAAAATAGGGCGCTTATGGGGATGTCATTTAGGAAGTAAAAGATAACGATCTATAGGAAGAAAAATATGATGTTATTTAGGAAGCAAACCTCAACATCGTTTAGGAAGCAAACCTCAACGTCGTTTAGGAAGAAAAATTGGACGCTATTCTGGAAGCAAAAAAATGGGCACTATTTTAGACATCAGAAAGGATGTTATCTAGGAAGCAAGAAAAGACGTTGTTTTAGACTCTTTGCATTTTGTCCATGACGCATCCCATTTAGCATCTACTTTGACCACTCAATGAAAAAAAATTTACACTAAAAATGGACACTAAATGGGACGCTAATTACAGGATTTGTTGTAGTGATCTCCCATGCTACAGCTTTGTTGACTTCATATTTTATGGTGTTTTTCCATTCATTAGAGAAATTTTGAGGTAAAAAATGGGCCTCAAAACAATACTATTGTACAACAAAAAAAAACAATAGGATTCAGATGATGATTTCAACCGTGGGGGATGAATCACCATTTTATGATAAAAGGTAAAAAGGTAAAAAATGAAAAACTACTTTTTGAACTCGTATTTTCAACTTATCTCCATGTATATTCACTCAAATTTAGAGCAGGAGAATTCGTTGGATGGGGAATTCAATTCCGCATCCAGAAAGTACCTATTGGAACATTTGAAAACCCATTCCATACTTAGGATAAATTTTATTAGTCATCTAGATTAACTTTCCTAGGTGTAGACTATGTAGTTCATTTACAACTTGCCTTTAAGGCATTCTATTTTCTCTCTTGAAATGTATTATAGCTTGCATTCATATTGAGTAATAATACATGAAATGAAATTTCCATCAATTGATTTCCTTCTCTTATGTTTATGTTTCAATATTTCTTCTTATTCTTGCATATCTTTGAATAATTCTTGTGAGGACTTCTTGGCTTCAAGATTCTTGGATATTAGAATTATTTCATGGTATTCAACCTATATAGAATTATCACATGGTATCAGAGCATTGGGAGATCTCTTGATTAAATTAGTCTTCCATTATAAGGTTTCAAAGAGTTTGTTTTGCAGGTACTGAAGATCAAATGGCAGAAATTTATTATTGAAGAAAAACTCAGATATTTCCATCTCTCATCATTGGTATCCTCTTACACTTGAGATATTGAGGATCCTTTGCTGGTCAATATGTTGGTTGTGGAGCCAGATCTTCAGTCTCATAGATGATATTGTCTTAGCCGTGCACCTCAGAGGACTGTACACTCATGACCCTACCTTGGGGTTCGGGGGCAACGCCCTCGAGTTACGGGGTTGTGGGGGCAATGCCCCCGAGAAAATTTTTTGGGGTTGTTTTCGCAAACAGTTTTCGGGCCCATGGTTTTGGGTAACCCGTGGTGTTTTCCCATTGTATCTCCCTTATAAAATAAATACATTGTAATACGGCTAGGGTTGATGTATTAGGTTTTATGCATTGTAAAGATCTCTGAGATCAGAAGAGAGATTGTGATACAGTGAAGAGGAAGTGCAGCGGTTGTGCTGCAGGTTGTATCCCTTCACTTTGTTGGACAGAATAATAATAAGGACTGGCAACTTCAGTGTGGACGTAGCCCATCTTGGGGTGAACCACGATATATCTATGTCTCTCTTTTAATGTGTATGTGTGATTATATTTGCATTTATGCTTATTGTTATTGCTCTCTGATCCTATTTTTCTAACACAATGGTATCCAAGAAGGTGATCTATAGTTATTTGGAAGTCAATATATACTTTAGGTTGTTGGTTGCACCTTCACTTCCTCTGTCCATGCTCTTGTCAGTTCCAACATGATTGCCAACACGTTTTTCAAGAAGTTGGAGACTTCTCTTAGTTCTCTCATATATCTTCTGATTCGAATCATCAGCTAGTTGTTGCAGCTCATACACACTCAGAACCTCTCCTTGTGTTTCTTTTTGGTGTGTTATTGAATAGTATGGAGGAAAAATTACAGTTTGAAGTAGTTGGTTTCGTTCTTACTGTCATGCTTCTAGTCTACTGCATGATTGTTGGCACCTGTTGCACATAAGATGGAGGACATTATCAAGTCTCATTTCGACCTGATCTCAGTAAGAACATTTTTTGGAGCATGATCCACTTATTCCCAAGAGGAAGATACCTCCATACATCTGATCAAGTTCACACCTAATTGAGTTTGGAGCAGCATCAATTTTGGTGTGCACATGTCCATTTTTGAGGTAGGGTTTTATTCCCATGAGGTTTTCCCTATTTCCTCAGTTTACATGGGAATAATAATTGTAATAGGGTGAACATAAGTCTTGTTGCTTGGGCCCTATATTTATAATATTTTACTCACATATAGTCAGGATTAAGGGGGGGTGTTGGAACATTTAAAAACTCATTCCATACTTAGGATATATTTTATTAGTCATCTAGATTAATTTTCCTAGGTGTAGACTATGTAGTTGGCCTAGTTTTGTCTTGTATGCCTCCATATTCCATCCTAAGTCACAAAAACGAATTTGGATAGATTATGGATAAGATTTCCTTGGATTTTGTCTGATTTTATTCCATTCCTAAATTATAAAGACACTTTCTTGATTTAGACAGCTTTATCCTGTTTTTTCTACTTTCTAGTGGATAAGGTAAAGCTAGTTGACTTGGAAACTCTCTCCACTTAACCAATTCGGCCTCCACCACTTTCTTCTCTCCTAAATTCATCATTAAATTCCATTTACATCACTTATGAGCTTCCATACCATATTCATCTAATTTGTGAGCCTTTAGAGTGTTTTGGAAAGTGCTTTTGACACATAGGGGGTTTTTATGCTTTTAGTAAGCCTTACTTTTTTGTGCTTTACAACTTTCCTTTAAGGAAATCTATTTTATGTTTTGAGATGTATTATATATTGTATTCATATTGAGGAATAATACATGAGATGCAATTTCCATCAATTGAGTTCTTTCTCTTATGTTTTTGTTTCAATATTTCTTCGTATTCTTGCATATCTTTGAATAATTTTTGTGAGGACTTCTTTGCTTCCAGATTCTTGGATATTAGAATTCTTTCATGATATTCAACCTATATATAATTCTCACAGTACCCACATGGCATACTTTTGATGGAACCCGCTCACTGAAAAACAATAAATTCACGAAAAACTTTCTTCTTTTTTCCTCCAAAATTTGATGAGGTATGCTAATATTATTTTATGATTCCACTATTATTTTATAATTTTCCTTAGGAGCCCCATTTTAGAACACAAAATTTCTCTAATACTTATTTTCCCTTGTGTAGTTCGGCTTCAATTTGATCTAGCCTTCAGTTTACACCTTCAAGAGTTTCAGAGTCTTGCGCTAGTTTTGTTCCAATTTTTCCACCCAGTCCTTCATTTCCAACATAGTTCTTGTACACAAGAACTATGTTGGAAATGAAGGACTGGGTGGAAAAATTGGAACAAAACTAGCGCAAGACTCTGAAACTCTTGAAGGTGTAAACTGAAGGCTAGATCAAATTGAAGCCGAACTACACAAGGGAAAATAAGTATTAGAGAAATTTTGTGTTCTAAAATGGGGCTCCTAAGGAAAATTATAAAATAATAGTGGAATCATAAAATAATATTAGCATACCTCATCAAATTTTGGAGGAAAAAAGAAGAAAGTTTTTCGTGAATTTATTGTTTTTCAGTGAGCGGGTTCCATCAAAAGTATGCCATGCGGGTACTGTGAGAATTATATATAGGTTGAATATCATGAAAGAATTCTAATATCCACCTGGCTCTGGAAACCATGACTTGGGAACATCTAAGCTCAGAATCACCAACTCCCTTGGTTTAAGAAACCACAACCTAGGGGCATCTAAGACGTCATAATCAACCACGGATAAGATGTCATAATCACCCACAGATCGCAGACAACCTAGGCCACACAACTTGAACCCGTCAAACCAACCCTTAACATGGTTAGGCGACTTAAATAAAACTTGAAATCAAGATATGTAAAGTTGATTTGTCAATATTAAACTAAAATTTTCAATATTTAATGATTAAAAATTAAAATTAAAATAATATTTTAAAAATTAATCATGTTAATGTATTATTAGATATATTTTCCATTTTTATAAAAGTAAATGTATATATTTGTAATAAACACACAACATCATCTCCATCCGTGCACAAATAGAGACACTTTCTCCACCCTAAAAAAATGTGTAAAAAAATAAAATGAGAAATGGTTGAAAATATTATATTAGTTAATTATCATCAAAATTATATTGTTGATTTAAATAGACATTTTAATCATCATCTCATTATCTTCAATTTAATAAAAAACTAAACTATATTTAAAAATTATTAATTTTTTATATTTTTATTAATAAACAATATATAACTAAATTTTCAAAATACATTTAAATAAATTTAAATTTATTTACATTTTAAAATACATTTAAATAAATCTAAATTTCTTTATATTTTTAAAATACATTTAAATAAATCTAAATTTATATGAAGTGATATGAAGTAGTTGTAACAAAACAATAAAATTTTAAGTTAAAAACATGTTGCATGCATATTTCTTCATAATTCATTCAACATTCACATTGGAACATAAAATTTGATATCAAGTGGAAGTTATATTATGATTTCATTGTCATACTACATTCAAAATTTGCCTTATGGACTAATAACATTTCCAAACATGAAATACAAAATTCAAAATTAGAAAAACTTAAAAAAGTGAATTCATTCAATGATTCTCCTTGTTATAATGATGTAATATAATCTCGTCGCTCTATTCAAGTGGAAATCCCTTCAAGGTTTCACCAAACATTGTCGTCCCCTCTAAGCTAAATAGACCTATTTTTTCAAATTATGGGTTCGCCAACCAAAAACCCGAATTGGAGATGTGAACCCTACCTGAGGTAAGTAAACCCATGCAACTAATTTTTTTATAAATGAATCTATAATTATAATACAATAATTTGATTTCAAAAAACATTTAAATAATTCTAAATAATTTCACTTTTAAACATGAAATTTTAATCCTAATATAATAATAAAATATTAATTATGATAAATAGATGAAAATCAGCTTAATAATAAAATATTAATTATGATAAATAGATAAAAATAAGCTTTGATTTAATAAATAATAATAATAATAAAAGCTTTTGTAATTTCTTTTTACGTAAATCAAATATATCATGGAAATAACTTTTTTATTTTTAAATCATGAAAGTTTTGTCAAATTTAAATTTATTAACCTGAGGCTGAATTTTAATGTATTCGCATTCATAGTGGTGGGATGTTGGAATTTAAACTTCTGACAACTTTTGTTTTGGCCATTGGATCTTAACAAATATTCATCCAACGGTTGTAATTGAGCTTCGTTTACACCGTCGGATCTGATCAAAGGGTTGAGTTTAAATTGCTTTTTTCAACGTCTAGATTGTGGATGATATCGAATCCCATAAAAAACACACTCCAGAATGAATCCAATTAGGTTTGTTTAAAACAGAGAAGGCTCTGCTCCTCTGTTCTTTTAAGTTTGTTCAGTGTTTGTGTGTTTGTTTTAAGTATGCACGTGGTGCTGTTCTGTGATGTATTCTGTGTTTTCTTTATGGCGTTGTTCTGTGGATGTATTATGTGTTGTGTTTGTGGTGTTTTTCTGTGGATGTAAATTCCGTGTTTGTGTATGTTTTGTTTTGTAATGGATGTATTATGTGTTTTGTTTGTGTATGGGAACCTCGAGGGAAAGAGACGATGAATCGATGGCATCTGACGATGATAAGTGACGATGATAAGTGAGTATTGCATTTCAATATCTGTGATTAGGGATTGTTTTTGTTTGTTTTTTAAGCTTCTTTGATAATTTGATATAGTTTGCTTCAAAAAACTATTTAGATTTTTATCCTCTAAATTCTGATGTTGAACTTAATAACAGGAACGGAGTTTAGCATGTTTGCTGGCCGTGGAAGAAGAAGCCGTCACGATGAGAATGTAGATCGGAATCAATTTATACGGAGGAATCACAATGGAGCGGCTATGGTACAACCAGACAATAATCCCAACCATCTCAGGTTACAGGGACAACTACGTTTTCCTTCATATACATATTTTATGCTTTGAGTCAAATAATAATGATAATTTATAACTAGCCTATAGAAGAAAGAAAGGAACAAATGAATTTAATTCCATAAATTCTGTAGACTGATTAGATTGGACGAATTTTTAGTAATGCGCTTTCCACAAATTTGTAGACTAGATTAGATTGGATGAATTTTTAAGCAGCACCTAGATCGCAAGGGAAATAATTCCTACGTTGTTAATAAACCTGAACAGTTCCCATTAAATTCCATAGTCTTGGCGTTGCCTCTTTACCCAATAAAATAAAATGAATGACGGATGAATCACTGCCTTGGAGTTGCCTCTTTACACATTCGATAATGGGTGAAATAACAATTTCCTCTGCTTCTGGCCCTCATCCTGTACCTGCTGGTTTAATTTTAAACCAGGGTCATAGAATGCACGTACCCTCATCCCCAACCCATTGGTTTAAAATTGGTTTAATTTTATGTTTTGTTTTAAACCAGCGTCCGGGATTTAAGTTTTGTTTTAAACCAGCGTCCGGGATTTAAAATTGGTTTGGATGATGGACTAAAGGTATCCTCCGGGAGGATGGGACGTTAAACCTACACAAGTCACGTGTTCAAGACACGGGGAGAGAGATCGACAACCAAAAAAATCCAAGAAACGTCCTAGTTGTAAGCCAATGGAAATCTCTATTTTATCTTATTTTCTTTGAATTATATTTCATGAGAAAAATATTTAGAAATCTAAATATTCCTGAAATATGCTAATTTCCCTGTAGAATCTTAAATTGATGAATCTAATTTCCCTGTAGAAGGTTAACACCTTATAAAGCTCTGTAAAGTCTGGATTGGTGGAGCGCGTAAGTCTACTAGCTACTTCGTGAATCCCAAGGTCTAGTGTTCGCCTCATGGACGGCGCTGACTGTGAGATAGCTTCTGTGGAGCCTCCCCTTTTCTCTGAGAGCGGGTTCGAAACTAGGCGCGCCGTTCTTTAATAATGTAGCCACTTGTTTCGAATGAATACTTGTTCTATGTAGAATTGCTCATTTACTGACATCAATCGCATCACAAAGAAGCAACTACAAATCTGGATGCTTCTCCACTCTAGATTGCATTTTCCTTAAATTAAATCTATGAGTGCTCAATTTAATCTAATTATGAGTTTTGTTTCTAAAAATCTGGGTGCTCGTTGAATCTTTTATTAAGTTTAATTCTTTATCAACATTTCGAAGAAATATTTAAATATATGAGTACTCAACTTTCATACAGTACAGTTTCATTCATTTCGGTGCCTGCATTTTAGAACAAATATTTGGTAATTAGATGTTTCTTCTCTGTAAATTTTCTTCACAATAAATATATATATATATTCTTCATAAGCTGCAGCTTGTAAAGAATGAATAATAATAGATCAAATGGTTCAACATCCTACCACGTAGTTTTTCAATATATAGTTGATGTGTTATCCAAATGGGTTTTCTTAGCTTTGGAAACCAGAAAGATGAGAAAGTTATCAACTGGCAACTTCTTTGCTCACCCGTTGACTTATAAAGTAGTATATGGTTAGTTTAAAACTGATTTTCAAAAATTCGTTTTCACAACCTGCTGCGAAGTTACCTGAGATCCAATGAAGCAAAACCCCAACATTAATTGGTATGCAGCAGGCTGATAATGTTAAAGTTTATCCTAGATTCATTTAATGCCACTTCTAAATGAAATAGCCTGCATGGCCGTCAGAAAATCACATAGTCTAAGTAAGGATGGGCTCTGTTATTCTTAGAAAACCTTTCATTCTATTATCTATGATTGATGTCCCTTAATTAAGATTATTGATGTCTGTGATCTTTTTTATTCTTCTATGTTTCCCATCATTCTTACGAGACCTTTAGTTTAATCATGTATGTCTCTTCTTAAAAAAATGGAATACTATAATTCTCAAGCCTCTAACACCTAGAATTCTTCTTTGACGGCGATATGGGCATCAACCAGAGCAGGCTATAGAGTGTGTTAATGCAGTTCATTCTTTCGTTGAGATGCAGTTGTGAATGCCAAATTATTTATGGTGACCTTCCACTTCATCAACCTCCTTGTGTTTGTTTAATTGCATTGAAAGATATATATGCTTAATTAGGCAGTATCCCAATTCATTAGAAATTAATTATGACTAAGCCTGAAAAGCAGTTCATGTTCAATTATAATGGAAGCAAGTTGTGGAATGACATAACACCAACCGTTATGCAACCCTTTTCCTGTACATTCAATTAAATTCAGTCCGATTAAGAAGAAAACATTTGTGCATTGAGATCTTGAAGCTATTTGCACATTGGTGCGGTTCAGACTCCTTGTTCTTCATCATTCTTGCCAGAGAGATCCTGGAGGGATTTGCCATTTTTATCCTACGAGCTCTGGCAATAAACGAAAAATTTTGGTGCAATTTTGCCAGAGTTAATTAAAAAATAACAAGAAACGAAAAATTTTGGTGACCGGCAAGAAACGGGAAATTTTGGTGATTTTTATCCTACGCGCTCTGGCAACTACTATCATTCACCTGGCTCTCGGCTACGTGACCTCCGTCTCGGTGGACAAGGCGCTCATGGTGGAGTCTCAGGCAGAGGAAGAGCTTCCCGAGAAGTTCCTCGGGGCCGTTCGTATTCACGATCGAAATGTCCTTTACCCTCTATGTTGATGCAAAACCCATAAACAATGCTGCCTCCAAAGTCGTGGAGGTGGCGGGTTCGAGAGGAGTAAGGTCGGCCGGGGCCCGGGGCTTGCTCGGCCACGGCTCCGCGAAGGTCGAGGACGAGGAAAACAATTGAAGTCATTCCCTTTCAAAACGTGTTGCAGGGGTTTGGTAAATTTATGAGGAAAGCTGCAGTGAATTTGTTTTCTGTATAATAGATTAAAAGTTATCCTCCCTGTCATGGTCAGGCCGGGTATCCCTCTGGTCGCATGTATTGGCTTCGGTATATGGACTGGAATTTAGCTATTAACACATTAACACCGGTATTAACACATTAATATTGGTGTGGTATAATTGGCACTCAAATTTCTAGGGGTTTTGGCCTATTTTAAGATGATTTAGATTCTTGAAATTCCAAAAAAATAAGTAGAAAAGATGGAACTGTGTCTTGCCGGAAAATTTTTTGTCACTGACTTTCGAAATACCCAGACTATTTGAGTACCAGTTATCACAGACCATTAACACCATTGAATTGACTATTTATAATTTTTTATTCAGTGAATCTAAATTGTGTGTTCTTTTTCATATTTTTTTAAATCCCTTTCAGGTTCAAACTCTCTGTCCCTGAGCACATCAGTTTTGCACATTAAGTTGATCCTCCTTTATATCTCTTTTAAAAGAAACTCTCCCTGGACATATCATATGAGTGAGATGCAAACCCTTTATGGCATATCAACTATCTCCATCCGTACCTTTCTTCCTTTTGCATATTTTGAATCCAACTTCTTTATGGGCAAATCAATCTTTGTATCAAACAAAAAACATTATTGGCAAAACTTGGTAGGATTTGATGCTAAATGAAAAAGATATATATAAAGTATGTGCTATTTAAAAAAAAATTATAAATATAGATTTAAGATATAAATTTAAACTAAAATTAGAGTTAAGATATAAATTTAAGGTAAAGATGGAATAGATGTTGATATAAATTTAAAATGAAGATAGAGTTAAGATGTAAATTTAAGGTAAAGAAAAATTTAGCCTCTGAGAAGGTATATATTTGGGCACCTCACCATTGAATTCTGAGAAGTCAGCATTTTAAAAAATAGTTTTGTTTGAACTTCTTGATATGGTCAGGTTTCGTTAGTTAGAATGTAAAAATGTTGGCTTTTTTTTATTTCTTTTGCTTTTGCTTATAACTTTTGTTTTTTTATTATTGTTTGATTAATATTTTGTAGATGTGTTTCAGAATTTTTGTAAATGATTTTTAGTTATGAATTGAAAAAAAAAATTAATGAAACAAATCAGTGAGTGATCTTTCTTTTACAATTTTTTTTTTTTATTATGTTATTATTGTATTCTCAATAGGTTTAATATTTTGTTTTAATAGTTATCTTTCATTCAAGATCATCTCACAAGGCATAATTTTTAAAACTTGTGAAATCAAGAATTTTTTTTTTTAGTTTTTCAACCCAATTAGTAGAAATCTTTTGGTCACCCTTGTAATCTTATAAAAATTTCCTTTCATTGCATTATCATGTTTTTATTAATTCTATAAGGTGTTGGATTTTTCCTATCACCTTATCACACTTGTAAATAAGAAACACTTATACACTAAACAACAAGACTCAACACATATCACACGATTTCCATGAAACATGATCACACATCTCCTTAGTACCCACCATATACAACAAGATACAATGATGACTAGATGAAGGTTTTTCCGTCTACAAGTTGTTTGATGTTATATAAGTTAGTGTGAAGTTTAACAAACTAAATAACATTTTTTTTCCAACGGAAAAAAATCGTACTATTGCTATTCCATTGAATCAAATAGTACAATGATAGTATGAATATCATAGATCAAGATATCCAAATCAAAACATGTTCTCAAAAGATCATCAGCATAGATGTTATACATAATTTATAATCTCCCAACATAAGGTATTTACATCAAAAAAGAGTTTCCATCCCACAATGTATTCAAAATATCTTAAAAGAAGTGTAAATAACCCCTGTCAAGCAAACAGGCATCCAACCATTCTTCCCAAAAAAGAACCCCTTCTGGACCAGCAAAAGCTTCTTTGGAAAGTTGATCAGCTTGAGAGTTGTGAGACCTATAGATGTGTTCAAAAGAAATCTGGCTCATCATTGTAATCTCCTGTCGGGTTCGATCACACCAATATTTTAGATCAATAACATTAAGATTGAATTCCTGTAAAGCCCACTTAATTGTAACTCGAGAGTCTCCAAAGACTCTGAGATTCACCAATCCAAAAGAATTTGCCACCTTTAGACCAACCCAAAGAGCCATTACCTCAGCTTTCATATTGGAACCTCTGCCTCCATTAAGACGAAGGGAAAAGAAATGGCTATCATTGATATAGATAACCCCACCAGTCGCGCACAATCCATCCTGAGCTACCCCATCAAAGAATAAAATTGGTTGTGTGACTACAAAGGAAAATGAACTCTCCCTTACAACATTCTTACCAGTTTCCTCTTCAGGATAATTCTGTAACATCTTGAAAACAGTCTTTACACACCGCATAGGATCAGGTTTCTTGTTCTGAAAAAGCACCTCATTCCTAGTATACCATATGGCCCAAGATATAAAAATAGGGAGAAAGATTGGCTTCATGTTTCCCCTAACCCAATTGAGCAGTCCAGCTCCAAAATCCATATCTTCCCAATCATACTGCAAATTGAGTTCTTCAATAACATTATATATGTATATATAATTTTTCTTAATTTTTATATTTAGTTTTTTTCTATGTTTCTTTTTTATAATTTAAAATTGAGTTTAATGATATTTTTTAATTCAATAAATAAATATTGTGTCTATTATAATTTTGTTCATTTTTCATATTTATATTAAGCATTGTGAAATTTTTATAATTTTCTTTTACTAATTTAAAATGCACCTTTAATTTTCCATATTGTTTTCATATTGATAATTTTATAAGATGTGAAATGTATTTTTTTTGTAATTAGTACTTAATTTAGTTTTTCCCTATTAAAATAGTTCGGTTAATAATAAAGAGTTTGTTGAAATACTTTAGAGTTCAAGTTAATAATGATGAGTTTGTTGAAATAGATTAAAGTTCTAGTTTAGAGTATTTTCTTAGTTTAAAGTTTTGTTAGATTATAAATTTTTCTGTTGTTTAATTTTGGTAAATTGTTTTTTAATGTTTTCTTCATGGTTATATATATAATTTGAATATTTAAATTAGAATAAGATTGTAGAAAATATTTGTTTTTTTTAATATTAAATTGTATACATTTTTTTATATTGTTTGCATTAGTATGTTGACCATAGGGGTTCTATTGAAAGTCTTGTATAGAGTGTTTTCAAGGGACCATTTTGGGAAATTGCCTGGAAACAATTTCCTAACTCCGTATCTTGACACATGTGCCTTGTTGTAGTTGGAAACTGGGACGCCATTGCGCTAGTAATAGGTGGAGGGAAATAACTCCCAGAGAATCCCTCCCAGTACGCCCCAAGTTGGGTGGTCGACCATGTATACGCAGGGTTTTTAAAGTGGTCTAACGAGGGACCCCCCTTTGTTGACACTCTATTCATGCAACCTAGGAGTTAGGATCTCTTTCCTTGGTAGTTATAGTTTTAACCTCATCTAAACCTTAGCTACTTTAGCCACTCTCATCCAACCCATATAAATTGTAACTACTAACTTTTAGAACATCACACTTTTAAATCATACAAATTTTAACATTTGTAAGTCCTAAAATCTTTTAAACGTATATAACACCAAAATATCTTAACTACTTTAAACCATGTAACAATAACACTTAAACTTTGATCTCTTTAACTCCCCTCTTTCTCTGTCTACCTCTCTAACCCCCTGACCCGTAATCTCTATCCCTCTCTAAAACCCCAACCCCCCATCTCTCTCTTTCTCTCTCTAAAATCCTAATCGCTAAATATCCCTCTTTCTAAACCCCAACCCCCAATATATTTCTCACTTTTAACTCTCTCTCTATAAACCCCTAACCCCCAATCTCTCTCTACCCTCTCAAAACCATCAACCTCCAATTTCTCTCTCTCTCTCTCTCTCTCTACCCATAACCCATGATCTCTCTCTCTCTCTCTCTCTCTCTCTCTCTCTACCCATAACCCATGATCTCTCTCTCTCTCAACCCCTAACTGCAAAACTCTCTCTCACTCTCTCTTATCTCTCCCTCTAAACTCATAACCCCAAATCTCTCTTTCTCTTTATAAATACTCAACCCCCATTCTCTCTCTCTCTCTAAACCCTTAACCCCAAATCTCTCCCTTCCTATCTCATCCCTCTCTTTCTAAACCACTCACCTCACATGTATATCTCTCTCTAAACCTCTAACCCCTATCTCTCTCTCTCTCTAAACAATGAACCCCCAACATCTCTCTCTCTAAACCCCTAATGTCCATTCACTCTCTTTCTATATCTCTCTCTCTTTCCTTCTTTCTCTCTCTCTAAGAACCTAACACCCAACCCCACTCTCTCTAAACCCATAACCTCTCTCTCTCTCTCTCTCAACCCATAATCCCCAATATCTCTCTCTATGTATATATCTACCTATCTAAGACCCTAACCCCAATAAATATTTCTCTAAACCCTAACCCCCAATCTCTATCTTTATTTAAACACCTAAACCCCAATCTCTCTCTTTCTTTAAACACCTAAACCCCAATCTCTCTCTCTCTAAACCCCCAACCCCCAATCTCCCTCCTTCTATCTCTCTTCCTCTCAAAACCCTAACACCTAGTAGATCTCTCACTCTAACCTCCAATATCTCTCTCTAAACCACTTACCTCCAACCTCTCTCACTCTCTCTCTCTCTCTCTATATACCCCTAACCCCCATTCTCTCTCTTTTTATCTCTCTCTGAAACCCTAGCCCGTAATATCTCTCTTTTTCTCCCTCTCTCTCTAAACCCATAATATCCAATCTCTCTCCCTCTCTCTCTAAACTCCTAACCTTCAATATCTCTCTCTCTCTCTCTCTCTCTCTCTCTCTCTTTGAATCCCTAACCCTCTCTCTCTCTCTTTGAATCCCTAACCCTCTCTCTCTCTCTCTCTCTCTCTAAACCCCTAACCCCCAATCCCTCTCTCTCTCTCTAAACCCCTAACCCCTAATATCTATCTCTCTAAGCACCTAACCCCTAGTCTCTCTCTCTAAACCCCTAACCTCCAATCACTTTCTCTCTCTAAATCCCCTGATCACCAAACCCTCTCTCTTTCTCTCTCTCTGTCTCTAAACCCCTCACTTCCAATCTCTCTATTTCTCTCTAAACTACTAACCTCTCTCTCTCTCTCTCTCTCTCTCTCTCTCTCTCTCAACCCCCAACCCCCAATCTCTCTCTTTCTTTGAACCCCGAACCCCGAACCTCACTTTTTCTCTCTCTCTAAGCCACTAACCCCTAATCTCTCTCTCTCTCTCTCTCTCTCTCAAACCCATACTCAACCCACCTACCCATCTCTCTCTCTCTCAAACCCATACTCCACCCACCTACCCATCTCTCTCTCTCTATCTCTTCCCCCCCAACGACTAACCATCCATAATCTCCTGATGATATCTCTCTCCCTCTATTTCTAAACCCCTAACACCCAATATCTCCCTGACTCTCTCTACAACTAACCTCCAATCTCTCCTTCTCTAAGCCATTAACCCCCAATCTCTCTCTCTAAACCCGTAACCCCCAATTTCTCTCTCTAATCACCGAAAAACCAATCTCTCTCTCTCTCTCTCTATACCCCTAACCCCGAATATTCCTCTCTCTTTAGATCCCTGACTAGAAATTTCTCTCCTTATATATCTCTCTGTTTCTCTAAACCCCTAAAACCCAATCTCTCTCTCTCTGTCAACCCCTAAGAAACAATCTCTATAGATGTATCTCTCTAAACACCTAAGCCCTAATCTCTTTATCTCCCTCTATAAACCTTTAATTCCCAATCTCTCTCTCTCTCTCTCCCTCTCTCCCTCTCTCTAAACCCCTAACCTCCTCTCTCTCTCCATGTTAACCCCTCTCTCTCTCTCTCTCGCAAACCCCACTCCTCACCCAGCTACCCCTCACCCCTCTCTATGTCTCTCTGGCCCCCACCACTAACCATCCATTGTCCCACCATGATATCTAACTATATCTACACCCCTATCAACCCCTAATCTCTCTTTCTTTATCTTTGAAACCCTAACCCCTAACCCCTAATCTCTCTCTCTCTCTCTCTCTCTCTCTACAAACCTGTAATCTCCAATCTCTCTCTCTCTCTCTCTACAAACCTGTAATCTCCAATATCTCTCTCTCTCATTCACTATTCCTCTAAACCCCTAACCCCAATATCAATGTTTCTTTCTCTCTCTCTCTCTTAACCCCTAACACCCAATCTCTTTCTCTATCTCTCTCTAAACCCCTAGCCTTTAACATCTTTCCCTCTCTCTCTAAACTCCTCTCTTTCTATCTATCTATATAATCCTATAAACCCCAATCCCTCTCTCTCTCTCTCGATCTAAACCCCTAATCGCCAATATCTCTCTCTAAAACCCTAACCCCTAGTATCTTCTCTCGAAACCCCTTACCCACAATCTCTCTCTCTCTCTCTCTAAACCCCTAACCACCAATCCCTTTCTTTCTATCTCTCTCTCTAAACCTATAACCCCCAATCTCTCTATGCCTCTCTAAGCCCGTAAAACCCAATCTCTCTCTCTAAAACCCTAACCCCCAGTCTCTCTCTTTCTATATCTATCTCTCTATAATCACCTAACCTACAGTCTATCTCTCTTTCTCTCAACCCCTAACCCCCAATATCTATCTCTATCTCTCTAAACCCCTAAATCCAAATCTCTCTCTCCCTCTCTAAACTCCTAACTCCCAATCTCTCTCTCTCTCTTTCTCTAAACCCATAACTCTCTCTCTCTCTCTGAACCCCTAACCACCAATCTCTCTCTCTCTTCCTCTCTAAACCCCTAATCTACAATCTCTATCTATCTCCAAACACCTAACCTGCAATATCTCTCTCTCTAAAACCCTACTCTCTCTTTCTGTATAAATCACTAATCTCCAATCTCTCTCTCTAAACCCCTAACCACCAATATCTCTCTTTCTCTCTTTTTCTCTCTCTCTCTAAACCACTAAGCCCCTATCTCGCTATCTTTCTTTAATCCCCTAACCCCTAATATTTCTCTCTCTCTCTCTCTCTAAACCCCTAACCTCTAATATCTCTATCTCACTCTCTCTCTAAACCCCTAACCTTCAATCTCTCCCTCTGTCTCTCTCTCTCTAAACCCCTAACCCCAATCTCTCTCTCTCTCTCCCAAAACTGGCACTCCTAACCCATCATCCCCTCACCACCTTTTATTTCTATCTCCCCACCACTACTAACCATCCATACTCCCCCCGTGATCTCTCTCTATATCTAAACGCCTATTGACCCCCAATCTCTCTCTCTCTCTCTCTCTCTCTCTCTCTCTCTCTCTCTCTCTCTCTATGTCACTAACATCCGATATCTCTTTCTAAAAGCCTAACATTCACTCTCTCTCTCTCTAAACCTCTAACCCACAATCTCCATCTCTCTCGCTAAGAATCTAACACCCAATCGATCTCTCTCTCTCTAACCTCCAATTTCTATCTCTCTCTAAGCCCCTTACCGGTAATCTCTCTTTATCTCTTTCTCCCTCTCTAAAACCTGAACGCCTAACCCCCAATGTCTCTCTCTCTCTCTCTCTCTCTCTCTCTCTCTTTGTAAATCCCTAACCTCCAATATCTCTCTCTCTCTGAAACTCCCCCCCTCTACATGTCTCTATCTAGACCTATAACCCCCAATCTCTCTCTCTCTATCTCTCTCTAAACCCCTAACCCTCTTTCTCTCTCCCAAACCTTAACCCCCAATCTCCCTCTCTCTCTCTGTCTCAACCCCTAAACCTCAATCTTTCTATCTCTCTCTTTCTATCCCTCTCTATCTCTCTCTAAACCCCTAATCCCTAATATCCCACTCTCTCTAATCCCACAACCCCGATCTCTCTCTCTCTCTCTCTCTCTCTCTCTCTAAAAACCCCCAATATGTCTCTCTAAACCAATAATCCCCAATCTCTCTCTCTAAACCCCTAACCTCTAATCTCTCTCTTGAAACCCCTAACTACCAATCTCTTTCTCTCTAGACCCTTAAAATCCAATCTCTCTCTCTCAACCTGTAAACCCCAATATCTCTCTCTCTCTAAACCCCTAATCCTCAATCTCTCTATCTAAACCACTAATCACTGGTCTCTCTCTTGCTAAACCAGAAACCCTCAATATCTCTCTCTCTCTCTAAACCCCTAACCACCAATCTCTTTCTTTTTATCTCCCTCTCTCTAAACCCTAACCCTGAATTTCTCTCTCTTTCTCTCTCTCTCTCTCACAACCCCTAACCCCCCCTCTCTATTTCTACCCCCCCTCTCTATTTCTACCCAAACACCCCACTCCTCAACCACCTACTCCTCCCCCCTCTCTATATCTTTCTCCACCCACCGCTAACCATCAGTAATCCCCCTGTGATCTCTCTCTCTATCTCTAAACCCTAATCGACCATGAACCTCTCGCTCTCTCTCTAAACTCCTACCCCTAACCTCCAATTTGTGTCTCTGTAAACCCCTTATCCCGAATATCTCTTTCTCTATATATCTCTAAACCACTAAGATGAAATATTTCTCTCTCTCTCTCTCTAAACCCCTAACCCTAACCTATAACCCCCAATCTCTCTCGCTCTCTCTCTAAACCCGTGACACCCAATCTAACTCTCTCTTTCTAAACCCCCGACCTCCAATATCTCTCACTCCCTCTCTATCTCCATATATCTAAACCTCTAACTGCAAATATCCCTCGCTATCTCTCTATCTATCTATCCAAACCCCTTGTCCTCAATCTCTCTCTCTAGACCCCTAATGCCTGACCTATCTCTCTCTCTAAGACCCTAACCTCCAATATCTCTCCATCTCTCTCTTTCTCTCTATTTATCTAAACCTCTAACCACCAATCTCTCTCTCTCTCTCTGTGTCCAAATCCCTAGTCCTAAATCTCTCTCTCTCTAAACCCCTAACCCCTAATGCCATTCTCTCTAAACCCCTTACCCCTAGCCTCTCTCTTTATCTAAACCCCTAACCGACAATCACTCCCCTTTTCTCCCTCTCTCTCTAAACCCCTAACCCCATATCTATCTATCTCTCTCTAAGCCTCTAACCCCAAATCTCAATCTCAATCTCTCTCTCTCTCTCTCTCTCTCTCTCTCTCTCTCTCTCTCTCCTCCCCTTACCTAAGCCCCTAAACCACAGTCTCTCTCTCTCTCTCTCTCTCTAACCTCCAATCTCCCTCTCTAAACCCCTTACCCCCAATCTCTCTCTTTTTCTCTTTTTCTCTCTTTCTCTAAATCACTAGCCCCCAACATCTCTCTCTCTCTCTCTCTAAACCTCCAATTTCTCTCTTTAAATGTCCCTCTTTCTCTCTATTTATAGCTCTATCCTTGAATCCCTCTCTCTCTCTCTCTCCCTCTCTCTTCAAACCCTCACTCCTCATCCACCTACCCTTCCCCCCATATATGTCTCTCCCCCTGACCACTAAAAATCCATACTCCCACCATTATCTCTCTCTTTCTCTAAACCCCGATTAATGACAAATCTCTCTCTCTCTCTCTCTCTCTCTCTCTCTCTCTCTCTCTCTCTCTAAACCCCCAACCCACAATCTCTCTAAAACCTAACCAGAATTCTCTCTCTCCCTCTAAAACCATATCCTCCAATATTTATCTCTCTCTAAACCCCTAATCCACAATCTCCCTCATATCTCTCTCTCTCTCTCAAAACCACTCACACCCAATAGATCTCTCACTCCAACCTGTATTCTCTCTCTCTAAAGCAATTAACGACAACCTCTCTCTCTTTCTCTCTCTCTCTCTCTAAACCCCTAACACCCAATCTCTCTCTCTCTCTAAACCCCTAACCCCCAATATCTCTCTTTCTCTCTCTCTCTAAACCCCTAACCTATAATCTCTCTCTTTCTCTCATTCTCTCTCTAAACCCATAATCCCGAATTTCTCTCCCTCTCTCTCTAAACTCATAATCTCCAATCTCTCTCTCTCTCTCTAAATCCCTAACCCCCAATCTTTCTCTCTCTCTAAAGAACTAACCCCCAATCTATCTTTCTCTCTCTCTAAAGAACTAACCCCAATCTATCTTTCTCTCTAAACCTCTAACCCCCAATATCTCTCTCTCTCTAAATCCCTAACCCCCAATCTCTCTCTCTCTAAAACCCTAACCTCCAGTCTCCCTCTCTAAACCCTTAACCTCCAATTTCTCTCTCTTTCTCTCTCTCTAAATACCCTGACCACCAAACCCTCTCTCTATCTCTCTCTCTAAACCCCTAACCTCCAATCACTCTCTCTATCTATAAACTACTAACCTCAATCTCTCTCTCTCTCTAACTCTCTCTCTATCTAAGCCCCCAACCCCTAATATCTCTCTTTCTTTGAACCCCCAACCACCTTTCTCTCTCTCTCTAAATTCCTAACACCCAATCTCTCTCTCTCTCTCTCTCTCTCTCTCTCTCTCAAAGCCCTTAACACCCAACCTCTCTTTCTTTCTCTCTCTCTCTCCGTCTCTCTCTCTCTAAGCCACTAACCCCTAATCACTCTCTCTCTCTCTCTCTCTCTCTCCCCTAAAACCCTGACTCTACACCCACCTACCCATCCCACCCTCTCTATCTCTCCCCCCAATGACTAACCATCCATACTCCCCCCCATGATCTCTCTCTCTCTAAACCCCTATTAACCCCTAGTCTCTCTCTCTCTCTCTCTCTCTCTCTCTCTCTCTCTCTAAACCGCTAACCCCCAATCTGTCCCTCACTCTCTATGCACCTAACCTCCAATCTCTCTCTCTTAACCCCCAACCTCCTATCTCTCTCTCTCTCTTAACTCCCGACCTCCAATCTCTCCCTCTAGACCCCTTACCTTCAATCTCTCACTATCTCTAAACCATTAACCCCCAATATAATCCTCTCTAAAGCCCTAACCCTCAATTTCTCTCTCTAAAACCCTAAAAACCAATCTCTCTCTCTCTCTCTATATATATATATATATATATCCATAACCCCCAATATTTATCTCTCTCTCTAAAGCCCTAACCACCAATTTCTCTCTTTATATATCTCTCTATTTCTCTAAACTTGTAACACCCAATCTCTCTCTCTCTCTCTCAACACTTAACAAACAATCTCTATATATGTCTCTCTCTAAACACCTAACCCCTAATATCTCTCTTCCTCTAAAAAACCCTAACCCCTAATCTCTCTCTCTCTCTAAACCTATAACCTTCTCTCTCTCTCTCTCTCTCTCTCTATCTCTCTCTCTCAAAAACCCCACTCCTCACCAAGCTACCCCTCCCCCCTCTCTATGTCTCTTTTCGCCCCACCACTAACCATCCATACTGCCCCCATGATATCTAACTATATCTAAACCCCTAATCTCTCTTTCTCTATCTCTGAAACCCTAACCCCTAATATCTCTCTCTCTAAACCCATAACCTCCATTCTCTCTCTCTCTCTCTCTCTCTCTCTCTACAAACGCCTAACCTCCAATCTCTCTCTCTCTCACATTCACTCTTTCTCTAAACTCCTAACCTCAATATCAATCTTTCTATCTCTATCTCTCTAAACCCCTAACACCCAATCTCTCTCTCTCTCCCCATAACCCTCAATCTCTCTCTTGCTCTCTCATTCTCTAAACTAATAACCTTAAATCTATCCCCCTCTCTATCTAAACCCCCAACCCCTGAACCCTAACCCCTAATGTCTCTCTCTCTAAACCCCTAGCCTTCAATATCTCCCCCTCTCTCTCTAAACCCCTAGCCTTCAGTATATCTCCCTCTCTCTCTAAACCCCTCTCTTTCTATCTATCTATATAAGTCTCTAACCCCCCATCCCTCTCTCTCTCTATATATCTATATAAATCCCTAATCCCTAATCTCTCTCTCCAAACCCCTAACCTCTAATATTTATCTCTCTAAACTCCTTACCTCTAATCTATGTCTCTCTCTAAACCCCTAACTACCAATCTCTTTCTCTCTAGACACCTAACCTCCAATATCTCTCTCTCTCCCTCTTTCTAAACCCCTAAAACCCAATCTCTCTCTCTCTCTCTCTCTCTCTCAAAACCCCTAAAACCCAATCTCTCTCTCTAAAACACTAATCATTGGTCTCTCTTTATCTAAACCCCCAATCTCTCTCTCTATAAACCCATAACCACCAATCTCTCTCTCTCTAAATCCTAACCTCCATTCTCCCTCTCTAAACCCCTAACCTCACCCCCCCTCTCTCTCTCTACCCGAACCCCCCACTACTCACCCATTTACTCCTCTCCCTCTCTATATCTTTCTCCCCCCACTGCTGACCATCAATAATCCCTCAATGATCTCTCTCTATCTCTAAACCCTAATCGACCCCCAATCTCTCTCTCTCTCTCTCCTCCCTAAACCCCTAACCCCCAATCTCTCTCTCTATAAACCCCTAACTTGCAATATATATATATATATATATATAATCCCCTAACCTCCAATATCTCTCGCTCTAAACACTTAACCCCCAATTTGTCCCCACCTCTCTCTCTCTCTCACTAAACCCCTAACCCCCAATATCTTTCTCTATCTAAACCACTAACCCCCATTCCCTTTCTCTCTCTCTCTCTCTCTAAACCCCTAACCCCCAATATCACTTTAAACCCTTAACCCCCAATCTCTCTCTCTCTCAACCCCTAAATCCCAACATCTCTCTCTCTCTCTCTAAACCCCTAATCCCCAATCTCTATCTCTCTCTTTCTAAAACCCGAACCCCCAATATCCCCCTCTCTTAACTCGTAACCCCCAATCTCTCTCTCTCTCTAAACCCCTAACCTCCAATCTCTCTCTCTCTCTAAATCCCTAACCTCCAATGTTTTTCTCTCTAAACCCCTAACCTTCAATATCTCTCTCTATATCTCTCTCTAAACCCCTAACATCCAATCTCTCACTCTAACCCTCTAACCCCTAATATATATATATATATATATATATATATATATATATATCTCCCTCTCACTCTAAACCCCTAACCCCCAATATGTCTTTCTAAACCCATCACCATTAATTTATCTCTTTATCAACCCCTAATTCCATTCTCTCTCTCTCTCTCTCTCTCTCTCTCCCCCCCCCAAACCCCTAGCCATCAATGTCTCTCTCTCTCTAAAACCCTAACCCCGAATCTCTCTATCTCTCTATAAACACTTAACCCCCAATATATCTCTCTATCTAAACTGTTAACCCCCATTCTCTCTCTCTATCTCCAAACCCCTGACCTCCAATCTCTCTCTCTCTCTCTCTCTCTCTCTCTCTCTCTCTCTCTCTCTCCAAATCCCCACTCCTCACCCCTTCTCCCTTTTCTATCTCTCTCTCACCCCCACCACTAACCATCCATACACCCTCGATGATATTTAAATATATCTAAACCCCTATTAACCCCGAATATATCTCTCTATCTCTCAACCCCTAACCTCCAATATCTCTCTCAATCTCTCTTACTAAACCCCTTACTCCCATTCTCCTGTTAAATTTTGAGCATTAATTCATTATACTCTAGGATCTTTGCTGAGAGAATAACATATACAGTATATCAATGCATAACAATCACAATATGACAAGGATCACAAGAATCAAAAGCATAAGAGACAAGAGACATAGAGTTTCCGTGGGGAAAACCCTAAGGTGAAAAACCCCACAACTTCCTCAGAGATAGAGAGAGCAATGGCTCAACCAAAAATACAACCAAATAACACTGAGATAGTCTCCTAGCAGATGATCCTCCTCTTCCTCACTAGTGCGCCACTTCTGAGAGTGAGAGTGAGTTACTTTTCCGAGTGAGTAAAATAGAGATCTCCTATCTCTATTTATACTCACCTTTTTTCCAGTGACCTTATGGGGCCGACTTGTCTACTTAGATACATCCACATTATATTATATATAATTCCGAGCCGACCCCAAATGGTGGTCTAATAACCCATCGGCAAGTACACACACTTGCGACACTTGTCAATCCACATGATGACACTTCCTTATAGAGGAATAACACATCTCTTATAAGGGTACAATAAATATATATATAAAATACACAGATGAAATACATTCCGAAGTTACATATACATCAACACTCCCTCTTAACTAGGAAGGTATTTCTCGACACAGATCTGCTAGACAAGTCTTCTTCTCTGGATCATCGTCATCATCATCATCACTACTGCTGCTATCTCAACCAATCTCTGACTCTACTCGTCATAGGAAGTTCTACAGAGCCAGTCCTTTTTCATACTAGATGTAGGCCCACCACCTGTAGGTCTTCATCATCACTGGCCATACTGTGGAAATCTCAGAACTTATTACGTGCATCACAAAACCTTAAAAGAGTCTCTTGACTAGCAAGAACCCTAAAGAGCATCTGAAGCCTTTTTCATCCTGTCCAGATCTCCAGGACTTATTACATGTGACCCCACCACAAAACCTCGAAAGAGAATCCCAGGACTGATTACGAGCACAAGGCTCAACCTATCGGATCTCCCAGGGCACAAATTACATGTGGTCACCACAAAACCTCGAAAGAGCATCCCAGAACTGATTACGAGCACACAGCTCAACCTATTGGATCTCCCAGGGCACAAATTGCATGTGGTCATGGCAAAACCTCGAAAGAGCATCCCAGTACTGATTACGAGCACACAGCTCAACCTATCGGATCTCCTAGGGCACAAATTACATGCCATAGGACAAAACCTCGAAAGAGCATCTGCCAGATATCCCAGGGCACAAATTACATGCCATAGGAAAAACCTCGAAAGACTATCTGCAGATCTCCCAGGGCACAAATTATATGTCCTCCCAAGCAAAACCTCGAAAGAGCATTTTCCATATGTCCCAGGGCACCGAATTACATGCCATAGGAAAAACCTCGAAAGACCATCTGCAAATCTCCCAGGGCACAAATTACATGCTTATCTACACAACCTGTTCCACGACCACAGAGTATCAACCTGATACTCACCATACATCATCCTGATGTACACATGATCACCCTGATCATCATCACTGCAGCATCCTGCTGCATATCATCTGGAGAAGCTCATCATCCACGATCATCCTGATCATACAATGCATCCATCTGATGCATACCAAGTATCTACTTGATACATATCATCATACACAGTGTATCCACCTGATACATAGATACATGATCCACACAATGTATCCATCAACATACATGATCTACCTGATCATACCTGATACATATCAATATACATGATCTACCTGATCATACAATGTATCCACCTGATACATACACAGATACATGGTCCAAGCATCCAACATGATGCATATACATAATACATACAAATGATCCATCCGATCATATCCAGCATCCAACATGATGCATACATACATATAAAAATGATCCAACCGATCATATCCAGCATCCAACATGATGCATACATACATACATAAAAATGATCCAACCGATCATATACAACAAAAACCAGAACATCATCCTGATGCTCATCATCCAGCGCTTATATCCACAGCCATGTGAAGGATCCTCCTTCCAACATGCTTGGAATGGCTTCAGCAAATGTGTCTATCACTTCTTCCTCGAAGTGTCCTCGATCTGAAGAACGCCAAGCCTCTCTCTGAAGTACTCAAACTTCACCCTGGCTAGTGGCTTCGTCAGCACATCTGCAATCTGCTCATCCGTCGCAACATACAAGAGCTTCACAGCTCCTCTCTGCACCATATCCCTGATATAGTGACATTTGATCTCTATGTGTTTCAACCTGTCATGAAACACTGGGTTCTCGGATAGCTTAACACAACTTTGGTTATCACAGAAGATACTCGTAGCATCCAACAGGAGATCAAATAACTCAGACAGTAGCTTCCGTAGCCATACTGCCTCACAACTAGCTGAACAGGCTGCAACATACTCTGCCTCAGCTGTACTCAGTGCTACGCAGGACTGCTTCCTACTAAACCAAGAGATCACACCTGATCCCATACTGAAGTAGCACCCATATGTGCTCTTCCTATCTGCAGCACTGCCAGCCCAATCTGAATCAACATAACCCTGCAGGTTAAACTTTTGATTTGCTTCATACTTGAGCCCATAATCCACTGTACCCTTCAGGTACCTCAGAACATGCTTTACAGCAACCAGGTGAACACTCCTCGGATCCGTCAGGAACTGGCTAATTGTGTTCACAGCAAAGCAAATGTCTGGTCTCGTGTTCGTCAGGTACATCAAGGACCCAATCATCTGATGATACATAGAGACATCAACTGGCTCAGATGAAGCATCACATAGAAGCTTCAGATTCGATTCCATAGGTGTGGCCATGGCCTTGCAATCCATCATCCCAAATCTCTTCAGGATATCTACTGTGTACTTCCCTTGACCAAGGAAGATCCCACCTGTACTCTGCCACACCTCCATACCTAAGAAATAGTGCATCATTCCCAAATCTTTCATATCGAATTCAGCAGCAAGCTTTCTCTTAGTATCTGCAATCAGTCTGTCATCTCCTGTTACAAATAAGTCATCCACATACAAGAGTAGAATCACAGGATTCCCTTCCTCAACCTTGTAGTAAAGGTTGGAATCCGCTTTACTCTTGGTAAAGCCCAAACTAGATAGGAAACTTTCCATCCTACCATACCAAGTTCTGGGAGTTTGTTTCAATCCATATAAGGCTTTCTTCAATCTGCACACATATGACTCCCTGTCATGTATTTCAAAACCGAGTGGCTGCTCCACATATACTTCCTCTTCAACTACTCCATTCAAGAAAGCAGTCTTGACATCCATCTGGTGTATTTTCCATTTCATAGCTGCAGCCAGGGCAAGTACTATTCTTATGGAAGTATACCTGGCTACAGGTGCAAAAGTTTCTTCATAATCTATTCCCTCTTTCTGAGAGAAGCCACGAGCTACGAATCTTGCGTTGTATTTCTCTACACTGCCATCTGTAGCATGCTTGATTTTGAAGATCCATTTAGAAGTCACAACAAACTTCTCTTTAGGTCTTGGGACAACATCCCAAACATCATTCTTCATTATTGATTGGTATTCCTCAACCATGGCATCCTTCCATTCTTTCTTTTCCGCTGCTTCTTCATAACTGGAAGGCTCTTTGTTCATAATGTCACAGAGTAAAGCAACATAGTTGGTATGTGATCTAGTTCTCTTCTTTGCTTTGTGTTCTTCTTTTGGAATACCAAATATTTCTGCATCTTGAATGAGCTCTCTAGCCCATGCAGGTTTCCTCTTGTGAGAGTTATTTTCACGGAGTGGATCTACAGGTTCTTGCGGATCTTCAAACTCACGAACAACTTCTGGAACTACTTCAGTCATGGTAGTGTCTTGAAATCTAGTTTCATTAGGTTCTTCATAAACTTCAATAGGTGCCTTCATTGATTTGATGAATGTTGAGTTTTCATCAAATGTTACATCCTTGTTGACATCAATCTTCTTGTACCCTGGAAAGTATATTCTGTAAGCCTTCAATCTTTCACTGTAACCCACAAAGATACCCTTATTTCCTGAAGGATCTAGTTTAGTCCTCTTTTCCTTTAGGACATGAGTATATACTGGACAACCAAATATTCTGAGATGGCTGACTTCAGGTTTCTTACCAGAAAAGACTTCTTCTGGTGTCTTGTTGTCCAATATCTTGTGGGGTGTTCTGTTTTGCACATATACAGCTATTCTAGCTGCTTCTGCCCATAGATGCATAGGTAGATCCTGGTCATGCAACATTGCCCTTGATGCTTCTATGATAGTTCTGTTCTTCCTTTCTGCAACTCCATTCTGTTGAGGATTATAACGAGTAGTCAACTCCCTCTTAATCCCTGAATCATTGCAAAGCTTCTTGAAGTCACCTGAGGTGAATTCTCCACCATTGTCAGATCTGAATGTTTTGATCTTCTTGTCAGTTTGGTTCTCCATCAAGGTTTTGAATTCCTTGAACTTATCAAACACCTCATCTTTTTTCTTCAAGAAGTATACCCAAGTTTTCCTGGAGAAGTCATCAATAAATGAGGCATAGTAAACATACCCACTTAGAGAACTTGATGACATAGGACCACATACATCTGAGTGAATGATTTCCAGGATGTCTTTTGCCTTGCTTTCACTGCTTGGGAAAGCCTTCTTAATGTTCTTACCCTTTGCACATCCTTTGCAAACACCTTCTTGTTTGGTCTTGATTTCAGGAAGACCTTCTACTGCCTTGCTTGTAATTGGAAGTGCTCTATAGTGCATATGAGCAAGTCTTCTATGCCAAAGTTCACTTGGCTCCATGGATTCATGTACCATGGCATGTTCAGGTTGTCCCTTCAATTTATACAAACCTCCCTCTTGCTCTCCAATCACTACTGCATCATCTATGTTCTTTCCCTTTGGCCACATTAGGACTTGGCCATCCACAAATGCAACCCTCATACCTTTTGCATCCAATGCAGAGATGGAGAGTAAGTTCTTCTTGAGCCCAGGTACATAAAGGACTTCTTTCATCTTCAAAGATTTTCCAGAATCTAGGTTGTAGGAGGCTTCACCACTTCCTTTGATTGGGTATTGATAATCATCCCCAAGTTTCACCTTATGGGGTGATTCATGTTCAGAAAGATTCACAAAAGATTCCTTGAACCTAGTCATGTGTTTGGAAGCCCCACTATCAATCAACCAATCATTACAACCATGGGATATTGTACCTGTGAGAGCAGAAATTAGAACATATTCTTCTTCATTTGATGAGTCATCATCACTACTACTTTCTGCCCTAGCTTTCTTCTTTGGAGGTTCATCATCTTCGGCAGCATGAGCATGATATCTTCTTTTGTGATTCTTCTTCTTCTTGTTGAAGTTGTTGTTGTTTTCTTTCTTCTTCTTGGGACAATCTGAAGCAAAGTGCCCCTTCTCATTGCAATTGAAGCATCTGAGATCTTTCTTATCTTTATGATAATGGTGGTGAGAGGATATTCTATTATGAGATGATTCCTTCTTGGACTTGCCTTTCCTGGTATGTACTGTGAGAGCTTGATCTTCATTTCCCATCTTTTCTTCTCGGGCCACAAGCCTAGCTTCTTCTTGAGAGCATTCTTCCTGCAATCTGTTGAAGGAGATCAACTTCTTTCTTGCACAAATCCCTTGGATAAAGGAATCCCATGACCTGGGTAGGCCATTTAGAGTGGCCATCACCACTTCACCATTCTCCACCATTTCATCCACTGCTTCTAGTTGTTCCTTGATCTGGGAGACTCTTGAAAAGTAAGATTGAATGGTTTCTCCATTCTGAAACTTTACTCCTTTCAATTGGTTCCGCAGGGTCATCTTCCTATTTATGTTCTTCCCTTCAAATAGCTTGGTCAAAGAGTCAAACATCTCCTTGGGAATCTTCAGAGAAGACACATGGGGAATGAGATGGTCTTTGATAGAATCAGCAATGATTCTCTTTGCCTTGACCAAGTTCTTCTTATGCAATACCTTGGCCTCTTCATCCTCTGGGATAGGGATGTCTTCTTTCACATATGAGTCCAACTCATTCTCTTCCAGGATTAGACCAATTCTATACTTCCAGGCTCGGAAGTTATCAGCCCCTTCAAGCTTATCCTCAAGCTTGGTGTGGAGAGACATCTTAAAGAGTACTTCAAATGGAAATAGAAAATATTTAGGTCTTACCACTTGGAATGCTGAAAACTGGATCTGGTCCCGGATTAGGGTTTGCCAGAGAAACCCTAAAACTTCAAAATGTGAATTTTAAATTTCTGAAAGGATAGAAAGATGCGCTTTGATGAGCTGATCAGCCTGGTGTATTCAGAATTTGAGATCAACAAAGTCTTGCCCTTCAGAATTTCCTTTTTGTCCTCCCGGGTTTACTAGAGAGAGCCCTGAATTAGGGTTTGAGTTTCCCGGAGATCTACCCAGCCAAAAATATCGATCCAAAGCTCTAACCTTCGATTTTTGCAAGGAGCTTCCAGCTGTGTCTTCAGATTCCAGAAATTCCTATTTTTGTGGAAACCCTAATTTTTAGGGCCAAATCTGAAAATGCTCGGAACTGAATTCTGATTGGATAGATAGATGCGCCCTGATGAGTAGAGTCAATCTACTATACTGATTTTCAAAAATCTGTGGAGAGAAACCCAATAAACAAGAAACTCAAGCTTCCGTCACTACAAAATGTCTTATTCTCAGGTTAGCTCTGATACCATGTTAAATTTTGAGCATTAATTCATTATACTCTGGGATCTTTGCTGAGAGAATAACATATACAGTATATCAATGCATAACAATCACAATATGACAAGCATCACAAGAATCAAAAGCATAAGAGACAAGAGACACAGAGTTTCCGTGGGGAAAACCCTAAGGCGAAAAACCCCACAACTTCCTCAGAGATAGAGAGAGAAATGGCTCAACCAAGAATACAACCAAATAACACTGAGATAGTCTCCTAGCAGATGATCCTCCTCTTCCTCACTAGTGCGCCACTTCTGAGAGTGAGAGTGAGTTACTTTTTCGAGTGAGTAAAATAGAGATCTCCTATCTCTATTTATACTCACCTTTTTTCCCAGTGACCTTATGGGGCCGACTTGTCTACTTAGATACATCCACATTATATTATATATAATTCCGGGCCGACCCCAAATGGTGGTCTAATAACCCATCGGCAAGTACACACACTTGCGACACTTGTCAATCCACATGACGACACTTCCTTATAGAGGAATAACACATCTTTTATAAGGGTACAATAAATATATATATAAAATACACAGATTAAATACATTCCAAAGTTACATATACATCAACATCTCCATCTTTCTATCTCTCTCTCTCTCTAAACCCCTAACACCCAATCGATCACTCTTTAACCTCCAATATCTATCTCTCTCTCTCTCTCTAAATACCTAACCTACAATATCTCTCTATCTATCTATCAAAAACCTTATTCCAAAATATCTCTCTCTCTCTCCCTCTCTCACAACTAAACCCCTATCTCTGTATCTCTCTCTAAGATTCTAATCCCTAATCTCTCTCTCTTTAAACCCCTAACCCTCAATCTCTGCGTTTCTATCTTTCCCTCTCTCTCTATGAAACCATAATCCCCAATCCCTCTCTCTCTCTAAACCCCTAACCCCCAATTTTTGTCTCTATAAACCCCCAACCCCCAACCCCCAATCTCTCTCTCTCTGTAAACCCCAAACCCCTAATCTTCCCCTTTCACTTCCTCTCTCCCTTTCTAAACACCTAACCTTCAATCACTCTCTTTCTCTCTAAACCCCTAAACCCTCACCTCAAATCACTCTCTCTCTCTCTAAACCCTTAACCCATAACCCCCAATCTCTCTCTCTCATAAATACACATTCTCTCTCTAAAACACTAACCCCCAACTTCTCTCTCTCTCTCTCTCTCTCTCTCTCTCTCTCTCAAAAACCACACTCCTAACCCACCCTCCCCTCCCCCCCCATCTATGTCTCTCCTCCCACACTACTAATCATTTGTAGTCCCCCCATGATCTCTCTTTATCTCTAAACTACTATTAACCCCCAAACTCTCTCTCTCTCTCTCTCTCTCTCTCTCTCTCTCTAACCCTAAACAAAAATCTATCTCTCTAAACCCATAAAATCCAATATCTCTCTCTATCTCTGAACCCATAACCTCAAACATCTCTTTCTCTCTCTCTAAACCCTTAATCCCAAATATCCATATTTCTATCTCTTTTTCTCTAAACCCCTAACACCCTCTCTCTCTCTCTCCCTCTCTCTCAACCCCTTACCCCCAATCTTCCTCTTTCTCTATTTTATCTCAACCCCTAATCCCTAATCTCTCTCTCTTTCTCTAAACCCCTAACCTCCAATATATTTCTCTCTAACCCCCCCTCTCTCACTCTATTTAGACCTATAACCCACAATCTCTCTCTCTCTCTCTCTCTCTCTCTCTCTCTCTCTCTAAATCGGTAACACCCAATCTTTCTCTTCCTCTAAACCCTTAAACACCAGTGTTTCTCTCTAAAATCCTAACCATGAATCTCTCTATAAACCCCTAACCTTGACTCTCTCTCTCTCAATCATTAACCCCCAATATCTCTCTATCTCTATCTAAACCCCTAACCTCTATCTCTATCTAAACCCCTAACCTCTAATCTGTCTCTCTAAACCTCTAACCATCAATATCTTTCAGTAGAAACCCAAAAACATATATTCTCTCTCTCTAAAACCTTAACCTCCAATCTCCCTTGCTCTATCGCTCTCAACCCCTAAACCCCAATCTCTCTATCTCTCTCTTTCTCTCCCCCGCTCTCTCTCTCTCTAAATCCCTAATACCCAATCACTCACTTTCTCTGAGACCATAACCCCTGATCTCTCTCTCTCTCCCTCTCTCTCTCTCTAAATCCCTAACCCCTAATATTTCTCTCTCTAAACCCCTTACCTCCAATCTCTCTCTCTCTCTTTCTCTCTCTCTCTCTCTAAATCCTTAACTGCCAATCGCTCTCTCTAGACTCCTAACCTCCCGTCTCTCTCTCTCTCTCTAAACCCATAAACCCCAATCTTTCTCTCTCTCTCTAAACCCATAACCCCCAATCTCTCTCTCTCTCTCTCTCTAAACCCTTAAACCCCAATCTCTCTCTCTCTCTCTCTCTAAACCCTTAAACCCCAATCGCTCTCTCTCTCTCTCTCTAAACCCTTAAACCCCAATCCCTCTCTCTCTCTCTCTCTCTCTTTGAAACCCTAACCACAAATCTATCTCTCTGTAAACCCCTACCCCCATTCTCTTTCTGTAAACCCCTAACCATAAATCTCTCTCTCGAAGCTACTAACCCCCGACTCTATTCTCTCTCTTTGAACCCTTAACCCCCGATATCTCTTTCTCTCTCTAATCCTGAAATCCCTAATATTTCCCTATCTTTCCATTGCTCTCTCTCAACCCCTAACCTCCATTCTCTCTCTTTCTCTATCTCCCTCTAAACCCCTAACCCATAATCTCTATCTCTCTCTCTTTCAACCCCTAATCCCCAATCTCTCTCTCTTTGTGTCTCTATAAAATCCTAACCCCTAATCTCTCTCTCTCTCCCTCTCTAAACCACTAACCCTCTCTCTCTCTCTCTCTCTCTCTCTCTCTCTCTAAACCCCTAATCCCCAATCTATCTCTCACTCTGTAAACCCCTAACCATAAATCTCTCTCTATCTTTCTAAACCCCAAACTTCCCATCTCTATGTATCTCCAAACCCCTAAACTACAATACCTCTCCCAATATAAACCACTAACCCTAATATCTCCCTCTCTAAATCCCTAACCTCCAATCTCTCTCTCTCTAAACCCCTAATCACCAATCTCTCTTTCTCTCTATCTCTCTCTCTCTCTCAAACCCTAACTCCCAATTTATCTCTCTCTCTATATATATATCTCCCTCCCTCTCCTTTTAACCCCAATTTCTAACCATCCATACACCATACACCCCCCGTATATTAATCTCTATCTCTCTCTCTCTCTCAAACCCTAACTCCCAATTTATCTCTCTCTCTCTATATATATATATCTCCCTCCCTCTCCCTCTAACCCCCATTGATAACCATCCATACTCCCCCCGTAATCTCTTCCTGTCTATAAAACCCTATCAAATCCCAATCTCACTCACTCTCCCTCTAAACCCCTAACCACCAATCTCTCTCTCTCTCTCTAAACCCCTAACATCGAATATCTGTCTCTCTCTCAACCCCTAACCCCCAATATCCCTTATCTCCCTCTCTCTCTCTTTGTCGCTAAGCCCATAACACCCAATCGATCTCTCTCTAACCTCTAATCTCTCTCTCTAAACCCCTTACCCCAATATTTCCCTTTCTCTCTCTTTCTCTAAACCACTAAAACCCAATCTCTCTCTCTGTAAACCCCTAACCCCAATCTCTCACTCTCTCTAAACCCCTAATCCCTAATCTATCTCTTTCTATCTAAATCCCTAACCTCTAATATCTCTCCCTCTCTCTATATATCTAAACCTCAAACCCCCAATATATCTCTATCTATTTATCTATCCAAACCCTTAGTCCTTAATCTCTCTCTCTAAACCCCTAAACCCTAATCTCTTTCTATCAAACCCATTACCCCCAGTCTCTCTCTCTAAACACCTAATCCCTAATATATATATCTCTCTCTGAGCCTCTAACCATCAATATCTCTCTCTCTCTCTAAGACCCTTACCCTAGTCTCTATCTCTCTAAACCCCTAAACCCCAATCTCTCTCTCTCTCTCTCTATCTAAATCCTTAATCCCCAATCTCTCTCTCTCTAAATACCTAACCACCGACATCTCTCTCTCTCTCTCTAAACCCTAAAACTATGATATTTTTCTCTCCCTCTCTAAACATCTAACTGTCATTCTATCTCTCTCTAAACCACTAACACCCAATCTCTCTTGCTCTTTAAAACCCTAATTCCAAATCTCTCTTTCTCTCACTCTCTCTATCAAAATCCCCAAACACTAATCTCTCTCTCCCTCTTTAAATCCCTAATCCCCAATCTTTCTCTCTCTCTCTCTCTCTCTCTCACCCTAATAACCAATCTCTCTTTCTCTCTAAACCATTAACCTCTAATATCTCTCCCTCTCCCTCTCTCTCTAATCCACTAGGCATTGATCTCTCTCTTTAAACCCTTAACCTTGAATCTCTCTAAATCCTTAACCGCTAGTCTCTCTTTCTAAACCGCTAACCCCCAATCTCTCAATTTCTCTCTCTCTCTCTCTCTCTCTCTCTCTCTCTCTCTAAACCCCTAACCTCCAATCTCTCTCTCTCTCTCTAAACCACTAACCTCCAATCTCTCTCTCTATCTCCCTCCCCAAACTCCCACTCCTCACTCACCTACCCTTCCACCCTCTTTATGTGTCACTCCCCACCACCATTAACCATATTCCACACTGCCCAGTGATCTTTATCTATCTCTAAACCCCTATTAAGCCCCAATTTCTATCATCTCTCTCTCTAAACCGCTAACTCTCAATCTCTCTCTCTCTCTCTAAATCTCTAACATTCAATATCTCTCTAGAAACCACTAACCTCCAATCTCTCTCCCTCTCTCACACACTCTCTCTCTAAAACCCTAACCCACAATCACCCTATTTCTCTCTCTCTCTCTCTCTCTCTAAACGCCTAACACCCAATCAATATCTGAGTCTCTCTCTCTCTCTAATATCCAATACCTCTATCTCTAAACTGCTTACCCCCAACCCCTAACCTCTAACCCTCAATATCTCTCTCTAACCTCCAATATCTCTATTTAAGCACCCATATTTCTCCCTATTTAGAGCTCTAACCTTCAATCTCTCTCTCTCTCTCTCTTTATCTATCTATATGTCTATATAAACCCCTAACCCGAAATCTCTCTCTCTCAAAATCCGTAACCCCCAATATCTCTCTCTGTCTAAACCCCTAACCCTTAGTCTCTATCTCTCCCTCCCTCTCTCTCAATCTCTCTAACCCTAAACCCAAATCTATCTCTTTCAACCCATAAACTCCAATCTCTCTCTCTATCTCTAAATCCCTAACCTCCAACATCTCTCTCTCTCTTTCAACCCCTAATCCTCAATCTCCATATTTCTCTCTCTCTCTCTCAATATCTCTCCACCCTCCAATCTCTCTGTCTCTCTAAATTCCTTACCCCCAATCTTTCTCATTCTCCATCTTTCTCTCAACCCCTAACCCCCAATCTCTCTCTCCCTCCCTAAACCCCAAACCCCTAACTCCATATATCTATTTCTCTAAACCCCTAAACCTCTCTCTCTCTCTCTCTCTCTCTTAACCAATAACCCCCAATCCCTGATATCTATATCTCTCTAAACCCCTAACATGCAATCTATCACTCTAAACCTCTAACCACCAATATGTTTATCTAGAAACCCCAAAACCTCCATTCTCTTTCTCTCTAAAACCCTAACCCCTAATATCTTTCTCTAAACCCCTAACCACCAATCTCTCTCTCTCCCTCTAAACCCATAATCCCCAATCTCTCTCTATCTCCAAACCCATACAATATCTCTCTTTAAAACCCTTACCCCCAATCTCTCTCTTTTCTCTCTTTCTCTAAACCACTATCTCCCAAAATCTCTCTCTTTATCTCTATTCCTCCAATTTCTCTCTTTAAATGCCCCTCTTTCTCTCTATTTGTAGCTCTAACCTGAAATCTCTCTCTCTCTCTCTCTCTCTCTCTCTCTCTCTCTCTCTCTAAATCCCTAACCCCTACTCTCTCTCTCTCTCTCTCTATCTATCTAAATCCCTAACCCCTACTCTCTCTCTCTCTCTCTAAATCCCTAACCCCTACTCTCTCTCTCTCTCTCTCTCTAAATCCCTAACCCCTAGTCTCTCTCTCTATGTCTAAACCACTAACCCCCAATTTCTTTATCTCTCTCTCTCTAACCCATAACCCCCATTCTCTCTCTCTCTCTCAACTCCTAAATCCCAATCTCTCTCTCTCTCTCTATCTTTCTAAGCCCCTAATCCCCAATCTCTCTCTCCCTCTCTCTCTCTCTCTCTCAAACCCAAACTCCCAATCTCTCTCTCTCTCTCTCTCTCTCTCTCTCTCTCTCTCTCAACCCATAACCCCCAATCTCTCTTGCTCTCTTTAAACCCCTAACCTCTAATCTCTCTCTCTCTAAGTCCCTAACCGCCAATCTCTTTCTCTATAAACCCCCAACCTCCAATCTCTCTCTCTCTCTCTATCTCTAAACCCCTAACATCAAATTATTCTCTCTCACTCTTTAACCCACTAACCCCCAATCTCTCTCTCTCTCTCTCTCTCTCCCCCAAACCCCTAACCACCAATATTTCATTTTTTATCTCTCTCTAAAACCCTAACCCCCAGTATCTCTATCTCTCTATAAACACATAACCCCCAATGTATCTCTCTATCTAAATCGTTAACCCCCAATATGTCTCTTTCCCTCTCTCCCTCTCTCTCTCTCTCTCTCTCTCCAAACCCTTAACCTCGAAAATATTTATCTCTCTCTCTCTCTCTCTCTCTCTCTCTATCCAAACCCCTAACCTCCAATATCTCTCTCTTTCTCTTTCTCTCTCTCTCTCCCTCAACCACTAACCCCTAATGCCCCCTCTCTCTCCAAAATCCTACTCCTCGCACGCCTACTCCTCCTCTCTTCTCTATATCTCTCTTTCCCCCACCACTAACCATTCATACTCCCTCCATGATGTTCAAATATCTCTAAACCCCTATTAATCCACAATCTCTCTCTCTCTCTCTCTCTCTCTAAAAACATAACCCCCAATCTCTCTCTCTAAACCCCTTACCCCCATCCTCCCTCTTTATATCTCTCTCTAAACCCCTAACACCCAATCGCTCACTCTTTATCCTCTAATATATCTCTCTCTCTCTAAACCCCTAACCTACAATATCCCTCTCTCTATTAAAAACCCTACTCCAAAATCTCTCTCTCTCTCTAAACAACTAACCCCTTATCTCTCTATCTCTCTCTAAGCCCCTAATCCCCAATCTCTCTACTTTTATACCCCTAACCCATAATCTATTTATTTCTATCTTTCTCTCTCTCTTTGAAACCATAATCCCTAATCCCTCTCTCTCTCTAAAACGCTAACCTCTAATCTCTCTCAACTCTAAATCCCTATCCCCAATCTTTGTCTTTATAAACCCCCAAACCCCAAACCCCAATCTCTATCTCGCTCCCTAAACCCCCAAGCCCCAATATCTCTCTCTCTCTAAATCCCTAACCCCAATCTCTCCCTTTCTCTTCCTCTCTCTCTCTTTCTAAACACCTAACCTCCAATCACCCTCTTTCTCTCTCTTTCTCTCTAAACCCCTAACCCCTAGACCTTAATATGTCACTTTAGATCACTCTCTCTCTCTCTATAAACCCTTAAACCATAACCCATGGTCTCTTTCTCTCTAATTCACAAACACACACTGTCTAAAACCATGACCCCCAATCTCTCTCTCTCAAAACCCCCACTCCTAACCCACCCCCCCCATATATGTCTCTCTCCCCCCACCACTAACCATCTATAGTGCCACCTTGATCTCTCTTTATCTCTAAAATTCTATTAACCCCCAATCTCTCTCTCTAACCCCAAACCCAAATCTATCATTCTAAATTTGTAAACTCCCATCTCTCTCTCTCTTTACCCTTAATCCCTAATCTCCATATGTCTATCTCTCTCTCTCTCTAAACCCCTAACACCCAATCTCTCTTTATATCTCCAACCTCCAATCTCTCTCTCTCTAAACTTCTTACCCCAAATATTTCACTTTCTCTATATTTATCTCAACCACTAACCCCCAACCTCTCTCTCTCTCAACCGATAAACCCCGATCTCTCTCTCCCTCTAAACCCCTAACCATGAATCTTTGTCTAAACCCCTAACCCCGAATCTCTCTCTCTCTCTCTCAATCACTAACCATCAATCTCTCTCTATCTAAACCCCTAGTCCCCAATATCTATCTCCCTGTAAACCCCTAACATCCAATATGTCTCTCTAAAATTCTAACCACCAATATCTTTCTCTAGAAACCCCAAAACCTCCAGTCTCTCTCTCTCTAAACCTGTAACCCCTAATATCTTTCTTTAGAAACCCCAAAACCTCTAGTCTCTCTCTCTCTAAACCCCTAACCCCTAATATCTTTCTCTAAACCCCTAACCACCAATATCTCTCTCTCTCTAAACCCATAATCCCCAATCTCTCTCTATCTTGTTAGTTTTTCAGAAATTTCAATCTGATCTAGGATCTTAACTAAGAGAATAACATGTACATCATATCTACAACATATCAATCATGGACACAATAATGCAAGCACACAAGATACATAGAGTTTTACCAGGGAAAACCAAGAAGGTGAAAAACCTTGCAACTTCCTCAAAGATAGATAGAGCAATGATACAACCAAAGTACAAGAGATAGTCTTCTCCTAGCAGATGATCCTCCTCCTCACAAGTGCGCCACTTTTTGAGAGAGATAGAAGTGAGTAATGAGTTATCAAATAGAGATCTCCTGATCTCTATTTATACTTGTCCTGTCCTGCCCAATAAACCAGTGGGTCGACTTGTCTAGCTTAGCCTAATAACCCATGGTTACATTAATCCGGGCCGACCCCACACTTGGTGGTCTAATAACCCATTTACCCACATGACTCATACAGGGCCAAACCCATCAAGGTGGTCTAATAACCCATCAAGTATAAGTTATGACACTTACAATATAACTGACGACACTTCCGTATAGAGGAATAATAACATCTCTATAGGAATACAAACACTTCCGTATAGAGGAATAATAACATCTCTATAGGAATACAATATACATGGGTAAAATACATTCCGAAGTTACATATACATCAACACTCCCTCTTAACTAGGAAGGTATTTCTCGACACAGATTTTCTAGCACAAGTCTTCTTCTATGGATCATCATCACTGGATCATCGTCATCGAATCATTGTTACTGCTGCTATCTCAATCAATATCCAATCTACTCGTCATAGGAAGTTCTACAGAGCCAGTCATTTTTCATACTAGATGTAGGCCCACCACCTATAGGTCTTCATCATCACTAGCCATACTGTGGAATTCTTAGGACTTATTACGTGCATCAAAAAAACTCGCAAGAGCATCCCAGGCTATTACGGGCACACAGCTCCGACCTATAGGATCTCCTAGGGACAGATTACATGTGAACCTACCACAAAACCTCGTAAGAGCATCCCAAGCTGTTACGGGCACACAGCTCCAACCTATAGGATCTCCCAGGGACATATTACATGTGGTCACCACAAAACCTCGCAAGAGCATCCCAGGCTGTTACGGGCACACAACTTCGACCTGTAGGATCTCCTAGGGACATATTATATGCCATAGGACAAAACCTCGAAAGAGCATCTACCAGATATCCCAGGGCCATATTACATGCCATAGGCAAAACCTCGAAAGACTATATGCAAACCTCCCAGGGCCAAATTATATGTCCTCCCAAGCAAAACCTCGAAAGAGCATTTGGCAGATATCCCAGGGCCATATTACATGCCATAGGAAAAACCTTGAAAGACTATCTGCAAACCTCCCAGGGACATATTATATGCTTGTCTGCATAACATGTCCATGGCCACAGAGCATCAACCTGATACTCACCATACATCATCCTGATGTACACATGATCATCTTGATCATCATCACTACATCATCCTGATGCATGTCATCTGGAGAAACATCCTGAAGATCATCATCTATGATCATCCTGATCATACAATGCATCCACCTAATGCATACCAAGTATCTACCTGATACATATCATCATACATGATCCACCTGATCATACAATGTATCCACCTGATACATACACAGATACATGATCGACCTGATCATACCTGATACATATTAACATACATGATCTACCTGATCATACAATGTATCCTCCTGATACATCTATAGATACATACACATGATCCAACTGATCATATCCAACATACAACATGATGCATACATACATACATATAAATGATCCCACTGATCATATCCAACATCCAACATGATGCATACATACATATATAAATGATCCAATTGATCATAACCAACATCCAACATGATGCATATACAGAGTAATAACTGGAGCATCATCCTGATGCTCATCATCCAACGCTTACATCCACAACCATGGGAAGGATTCTCCTCTCACCATGCTTGGAATGGCTCCAGCAAATGTGTCCATCACTTCTTCCTCGCAGTGTCGTCAATCTAAAGAACACCAAGCCTCCCTATGAAGTACTCAAACTTCACTCTAGATAGTGGTTTCGTCAACACATCCGCAATCTGCTCATCCGTCGCAACATACAGGAGCTTCATTGCTCCTCTCTGCACCATATCCCTGATATAGTGATATTTGATCTCAAAATGTTTCGACCTATTGTGGAACACCAAGCTCTTAGACAACTTCACACAACTCTGGTTATCACAAAAGATACGAGTAGCATCCATTCGGAGAACAAATAACTTAGACAGTAGCTTCCTCGGCCATACTACCTCACAACTAGCCGAACAAGCTGCAACATACTCTGCTTCGGCTGTACTCAGTGCTACGCAGGACTGCTTCCTGCTAAACCAAGAGATCACACCTGATCCCATACTGAAGCAGCACCCAGATGTGCTCTCCCTATCTGCAGCACTGCCCGCCCAATCCGAATCAACATAACCTTCCAGGTTAAACTTTTGATTTGCATCATACTTGAGCCCATAATCAACTATACCCTTCAGGTACCTCAGAATATGATTTATAGCAACCAGGTGAACACCTCTGGGATCCGTCAGGAACTGGTTCAATGTGTTCACCACAAAGCAAATATCTGGTCTCGTGTACGTCAGGTACATCAAGGACCCAAGCATCTAACGATACACTGTGATATCAACCGGATCAGATGAAGCATCACATAGAAGCTTCGGGTATGATGGCATAGGTGTGGCCATGGCCTTGCAGTCCATCATCCTGAACCTTTTTAGGATCTCTACTGCATACTTCCCTTGTCCAAGGAAGATCCCATCTGCACTCTGCCACACCTCCATTCCTAGAAAATAGTGCATCATCCCCAAGTCCTTCATCTCTAACTTGGAAGCAAGCTTCCTCTTGGTATCGGCAATCAATCCACCCTCACCTATTATAAACAGGTCATCCACATACAAAAGTAGTATCACAGGATTGCCTTCCTCAACCTTGTAGTAAAGGTTGGAATCTGCTTTACTCTTAGTAAATCCCAAACTGGATAGAAAGCTGTCTATCCTACCATACCAAGTCCTAGGAGCTTGCTTCAAGCCATACAAGGCTTTCTTCAACTTACACACATATGACTGCCTGTCATGTGTCTCAAAAGAAAGTGGCTGCTCCACATACACTTCCTCCTCAACTACACTATTCAAGAAAGTTGTCTTGACATCCATCTGGTGTATCTTCCATTTTATCACTGTAGGCAGAGCAAGTACTGATCTAATGGAAGTGTATCTGGCCATAAGAGCACAAGTCTCTTCATAATCAATCCCTTCTTTATGGGAGAAGCCATGAGCTACAAATCTTGCTTTATATTTCTCTATGTTGCCATCTGCAACATGCTTGATCTTGTAGATCCATTTGGAAGTCACAACAGACTTCCCTTCAGGTCTTGGGACTACATCCCAAATATCATTCTTCATGATCGACGGATCATGGCATTCTTCCATTACTTCATCCCAGTTCCTTTGAACTTCAATATCTTCAATTTCTTCAATAGATATCTTTGTTGCTGGAACAAATGTTGTAGTCCTTCTTTTGTAGGTGAAGGTATACGATCTTTCCTACAAAACAAGTTAAATTGCATGATTAGAAACATCTCATAGTTTTCAGAACAAATTCTTACACATAAAGAAATATGTCATACAGTCATGCAATTATTTTAGCCAATGCTTCAATACAACATTCATCCATATTTTGTAACTTTCTAGATGCCTTCCAATCTCTACCAGAACATTGTTAAGAGTTTGCACTACTCCCAACATGTCAGCAAAGAGGTTTCATTCTAGATAAGTAGCAATGGAATGTTGTACAGTGCCATAGGCCACTTACCCATTACATGCATATTAGTAGTATGTTGTTCATTAATGCAATTATTCTAATATGCCAAAAATACACAGCCTAATTCTAGGAACATCAGTATATACATCATTGAACAATATTATTTAAACAATCAAATATGCAAGAAATGATAATTCAAATACTTATCTTTGTTTATTTGTTGGGTTGACTCCCTCTCAGTCTTTGCTTCCTTTCTGCAACTCCATTCTGATGTGGATTGTGAGAAGTGGTCGACTCCCTTTGAATATCTGCATCCTTGCAGAAACTACTGGAGTGTGCTCCCTCTTGATCTTTGCTTCCTAGATTACTTGTCCTTGAACTTATATCCATTCTCGATCACTATGCATGCTTACAAGTATCATTATTGTGATATCCTCGAGATCTCATACATAATCATATATTTATTAGTATAATCTCAATACTATCGGAATCACAATAGTCTTAAACATGTATAGTAATGATCATTTTAAACACAGATAATAAACATTAGTATTCAAGGTTTATATAGGACTCTTCTGGTTAGTCATATCATCAATTAAAGTAAAAAACATAATATGCCTAAACCCTTGATTACTAACTTCATGAATAATCATTATCAACAATACAACAGTATAAGATCCTAACACAATGTAGGATTCTAACTTGATATAGGAAAAAACATACCTATATTAATATGTTAGTTGGTTATGTCTAACATACCCACATGATGTCTTCTTGTTCTTTTAAATGACTTGTGCTAGTAACCTGCATATCTCATAGGTTAATCATTATAGAACCAAGTTATACATACCTCGTAAGTAGATCTTCTATGTGATCCATGAAAATGGATGAATCTTTGTCTTCATGTCACCATGTTCATATGATCTTGAACTAGAACATGATTTGTCTTTATTGATGTACCTTTCATGTTAGCGGACAACATCAACCTCATGCAACACCACAAAGCATTAGTACAGTCATAAGTGTCAAAACCCTAATCAATAAATATCTGCATTCATAATTTTATTAAGGTGATACAACAAGTCTAAAGTTAATCAAGATTGTACTAACCTTAATGAAGACAAATATACCATAAACTTAATCATGAACAGATCTCGAAACATACCTGGATAAGTCATACCTACCGAGATTGCTTGTAATCTTCTTATGTAAGGTCTTATCCTCATCTCCCTCTAAAACATGAACTTCTTCACTTATGCAGGTGACCAAACGATTCTCTTCTAGGATTAACCCAATCCACTTGATTTGCATAAACTGGATCTGGAGCTGGATTAGGGTTTGTTAGAGAAACCCTAAAAATTAAAACTTTGAATTTCAAACTTCTGAAAGGATAGAAGGATGCGCCTTGATGAGCTAATCAAGCTAGTATACTCAGAATTTGAAAACTGCAAAGTTTCACCCCTCAAAATTTCCTTTGAAACTTCTGGATCTTCTGGACAGGATCCCGAACTAGGGTTTGATAAAGCCCACCTTTCTTCCCAACCAAAAGGTTCGATCCAAAGCTCTAAACTTCTATTTTTCTAAGGAGCTTCCAGCCATGGTCACAGACTTAAAAAATTCCAACTTTTGCAGAAGCCCTAATTTTTGACTTTTCTAATCAAAGTCCCGAACTAGGGTTTGATCAAGCCCGACCTTCTGCCCAACCAAAAAATTTGAACTTGGTCTCTAAATTTCGATTTTGATGAGTAGCATTCAGCTATGGTCTCCGATTACAAAAATTCCAACTTTCTCCGAAACCCTAATTCCCGGTGCCATGAATGAAGGTGCTTAAAATCCAATTCTCTTTTGACAGAAATATGCACTTGATTGTTTCTGGTGTAACTCCGAAATTACGAATCCACAGGGTCTGAAACTTATACCTCTGGTAGCCCGACCTGTCATAATTCCAACCCCACAGGTCTGACCTCAATTGGAGTCTCTGAGAGAGAATTATGCCAAGTGTCACAACGTGACCTGTTTATGGGATAAAACAAGAGAGCGAACTTGTACGGCATTCCTTGTGTCCATGGTTCACTTTCGGCCTCTGAACCTTCGGCCTATGAAATTAAAGTCCATTCCCTACCTGTCACTATTTACGAAATTTCATTTGGAGCTTCTTAGCCCAAGTTATGTCCTTTTTTCCTAAGTCACCAGTTTATGACTGAGATCTGGAAGAGGCAGAAACCCTAGGTTGTATAGATCATAAAACACAAAGTACAACGAATTAGAAGTTTTTTTTCGGACACAAGGTACATGGGGATCTTATCTTCGACCTGTAAGAGTTTCAGATCCTGAAACCTCGCCGAAATGGATTTATAGCGAAAGTGCTATGATAACTGGTTTTTGCTATATCAAGCCCTAGCATCGCAAGTGCAACAAGTATCATACATGCCATACCATGCCTTCTTTCAGGCTAGCTCTGATACCATGTTTGTTTTTCAGAAATTTCAATCTGATCTAGGATCTTAACTGAGAGAATAACATGTACAACATATCTACAGCATATCAATCATGGACACAATAATGCAAGCACACAAGAGACACAGAGTTTCACCGGGGAAAACCAAGAAGGTGAAAAACCCCGCAACTTCCTTAGAGATAGATAGAGAAATGATACAACCAAAGTAAAACCAAAGTACAACCAAAGTACAAGAGATAGTCTTCTCCTAGCAGATGATCCTCCTCCTCACAAGTGCGCCACTTTTTGAGAGAGATAGAAGTGAGTAATGAGTTATCAAATAGAGATCTCTCGATCTCTATTTATACTTGTCCCGTCTTTCCCATTAAACTAGTGGGGCCGACTTGTCTAGCTTAGCCTAATAGCCCATGGTTACATTAATCTAGGCCGACCCCACACTTGGTGGTCTAATAACCCATTAAGTATAAGTTACGACACTTACAATATAACTGACGACACTTCCGTATAGAGGAATAATAACATCTCTATAGAAATACAAACACTTATGTATAGAGGAATAATAACATCTCTATAGGAATATAATATACATGGGTAAAATACATTCCGAAGTTACATATACATCAACATATCTCCAAACCCCTAACCACCAATCTCTCTCTCTAAACCCTGGACCCCGATTCTCTCTATCTGTCGCAAAACACCTAACCACAAATATATCTCTCTCTCGAAGCCCCTAACCCCAAATCTCTCCCTCTCCCTATCACTCTCTCTAAACCCAAAACCTCCAATCTCTCTCTCTCTCTCTCTCTCTCTCTCTCCCCCAAACGCCCCCTCCTCACCCACCTACCCCTCACCTCCTCTCTATGCCTCTCTACCCCCCACCACTAACCATCCATACTCCCCCTGCGATCTCTCTATATCTCTAAACCCCTATCAATTGCCAATCTCTTTATCTCTCTCTCTCTCTCTTCCTAAACCCTTAACCCCCAATCTCTTTCTCTCTCTCTCTAAATCCCTAACCCCAATCTCTCTCTCTCTCTCTAAACCCTTAACCTACAATCTCCCACTTTCTATCTCCCTCTCTCTCAATTCCTAACACCAAATCTCTCTCTCTCTCTCTCTCTAAACTCATTATCCCTAATCGCTCTCTTTCTCTGAACCACTAACCATCAATCTCTCTCTATCTCTCTCTCTAGAACCATATCCCCTAACCCCCAACCTCTCTCTCTCTCTCTCTCATAAATTCACACTCTCTCTCTAAAACACTAATCCCCAACTTCTCTCTCTCTCTCTCTCTCTCTCTCTCTCTCTCTCTCTCTCTCAAAACCCCCACTCCTAACCCACCCTCACCTCCCCCCATCTATGTCTCTCCTCCCCCACTACTAATCATATGTAGTCCCCCCATGATCTCTCTTTATCTCTAAACTGCTATTAACCCCCCCCTCTCTCTCTCCCTCTCTAGCCCTAAACAAAAATGTATCTCTCTAAACCCGTAAACTCCAATCTCTCTCTCTATCTCTAAACCCCTAACCTCCAACATCTCTTTCTCTCTCTCTAAAACCCTAATCCCAAATATCCATATTTCTATCTCTTTTTCTCTAAACTCCTAACACCCAATCTCTCTCTCTCTCTCTCTCTCTCTCTCTCTCTAAACCCCTTACCCCCAATATTCCTCTTTCTCTATCTTTCTCTCAATCCCTAACCCCCAATTTCTCTCTCTCTCTCTCTCTCTCCCTAAACACCAAACCCCATATATATATCTCTCTAAAACCCTAAACCTCTCTCTCTCTCCTTCTCTCTATAAACCTGTAACCTCCAATATCTTTCTCTCTATCCCCCCCTCTCTCACTCTATCTTATATACCTATAACCCCCAATATCTCTCTCTCTCTAAACCGGTAACCCCCAATCTCTCTCTCCCTCTAAACCCCTAAACCCAAGTCTTTCTCTCTAAAATCCTAACCATGAATCTATCTATAAACCCCTAACCTCGACTCTCTCTCTCAATCATTAACCCCCAATATCTCTCTGTCTAAACCCCTAACCCCTAATCTCCATCTCTATCTAAACCCCTAACCTCCAATCTGTCTCTCTAAACCTCTAACCACCAATATCTTTCTGTAGAAACCTCAAAACCTATATTCTCTCTCCCGTAAACCTTAACCTCCAATCTCCCCCTCTCTCTCTCTCTCAACCACTAAACCCCAATCTCTTTATCTCTCCCTTTCTTTCCCTCTTTCTCTCTCTAAATCCCTAATCCACAATCACTCACTCTCTCTGAGCCCATAACCCTTGATCTCTCTCTCTCCCTCTCTCTCTAAGCCCCTAACCCCTAATCTTTCTCTCTCTAAACCCCTTACCTCCAATATCTCTCTCTCTCAACCCTTAACTTCCAATCACTCTCTCTAGACCCCTAACCTCCAGTCTCTCTCTCTCTCTAAACCCGTAAACCCCAATATTTTTCTCTCTCCTAAACCCCTAACTCCCAATATCTCTCTCTCCAAACCCTTAAACCCCAATCCCTCTCTCTCTCTCTTTGAAATCTTAACCACAAATCTCTCTCTATAAACCCCTACCCCCATTATCTTTCTCTAAACCCCTAAGCCTATATCTCTCTCTCTCGAAGCTACTAATCCCTTACTCTATTCTCTCTCTCTAAGCCCTTAACCCTCGATATCTCTCTCTCTAAACCCAAAATCCCTAATATTTCCCTATCTCTCCCTCTCTCTCTCAACCCCTAACCTCCATTCTCTCTCTTTCTCTATCTCCCTCTAAAACCCTAACCCCTAACCTCTATCTCTCTCTCTCTCAACCCCTAACCCCCAATATCTCTCTTTGTGTCTCTCTGAACTCCTAACCCCCAATATCTCTCTCTCCCTCTCTAAACCACTAACCCTCTCTCTCTCTCTCTCTCTCCCTAAACCCCTAATCACTAATCTATATCACTCTCCAAACCACTAAATGTCAATATCTCTCTCTAGATTTCTAAACCCCAAACCTCCCATCTCTATGTATCTCCAAACCCCTAAACTACAATACCTCTCCCAATCTAAACCCCTAACCCTTATATCTCCCTCTCTAAATCCCTAACCTCCAATCTCTCTCTAAAGACATAACCACCAATCTCTCTTTCTCTCTCTCTCTCTCTTAGAACCCCTAACCCCAAATATATTTCTCTCTCTCTCTCTCTCTCTAACCCCCATTTCTAACCATCCATACTTCCCCCGTGATCTCTTCCTATCTCTAAAACCCTATCAAATCCCAATCTCACTCACTCCTCCCCTAAACCCCTAACCCCCAATATCTCTGTCGTGAAACCCCTAATCACTAATCTCTCTCTCTCTCTCTCTCTAAACCCCTAACATCCAATATATATATCTCTCTCAACCCCTAACCCCCAATATCCCTTTTCTCCATCTCTCTCTCTGTCGCTAAACCCATAACACCCAATCGATCTCTCTTTAACCTCTAATCTATCTCTCTCTAAACCCCTTACCCCAATCTCTCCATTTCTCTCTCTCTTTCTCTAAACCATTAAACCCCAATATCTCTCTCTCTGTAAACCCCTAACCCCAATCTCTCACTCTCTCTAAATCCCTAACCCCTAATCTATCTCTTTCTCTCTAAATCCCTAACCTCTAATATCTCTCCCTCTCTCTCTATATCTAAACCTCTAACCCCCAATATCTCTCTCTCTCTCTCTATTTATATATCCAAACCCTTAGTCCTTAATCTCTCTTTCTAAACCCCTAACCCCTAATCTCTTTCTATCAAACCCATTACCCCCAATCTCTCTCTTTACACCCCTAATCCCCAATCTATATATCTCTCTCTCTTTGAGCCTCTAACTCTTAATCTCTCTCTCTAAGACCCTTACCTTGGTCTCTCTCTCTCTCTCTCTCTAAACCCGTAAACCCCAATCTCTCTCTCTCTCTCTCTCTATATATATATATATATATATCTAAATCCTTAACCCCCAATCTCTCTCTCTCTCTCTGTTCGGGTACACAAGGTACTACCAAAGGACCGAACACTAAGAGCAACCACTTCACACAAACAGATCACAAATCAACACACCGATATTTTGACGTGGTTTAAACCCTCTTGAGGGAAACACTCCACGGCCCCGGCCAAATAGCTTCTACGGGACAATTTATTATGCAAAGAAAGAAAGTTACAAATGAGCTTCTCATAATCGATCAACTAAACAATGACCCTCCATGCTCTTTAAATAGAGATCATGGACCAATCGGGTGTTAAGCCACGGATCAAGGTTAGGTTTGATCTAAGAGAAGTTGAGCCGTCGGATCACTCTATGTCGGAAACATATCGTGACCGTCGGATTAAGTATTTACAAATGCATACTAATGCATACTAAAGAAACAAACTATCCCTAACGGATATATTACACAAGTTGATCTTAACTAACTCCTAAGTGTCTAAATATCCTAACATCCCCCCTTAAGAACAACTTGGGATAGGATTGAAGTATTTACAAAGTGACACTATTAGGAGAAGGAAGGAGGCATTAGAGCCTATCCCCCCTTAATGACAAGTTCCTGAACTCCTAACATAGATCGAAGTTTAGAAAACTTCGCTTCTGTAAGAGACTTGGTGAAGATGTCTGCAACTTGATTATCTGTAGGGCAAAAGAGCACTTCAAGAACACGATCATGAACAATATTTCTGATGAAGTGCATATGTAGCTCAATGTGTTTGCTACGTTGATGTAGAATTGGGTCTTTGGCAAGCTTGATGGCACTTTGATTGTCGCACCAAAGTGGAGTAAGTAGGCTGCTGCTGCTCGAATCCAAACTCTGAAAGGATCTGTCGAAGCCATAAAGATTCCTGACTGGCATTGACGGCTACTCGATATTCTGCCTCTGCTGAAGAAAGAGCAAGAGCTTGTTGTTTCTTACAAGCCCAAGTAATAGGTCCAGATCCCAGACTGAAAACATAACCTGCAGTAGACTTTCGATCATCAGGATCGCCGGCCCAATCTGAATCAGTGAAACCAACCAACAAAGGTTTCCCCCCTGTACTGTAATGAATCCCAAACTGAACTGTACCTCGAATATATCGAAGTATTCTTTTAGCTGCTTTCCAGTGACTTTCATGAGGTGTCTGCATCTAACGGGAAACACGACCAATGGCAAAGGAAAGGTCAGGACGGGAATGAGTCAAGTATAAGAGACTACCAACAAGCTGACGATACAAGGTGGCATCGACTTCAGGTGAAGTACAAGTGGCAGAAAGTTTGACTCCAGACTGGAAGGGAGAAGGGGCTGGTGTACAATCTTCCATGTGAAAGCGACAAAGTAGGTCACAAGCATACTTAGACTGAGAAAGAAAGATTCCTTCTTTGGTTTGTAAGACTTGGAGACCAAGAAAATAATGCAAATGTCCTAAGTCTAACATTTCAAAATTTTGTTTAAGACTGGATTTCACATGGGTTATAAGCTTAGGGTCACTACCAGTAAAAATAAGGTCATCAACATATAGAACAAGTATGATGAGATGGTTTCCTACTTTCTTGGTATAGACATTGGGGTTAGAATGGCATCTAGAAAAACTAGTGTCAAGGAGAAAGTTATCCATTTTGGCATACCAAGCTCTAGGAGCTTGCTTAAGGCCATATAAGGATTTCTTAAGGCGACAGACAAGGCTAGATTTATTCTGAACATAGCCAGGAGGTTGTTCCATGTAAATTTCCTCATGTAAATCACCATGTAAGAAGGCATACTTGACATCCATTTGATGGACTTCCCATTTGTGTAAGGCTGCAGGGAAAGAACAAGGCGGATGGAGTTCATTTTTGCGACAGGAGCAAAGGTTTCATTGTAGTCAATCCCTTCAACTTGGGAAAAACCTTTGGCAACTAACCTTGCCTTAAGTCTTTCAACACTTCCATCTGATGCATACTTAGTTCTATAGACCCATTTACATCTGACAAGTTTTCTTCCTTTTGGAAGAGGTACAAGATCCCAAGTATCGTTCGCCATTAAGGAACGATATTCTTCATCCATGGCTGCATCCCAATCTGGATTCCCTGAAGCTTCTGCAAAAGTTTCTGGATCATGATTCTCGGAAACTTGAGCCAAAAGAGAAGAGGCTCGCTGAAACTGAGAACGTGTTCGACGTTGATCTCTAGGATCACCGGCAATATCACCAGCCGCTTCACAGGTTGAACGGACCCATCGAGGAAGCACTTGTGCTGGTGCAACTGGAGGAACATGAGCAGGCGGAGGTGGATTTTCATCCTCACTGTCATCATCAGAAACTGGAGTTGGAAACCTGTCAAGGAAGTTGGAAGAAGAAGAAGAAGGCACAAACGCCGAATCAGGATCGTAGGCCAAAGATGGCACAATCGCCGAGTTAGGCTCGCAGGCCAAGAGATTTTCATCAAATTTAACATCTCTTCTAATGATTATAGCATGAGAATGTGGTTGAAGAATTCTATAACCTTTTACATCTTCAGAATATTCAACAAATATGCACTTTTCACTTTTAGGCTGCAATGCTTTCCGTTTTTCATCCGGAATGTGAGCCCATGCTTCACTACCAAACACACGAAAGTGCCTTACATCAGGTTTAATTTTACTCCATGCTTCTTCCGGTGTTATACCTTGTAATGCTTTTGTGGGGGTGCGATTAACTATGTAATTTGCACAATTTATGGCTTCAGCCCAAAATTGAAGACTTAGTCCCTTAGATTGGATCATACAATTAGCCATTTCTTTTAAAGTGTGGTTCTTCCGCTCAGCTACACCATTTTGTTCTGGTGTATATGGAACAATGTGTTGTTGTTGGATGCCTTGTTCAGTGCAGAAAGTAGTGAAATGTTTGTTAACATATTCTCCTCCATTGTCAGATCTTAACTTAATAATTTGATGACCAGATTGTTTTTCAACAAGGGCCTTGTAGGCCAAGAACATGTTAAATACTTCGCTCTTAAGTTTTAGGAAATAAACCCAAGTGCGTCTGGTGTAATCATCAATGAAGGTTAAGAAATATTTGAAACCAGAAAAGGAAGCAGATGGAAGAGGACCACACAAGTCACTATGCACAAGCTCCAAGGGAACCGAGGCGTGCCAAGAGGCACGTTTGTCAAAACTGTCCCGATGATGTTTTTCGAGTACACAACCGGAGCAAACACCATCTCTGCAAGATACCATCGGAAGACCTGTCACCATATTTTCTTTACATAGTTGTTGCAATGAGCGATAATTTAAGTGACCAAATCGCTCATGCCAAAGTTTGCTCAAGTTATCACTATGAGCAACAAAAACTGAAGGGAAAGGTGATGACCCAAAGTTGTTAAACTTGTACAACCTGGTAATATCATCAACAATTCCGGTAGCTAGAACCTGTTGAGGATCTTTAAAATCCTTGATTACAACTTGGTGAGGTGTAAAGGTCACAGTTTTACCTTCACCAGAATGAGTGATCTGATAGACTGATAACAAATTGCAGGAAATTCTTGGAACACATAGTACATCACTAAAATGACCATTATCTACTGGAACTGTTCCAGCTCCTACAACACTTAGAGATCTATCATCACCAACAAATATTTGTTTGGTATTACATTCATGCATAGTAGAAAAGATGGCTTGGTCCTTAGCCATATGATAAGATGCTCCAGAATCAATGAGCCATTCATTTGAAGTAGAAGAAGAAGATGCATTATAAGAATAACCAGAAGCACAAAGTGCATGTCCATGAGAGGCAGATTCTGAAGGCGAATCTAGGCTGATGTGGTGCTTCTTCATTGCTGCTTCCAAGGCTGCCATCTTCTTGAAACACTTAGATTCATCATGATTATCTTTCCCGCAATAGTTGCAATGACACTCAGTCTTCTTGCCTTTTGGCTTGGATCCTTTGTCATTTTTTAAAGAAGGAGCTGACTGAGAGGGTTTTGGACCCTTGTTTGACTTATTATTGCGAAAATTTTGTTTCTTGGGAGGCTTGGACTTTTCTTTCTGTTGGGACAATAAGGCTTTCCCAGATGTATCTGCATTGTTGATTATTCCAATATGAATGAGTTTATCTTGTTCCCTAATCAAGGAATCACAAAAGGATTCAAGACTAGGCTCTTGATAGCTAGCTGCATTCAAGGATGCTTTCATGGAGTAAAATGTAGATACAAAAATAGAATATGCAGGTCCAAGTTTGGAAAGAATATGATAAATGCATTGTTTGTCTTCCCTCTCAATCTTACATTCTGCACATAAGAGCTTAAGAGTTTTGTACTTAGATAAATAATCTTGAATGCATGAAAAGTCACTTGGATTTAAAGAAATCAACTCATTTTCGAGTTGGTGACCTCGAATTTCATTGTGTTTACCAAACATAGATTCCAACTTGTCCCAAGCAGTATTAGGTTCATCAATTCCAGATATGTGGAATCGCAAATCAGTAGAGATTGACATCCCAATCAATCCACGAGCTTCATCACATCTATTTGCCCATTTTATTTTTTTATCATCATCAGTGGGTTCTTTTTCCTTTCCCTGTGGTAATTCTGAAAAGTACCCTACTTCGTAGAACATCCTCCATACGAGATTTCCATGAGAAATAGTTGGAACTGTTAAGTAGAATATCACAATGGGCGGCCATATTTGTAAATTAATGGCTGTAAAAGCAGAAACCAATAGTCTGGATGTGAAGAGCTCGAAAAAATAGGCGGTTTAAAAAAAACGGCACTGAAAATTGACTCTGTATGATGAAGTTATGCTTGAACAAAGAAACTGTTGAAGATGTCCCCAATAGTGACGTGGCAGCTAGAGAATGTCCAGCAAAAAAAAAGAACCTCCCTCTTCCCAAGATGAACCTTTTGACAATCACTTTACAAAAAAAGTTTTGTTTAAGTGAATCACTTTTGTAAAATAAGTGATTTCACTTTTACAATGATATTACTTTTTAAATAGTGCAACAATAAATAAAAAACTTAAGTGACTCACTTGTATTTTTATTTTTTATTATTTAAGTGAGATGCACTTTTACAATAAAGTAACTTGAAAATAGAAATTGCATGCACTTTTCCTTTTAAAAGTAACTTCCTAAGACTTGAACTCAAGATCTATTAAGGAATAAAGCAACTTTGAACCAAGTGAGCTAGATTAAAAGGTATGTAAAATATGGGAATGAGGAAGGGGGCTTCTTTTTTTTTTTTCTTTTTTTTTAACTCTTCTTGCTCGGTCTGCGTACTTTCCCTTTTTCCTACAAAACAGACCACAAAACGAAACAAAAAAAACTTTTCCACACTTGTTGAGTTAGATCTTGTTAGCTTGCCCGGAAAGTCTACGTTTTCTCTCTGTTTCTGATTTGCCGAGATCGCGCAAGGTGCACGGCAAAGAGCATACACAGCCGAGAAAAACCCTTTTCCCTTTCTGTTTCTGATTTGCCGAGATCGCTCAAGGTGCACGGCAAAGAGCATACGCATACGGGAAAACAACAATCCGAACCCAAAAAAAAAATCTAAAAAAAAATGAAATATGAGATTTTTTCTTATTAAAAAACGAAATAAAAAAAATGCGTCACTGTAACATTATACCTTTAGATCTGATGAAATACGCATTTCTGGAGCAACCAGGAACCGTTTTTGATCAAACGAAAACTATTTCCCAATGGAAACGACGCTCCGGACGCAATGGAACACCTCCCACATCCCAGAAATGCACAGAAATACTAGAACTAGAAACCCTTTCGAGTTTCGGCAACAACAGTTCAAGATCTAGATCATAACCGGAAGCGGCACTTCATAAAAGCTATGATACCATGTTCGGGTACACAGGGTACTACCAAAATACCGAACACCAAGAGCAACCACTTCACACAAACAGATCACATATCAACACACCGATGTTTTGACGTGGTTTAAACCCTCTTGAGGGAAACACTCCACGGCCCCGGCCAAATAGCTTCTACGGGACAATTTATTATGCAAAGAAAGAAAGTTACAAATGAGCTTCTCATAATCGATCAACTAAACAATGACCCTCCATGATCTTTAAATAGAGATCATGGACCAATCGGGTGTTAAGCCACGGATCAAGGTTAGGTTTGATCTAAGAGAAGTTGAGTCGTCGGATCACTCTATGTCGGAAACATATCGTGACCGTCGGATTAAGTATTTACAAATGCATACTAATGAATACTAAAGAAACACACTATCCCTAACGGATATATTACACAAGTTGATCTTAACTAACTCCTAAGTGTCTAAATATCCTAACACTCTCTCTCTAAATACCTAACCACCAACATCTCTCTCTCTTTAAACCCTAAAACTCTGATCTTTTTCTCTCCCTCTCTAAACATCTAACTGTTAATCTATCTCTCTCTAAACCCCTAACACCCAATCTCTCTCTCTCTCTCTCTCTAAACCCCTAATTCCAAATCTCTCTTTCTCTCACTCTCTCTCTCAAAACCCCCAAACCCTAATCTCTCTCTCTTTAAATCCCTAATCCCTAATCTCTCTCTCTCTCTGTCACCCTAATCACCAATCTCCCTTTCTCTCTAAACTACTAACCTCCAATATCTCTCCCTCTCCCTCTCTCTCTAATCCACTAGGCATCGATCTGTCTCTTTAAACCCTTAACCTTGAATCTCTCTAAATCCCTAACTGCTAGTCTCTCTTTCTAAACCACTATCCCCCAATCTCTCAATTTCTCTCTCTCTCTCTCTAAACCCTTAATCTCCAATCTCTCTCTCTCTCTAAAACCCTAACCTCCAATCTCTCTGTCTCTCTCTTTCTCTCTCTCTAAACCCCTAACCTCCAATCTCTCTCTCTCTCCAAACTCCCACTTCTCACTCACTTACCCCTCCCCCCTCTCTATGTGTCACTCCCCACCACCATTAACCATATCCCACACTTCCCTATGATCTTTCTCTATCTCTAAACCCCTATGAAGCCCCAATTTCTGTCATCTCTCTCTTAACCACTAACCTCCAATCTCTCTCTCTCTCCCTAAATCTCTAACATCCAATCTCTCTATAGAAACCACTAACCTCCAATCTCTCTCCCTCTCTCACACACTCTCTCTCTTAAACCCTAACCCACAATCACCCTCTTTCTTTCTCTCTCTCTAAATGCCTAACACCCAATTGATATATCTCTCTCTCTCTAATATCCAATCTCTCTATCTATAAATCGCTTACACCAAACCCCAAACCTCTAACCCCCAATCTCTCTCTCTAACCTGCAATCTCTCTATTTAAACACCCCTCTTTCTCTCTGTTTAGAGCTCTAACCTGCAATCTCTCTCTCTCTCTCTCTCTCTCTCTCTATGTCTCTATATGTATATCTAAACCCCTAAGCCCCAATCTCTCCCTCTCTCTCTCTAAACCCCTAACCCCCAATATCTCTCTCTATCTAAACCCCTAACCCTTAGTCTCTATCTCTCCCTCCCTCTCTCTCTCTCTCTAACCCTAATCCCAAATGTATCTCTCTGAACCCGTAAACTCCAATCTCTCTCTCTCTCTCTCTAAATCCCTAACCTCCAACATCTCTCTCTCTCTCTCTCTCTCTCTCTCTCTCTGTTTCAACCCCTAATCCCCAATATCCATCTCTCTCTCTCTCTCTCTCTCTCTCTCTCTCAATCTCTCTCTCCAACCACCAATCTCTCTATCTCTCTAAATCCCTTACCCCCAATATTTCTCATTCTCAATCTTTCTCTCAACCCCTAACCCCCAATCTCTCTCTCCCACCCTAAACCCCAAACCCCAAACCCCTAACTCCATATATCTATCTCTCTACCCCCCTCTCTCTCTCTCTCTTCATTGGTAACCCCCAATCCCTCTCTCCTTCTAAACCCCTAACCCCCAATCTTTCTGTTTAAAATCCTAACCATTAATCTCTCTCTCCCTCTCTCAATCACTAACCCTCAATATATCTCTATCTAAACCCCTAATCCCTAATATCTATCTCTCTCTAAACACCTAACCTACAATCTATCACTCTAAACCTCTAACCACCAATATGTTTCTCTAAAAACCCCAAAACCTCCATTCCCTTTCTATCTAAACCCCTAACCCCTAATATCTTTCTCTAAACCCCTAACCACCAACCTCTCTCTTTCTCCCTCTAAACCCCTAATCCCCAATCTTTCTCTATCTCCAAACCCATAACTACCAATCTCTCTCTTTCTATATCTCTCTCTAAACCCCTTACCCCGAATCTCTCTCTTTTTCTCTCTTTCTCTAAAGCACTAGCCCCCAACATCTCTCTCTTTCTCTCTATTCCTCCAATTTATCTCTTTAAACGCCCCTCTTTCTCTCTATTTATAGCTCTAACCCGGAATCTCTCTCTCTCTCTCTCTCTCTATCTCTATCTCTCTCTTTAAGCCCCTAACCTCCAATCTCTCTATCTCTCTAAGTCCCTAACCGTCAATCTCTTTCTCTCTAAACCCCCAACCTCCAATATCTCTCTATCTCTCTCTAAGCCCTTAACATCCAATCATTCTATCTTACTCATTAACCCACTAACCCCCAATCTCTCTCTCTCTCTCTCTCTCTCCCCAAACCCCTAACCAACAATCTTTCTTTTTTTATCTATCTCTCTCTAAACCCCTAACCCTCGATAACTCTATCTCTCTATAAACACCTAACCCCCAATCTATCTCTCTATCTAAATCATTAACCCCCAATCTCTCTCTCCCTCTCTCTCTCTCCAAACCCTTAACTTCCAATCTCTCTCTCTCTCTCTCTCTCTCTCTCAACAACTAATCCCTAACCCCCCCTCTCTCCAAACCCCCACTCCTCACCCACCTACTCCTCCTCTCATCTCTATATTTCTCTTCCCCCCACCACTAACCATCCATACTCCCTCCATGATCTTCCAATATCTCTAAACCCCTATTAACCCCCCCTCTCTCTCTCTCTCTAAACCCCTAACCTCCAATCTCTCTCTCTAAACCCCTAACCTCCAATCTTCTCTCTAAACCCCTTACCCCCATTCTACCACTTTCTATCTCTCTCTAAACCCCTAACACCCAATCGATCACTCTTTATCCTCTAATATCTCTATCTCTAAACCCCTAACCTACAATCTCCCTCTCTCTCTATCAAAAACCCTATTCCAAAATCTCTCTCTCTCTCTAAACATCTAACCCCCTATCTCTCTATCTCTCTCTAAGCCCTTAATACCCAATCTCTCTACTTTTATACCCCTAACCCCTAATCTCTTTATTTTTATCTTTCTCTCTTTCTTTGAAATAATAATCCCCAATATCTCTCTCTCTCTCTCTCTAAACCCTTAAACTCTAATCTCTCTCTCTGAACCCCTAACCCCCAATCTTTGTCTCCATACACCCCCAAACCCCAATAGATATCTTGCTCCCTAAACCCCCGACCCCTAATCTCTCTCTCTCTCTCTCTCTCTCTCTCTCTCTCCTCTAAACCCCTAACCCCCAATCTCTCCCTTTCTCTTCCTCTATATCTCTTTCTAAACACCTGCCCTCCAATCACCCTCTTTCTCTCTAAACACCTAACCCCTAAACCTTAACCTGTCACCTCAAATCTCTCTCTCTCTCTCTCTCTCTCTCTCTCTCTCTCTGTAAAACCTTAAACCATAAACCCCAATCTCTTTCTCTCTCTCATGCACACACACACTCTCTCTAAAATCATAACCCCCAACCTCTCTCTCTCTCTCAAAACCCCCACTCCTAACCCACCATCCCCTCCCCCCTATCTATGTCTCTCTCGCCCCACCACTAACCATCTATAGTGACACCTTTATCTCTCTTTATCTCTAAACTGCTATTAACCCCCAATCTCTCTCTCTCTCTCTAACCCCAAACCCAAACCTATCATTCTAAATTTGTAAACTCCCATCTCTCTCTATATCTAAACCCCTAACCTCTCTCTCTCTCTCTCTCTTTCTAAACCCTTAATCTCCAATTTCCATATGTCTATCTCTCTCTTTGTCTAAACCCCTAACAACCAATATCCCTCTCTCTAAAACCCTTACCCCAGATATTTCACTTTCTCTATATTTATCTCAAGCCCTAACCCCTAGCCTCTCTCTCTCTCTCTCTCAATTGGTAACCCCCGATCTCTCTCTCCCTCTAAACCCCTAACCCCCAATCTTTCTCTCTAAACCCCTAACCATGAATCTCTATCTAAACCCCTAACCCTGACTCTCTCTCCCTCAATAACTAACCCTCAATTTCTCTCTATCTAAACCTGTAGTTCCCAATATCTATCTCCCTATAAACCCCTAACGTCCAATATGTCTCTCTAAAACTCTAACCATCAATATCGTTCTCTAGAAACCCCAAAACCTCCAATCTCTCTCTCTCTAAACCCCTAACCCCTAATATCTTTCTCTAAACCCCTAACCACCAATCTCTCTCTCTCTCTCTCTGTGTCTAAACCCATAATCCCCAATCTCTCTTTATCTCCAAACCCCTAACCACCAATCTCTCTATTTCTATATCTCTCTCTCTCTAAACACTGGACCCTGATTCTCTCTATCTGTCGCAAAACAACTAACCCCAAATCTCTCTCTCTCTCTCAAATCCCCTAACCCAAAATCTCTCCCTCTCCCTCTCACTCTCTATAAACCTAAAACCTCCAATCTCTCTCTCTCTCTCTCTCTCTCCAAATTCCCGCTCCTCACCCACCTACCCCTCACCTCCTCTCTATGTCTCTTTCCCCCCCACCACTAACCATCCATACTCCCCTTGTGATCTCTCTATATCTCTAAACCCCTATCAATTTCCAATCTCTCTCTCTCTCTCTCTTCCTAAACCCCTAACCCCCAATCTCTTTCTCTCTCTCTAAATCCCTAACCCCCAATCTCTCTCTCTCTCTCTCTCTCTAAACCCTTAACCTACAATATCCCACTTTCTATCTCCCCCTCTCTCAACCCCTAACACCAAATCGATCTCTCTCTCTCTCTCTCTCTCTCTCTCAATCTACCTCCAATCTCCCTCTCTCTCTCTCTCTCTAAACCCATTATGCCTAATATGTCTCTTTCTCTAAACCACTAACCCTCAATCTCTCTCCATCTCTCTCTCTAAAACCATATCCCCTAAACCCCAACCTCTGTCTCTCTCATAAATACACTCTCTCTCTAAAACACTAACCCCCAACTTCTATCTCTCTCTCTCTCTCAAAACCCCCACTCCTAACCCACCCTCTCCTCCCCCCCGTCTATGTCTCTCCTCCCCCACTACTAATCATATGTAGTCCCCCCATGATCTCTCTTTATCTCTAAACTGCTATTAACCCCCCCCCCCTCTCTCTCCCTTTCCAACCATAAACAAAAATGTATCTCTTTGAACCCGTAAACTCCAACCTCTCTCCCTATCTCTAAAACCATAACCTTCAACATCTCTTTCTCTCTCTCTAAACCCCTAATCCCAAATCTCCATATTTCTATCTCTTTTTCTCTAAACCCCTAACACCCAATCTCTCTCTCTCTCTCTCACTAAACCCATTACCCCCAATCTTCATCTTTCTCTATCTTTCTTTCAACCCCTAACCCCCAATTTCTCTCTCTCTCTCTCTCTCTCCCTAAACCCCAAACCCCATATATCTGTCTCTCTAAAACCCTAAACCTCTCTCTCTCTCTCTATAAACCCATAACCTCCAATATATTGCTCTCTAATCCCCCCCTCTCTCACTCTATCTAGACCTATAACCCCCAATCGCTGTCTCTCTCTCTCTCTCTCTCTAAACCGGTAACTCCCAATATCTCTCTCCCTCTAAACCCATAAACCCCAATCTTTCTCTCTAAAATCCTAACCATGAATCTCTCTATACACCCCTGACCTCAAATCTCTCTCTCTCAATGATTAACCCCCAATGTATCTCTATCTAAACCCCTAATCCCTAATCTCTATCTCTATCTAAACCCCTAACCTCCAACCTATCTCTTTAAACCTCTAACCACTAATATATTTCTATAGAAACCCCAAAACGTCTATTCTCTCTCTCTTAAACCTTAACCTCCAATCTCCCTCTCTCTCTCTCTCTCTCAACCTCTAAACCCCAATATCTCTATCTCTCTCTTTCTTTCCCTCTCTCTCTCGAAATCTCTAATCCCCAATCACTCACTCTCTCGGATCCCATAACCCTCGATATATATATCTCTCTCTAAACCCCTAACCCCTAATATTTCTCTCTCTAAACCCCTTACCTCCAATTTCTCTCTCTCTCTCTCTAAACTCTTAACTTCCAATCGCTCTCTCTAGACCCCTAACGTCCACTCTCTCTCTCTCTGTAAACCCCTAAACCCCAATCTTTATCTCTCTCTCTCTAAAATACTAACCCTCAAACTCTCTCTCTCTCTGAACCCTTAAACCCCAATCTCTCTCTCTCTCTCTCTCTCTCTCTTTGAAACCATAACCACAAATCTCTCTCTTGAAGCTACTAACCCCCGACTCTATTTTCTCTCTCTAAACCATTAACCCCTGATATATATCTCTCTCTCTCTAAACCTGAAATCCATAATATTTCCCTATCTCTCCCTCTCTCTCTCTCAACCCCTAACCTCCATTCTCTCTCTTTTTCTATCTCCCTCTAAACCCCTAACCCCTAATCTCTATCACTCTCTCTCTCAACCCCTAACCCCCAATCTCTCTCTTTGTGTCCCTCTGAACTCCTAACCCCCAATATCTCTCTCGCTCCCTCTCTAAACCCCAATCCTTAATCTCTCTCTCTATATATATATCTAACCCCTAATCCCCAATCTATCTCTCACTCTCTAAACCCCTAACCGTCAATGTTGTGCAGGAAAATACCTTATAGTGGGGGGAGACGACACTACCAACTTACATGGGGTGTCAAGTAGACTAGCGCACATTATGGAACTTTTGCACTTGACAACCGGTGTTTGCAACAATTTGGAGGATGTGCGCAGGTTGTCTTTAATAGGTCCAGCATTCAAAATGCTAGATCTCTATGGCAGTAGTAGCGCACACATGGTGAAGACTGTAGAAAAAATATGTTTTTTAGTTGAAGAGTGTAATCTCAGCAATAACTCATCCAGGGTCAACTTAGCTCTTCCATCCATAGTGTCCTTTTGTGTGATCGACAGAGCAATGTGATCATGGATGGAGAAGTGCATATTTGACCTATAACAGATGCCCCCCTAATGTGTGAGGTCAGAGGGAAACGATGGCCGAAATACATTATAATTCCAAGTTAGAGGAGGAGCAAGAAACCACAGAACCAAGTCACAAAAGTACCTGAAAACAATGATCAAGGTCAGCGAGAAATTACAATCTTGACATCATATAGATGTTCGGTGTGATACAACATGATATCCAATACATAACTGGGAGATGTATATATAGCATGGCCATTGAAATACAAGTGTGGATCCATGTCATAAATGAGAGATCATAGCCATAACAACAAGCTAGATCTATGTCTCATGCAGAGCCAAAATGAGTGAGGCTCAGTCTTGCGCAACTTGGGTGATAACATAAATATGGTGATGCTATCAAAGCCCCAAGGTCTTCATCCAAACAACCCAAGGTACAAACCCTAACCATGTGAATAAATGAGCTGGAGTCGAACATGGGGGGTATCGTTTGATTACCTGTCATTGATGTATACCATTAACAAATGTGACGGCTTCCATCGATAATGATAATGGGGCCCAAGGTACCTAGTACGTTCCAACAAGTGTGAATAAATGGACTTGAAGTTGAACACTTGAGGAACCTGTCGAATAAGAGACATTGATGTATTCCCATTATTCAACAGCGAGGGAAACTGCCACTGTTGACTGCAATCCCCAAGGTACTAACCGAAACTCTAAACTTCATTCCCAGAGCATAATGAGTTGAAGTCGATGGGAAGAAGTCCACTGGAAGGGAGGCCTTAATGCATCCTCCATCATCCAACACGAGGAACACTCACAAGTTTGAGCTGATTTGGAGTAGGACAAGTAACAAGATGAAACAAACTGACACCAGGATGGCCGACACATGAAATCAAGGTAACTGCAGAATGGTCGATACAGGTTGTATCCTTGAACAGTGAGCACGACACAAAGTGACTTAGGAAGCTTTTGACATGAGGGAGAAGTGATATAAGCCTACAATGTAGGAGACATTAGCAAACTCTCCATGTGATTGGAAGAATAAGAAAACCAAAGGAGTAACAATCTCTGAGATCAGGTTCACCCTAAGATCAAACACTAAAACCCAACTGAATGATAGACTCAAATAGGTGCTATGTTTAAGGACATAACTGAATTAACTTCCTTTGAAACTGAAAAGATGTAGATATACCCTTCTCTTCCCTTATTCTTTTTGGTAAAAGAATGTCCTTCTTGTTGTTTTAATGAGTCCAAGAAAGAAAACTCAATAAGCCCAACCATGTAAAAATTTTAACGAGCCCATGGGAGGAAGACTCGGAACCTTCTTCATTGTTTACAGAGTTTGAAGAAGAGATAGAAGAATACTCTATCATACTGATCTCTAGATTTTAATATCGAGCCGAGATCCGTTCTTGCTCCCCGGTGTTTTCAATTTTAAGGAGTCTGAAAAACTTAAACAATAACTCCATACACCTACCTGTGGATTTTACATCGAGCCCAAGTAGGTGAATGCTCACTTGGTGTTTTCATGTTTCGAGCGCCTGAAAATCCTAAAGAAGGCTCCAAAAGTCATTTTTTCGTATAGTTAGTCTCCTCTCCCGAAAAAGTGTAAAATGATGAGAGAAGAACTCTTCTAGCCACAAATGACTAGAGTATTCCTTTTTCGTAAGTAATCCGCAAAAGTCCATAAAAGGGTTAAAATTATACTTAAGCGAATGTTCCTTCAATTCCTTTAACGAGTCTGAAGAGAACAAGCAAACTCGACAATCTTGTTTGTTTTTGAAAAGTCAAAACAAGGGCTTAAAATGACTTAAACAACTTGAGGGATCATAAGTGTATAACCTACCAGAGAATAGAATTTCGACAACCAAGTTAGTAACTGGGACAAATTTTCTCAATCAACAAAAATATTGGACACTATGGTACCTATACTGATCTTGTCAATGAAGAAAACCAATAGATCGATGTGGAAATTACAGTGATAATTCGAAATATATAGTTAATCTCATCCACCAAAATTTTGAAAATATATGAATTAAAATAACATTTCAAAAAATGAAACTATACCCTTTTTGGAAAAGTGGGTAAAAATTAAAAAGTAATTTCTATAAATAGTTTCATTTTTGAAAATAAAATATCACAATTTGAAATTTAGGGCAAAGTGGAGAAAAAACCTCAAGCTAACTTTGCTTGTTGTGATCGAACCAGGTCACCAATCCAAATTCTGCTTTCACCAAGTAAGTAGTCTCATCCTTAACTTGCATTTACATATAAAGTTTTTAATTTTTAGTGGTGAAAATCATTTTTTATCAAACTTTTAAACTCGTTTCTGTGCGATTTTTGGTTTGCTTGCAAGAGACTAGCGCACTCGACAAAAGTGCGCTAGTATACCTGTATGACAGTCACGTTCAGGACGCTACTGTCTATCATAGACAGATAGACAGTAGCGTTCACCACAAAAACTAGGGAAAAAATTAAAAAATGACCAACGTTTGATGCTTTAATGGCAGGATGGTGCTTGTGTGGCGTGAAAGGGAACATGAGGAGATGGATCGAGAAGATTTACACGATCCAATAACCTTGCATGCGTTGCGAAGATGTGGTTTGTTGAAATTTTATAGAACGGTCAACATGCGGGCACAAATCCGGATGCTCGAGAGGCTTGTACAATACGGGGATGCCAATGCATTGGTATTCAATCTCCGAGGGAAGATATTGGAACTAATGGTTGATGACATCTATTTCGTCACGGGTCTCTCCCGAAGGGGAGATATAGTGAATCTTAAATGTTCCTCTCGCAATGTGGGTGCCCTATCTGTGCAGGACTACATCAATACCTATTATGTAGCGGGTATAGAAAAAACAGACAGTTAGGTCCTTATTTCGACTGTTGCGAGCTTTCCACTCAAGGTCATCTTGAGTATTCTCAACTGGATGGCTGGAAGTGCTACATAACATCTTGCTTCAAGGAAATTCATTCATATGGGTACTGAATGCCTACAAGGGATAGTTTTTTACTGGTGTTCAAGTCTACTGGCAAACATGAAGCTTCAACTTTCCGGGTGTAAGACCGGGAGGATGAAGAATTTTGGGTACAGAAGCATATTGTGCAACTTTTTCTTTGAAAGGGTGCCTGCGATGAGTCTGGGGATGGATTTCCCCCCACTTAACCCCCATGAGCCACTGATGGGTCATTGGGGAGAAATATTCCTATGCCAGGGTGGTGGCGAGAGCAACTTTTGCTATAGTGAGGATGATTTATGGGCGTGGTGGGACCGGCAGGTACCAGCTCTTGAGCAGTTCCCCTATGTGGGCATAGACTTCCGCAATGATCCTGAGCTAGCTATTCCTCCAAGATCAGCCTGGGGAGAGATTGGTAAGTTTGTTTTTTGAAAAATTATTTAATTTTTTCATTTTTCTATATATGATTTTTATAATGAGTTTGAAATACTGAAACAAAATGTCTTATGCAGATGTTGGACCAGTGCGTCCTGAGGGACACCCCCGTACCTTCATGAGACTAGTCATAGTAGGGGCAGCTGATGCCATGCTGGCGAACATAGAGGGGAAGATGAGTTGGTTGACTCATGAAATTTCGACATACAGGATCGAGCGGATGCCGCTCGACATGCAGGAGAATGTGGTGGGTGTGCCCCCAACATGGATTCGGCTACTGAGAAAAGTAGCTAGGCTGGTCATTTGCTATAGAGAGGCAGTAGGGGCAGATGAGGCCCCTCCTTCTCCATAGGAGCATAGGAGGACATATATATGTATATTTTTGAGGCCGTCGAGCCCATTTTTGTATATTATGACATGACTCTGTAACAAACTTATGACTCAAACTCATATTATTTTTTGATAGGGTATATATATACAGTATCGGTGTTATTTACATGTGTGCTATTGTCTTTTATGCATGAATTATGGATGTGTATGATGCAGATGCAAATAAAAACATAGTTTGCAAATGTATCAGCTAATGCATTCAAATTTCTTGGAATATGTTGATATGTGATGTAATCAAACTGTCTCTCAAGTAACTTAACGTGCATAAACTGACGTAGCAAAATATGATCTCTAACCTGATAAACACCGATTAACTGAAACACAACTAGCTGTGAGTCGAGCCGTACCTCCAAATGTTAAATGCCACAGAACAGAGCATTTCGGAGTAGCTCTATGACTGCACTATATTCATCCACATTGTTCATTGTGGGACCTAAACAAGCCCCTCCCGAAGAAACCAGTTGGCCAGTTGGTGAGTAAATAACCCAAACCCAAGCAACTGAAGCCAACTGACAGGTGTGGTGACTAGCACCATCAGCAAACCCTATAAAGTGTTCAGTCGACATCTGAAACAAAAAGAAATGGATGCATAAGACGTAATGACCACCATAAACAAAGCAAAATCTACAAAATGTACAGCTATAATACATGAAAAAGCACATAGCCTAAGCGTAGCACTTCTTCAAGTAGAGCCCATTTATAGGCTCTAGAAACTTATTACCTTCATAGTCTGTTAACTTGTATGCACCCTTCTTCAGAACCTTAGAAACTATGTAGGGACCGAGCCACATGGACTTAAACTTTCCAGATCCTAAGGGTTCCTTGTCCTGATCATAGAGAAAAACAATGTCTCCCTCAAGAAAAACCCTAGGTTTAACTGACTTATTATATTGTCCCTTGACTTGATTCTTATGCGCTTCATTTGTTATGACCGCATCACGGCGCTGCTCATCAAGATGTTCTAAATGCAACAAACGTTCTTCCAAGACTTAAGTGTCAGGTAGTAGTTGGACAACCAACTTCAATAAAGGAATCTCGCACTCAACCGGAATGACTACTTCTATCCCATGCACAAGTTGGAAGGGAGAGAACCCAGTAGCAGTATTCACATTGGCTCGGTAGGCCCAAAGAGTAGGATACAACATAATGTGCTAGTTAGTTCTACTAGCATTAATGGTCCTTTATAAGATGGTATTCAAAGTTTTGTTGACCGCTTCGACCTGACCATTCGCATGCGGGTAAAATGAAGATGAATGTTCCTGTCGAAACCTAACATTGTGTATAGATCAGTCATCATGTTGTTATGAAAATGACGACCGTGATCAATCGCGATCTCTTTCGGTATAACAAATCTTGTAATGATCTGGTTGAAAATGAAAGAATCGGTCGTTTCCCCATCTGCCTTAATAGTAGGCACGACCTTGGCCCACTTGGTGAAGTAGTCGACGGCAACAATGATATGATGATGGACTCTAGCCAAAACTAGATTACAATTCATATAATCAATCCCCACTTAGTGAAAAGGCCTGCTGTGATTACAGGATGGAGAGGAACTGGGTGTGCTCCCATCTTCCTGGTGAAAAACTGACATCGTTGACAATGTTTCATAGCTTCCACACAATCTTTGAAGATCGGGGGTCAAAAATAAACGGCACACAGTATTTTCTGGGCTGTTGCCAACCCAGAAAGATGGCCCCCACAGGATCCACTGTGTGCATCATTCAATACTGATTCAGCTTCCTCCAAGGTCAAAAAATGACGTAAGATGGAATCTACCCCACGTCTATACAAAGTGTCAGAAATGATGAGATAGTTCTTCGCATGAATCTTAAGTTTGCATCGTTCATCCCTAGAGAAAGTGGTGGGAAACCTCAAAGTCTGGAGATATACTAGGATATCCCCATACCATGGATCAGAGGATGCAATGAGAAAGATATGTTCATCCGAGAATGATGACTCTTCCTCAAAGTGTACTATGTTACTAGGAAATTCAGAAATCAGTTAGGCGAAAACCAGTGATTTCTTTGACTTAGCGAACCGAGAAACCAAGTCAAATTCTTGTAGGATTACAATCCATTTATTGAATTTCCCACTGATGATGTGTCAAGTGAGAACGTATTGAAATGGGTTGACCTCCGCAACCACTATGGTAGTTCGCAATAATATATAGTGATGTAGCCTCTGAACAACATAGACAGCAGCTAATGCCATCTTCTCCACATGAGAATACTTAATCTCAGGAGCTATCAAGGCGCGCGACAGATAATAAATGACATGCTCTTGGAGCTTGTCATCCTCCTGAACAAGTACTATGCCTATTGTGTATACTGATGCAACCAGATATAAGAGGAAATCCTTCGTATAGTCTGGCGGGCTTAACAAGGGGGATGAAAGTAATTCCTTTTTCAAGGCCTCAAATGATGCTTGAGCAGCCTCATCCCACAGAAAGTAGGTGTCTTGTTTAAGAAGTCTCATGAAATATTTTGTAATTTTGGCATAGTTAATGATAAAGCGTCTCAAGAAGTTGGACATGCCCTGTTGACTTTGAAGTTGTCTCAGGGTTCGAGGAGGAGGTAGAATTACAATCGCCTCAACTTTCAATGGATCAACCATTATGCCACGACTGGATACTATGAAACCCAGTAATCATCCAGACTTGACGCTGAATACACATTTTTTGGGATTCAATCGAATCTTGTAGTATCTGCACCGTTCAAACATGAGTCTTAAGTGATCAGGATGCTCCCATCTCTTGCGAGATCGCGCTGGGAGATTGTCAAGGTAGGATTACACTACGTGCTTGATGTAATTAAAAGAGAAGTTCATTGCCCCCTGGAAGGTAGCTCCAACATTCTTCAGGCCAAATGGCATCTTCCGATAGGAAAAGGTTCCCCAAGGAAAAATGAAAGCTAACTTGTGTTGATCTTTAGGTTTGATATGTATCTGATTATATCCTGAAAACCCATCCATGAAAGAAAACATTTCATCTCTCGCACACGCATCGATAATTTGATCTATGAATGGTGTGGGGTAATTGTCTTTCGGAAAAGCTTTATTTAGGTCTAGGAAGTCAGTGCAGACTCTAATGGTACCTTGCTTTTTGTCTACTGGAATAGGATTTGAAACCCATTCCGTCATAGCTATCGGATAGATGAATTCGACTTTGAGCAATTTCTCTACTTCCACCTTGATGGCAGCTGCTTTTCGAGGGTTAACTGGACGGAGCTTCTGTCTCACAGGTTTAGTGTTGGGATATGTTGTGATGACATGCTCAACAATGGCAGGGTCGATGCCTAGCATCTCCTCGTAAGACCAAGAAAAAACTTCTTGGAATTATTTAAAGAGATTGGTATACAAAATGATCTCCTCAGGAGAACAGTCTGCTCCAATGAAAATATTTTCCACGACCCCAGGTTTGATGGAAATGTTGATCGGAATAGTTCTCGATATATTTTCCCTATTCCCTTTGGCATAAAAAACTTTTGAAGTAGAAGGGATAGAGGACAAATCAACATTCCCACCGGGTCTCATAGAAAACTCACCTCTCTCAATCCTATCCAGATCAGGAAGAAAATAAGACTTGTGGTGCATGTGTTCCCAAGGATGGTTCATGCCAATCATTGCTTCCAAAATGGCCTCATCGGAGGGAAAATAGTGTCTAGACAATCGAAAGAGTAGATGGAGTCTACTGATCATGCGGGGGCATAGTCCATATCTGACTCAACAAAGACCAACGGAGTCACGATATGTTCTATTGCAGCGTGTTGCGAATCTAAGTAAGCCACCTCTACAAAAGATAGGGGCACAACTGGTTCTAATTCGGTTGGGAGAATCCATGGATTTGTCATTGGACCGACCGTGAAAATATCAGATGAAGAACACTCTTCAGAACCAATAAAATGAACAGGAGCAGGTAGGTCAAAAGTACCCATTAATGACCTATAGAGCCCTACTCCTAAACTCTCACTCGTTGGGTGAGACTGATCAACCATCGGAATTGTTGAATCCGACGAAGTCTGGTTGTTTTTTCGAGAAAACGAAAGTTGATCGACTATGACGATCTTTCCTTCATGGGGGAACATTATAACTCAGAAAATGAACGATGACACTACTTGCATTGCATACATCCAACTCCTACCTAACAACAAGTTATATTCAAGTGGAGCATCCGGAACTTCAACCTCTACCGATACTATTTTTCCCGTAAGTTCAACGTCAAATGATGGTAAGACTCCCTGTGGATGAAATGATCTTCCATCAAAGGCGGTAAGCACAGTGTTTAAGGGTTCCAAATCAAGTTTTCCCAAAGCCTTCCAGTAGGAAATGGACATTACGCACGTAGACATTCCCTCACCTACAATAGATCGTCCAATGGTCTTGGGACCATGGAATACCTATATTTGGAGAGCAACGTGGTACGAAAACCAGAACTTGATATTATTCATATCAAAACAGGCAAGCATATTGGATGAGTCTACACTCCCAATTGCTGCGAGAAGTGCGCTGCGTTGCAATGGGAAACTTTGCAGTACTTCTAAAGTGGACATGGCACAGGGGGTTTGGGTTAAATATTCCATAACATTGTCGTTGGGAGTAGCCCACGCATTAGGGTTGTGCACAACCCATTTGAAGACACCTTTCAGGATCTTCGACAATGAATCCATCGGTCTCGTGATGTGGAGAGGGGTAGATGACTCAGGAACATCCTTCTGCTACGGATTTGGGGTATAGTTTCTAGCTCGAGTTTGTAAAAGAGTGCACAAATTAACCAAATTAATAAACGACTCATCAGCAGCTGAGGCATGATGAGTTCCCCCAGCACTATAGTTTCCAGAAGCTGAACCTTTCCCGTGAGGGAATGGGTCTTTTAAGACAGCTGATTTCTTGTCACAGAGCAACTTCTGGGCTTCTTTCATCAGAGGGAATTGATGGGTAAGGTGATCTTCTTTGCATAGTTTGAAAGGAAACTTCACTTTGTTTTTCTCCTTTTTACCCTCCTCGGCATTTTCATTGTTCTTGGGATTTTGGTGGTTCCCCTCCCCTTTCTTGCCCTTCTTTTTGTTGTTGGGCTATCGAGGGCCCTTTTGATTTGTCTGTACTTGTTGTATAGATTCTGTTTGCGAAGGGGAGGATGCAACTGAAGTTGCTTCTACAGTAGACTGTTTGATTGACAAGGCGTGAACCTGCTTAGTTAAGGAATCAAATGCTGCAGAATCTACTGAACCTACTATGCCATCAGCATGTGGTCCAGGATTAGGTTTACCTAGATCTATGTTAGATCTTGGTGCATCGAGAATAATATCATATAAGAGCCTAGACTGAGCATATACTAAATCGAGTTGCTAGGTTCTAAGGATAGCTTCCTCTTCGGAGGACACCCCAGAAGTTGCCACTTCCTTCGAAAAGTAAGGAAGGAGTGATTTGAGATGCCACTCTAATAAGAATTCTGGAGGGATTTCAGCTTTAATGAGCCTCTTCCTCCTTCGCCACTCCTGAATATGGTCAGATAGGTGAGTGGCTTTGTCATGTCGAAAGGTTGAAAGAAGGTCTGTACTGACATCATACCGAACACAAAGTTGGAAGTGGTTAAAAAAAACAGTAGCTAGATCCCAAAAGGTGCCATAAGTAGCTGCAGGCAGTTCAATGTACCAATTAGTTGCAACACTAATCAAGGTTCTTTGAAAAATCCTCAATCTAATGGAATCATTGTTCAATGAATTAGAAGAGCACTGGAGATGAAAAGTAGTCACATAATCACAGGGATCCTCCCTAGTCTTTCCTTAAAACTTTGGGATGTTAGAAGGAAGCTTGGTCGGGCAGGTGGCCATGCGGGGTGATGTCGCACCGGATCATTAGTGATTTTTGAAAGGCCTGGCAAATTCAGAGTTTCCAGAAAAGGTAAACAAGGTCATGCCAATGGAACTTGGTTAGCAGGGTTTTGGTAGGGAGAACCACCTAAATCCCGACTCGTGTACTGCTGGTCGGGATTGCCCCCAGCCACCGGTTTTGAAGCAAACACATTGCTAAAATTGCTCCAACCAAAAGAGAGAGGGTTAGTCACTTGAGTGTGTGTCCATTGCGGCTGGGTGTTAGCCCCTCCGTAATGTGGGTTAAAAGCACTACCACCTCCTCCACTAAACAGTGAAAAAGGGATACTCCCTACAGGTATATGATATGTCTGCACATTGGAATGATGTACATTATGACCTATGTAGGGGTTAAACCTAGGTGTAGATGTAATGGACGGCATAGGCATCGAGCCTCCTATAGCTATGGATAGAGTGGGCATCAAGCCTACAAAGGGAATGGAGGGAGCTATGTTCCCTCCAAACCAAGGGAAACCTTCTCCGAAAGGAGTAATCTGTGGAATGCCCTGGGATGGTTGCATAAAGGGAGTTGAAGTAGATGGTATCGAGGATATCCAAGTAATAGGAATCTGGAAAGGTCCAATAGTAGAATCAAAAGGGGTAGCTATTGTCAAAGGTTGAGAACTAGACATCCCTATGGTACTAGTACTGAAACTAAAAGAAGGATTTGAGGTAGATGTAGCTTGCAACGAGGTGGATACAGACATTCGTGCAAAGGAATGAGAGAGAGCTCTCGTAACCATGGAAATAGAAGGAGTTTTGGGAACTCCAGTTTCATATCCAGAAGTAGCCATGTGGTAACCAGGGGTAAACTAGTATGCACTGTACGTAGGTTGGCCTAAAGAATCTATAGTTATGAGTAACAGATCGTTTGGTCTAGTCAGGGGAGGGTTGAAAGGAGTGCTAAGCTCTCGAGAGGTTAAATCCTCAACCTCAACAGTATCAAAGACATGTTGATCCTGAATTCGGGGCTGTGGTTCTTCAAGTACTTTTGTTTCGCCCGTAAGTTCGTACGAACCATGGGAATCCATCCTCCGGCGTCGCGGGTGGTGGTGGAGGCTCCACAATGAGTGGGGGAAGGTTTTTCAACCTCCGAGACCTACGAAGAGGTTGGTCCTCCACATCTATGTAAAAATCAAACTAAGTACAAAACCTAGTGGCCACTACAACTAAGGAGCAAACAACATAGCACTAAAAAATTCCTAAGTGATCAAACCAAGCAAACGAAGCTAATACTCTCAGAAGAAAGTCTGGGATGATGAGGGCCCAGAACAAACTAATAGAGTATCAATGGTTAGTTACGCGGCGTCCAATGGAGGTCCTCTGGGTGCAAGCATTTGAATCATCAAACCGCCCTCCCGGGATTACTTCCAAGGGGTTACCTTCTGTGTCTCTCTGAGGTTAAGTGGAAATATCCTTCCACTCTACCTGTGTAGATCCCTAGGGTTATGATACTAAGGATACCACCAATACAAAAAACCTGGGGGAACAGTCGTCAGCCTAGCCAAGATGCATGGGCAGGGTAGCGAAGCCCGAAATCCAAAAGCACTTAAAAGTACTAGTGGACCCCCGTATGCAAATGAACTTTGGTTTATGGTTGAGAGGAAAGTGAGGGGGTATCCTCAACAGTTCCAATCGCCCACGACCTCATGCTTAACTCTGGTTTGAGTAGAGCATTCCCAGGATATTTTTATAGAGGTGGGTTTACCTAACAGATTGTCTTACTACGATTGTTGAGTAATGAAACTGATTTCGGGTAGTTTAAGGTGATTTACCCCAAAACCCTAGCCTAACCTAGTTGATGATGTGTATACCTAAAAAGAAAAAAGTTTCTAGTTAATTTTATTAAGATTTCTTTTTAAGGGCTACTTTTTACTCAATAAGGGTAGTGAAGTGTGTGGAATGATTTCAACAGAAAGCAAAGTGCGTATAAAAATAATGCATGAAACTTCACAAAAGACTCTTTTCTTTTCATTTATATTTTTCAAAACTGAAAACTAGGCAATCCTAAATAATTTTTTTTAATTTTCTTTTAAATTTTCAAAGCAAGATAAACTGTGCCACTTCGAAAAATGATGATAAATCTCACTATTAAGCTACCAATTTCAATTCTTTGTCTTTTCTAACATTTGTAAAAGAAAATGAACATGAAAAAGGAACAAGTAAGATCTAGCAACAGTGTGGGCAAAGATAAATACCTAAAGGCTTAAAACAATCAAATAAAAAAGACTTGAGAAAGACTCTACCTACCGAGTTGTTTCAATGAACGAACGCAAGGTTTGGAACAAGATGTAAAAGAAAATAAGGTAAAGCTGATGCATGAAATGGGAAACAAACCAAGAGGCTGTCCCTAAGCACCAAAAACCATGAAAACACCCGCCAAATAAAAAATTAGGTAAGCAAACCGAAGGTAACCCTACCAATACACAGACTCAAAGGAAAAGATAACTAGAAAGCTTCAACTCACTCAAAACGATCTTAACAGATGTTCAGAAGGTATCTAGACTAAACAACCCTTCAAAACCACCCTAAAAACTCAAATTGGGATCAAATCCTAAAAAAAAGGACAAGACATAGTAAAAGTGCGCAGCTGTTGCCACAGACAAAAAGCTTTGAGTGCGCAGGTCTGTATAAATGCAACAAGTGTCCAGGGAAAAAAGTACACTACTATGCTTAGCAGAGAGTCGTGCATAGCATCAAAAGGTCTAAAAAAGCAGAAAAGACACCTTAAGTGCTAAAGCAAGTAAAGGTAATTTATAGGACTTCAGAGAGGCAAACAAGACTCAAGAAAGACAAACAAGTCTTAGTAATTAGTCAAAGAAGCAAGGAAACATGCTAGACGTAGACCCAATCACTTGGAAACCAAACCCTAGTATAATGCTAGAACCTACAGGAAACGTGCGCTACTATGTGGTATAAGAACCAGCACCTGCCACAAGAAATGTGCTACTGTGTTTTAGGGAAACCAATGCACAAGACAGAAATGTGCTGCTGTATACACAGTATTCCAGCGCACAAGGACTTAAAGAAATCAAAAATATTTTCTCAAATAGACTGAAATGAATCAAGATAAAAAGACAGGAAAATAACCTAAAAAAAAACCTCTCAGAAAACAAAAAACTGAATAAACTCGAAGAAAATCTAGCAAGGTCCCCTAGAGTAGAAAACAATCGGTTACTCCCTAGCGGACTCATCAGTTCTGTTGTGCAGGAAAATACCTTATAGTGGGTGAGATGACACTACCAACTTACATGGGGTGACAGGTAAATACATTCATGTTTTGGATTAATTACTACAAATGGAAAGAGTTTAAGATTTCAAAAGTAGTACTGTTTTAACGATGGCTGGTCCTAGATTTCGCCCAACCTTCCGTAATGATGAACATGCAAAACAAAGTTAACCTTCCTCAACGTATCTTGACTGTAAAAAATATGATGAAATTGGAAATAACTTAACATCAACTACAATCAAATATTCAATCAAATAAACATTCCATCAAATGGACATTCGATTGGGACGGGACGGGAAGGGTATTTCCACCTTTTATTGTCAAAGAAATGTAGATAAGTACATATATACCTTATCTATCTAGACACTTCTGCACCCTTGTCCTGGGCTCTTGCTCCTCACAATGATTTAAGAATTCCTCTAGCGTAACAACAACTTATCTTTCATTCTAGGTCCCCTCTCTCATGGCTTCCCCTTGTATTTATGGCACAAGGTAGGCAGTTTAAATCAAGATGTGGTTGAATTGGGAGGTTGGGAAAGTTGCACAACCAACTTCAACTAATCCCAATTCGTAATCTTAATATATTTTTTCATTTCATCTTAAGATGTGCACAGGTTTCATACAAGTATACTAGCGCACAGTATGAAACTTTTGCACTTGACAACCATCGTTTGCAACAATTTGGAGGATGTGCGCAGGTTGTCTTTAATAGGACCAGCATTCAGAACGCTAGATCACTGTGGAAATAGTAGCGCACACATGGTTAAAGCTGTAGAAAAAATAATTTTTTTTCAGCTGAAGAGTGTAATCTGAGCAATAACGCATCCAAGGTCAACCTAGCTCTTCCATCCATAGTGTCCTTTTGTGTGATCGACAGAGCAATGTGATCACAGACGAAGAAGTGCAGATTTGACCTATAACAATCAATATCTCTCTCTATCTTTCTAAACCCCAAACCTCCCATCTATCAGTATCTCCGAACCCCTAAAATATAATACCTCTCCCAATCTACACCCCTAACCCTAATATCTCCCTCTCTAAATCCCTAACGTCTAATCTCTCTCTCTAAACCCCTAACCACCAATATCTCTCTCTCTCTCTTAGAATCCCTAATGCCAAATCTCTTTCTCTCTCTCTCTCTCTCTCTCAACCCCTAAACCCCAATCTCTCTCTCTCTCTCTCTCTCTCTCTCTCTCTCTCTCTCTGCCTCTAACCCCAATTGCTAACCATCCATACTACCCCTGTGATCTCTTTCTATCTCTAAAACCCTATCAAATCCCAATCTCACTCACTCTCCCCCTAAATCCCTAACCCCCAATATCTCTGTCGTGAAACCCCTAACCACCAATCTCTCTCTCTCTCTCTCTCTCTCTCTCTCTCTCTCTCTCTCTAACCCCTAACATCCAATATCTCTATCTCTCTCAACCCCTAGCCCCCAATATACCTTCTCTCCCTCTCTCTCTCTCATTAAACCCATAACACCCAATCGATCTCTCTCTAACTTCTAATCTATATCTCTCTAAACCCCTTACCTCAATCTTTCCCTTTCCCCCTCTTTCTCTAAACCACTAAAACCCAATCTCTCTCTCTCTGTAAACCCCTAACTCCAATCTCTCACTCCCTCTAAAGCCCTAACCCTTAATCTTTCTTTCTCTCTCTAAATCTATAACCTCTAATATCTCTCCCTCTCTCTATCTATATCTAAACCTATAACCCATTACCCCAAGTATCTCTCTCTAAACCCCTAATCCCCAATCTATGTATCTCTCTCTCTGAGCCTCTAACCCTCAATATCTCTCTCTCTCTAAATACCTAACCACCAACATCTCTCTCTCTCTCTAAACCCTACAACTCCGATCTTTTTTCTCTCCCTCTCTAAACATCTAACTGTCAATCTATATCTCTCTAAACCCCTAACACCCAATCTCTCTCTCTCTCTCTCTCTAAACCCCTAATTCCAAATATCTCTTTCTCTCTCCCTCTCTCTCAAAACCCCCAAACCCTAATCTCTCTCTCTCTCTTTAAATCCCTAATCCCAAATCTCTCTCTCTCTCTCACCCTAATCACCGATATCTCTTTCTCTCTAAACCACTAACCTCCAATATCTCTCCCTCTCCCTCTCTCTCTAATCCACTAGGCATCGATCTCTCTCTTTAAACCCTTAACATGAATCTCTCTAAATCCCTAACCGCTAGTCTCTCTTTCTAAACCGCTAACCCCCAATTTCTCAATTTCTCTCTCTCTCTCTCTCTAAACCCCTAACCTCCAATCTCTCTCTCTCTCTCCCCAAACTCCCACTCCTCACTCACCTACCCCTCCCCCCTCTCTATGTGTCACTCCCCACCACCATTAACCATATTCCACACTGCCCCGTGATCTTTCTCTATCTCTAAACTGCTATTACGCCCCACTTTCTATCATCTCTCTCTCTAAACCGCTAACCCCCAATCTCGTTCTCTCTCTAAATCTCTAACATACAATCTCTCTCTAGAAACCACTAACCTCCAATCTCTCTCCCTCTCTCACACACACCCTCTCTAAAACCCTAACTCGCAATCACCTTCTTTCTCTCTCTCTCTAAATGCCTAACCATTAATGGAAATTTGGGGTCTAAAATGGGCCTCTTAAGGAAAACAATAAAAAAAGACACGTCACATTACAAATATTCCATGTCACACTAATTTAAAGGTGTTATCTAGTGAAGGTCAACCTATAATATCACATTAATGGTAGTTGAAAAGTATGTTGGGTTAGTGTATAGAGTTAAGAGATGGTGGTTTAAAATAAAAATGAATGATTAGATTATTGTGCATACACAATAAATGGTATAGTGGGGAATTCGCTTTGTCCCACAAGATAGCTGAGGATACGCAAGCACTCGATCAAACTAGACAAGCCATTGTGACATTAGGCAACACATCGGGAACTGGGATGAGTCAATCTATGTGAAAGAAACAACACATGGCACAGTTTCCAATGTCTGCAAGGAAAGCAGTTATGGCCTACATTCCTATACTCACAAAGAATATTTCATCCATTCGAATAGAGCAACAACCATTGCAACCGTAGTGGTTGAAGCACAAGAGAAAGCACAACAACATTTTGATAACATGTCAAACCTTCAGGCCTGCGTTGCTCTATTTATTCCAGTGGCAGAAGAAGCAAAACCAGAGATTGGACAGAGTAAGGTTGAATATGCTGAAACCTTAACAAAGTGTCTCCACGAGATCACTCCAAAATTCCAGCCAATGCAAAGTAGTTTTCATGTCAGTGATCTACGCACTCGCCTCCCTTTAGTCGTAGCTTTGGAACCATGACACTTGTGGATAAGGGTGAGCCACATCTTAGTGTTGGGGGCCTGTTGGTGCCCAAGCTTTGGTTAGTTACTACACAATGAGCCAACCAATGCGAGAATGGGTTGCTCTAAAAAAAAATCAATTTCTAGGTGTGCTCCAGTAACAACTTTTGGGTTTTTGATACTCCAACCTATATAAGGAGAAATTTTGTAAAGGATATGAAGATGATGTTGTTGTGGGTTTTTTTATTAGTATTTGGTTGTCAGTTTTGAAGGGCTATCTTGGAGAATCTTGGTAATGTACACCCGTAAGGGTTTTGTGATAAAATTGTGCTCATGGTTGCACTCATAAACTCTGAATGTATAAGATGTTGAGCTGAGTTTATGTAATGACTCGATAATTTTTATTTTGGTTAACATATATATATATGTACCTAATGAAGCTTTAATGTATGATTATTATGTTTCGAGTTCTCTTATGCAATGTGTTATGTATGATGAATGATTATGAGTTATGTATGAAGTTGAATATAAATGAACTATGAAGGTGATACATGTAATGAATTAATTTTTTTTAAAGATGAGTAGAACGACCTTGATCCTCCTTCATAGCCCTAACTTAGGTTCCTGTTAAGTCTGTGTGAGTCTCGGGTGAGACTTTACTCAGTTCACAGAGAATTGCTAGATTCCCATGTACATAGGGTTTTGCTGGTTTCGTGAAGTAGAACCGTTGTTATTATAGACTCAACCAACAATAGTTTATGTATAGACTAGTTTCATTATAAACTGCAAATAAATTAACAACTTAATCCACATCAACTGTAATAGTTTTTTAATTAATCCATAGAGGAACCACTTGGAACTCTCATATCAAGGGATGTATGTGGGTTTGTTCACCATAAAAGGATCAAATGAGAGAGAAATTAATATCCTTCACACCTTGTGTCCTTCAATAGTAGCAAGGAGAAACTCAAACCCTCTATGTATTCACTATGTTAAGAGGTTGGAAATTTTGTTCAAAGTTTATGGTGGGAAAAGTTAGAAAAGAAGGTTAGGTTGATCTTGTGGAAAGTTTGCACAATGAAATATTTCCACATAGTGTTGGGAGAAGCAAGATCAGTGAAATTGGGTCTCCATCAATCCAAAATTCTCAATTAGGGAATTCTTGTGGCTATAGGATTGGTAGAGGTATCATACATTTTATTCTCAAGTGTTATTTCTCTTACTTTTTTTCCACTTAGTTTATCATGGAGAAAACTATCATGTGCTTCCCTTCATTTGGAGGATGCTACACAAGGTAAGTTTGCACAATGAACCATTGGAAACAAGTGCGATGAAAATATTCATGGAATTGGGTCTCCATCAACCCAAAATAATCGATTGGGGCATGTCTATAGGCTTGGTAGAGCTATCAAACATTATCTTCTTAAGTAGTTACTTCTCTTAGTTTTATTTTCCATGCAATTTATCCTTGAGAAAACCCTTTGCCACTTCCTCTCTTTGGAGAATGCTATACTGCACAAGACCATTACAACAATATTCTCATTATGAGCTCGGAGTGGCAATGTATTTGAAATTGGGTTTCCATCAACCTAAAATTCTTAGTTGGGGCATGGATACATGCTTGGTGGAGGTGTGATACATTTTCTTCTCAAGTAGTTACTTATGTTAGTTTATTTTTGAGGTAATTTATCATGGAGCAAACCCTCTTTCACTTCTAGTCATTTGGAGGATGGTACCCAAGGTAAGTATGCATAGTAAACCATTTCCACCAAGTGTTGGGAGAAACACCATATCTTAAATTGGATCTCCATCAACCTAAAATTATTAGTTGGGGCATGGCTATAGGTTATGTATCATACATTTTTTTCTTAAGTAGTTACTTCTCATGTTTTTTTTTCTCTTTTTTCTAGTAGTTTATAGTGGAGAAAACCCTCTTGCACTTCCTCTCATTTGGAGGATGGTACCAAAGTAAACCCTAGATTCTTAAGGAGAAGGCCATTACAACAAACCCAAGTTTCTTCATGGCACATGGCCTTTACATCAATATTCTCGTTATGTTATGCATGTTATGAGGTGGGACTCCATCAACCAAAAATCGACACTTGGCCATGGCTAGAGGCTTGGTAGAGGGAAATTTATCATGGTGCAAACCCTATGGAACTTCATCTCATTTGCAAAATGGTACCCACAGTAAGTTTGCAAAGAGAACCATTTCCACCAAGTGCTTAGAGCAATGATATGTGAAATTTGATCTCCATCAACCCAAAATTCTGAGTTGGGGCATGGCTACATTATAGTAGAAGTACTTATGGTAGAAGTAGCAGACATTTTATTCTTCCATAGTTACTTCTCTTAGATTTTTATTTCTATGTTTCTTCTTCTTCTTTTTCTTTATTCTTTTCTGGTAGAGAAAACCCTCCCGTACTTCCTTTTATTTGGAGGGTGGTACCCAATTAAACCCTAGATTCTTCACCAAACGGTCATTACAACAAACCCTGGGTTCTTTAGTGCTTTAGTGCACAAGGACATTACAAAAAACCCTACATTATTCAGTGCACAAGGCCAACAACAACATTCTCATTATGATCTTGGAGTAGAAATATTGTGAAATTTAGGTCTCCATCAACTCAAATTCTTAGTTGGGGCATAGCTACAGGCTTGGTGGAGATATCATATTTTTTCTTCTTAAGTAGTTACTACTCTTAGTTTTTTTTTCCATGATACCCTCTACCGCTTCCTCTCATTGGAAGATGGTACACTTCACAAGGCCATTACAACAATATTCTCATTATGAGCTCAGAGCAACACCCAATCCGAAATTGGATCTCCATCAACCTAAAATTCTCATTTGGGGCATGGCTACAGGCTTGGTAGAGGTTCCATACATTTTATTCTTAAGTAGCTACTTTTGTTAGTATTTTTAGAGGTAATTTATCATGGAGAAAAAAAATTGGCACTTCCACTCATTTGGAGGATGGTACCCAAGGTAAGTGTGCAGAGTAAGCCATTTTTTGGGAGAAACCGATCTCTGAAATTGGATCTCCATCAACCTAAAATTTTCAATTGGGGCATGGATACACGCTTGTTAGAGGTATAATACATTTTCTTCTTAAGTAGTTACTTATGATTTTTTTTTTGAGAAATTTATAGTGGAGAAAACCTTATGGCACTTCATGTTATTTGGATGATGGTACCCAAGTAAACCCTATATTCTCGAGGAAAAGGCCATTACAACAAACACAAGTTTCTGCAAGTCACCAGGTCTTTACAACAATATACTCTTTATGTTATGCCCTAGGAGCACCAAGATGTCTCAAATTAGGTCTCCATCAACATAAAATTATCACTTGGTGGTTGCTACATGATAGGTAGAGTGCAGTTTATCATGGTGCAAAACCTATAGAACTTCATCTCATTTGCAAGATCGTACCCACTATGAGTTTTCAAAGCAAAGCATTGCCACCAAGTGTTCGAAGTAGCAAGATTTTTGAAATTTGATATCCATCAATCCAAAATTCTTAGTTGGGGCATGGCTACACTCTTGGTGCAGGTATAAGACATTTTTTATTAGTTAATTCTCTCTCTCTCTCTCTTTTTTTTTAAATTCAAGTAGAGAAAACCCTCTCACACTTCCTCTCATTTGGAGGAGGGTACCCATTTAAACCCTACATTCTTCACCAAAAATTCATTAGAACATACCCTAGGTTCTTTAGTGCACAAGTCCATTACAACAACATTGTCATTATGAGATTGGAGTAGCAAGATGTGTGAAATTTAGGTCTCCATCAACCCAAATTCTGAGTTGGGGCATAGCTACACCCTTGGTGGAGGTATTATACATTTTCTTCTTAAGTAGTTACTTCTTTTAGTTTTTTTTCAAGGTAATTTATCATGGAGCAAACACTATGTCACTGCCCCTCATTTGGAGGATGGTACCCACAGGGGCTTCACTAGAAGGCAATATAATATCATGTTCATTCATATTGCAGTATTAAATATTCATGAAAACCTAAAAATTATATTGCTTATATATTAAGGGGCAAAGGTTTTTATTTTATTTAATGTAACAATACAAAAATACTTTGGGGTCTTTTTTATATGGGTGGGCTGACAAATATCTCCCAAATGGAGATGACGGGATCACGGTCGGATGAGAAATCGGGTTGAGGCAAGGCTCGAGCTTACCAGTATGCAGGGAAATCACGTCTTAAGGCATGCTTGAGGCCAGGGGTTTCGTGGTGAAGTGGGTTTCTAGTCGATCATAGTCGAGAGATAGTGGTCATTGATAGCCAATTGTTACCAATAGCACTCAGCTAGTTGTTACCAATAGCCTTGGGAGGCTCTAAGCGTCTTGGGCCTTTTATAGGCCTTGGGGCTTGAATACCCAACCACTCGTGCCTATTACAGGCTTTGGAAGGTTTAGTCAGCCTCCTAGAGCTTGTTACAGGCCCTGGGGGGTTGGATACCTAGCCCACAATAGGCTTAGTCAGGAATTGGGGAACTGCAACATGCAATCTAAATGTTGTACTATGTGCATTGGCTCTAGTGACATAGAAGTGATCTCCTATATCTTCATTAGACCATTAGATGTTGCAAATCATAATGATATGTGCTTGAGTAATTGCATTGTGGGTGAAGTAATGTGCATCCACAATATACATCGAAAGAAGCAAGGTGCATTGTAGAATGCATGTGGGGTCATAAGAGGGGTATCATATCAATATACTAGGTAGAAATATAAAGGGGTATAAAAAATGTTAATGAAAAAATTGATACATACAATATCTAGTGAAAATAAGGGTTTTTTTTAATTGGGAAGGCATATTTGGAGGGGGTTAAAAAAACGATTTTGGAATGTATTTTCCAATATTTAGTGAAATTAGGGGTATTGTTTCATATGCCACTAACGAACGTGCTATGATAGCATTTTATTGAGTGAAGCCCCCGTGATGGTACCCAAGGTAAGTTTGTAGAGTGAACCATTTCCAGCAAGTGTTGGGAGCAACAAGATCTCTGAAATTGGGTCTCCATAAACCCAAAATTCCAAGTAGAGGCATGGCTAAAGGCTTTGTAGAGGTATCATACATTTTAATCTTAGATAGTTCTTTTTTTTTCATGAAGAAAACCTTCTTGCACTTCCCCTTATTTGGAGGATTGTACCTAATTAAACCGTAGATTCTTCACCAAAAGGCCATTACAACAAACCCTAGGTTCTTTAGGGCATAAGGCCATTACAACAATATTATCATTATGAGTTGGGAGAACCTCTTGGGGACACACTAAGGTTACACCAATATTCTCATTATGAAATTTTGGGGGAACACAACTGTTCCAACAATATTGTCATTATGAGCTCATGAGCTCTTGGAGGATTGTACCCATGTAAACCCTAGATTCTTCAAGAAAATGTTGTCACAACAAGTCCTAGATCCCTAAGGACACATGGGGGCACAAGGAAATCCTTGGTAGAGAGGATAACACTCAATCCAAGAATCACTTGAGCTAGACCCTATTGATAGTGACTTCTCTTGGTTGTATTGTTTGTAGTTTGAATTTAAGTCATATGTAGGAAGACTTAAAGGTTCCCGAGGGAAGCAGGCAAGACTTAGTTGCTTTGTTAGTGGCATGGTACAAGGAGTCTAATTAAATTATAAGGGTTTTTGTTCTGTGCTATATTATTAGGATATCCTTCTCACTTTGATCACAGTGAGGCAGATGGAATTAACGATGCAAAGAAGATTCTGAATAGAATGAATAGTCAAATAAAGGGGTTGACGGAACTTATTGTTAATACTTATGTATTAACATGGTGAAGTAAGAAATAAAGTTCGAGGAAATGGAAATAACTCTTAAATAACTTCGAAACATGAAAATCCTTGACACAGAGATGCTCTACAATATCATATTGTTTTTTTATAGTTAGCACAATCTGTTTTGAGTCACACAGAAATAGTCACCCAATTTTAGTATGCTTGTGGGTTCTTTAGTTTGGATATGTGGAGGTTGATATGCAGCGTGGAATTTCAAAGCCTCATTCTGAAAAGATTTGGGATCGTTATGAATGAATAAAGAGACTAGAAAATATTATAAAACATATACAGATAATCCGAACCATTTTTCTAAATACGTACCTGCGTCTAAGCGTACAACTAGAATCAAGATCAAGAGATCGTACCTGTGTCCACCCAGATGTATGTTGGATGATGAATGCACTCGCTCTCAAGACTCTTGAATTTATAAAGGCAGGCCTACAGCTAGGATCATACATTCCGCAGCTTGGTTGACCCAGTAAAACTATAATGGATTATAAAGCCTCGTTCTGAAAATCAATGAATAATCAATGAACCATTATAAGTTATAACTTCCCTTAGTTAATAATTATTTAGCTCATTATAGTTTAGAACCCTCCTAAACTAGGAAAATACGATACTTATTAGATTCATGTATGTTCCATATATAAAATGAAACCTATATAATATACATATACTCCAAGTACATACATAAATTTACTTAGAAATATCTTATATATATACCAAATATTATCCAATATTATCCATCGAATAAGAGAATATATCAAATTAAGATTCCTTTATTCTTATTGGTAGGTTTTAATGTATCATCATTCAAGATTAATGTTGAGGACACCATATGGATCACGATTATCCATACAACTGTTGAATATTGTAACTTCAAAGAATATTATATTTGTACTTTATTATTCCGGAGATGATACATTCCTCCGAGGTAACCCTATCATGTATCTGGAGATGTTTATTCCTCCAGGGGTTTGTATTAACTAGGGTTATTAGACCCACCATGGGTGGGTCGGCCCTGCAGTTATATTTTAGGGGTTATTAGACTTCTCCAGGTGAGGTCGGCCCCATTAGTCTTTTAGTCAGTTGGGAGTCAAGTATAAATAGAGGAGGTGAACTCCTCATTAGATCATTCACTCACTTGTGGAAGAGTGTGCACTAGTTGAGGAGATCTGCTAAGGAGTCAAGGAGAAGGAGCACATCTTGTATTTTGGTTGATCATCTTATTGAGGAAAGCTTTGCTGGGTTTTCTACCCCATGAGGGTTTCCCAGGGTATATTGTGTGTCTATCTTGTGATTGTGTTTCTTTCAGAGATCTTGTTTGTCTATTTGGTTTAAACTTAACATGGTATCAGAGCTAGACTGAATAGGACATCTTTCACAAGATCGAACTTTTTGGTTGGGTAGAACTTCGGGAAATTCAAACCCTAATTCTACCAAAAGTGCGATACGTCAGATTTTGGTTTCAGAAAAAAGTTGTAATTTTTGATTTCTGATTACATGACTGGATAGCCCTTCTCAAGAGCATTCTTTTGAGCTATAGATCTAACTTTTTGGTTGGGTAGAACTCCGGGAAAGTCAAACCCTAATTCTACCAAAAGTGCGATAAAATTCTGTTCCAGATTCCGGAAAAGTGAAAAGTAACTTCCCAGGTAAGTCTACTCTGTCTCTTGGACTCCCCCAAGAGAAGATGGCTCCAAATACTAAGCTTGAAGACAAGCTAGAAGGCATAGAGAATTTCCGGGCATGGAAATACAGAATTGGTCTCATTCTTGAGGAGAATGATCTTGCTCATTATATCAAGGAGGAAGTTGCAGAACCAGAAGAAGATGAAGCCAAAGAGAAACACAGGAAGGATCTGATTAGGGCAAAGAGAATCATAGCTGATTCCATTAAAGACCACTTGATTCCCCAAGTGTCTTCCAAGAAGACTCCAAAGGAAATGTATGATGCCCTAGGAAGAATGTATGAAGGAAAGAACATCAACAGAAAGATGAATCTAAGGACTCAATTGAAAAGTACCAAGATGCACAAAGGAGAATCCATTCAAGACTACTTCTCAAGAGTCTCTCTAATCAAAGAACAACTAGATGCCATTGGTGATACTCTTGATGAAGATGAACTTGTGATGACAGCTCTAAATGGTCTCACTAGACCTTGGGAGTCATTCATTCAAACTATGTGTGCCAGAAAAGAAAGTATGAAGTTTGATGTAGTATGGGAAGATTGTGTTCAAGAGGAGGCTAGGGTTGCCAACAGAGAAGCACTTCTCAAAGAGGATGACCAAGCTTTGGCCACCCACACCAAAAGAGGAAAGAGAGGCTACTTCAAGAAAGTAAACCACAAAAGGCCTCAACCCTCTCATAGATTCAAAAAGAAAGGGGGAGACATCTCCACAGTCCAATGCTTCAATTGTCTTAAGCTAGGACACTATGCCAGAGACTGTACCTTACCAGAGAAGAAGAAGAAAAGGTTTGTTCACAAAAGACATCATGCTCATATGGCAGAAGATGACAGTGAAGAAGAAGAAGAAGAAGAAGAAGAAGAAATGGAGGAAAGGCCTCAAAAGAAAAGATCTAAAGCAAAGAAAGAAGAACCAGAAGAATATGTACTATTTTCTGCTCTCTCTGGATCTGTGTCTCCTGGTGAAGGCACTTGGCTCATTGACAGTGGTGCTTCAAAGCACATGACAGGTCATAAGGAAACTCTCTCCAAGATTGAAGAGAAGTCTTCACCCCAGAAGGTATCTCTAGGAGATGATTATCAATATCCCATCAAGGGAATTGGTGAAGCAAGCTACAAGCTTGATTCAGGAACACCTTTGAAGATGAAAGAAATTTTATATGTCCCAGGTTTAAAGAAGAATCTACTTTCTATCTCAGCACTAGACAAGAAAGGCTTTAGAGTAGCCTTCATAGATGGTCAAGTACTCATGTGGACCAAAGGAAAATCAATCAAAGATGCAATTGTCATTGGTGAAGAAGAAGGAGGACTTTATAAACTCAAGGGTCATCCAGAATCTGCCCTTGCTCATGAAGTTTCTAGTCCCAGTGAGCTTTGGCATAGAAGGCTAGCTCACATTAACTATAAAGCTTTACCATATGTGAGTAAGATGGTTATAGGTTTGCCAAACTTGAAGGTTGATCATGATGGCTCATGTAAAGGATGCAAGAAAGGGAAGAATATCAAGAATCCCTTTCCGAAAAGTGAAACAAAGACTAAGGGTTCTCTAGAGCTAATACACTCAGATGTATGTGGACCTATGCCTACCACATCTCTAAGTGGGTTTGAATACTATCTCTCTTTCATTGATGACTATTCAAGAAAAACTTGGATATACTTCCTAAAGGGTAAGAATGAAGTCTTTGGAAAATTCAAAGAGTTCAAGGCTCTAATAGAAAACCTCTCAGACAAGAAAATCAAGATTCTCAGAACAGATAATGGTGGAGAATATACTTCAAAGGAATTTGAAGAGTTCTGTAAAGAAGCTGGAATCAAAAGAGAACTAACCACTCCTTACAATCCCCAACAAAATGGGGTAGCTGAGAGGAAAAATAGAACCATCATGGAAGCTGTAAAGACTATGATACATGATCAAGACCTTCCCATGTATCTATGGGCTGAAGCAGCCAAGACAGCAGTATATGTTCAAAATAGACTATCTCATAGTGCTCTTGACTTCAAAACTCCAGAAGAAGTCTTTACAGGAAAGAAGCCTGAGGTAAGTCATCTCAAAATATTTGGGTGTCCTGTGTACATCCACATTCCAAAAGAAAAGAGATCCAAATTGGATCCCTCAGGTAAGAAGGGAATGTTTGTTGGTTATTGTGAAATTTCCAAAGCCTTCAGAATCTACATACCAGGTTTTCATCATATAGAAATAAGTAGAGATGTTACTTTCGATGAGGAAGCAGCCCTCAAGAAATCTAGAAAGTGTCAACTTGAAGAAGTTTATGAAGAAGATACATCTCCCAGAATCTCAGAGAATGCTCACATTCCTGAAGAGGACATACCAGAGGATCATGACATGCTGGAACCACAAGAACCTCCTGTTGCAGAATTGTCAAGGAAAAGAAGACCAGCATGGGCTAGAGATATTATTCAAGGAGCAGAAAGATATGGTGCTCCTGAAGGCTCCACCAGAGAAAGGAAGAAACCAAAGCTAGTATCCAACTATATGGCCCTAATGTGTGATCTTGTGGATCAACTACCTACCAGCTATGAAGAGGCAGCTCAAAAGAAAGAATGGGTAGAAGCAATGACTGAAGAATATCAGTCAATAATGAAAAATGATGTTTGGGATATAGTTCCCAAACCAAAAGACAAAAGTGTGGTTTCTTCCAAATGGATCTTTAAAATAAAACATGCTGCGGATGGAAGTATTGAAAAATACAAAGCAAGATTTGTAGCCAGAGGTTTCTCTCATAAGGAGGGAATTGACTATGAAGAAACATTTGCACCAGTTGCTAGGTATACTTCAATTAGAACTATCATGGCTCTTGCATCCATGATGAAGTGGAAACTACACCAAATGGATGTTAAGACAGCTTTTCTGAATGGTGTAATTGAAGAAGAAGTATACATAGAGCAACCACAAGGGTTTGAGGTAAATGACGGAAGAACTCATGTATGAAAACTGAAAAAGGCATTATATGGGTTGAAACAAGCTCCCAGAGCTTGGTACGGAAGGATTGACAATTTCTTAACTAGCATGGGCTTTACCAAAAGTAAAGCTGACCCAAACCTTTATCTCAAGGTGTTGGATGATGAACCAGTTATACTTTTACTATATGTAGATGATCTATTTCTAACTGGAAATGAGAAACAAATTATTGAAAGCAAGAAGAAGCTTTCTTCAGAATTCGAGATGAAAGATCTCGGATTGATGCACTACTTCCTAGGCCTAGAAGTGTGGCAAGAACCAAAAGGAATCTTTCTGAATCAAGGTAAGTATACTGTGGAAATTCTGAAAAGATTTGATATGTTGGAATGTAAACCCATGGCCACTCCCATGGAATCCAACTTAAAGATTTTGGTTAATGACTCATCAGAATTAGTGGACCTAACCTTATATAGACAGATCATTGGGTCACTAATGTACTTGACAAATACTAGGCCAGATATATGCTTTGCTATAAATACCCTAAGTCAGTATCTAGTTGAACCCAGAAAGGTTCATCTAATAGTTGCAAAGCATGTAATGAGGTACTTAAAAGGTACATTAGATTTTGGTCTACTCTATGATGGAAGTCATGAACTCAAGTTGCATGGTTACTCAGACTCTGATTGGGCAGGCAGTGTCTCAGACAGAAAAAGTACTTCAGGTGGATGTTATAGCCTTGGATCTGCCATGATCTCTTGGTTCAGCAAGAAACAATCCAGTGTGGCCCTTAGCTCTGCTGAGGCAGAATACATAGCTGCTTGCTCTGCTAGCTGTGAAGCTGTATGGCTTCGGAAACTGTTATCTGGAGTGTTTGACTTAGAAATGGATCCCACTATGATTATGTGTGATAATCAAAGCTGCATCAAGATGACAGAAAATCCTGTGTTCCATGATAAGTCAAAACACATAGAGATCCGATACTTCTATATTCGAGACATGGTGTAGAAAGGAGCTATCAAGCTTGAGTACGTGAGCACTGAAGATCAAATTGCTGATATCCTGACCAAACCACTGTCTCGTGTGAAATTCGAATACTTTCGAGACAAGCTTGGTGTAGTTCAAAAGGACTCTCCTAGAAAGGGGGAGTAGCATGATTCCTGATGGCAAGCAAGTCTCATCAATAATGAGACTTCACCTAGTCACTTAGAAATAGTTAGATTTAGGACTATTTTATTTTCATTCAGTTTTACTTATACATGATTTTTAGTGATGGATGTATTAGTGAGAATACATGCTAGATGTATACATGCTTTTGATGTTAGATGTATACATGATTTTGATGATAGATGTATTAGTGAGAATACATGCTAGATGTATACATGCTTTTGATGATTAGATGTATACATGATTTTGATGATAGATGTATTAGTGAGAATACATGCTAGATGTATACATGCTCTTGATGTTAGATGTATACATGATTTTGATGATAGATGTATTAGTGAGAATACATGCTAGATGTATACATGCTTTTGATGTTAGATGTATACATGATTTTGATGATAGATGTATTAGTGAGAATACATGCTAGATGTATACATGCTTTTGATGATAGATGTATACATGATTTTGATGATAGATGTATTAGTAAGAATACATGCTTATGATTGTATGATGTATACATGCTGTTGATGCTAGATATTGATTATGTACTTGTATGGATGAGGATACTTGTACTTGTATTGATGAGAATACAGTTGAGGGGATTGAATCATCCCTGGACTTTCAGTCCTAAAGAGAGCCGTAGACGTAAGGTCTTCGAGAATGAAGTCCTTAGTGGACAGTTGAGGGGATTGGATCATCCCTGGACTTTCAGTCCTAAAGAGAGCCGTAGACGTGAGGTCTCCGAGAATGAAGTCCTTAGTGGACAGTTGAGGGGATTGGATCATCCCTGGAATTTCAGTCCTAAAGAGAGCCGTAGACGTGAGGTCTCCGAGAATGAAGTCCTTAGTGGACAGTTGAGGGGATTGGATCATCCCTGGACTTTCAGTCCTAAAGAGAGCCGTAGACATGAGGTCTCCGAGAATGAAGTCCTTAGTGGACAGTTGAGGGGATTGGATCATCCCTGGACTTTCAGTCCTAAAGAGAGCCGTAGACGTGAGGTCTCCGAGAATGAAGTCCTTAGTGGACAGTTGAGGGGATTGGATCATCCCTGGACTTTCAGTCCTAAAGAGAACCGTAGACTGGGTCTCCGATAATGAAGTCCTGAATGAACAGGCAGGGGATTGTATCATCCCCGGACTGAGGTCCCAGAATAGAACCGTAGACTGGGTCTCCGATAATGAAGTCCTGAATGAACAGGTAGGGGATTGTATCGTCCCCGGACTGAGGTCCCAGAATAGAACTGTAGACTGGGTCTCCGATAATGAAGTCCTGAATGAACAGGTAGGGGATTGTATCGTCCCCGGACTGAGGTCCCAGAATAGAACCGTAGACTGGGTCTCCGATAATGAAGTCCTGAATGAACAGGTAGGGGATTGTATCGTCCCCGGACTGAGGTCTCAGAATAGAACCGTAGACTGGGTCTCCGATAATGAAGTCCTGAATGAACAGGTAGGGGATTGTATCGTCCCCGGACTGAGGTCCCAGAATAGAACCGTAGACTGGGTCTTCGAAAATTGAAGTCCTGAATGAACAGGCAGGGGATTGCATCGTCCCCGGACTGAGGTACCAGAATTGATCCGTAGACTGAAGTCTCTGAGAACTGAAGATTGGATTGTATCATCCATGGACCTATGTCCTAAAAGGAGCAGGATTGATCATCCTAGGAATATGATCGTATGATGACGATGCTGATGATCGTGTGATGACGATGCTGATGATCGTGCGATGACGATGCTGATGATCGTGTGATGACGATGCTGATGATCGTGTGATGACGATGCTGATGACGATGCTGATGATCGTGCGATGACGATGCTGATGATCGTGTGATGACGATGCTGATGATCGTGTGATGACGATGCTGATGATCGTGTGATGACGATGCTGATGATCGTGCGATGACGATGCTGATGATCGTGTGATGACGATGCTGATGACGATGCTGATGATCGTGTGATGACGATGCTGATGACGATGCTGATGATCGTGTGATGACGATGCTGATGTTCGTGTGATGACGATGCTGATGATGATGCTGATGATCGTATGATGACGATGCTGATGATCGTATGATGACGATGCTGATGTTCGTGTGATGACGATGCTGATGATGATGCTGATGATCGTATGATGATGATGCTGATGATCGTATGATGACGATGCTGATGTTCGTGTGATGATGATGCTGATGATGATGCTGATGATCGTATGATGACGATGCTGATGATCGTATGATGACGATGCTGATGATGATGCCGATGATCGGATTGATATCGACACTGTTGACATTGATGTTCCAGTAACTGGTTGAGTTACTGATGAAGATGAATTGAAGAAAGCTTCCAATGATTTATAGATGTATCATATATGATGACTCCTTGCTCTTGCAGATGTTGTTATAATATCCTTCTCGTTAAGGGGGAGTGTTGAATATTGTAACTTCAAAGAATATTATATTTGTACTTTATTATTCCGGAGATGATACATTCCTCCGAGGTAACCCTATCATGTATCTGGAGATGTTTATTCCTCCAGGGGTTTGTATTAACTAGGGTTATTAGACCCACCATGGGTGGGTCGACCCTGCAGTTATATTTTAGGGGTTATTAGACTTCTCCAGGTGAGGTCGGCCCCATTAGTCTTTTAGTCAGTTGGGAGTCAAGTATAAATAGAGGAGGTGAACTCCTCATTAGATCATTCACTCACTTGTGGAAGAGTGCGCACTAGTTGAGGAGATCTGCTAAGGAGTCAAGGAGAAGGAGCACATCTTGTATTTTGGTTGATCATCTTATTGAGGAAAGCTTTGCTGGGTTTTCTACCCCATGAGGGTTTCCCAGGGTATATTGTGTGTCTATCTTGTGATTGTGTTTCTTTCGGAGATCTTGTTTGTCTATTTGGTTTAAACTTAACAACAACAAGGCAACAATATATTCTTTCATACTTATTGGACGTTACATCGCCTTGAATCCGATTTGCACATTTAAAATATAAAATATGTTCAATGGATCGTACAAAGGATAATAAATTTATTAACATGTATGTGACAAAGAGAGGTGTCGAGGATGTTAGGGGGTTTTTGGGGAGAGAGATAGGTGAGGGTAAGGTGTAGGTGGAGGAGTAGGGAAGAGAGAGAGAGAGAGGGTGTTAGTGAGGGTTAGGGGAAAAGGGACAAAGAGAGAGAGGGGGGGGGGGAGAAAGAGAGAGGATTAGACGTAGTAGGATGAGTACGAGGGAGAGAGAGTGAGAGAGGGGTTAGTAAGGGTGTGTGTGTGTGTGTGTGTGTGTGTGTGTGTGTGTGTGAGAGAGAGAGAGAGAGAGAGACGAGGGGGTTAGTTGTAGAGGAAGGATTAGGGGTGTGTGTGTGTGTGTTAGAGAGAGAGAGAGGAAGGGTTAGGGGGTTGGGGGAGAGAGACGGGGTGGGGTTAGGGGTAGGTGAAGGAGTAGAATAGAGAGAGAGGGGGGGTGCAAAGGTCTTGGGTGATAATGGTTAGGGGAGGAGGGGGGTTTGGGGACATAAAGAGAGATCAAGGTGGGTGTAGGGGATATGTTATTAGGGTAGAGAGAGAGAGAGAGAGAGAGAGAGAGAGAGGTAAGTGGTAGGGGTATCAGGAGAGACACACAGAGAGAGAGGGGGAGGGGTTAGGGGTAGTTAGATGTGTTTGAGAGAGGGGGGGTATTAGGGGGACGGGGAGAGGGAGAGGGGTGGGGGTTATGTGTAGGTGGAGGGGTAGGGTGTAGAGAGAGAAAGAGAAGGGGTTAGTAAGGATTAGGGGGGGAGATGGGATATGAGGGGATAGGGAGAGAGGAGGAGGAGGGGATGTTAGAGGTAGGAGGAGGATTAGGGGGGTAAGTGAGTGATAGAGGGGGTTAATAATCCTTAGGGAGAGGAGGGGAGAGAGGGTAATGGGGAGGGGGGTTAGTGGTAGGGGGATGAGTAAGGGTGTGTGTGTGTGTGTGTATGAGAGAGAGAGAGAGAGAGAGAGAGAGAGAGAGAGAGAGATAATTGAGGGTCAAGGGGGGAGGGTGTAGGTGATTAGGGGTAGGGAGGAGGATGGGGGTTGGGGGGGGAGACAAAGATAGAGATTGTAGTTGGAGTGGTGGTAGGGATTTAGGGAGGATTAGGGATGCTAAAGAGAAGGGTGGGGTATAGGTTGGGGGTATATATATATATATATATATATATATATATATATATATATATATATATATGGGGAGTGGGATTAGAGAGACAAAGATAGAAGAGTTTAGGGGGAGAGAGAGAAAGAGAGAGATCAAGGTGGGGGGAGGGGGTAGGGGCTTAGGGATGATTATGGTATTTAGAGAGAAGGGGGAGTAGAGAGAAAGTGAGAGGGTGGAAAGTGGTAGGGGGGGATTATGAGAGATAAAGAGAGAGGGGATGAGGGGGTATTTATGGGTAGGGAGAGTATGAGTGGGGTCAGGAAGATAGACGGGGTATTAGGGGGTTGGGGGAGCGAGAGAGGGGTGAGGGTTATGTGTAGTTGGAGGAGTAGTTTGGAGAGAGAGAGAGAGAGAGAGTTACTAAATTTTAGGGGGAATATGGGATAGGGATATAGAGAGAGAGGAGGAAGAGGAGGAGGAGGAGAGGGTGTTAGAGGTATGGGGAGGAGTATGTGGGTGAGATAATCAGGGACGGGGTTAGTAGGGGTTAGGGAGAGGATGGGAGAGAGAGGGGGGGAGGGGGGTTAGTGCGAGAGGGAGGATTAGGTGTGTGTGTGTGTGTGTGTGTGAGAGAGAGAGAGAGAGAGAGAGAGATAGAGAGAGAGTTAAGGTTCAAGGGGGGAGGTCATGGGTGATTAGGGGTAGGGAGGAGGAGGGGGTTAAGGGGACAGAAAAATATAGAGATTGAAATTAGGGGTGGAGGAGGGATTTAGGGAGGATTATGGATGTTAAAGAGAAGGGGGGGTATAGGGTGAGGGTATATGTGTGTGTGTAGAGAAAGGGTGGGGTTTAGGTGTAGGTGGAGTAAGGGAGAGAGAGAAGGAGAGAGGGATTTAGTTAGGGTTAGGGGAAAGAGGTTAGAGAGAGAGGAGGAGCATATTAGAAGGTTATTAAGAGATAGATAGAGAGGGGGGAGTAGGAGGAGGAGGGGGTTAGAGGTAGGAAGATGAGTAGGTGGGTGAGAGAGGGAGAGAGAAGGGGGGTGTTAGGGGATTGGGGGATATACAGAGAGGGATAGGAGTTATGGGTAGGTGGAGGAGTATGGGAGAGAGAGATTGAGTGAGGAGGAGAGGTGTGGGGCTTGTCTTGGTGATGATAAAAAATGAGGACATTAAACACATTTGGATGGCTAGGTATATAGAATAAATATCTTTCATGAAGAAATCAAATATGACTTGGTGTGTTAGACTTGGCTTCATGATGATTTCACATGAATTTTTTTGGATGGCTAGGTATGTAGAATGACACTAAATATTGGTAATGGTTAGGGGAAAGGGGGGGATATAGGGAAAGAGAGGAATGAGAGAGAGAGAGAGAGAGAGAGAGAGAGAGAGAGAGAGAGAGAGAGAGAGAGATGGGGTTAGGGGTTTGGGGAGGAGTAGTTCGATTAGAGAGAAAGCGGAGCACATATGAGGAGTCTATGTGTTTGGTTAAGAGAGAGAGAGAGAGCGAGAGAGGGAGGAGGGGTTTCGGGATTTGTATGGAAATTAGATAAAATGGGGGGTATAGGTGAGGAGTGTGGGTGTTGGGGTTAGAGAGAGAGAGAGACATTGGAATGTGGTAAGTGGTTATAGGTAGAGGGAGAGGGGGGTGTTAAAGGGTTATAGGTAGAGGTAGAGGGGGGTGTTAGGATATTGGGTTTATGTGGAGAAGGGGAGAAAGAGAGGGAGAGAAAAGAGTTATTAAGGGTTAGGTAGAGAGAGAGAGAGGTTAGTGGTAGGGGGAGGCATATGGATGTATGTGTGTGTGTGTGAGAGAGAGAGAGAACCCATTGGGAGAAAATGTGTTAGGGGGTTGGGGGAGAGAGAGAGGGGTGGGTGTTATCAGTCAAATTAGCACTTCTCCGTCCGTGATCACATCGCCTTGTCGTTCACACAAAAAGACACTATGGATGGAAGAGCTTACTTGAACTTGGATTATTTGGAGCTGAATCCTTACTCCTTCAGCTTAAAAACTTATTTTTTTGACACCTTCACCATAAAACCGCGACTCCTATACTTGACACATTGCGAGTCACTTGCAGGTCTCTATACTGACAACCCGCGGGTGTCAATTAAAAGTTGCACTTGCAAGTTACTGAGCCCACATGCTGTGAGTCACTCGCAAGTTGCTAGATGTCATAGTAGCAGGTGTCTTAAGTAAAGCTTGAAAAATATATTTGAAACACAAATTGGGATTATTTGAGTCAGGTATTCCAACTTCCCCAACTTCCCAATTCAACTTCCTTTTGAAACTAACCCTCCTTGCATTTCCATAAATGCAAGAGGAGGCCATGAGAAAGAGGGAAAATAGAGAGAGCTATTGTTATGCTGAATAAATTCCAAGTTAAGAGAGAGGAGTAGGAGACTAGGGCTTGGTTACGAAGGTGCTTGATGCAGAGTCAGGTATAACATTTGTACTTACTGCATTCTTTTGACAATAAAAGATTGACATACTCTTCCTTTCCCATTAAAGTGTTAATCTCTATTGTGCTTTGATTATAATTTGATTTTATTGCATTCATTAATATCAATATTTATATATAGTCAAACTGGTTTGAGGAAGGTTTGTGCATTTTGCAGGTTTGTGGCTATGAAGATTGAGAGAAAATCTTGGACCGACCATCATAAACAAGGTACATTTTCTCTAAACCTTGATCTTATTTATTTACAGTAATGTATGCAGAGCCCTATGTATCTATCGGTCAACCCATTGTATGATGGTAGTATCTATCCCCTACTATAAGGTAAATTCCCTAATAGTAGAAGTAGCGACTCTGCTGGGGACACCTTCTTGTTTTTCTGCTTTGGGGATCTTTGGTTTCTTTAGTTTCATAACTTTTATAGTCTCTTTTGAGGTCTTTAGGGTTTCTTTTTAGATCCCTTTGTGTTGGATCAGTCTAGTCTAGTTTGAAAAGTTTCTTTTCTTTCTTTTATCAGTACCAACTCGCGTGTTTCCTGTAGATACAAGTGCGCACTTTCTGTTATACCCATGAATTGCATACTCTGCTACCTGTGAACATTCAGTTGCACCCGTGAGCTGTTTGCTTATAGAATCGTGAGTTTTCTTTGAAAAAATTGAACTTCTGATTTAGGGTTGGATCTTGGGTTTTTAGTTTTATTTTTTATTTTGCTTTGATTTTTGGCACTTGCTAGACATTCCCGTGTCTACTATGGGTCTGTTAACAACCTTTTTAGAGCCCCCTTGATGTTCTTGGATTGATTCAATTGCTTTTGGTTAAAATTCTTTCTTTTTTAAGGTTTTTTGAAGTCCACCCGCGACTTGTTAGTATATACAGTTGCACACATTTTTACCTAGCCACGAGTTGCTTGTATAGGTACCCACAGGTGCATTGCGATTTGTTGCATATAATAGTCACGAGTATTTCCTGAGTATTTCCTTTTTAATTAGGGTTTGAATTCAATAGGGTTTCTCTCTGGTTTTGAAATTCCTTGTTAGTTTGGATACCTCTTGGACATTGTTGAGGGTGCTCTAAATTTGTTTTGAACCTCTTTTATAACTCGACTTTGAGTCATTGTGGTTGTAAATTTGACCTAGCTTGCTATCCCATTCTTATGCTTGGAGGATGCTTCTTTCTTTTGTTTTCTGATGTTCAGGAACAATATGATTTTTTGCACAAAGATCCTTTTGTTTTCCATCTTAAACATCAGTTTTTATTTGTGGCATCTTGTTCCAAAAGTTTAGTTACTTTTGTGAAGCAACTTTTTGGGTTAAGTCTTTGTCGATCTTGCTTTAGGTCTGTTTTTTTTAAGTCTTGGGCCATCTTTATTTACTCATGCAGATTGATAAGTCTTGTTAGTTCATTATTTTCATTTTCATTTCTTTCATAGCTAGAGAAAAAGATCAAATTTGAAAAACAAAAGAACTTCTTTTACAAGATTTGTCATTTTATTTTTCGAAGTAGGGTAGTTGCATTGCTATTAACTTTGAAAAAAAAAAAAAATCATGATTACATTTGCTTAGATTTTGCGTTTTGAAAGAACAAATGAAAAGATAAATTTTGAAGTTACATTTTTTGATATGCACTTTGCTTACAGTTGTAACCATGCCACACACTACACTACACCTTGAGTAAGTAACATCCCATAAAAAGAACTTAATTTAAAATTTATTAGTAACATTTCTTTTTTAGGATTACACGACATTAACTAGATTAGGCTAGGATTTAAGAATAGATTACACTTAAACTTTCTGAAATCGTTTAGATTCTCAAATCATAGTGCAGACTATCTTCTAGTAAATCCATTCTTGTGGTTGTGTTCCGGGAAGCTCCACTTAAACCAGAGTTAAGCACGAGGTCATGAGAGACTGGAATTGTTGGGGATACCCCCCCACTTTCCTTTCGAGCATACACCATGGCTGATTCGCTTACAGGGGTCCATTAGTGCCTTATGCATCTTTAGCATATCTTTACCATATAACATATGATGAAATTATAAAACAATTTAACATCAACTATAATCAAGAATTAAGCCAAATAGACATGCAATCCAATAGATATCTGATTTAGGACAAGAAGGGTGTTTCAACATTTTTATTTTCAAAGAAGCATGAAATCAGTACAATATACCTGACGTGTAGAGATGTTTCTACAACCGGATCCTAGAATTGTTGGGGATACCCCCCCACTTTCCTTTCGAGCATACACCATGGCTGATTCGCTTACAGGGGTCCATTAGTGCCTTGTGCATTCTTGGATTTCAGGATTAGATACCCTTCCCATGCATTTTGGTTGGACCTGCAACTGTCCCCCCAGGCATTTTATGCATTTGTGGTATCCTTAGAATATTGTCTTTAGGGCTCTACAAAGGTATAGTGGAAGACTATTTCCACTGCACCTAGGACAGACACAGAAGGTAACCCTCTATAGCAATCGAGGGAGGGTGGTTTGGTGATTCAAATGCTTTCACCCATAGGACCTGTATTATACGTCGTGTAACTGACCTTCAATATTCTACTAGTTTGTTCTGGGCCCTCATCATCCCATACTGATTCTTGAGAGTATTATCTTTCTTTTCCTGGTCTTGATTGTTGTAGGAAATTTTTAGTGGTATGCTGTTTGCTCCTTAGTTTTTAGTGGCCACTAGGTTTCTACACTTATTTTATTTTGTATAATTGTGGAGGACCAACCTCTTTGTAGGTCACAAAGGTTGCAAAAAATCCCCCCACACACAGTGGAGTCTCCACTGCCACCTCAATGCCGGAGAACTGATTCCCGTGGTTCATATGAACTTACAAGCACAACAGAACCACCCGGAGAACCACACCTCATAACTGAGTATCAACAGGTTCATAATACTATTGAGGTTGAAGACATAACCACTCAAGAGTTTAACACACCCTTCAACCCTCCTTTGACAGGACCTAATGACCCTTTACTTGAAAGTGTAGTTTCTCTAGGTCGACCGAATTTGTTTACACCTATTTTTTTCATGGCTAACATAGGGGACGAGTCAAGAGTTCCTCATACTCCTACTTCATCCATTGTATTGAGAGGTTTCTTTCTTTCATTCGCACACACATCGGTACCTAGCTCTTTGCAGGATACCTTTGCTTCGAGCCCCCCATTTGGCTTCAATGTTGGTTCTTTGGGTATGCCAGGATCTTCAGCTTCGACATCAGCTATTCCTTTTGGTTCCACCATTGGATCATCCAATATCCCTTTTTCAGGGATACCTTCAGTATTATTTACATCGTCTCCCTTTATACAACAGTCTCAAGGTAATCTACAGTTTGCTCCTTTCAGTCATGGTTTTCCTTGGTTCGGAGGACACATAGCTCCTTCCACACCCTTTGTGGGCTCGATGCTCATTCCGTTTGTTACATATATACCTGGGTTTAACCCCTTCACAGGTTTTAGTGTGCATTCATCGAATGTACAAACATGCAATGTACCTGTAGGGAGTATCCCCTTTTCTCTGTTGGTGGAGGGGGTGGTAAATTTTTTTACCCACATTATAGAGGGGCTAACACTCAAGGAAGAAACCGTTTAGCATTTGGCTAGAGAAGCTTTAACAATGCTTTCACTTCACAACCAATGGTTGGGTGCAACCCCAACCAACAATATAGGAACCAGGTTTTAGGAGGTTCTCCCTACCAGGATCCTGTTAATCAAATGCCATCGAGTCGACCTTGTTTTCCCTTTCTGGAAACTCTAAAATTTCCAAATATTTCAAAACTGACTAATGATCTAGTGCGCCATAACCTGACATGAAAACTAGTTCCAACCAAGTTTCCTTCTGACATCCCAAAGTTTGATGGCAAGAATGGATAAGATCTTGGTGATCACATCACTACCTTTCATCTCTGGTTTTCTTCCAACTCTTTAAATGATGATTCCATTAGGTTGAGGCTCTTTCAAAGGACCTTGACTAGTGTCGTGGCTAAGTGGTACCTCAAACTACCTGCCGCAGCTTATGACAACTTTTGGGATTTGGCAACAATGATTTTGAACCACTTTCAACTTCCTGTTCGGTATGACGCCAGCATAGACCTTCTGTCAAATTTCATGCAGAATAAGGCCACTCACTTATCTAATCACATTCAAGAGTGGCAAAGGAGAAAGAGGATCATCAAAGCTAAAATTCCCCTAGAGTTTCTATTAGAGTGGTACTTGAAATCACTCCTTCCTTATATCTCTAAGGATGTAGCAACTTTTGGGGTGTCTTCTTAGGAGGAAGCCATCCGTAGGACCCATCAACTTGATTTGGTATATGCTCAATCTGGGATCATGTACGAGATTATACCTGACGCACTGAGATCTAATATTGATCTGGGTAAACCTAAGCCTGGACTGCATGCCGATGGCATCGTCGGTTCAGTAGACTCAGCAACACTCGAATCTTTGACCAAGCAAGTTCATGATTTATCTATAAAGCAATATGCTGTAGATGGAACCTCTGTTCCAGCCTCCCCTTCTACAACTAAATATGTACAACAAGTGCATACTAATCAAAAGGGTCCTAGACAACCCAACAATAAAAAGAAGGGCAAGAAAAGGGAGGGAAACCATAAAATACCCAAAACACTGAAAATGCCGAGGAGGGAAAGAAGGATAAAAAGAAATTCAATTTTCCTTGCAAGTTATGTAAGGATGGCCACCTTACCCACAAATTCCCTCTTATGGAAGAATCCCAAAAGCTCCTCCATGAGAAGAAACCTGTTGTACTGAAGGACCCATTCCCTCACGAACAAGTTTCAACTTCTGGAAACTCTAGTGTTGGGGGAACAAATCATGTCTCATCAGTTGATCAGTCATTTATAAACATAGTTAACTCAGATATGATTTTGCAAACCCAAGATAGGAATTATTCCCCGAGCTCGCAATAGAAAGATAAGGAAGTTCCTAAAACATATACATCTCTTCACATTGAGAGGCCAGTAGATTCTTTGTCGAAGATCCCGAAAGGTGTCTTCAAACGGGATGTCCACAACCCTAATGCACGGGCTACTCCTAACTACTCTGTCGTAGAGGATCTGGCCCAAAAACCCTCTGCTATTTCCACACTAGAATTATTGCAGAGCTATCCATTACAGCAGAATGCACTTCTAACGGCAATAGGGAGCATGGACTCATCTAGTATGCTTTCCCAGTTTGATATGTCTAATATCAAACCCCGATTACCGCATCATGTAGCCCTCCAAATTGAAGTAGTCCATGGCCCCAAAACCATTGGACGAATGGTTGTATATGAAGGCACGTCTATGTGTGTAATGTCAATATCCTGCTGGAAATCCCTTGGCTCGCCTGGGTTAACCCCTTCTGCTACAACCGTGTCCGATTGTAAAGTTATGAAGCGAATCCAACTTCCAATGTGAGAATAAATATATATGAATAGTATAATAATTAATTGATAGATGATAAATATTACAATTGGTGGATGCCATTATATAAGATGTGGGAAACCATGTATGAGGAGACACGCCCCTTAACCTAGTACTAATTATTATTTATTATTATTATTACATTTATACTTTATATTTGTTACATTCCCTTCCCCTTTAAGGAAATCTTTGTCCTCAAAGCTAGATCCTTGTTGTGTCATGATTCTTTCTGCTTAGGTGGAGAAACTCTCGGTCTCGATCCATTCAGTCGGTACTTATTTATTTTCCATTCAAATTCCATGTATTGTTCTTGCAGGTTGGTAGAGTAAGTCCCCAGCGATCCTAACCAGTCGACGCCTAATACCATGTATACTTCTTTGAGAGGTAAGGCAACACAATTGAGTTGTAGGTGTAAGTTTTGTATGTACAATGACACCTTATGACATTTTCCTACTTCTTCTATGTCTTGATTAGTGATGGTTGAGGTTTTAATCCCTTTTGCGGGGAACACAAAAATATTTAGTTCCTTTGCCTTATTGATATCGATCAAATTATGGGTACTTCCAGAATCGACCAAAATTGTGACATCCCTATCTTTAATTTTCCCATTAAGTTGTAGTCTTTTCGGTCCTAAATTCCTTGAATCTGTTACTCGAAATATGAGTTGTTTTGTTTTAAGGATGTCATGATTTCTCAACTGAGGTGGAATATGTTTTCTTGCGAGTGCTTGGCTTTCCTTCTGTTGGGTATAATATTTCTCAGGTGTCTCTACCTTTTCTTCCTTACAAACTTGTTGAGTACACGTAACCATCGCAACTGATGCTTCAGATGAGCTTGTGTCTGTATCTGAATCAACTATATCTTCCTCTCTTGATACCTGTACTTGCTTCCCATTAATGATTTTGCAATGTACTGTGTGATTGGTTTTGCATTTATGGCCTGGAAACCAATCTTCTCCACATCAACGACAAGTATTCTTCTTGTTTTTTCTATCACTATCGGTGCAACTGCTTGATGTTTTTGAGTTTTTTTCAACTTCATAGCCATATGACTGATATCTGTTACACTAATGACCAGGTGACCACATATCTTCACAATACCGGCACTGAGTCTCTTGTTGTCGCAAATATCCCTTGTTAGGGTTCCCTTGTCTTGATTGTTTGAATTTTTCCTCAATAAGTTTTGCTTAGCGCCTAGCCTTATCCAAATTGGACACGTTATGTAATTCTAATTCATCTCTTATGTATGTTTTAAGACCATAGATATATGTTTGGAGTCGTTGACCCTCTGTTAATTCTAGTATGCGCATCGCTAACGCTTCTGATGCATAGGTGTATTCTTCCACATTGCTTTCTTGCTATAGCCTAGTTAGTTTGGCGGAAAATTCTTTCTCTGTCACATCTTTGAATCTTTTAAAAAAACCATTTTTGAATGTGTCCCAACCGTAGGAACATACCTTTGTCGTTTTCTTCCCCCGCATGTACCAATAGTATGCCCGTCCTTCGAGCTGTATGGAGGCATATTTAATTTTCTCATCATCTGATATGATCCTGTGAAGGTAGAAGAATTCTTCCGTTTTGTTGATCCATGCCATGCTTTGTTTTGATTCTCCATCGAACTTGGGCAACTCCAATTTAGATTTCATTGAGTATCCTCCCATCGATTGCATTGTGGCCCAATATGGTTTATGATGATTGTAGTCTTTATGGTTTTCTGGGATCTCCACTTTGGGAGGATTTGATTGATGATCATTGGTATTAGTTGTATTGCAACATGAGTGGTCTCCCTTTGGCGACTCGCCATTTCTAGAGTTATCTCTATCCTTAAAAAACTGCTTGATATTTTCTAGTCCTGCATTGAAGTATGCTTCATTTCCTCTCGTACCTTCCTCATTTCCCATGAGACTACTCCGGAAACATCGTATTGCACCTTGCGTGAAAAATCTTCTTTTTCTTCTTGAAACTCTTTGTCAAGCTTGTCCATTCTAGTGTTTAGACCTTCGAGGATTTTTAAATCTCTAATTTGGTCTTTTTCTAATTTTTCCAGTCGGTCCTTCATTTCTGTCATGGTTCTCAATCTGGTGTGGGGGGGTGAATATGGGGGAGTTATTTTGGTTTATGGGGTAAGGGAAAAGAAAATTAATGTCTTAGGGAGAAGTGATAATCACCAAAGTAATGCTAATTACTATAATTAATAGTGTTTATAATAAAAACAATAATATTATATATAAATATTTGTATTATAAAGTTTGGAAAAATAAAAAACATAAATAAATAAATATATATTATAATTTTTATTTTTATTTTTTTGGTTTTTGTTTTATTGCAAGTTAGGGTTGAGGTGGTTGGCAGGGAGGGAGGCATAGGTGGTTGGAAGGGAGGGCGGCGTAGTCGGCGGTTGGCGTAGAGAAGGAGGATGGAAGGGAAGGCTGAAGGGGATTTTAAGGTAGGAGGAAAAAGGCGCAGGGAGGGGGGTTGCGTGTGGAGCGGCCTGGAGCAGTGAAGAGGGGGGGGGAGAGGTGGACGTGGTGAATGGGAGGCTGAGTGGATGAGGATCGCAGGGAGGTTGTGATGGCATGGAGAGGGGTGGAAATGGGAGGACGTGGAGGTACAAGGGAGCAGGTGGGAAGGAGGGCACGAGAGAGCGGGAGGATGGTGGCGCGGAGGATGGCGGTTGGATGGATGCGCGAATGACTATGTGGAGGTGGCGAAGGATGAAAAGTGAGAGGGAAAGGCGTGAGGTAGGGAAAATCACGTGGGTGTGGGGTGCAACGAAGAAGGAGGACACGGGGATGGGAATCGCATGGAGGAGAGTGGATGTGGAGGGCGTGCGACCGAGCAGTGGTGTAGGAGTGTGCTATGGGAGGTGTATGGAGGTGAGGGTGATGATTGGTGTGCAAGGAGGTGGCTGGAGTGCGTGTGAAGGAGGAGTGGTAGTATGGTGTCGGGGGATTTGGAGAGGGAGAGTAACGGGAGGAAGAGTGGGAGATGGAGTAGGGAAGACACGGAGTCAAGGAGCCAAATGTGGCTCTGATACCAAATGCTACAACCGTGTCCAGTTGTGAAGTTATGAAGCAAATATGACTTCCATGCTGAGAATACATATATTTGAATAGTATAATAATTAATTGATAGATGAGAAATACTACAATTGGTGGCCTCCATTATATAAGGTGTGGGAAGCCATGTATGAGGAGACACGCCCCTGAACCTAGTTCTAATTATTCTTTATTATTATTATTACATTCATACTATATATTTGTTACACCTTCCAACACTATACTTATGGATTTTGACAGGAGATCATTCCACCGACATGGGGTCTTTCCCCCATTCGAAGTTGAACTTGAAGGTAAGTTAGTGTCTGTGGAGGTTGAAGTGTTGGATGCCCCTCTTGACTATAATTTGTTGTTAGGAAGGAGCTAGACGTATGCGATGCAAGCTCTCCCATCGTCCATTTTCCAGGTAATCATGTTCCCGCATGAAGGCAATATCATTACAGTTTATCAACTTTCATTTACTCGGAAAACAACAATGCTTCATCGGATTTGACAATCCCTTTGATTGATCAGAGTCACCCACCCAGCGAGAGTTTGGGAGTAGACATGTATTCATCACTAATGGGAACATTCGACCTACTGGCTCCCGTAAACTACATTGGTTCTGCGAGTACTTCTGACATTTTTCCTTGCGAAGTCTTCACTGTCAGTCAAACAACTGATCCTTGGATTCTTCCCACTCAGCAAGAACCTATTGTTCCCTTATCTGTTGCATAAATTCCTTACCAAGCAACATAGGATGCTGCAACATATTATATATCGACTTCGTCTGTCTCCATAGAGTCAGATATAGACTGTTCACCTACATGGTCAGTCAACTCAATCCACTCTTTTGATTTTATGGATATTGTTTTTCCCTCTGATGAGGCTATTTTGGAAGCCACAGTAGGAATGGATCATCCATGGGAACACATGCATCACAGGTCCTACTTTCTTCCCGATCTAGACAATATAGAGAATGGTGAATTTTCAGTGAGACTTGGCGGTGATATTGATTTGTCCATCAATCCTTCTATGAAAATGATCTATGCTGAAGGTAACATGGAAAATATATCGATGACCATACTGATTGATATCTCCATCAAACCTAGTGTTGTGGAAAACCTCTTTATTGGAGCAAATTGTTCTCCTGATGAGATCACTCTGTATACCAACCTGTTTAAGGAATTCTGCAATGTATTCGCCTGGTCTTATAAGAGATTCTAGGAATCGACCCCAATATCGTGGAGCATGTCATCATGAATTACCCTAATCCTAAATCAATGAGACAAAAGCTCTGTCCGGTAAACCCACTGAAAGCATCGGCCATTAAGGGTGAAGTTCAAAAACTGTTAAAAGACGGCTTCGTCTATTCGATCGATATGACGGAATGGGTCTCCAACCCAGTTTCGGTTGATAAAAAGAAAGGAAACATATGAGTTTGTATGGACTTAAGAGACCGAAAAAAATCCTGTCCTAAGGAAAAGTACCCCACACCATTCATAGATCAGATTATCGATGCATGTGCGGGCCATGAAATATTTTCTTTCATGGATGGTTTTTCAGGATATAATCTATTAGAAAAACAGGATTGTAGAGCAATAACAATAAACAAAAATGCAAATATAATCACACAAACACATTACAAGAGAGACACCAATATATCGTGGTTCACCAAAGATGGGCTACATCCACACTGAACTTGCCAATCCTTATTATTATACCATCCAGCAAATGAAGGGATACAACCTGCAGCACATCCGTTGCACTTCCTCTTCACTGTCTCACAATCTCTCTTCACTATCTCATAGATCTTTACAATCCATAATACCTAATACATAAAACCTACCCATATTACAATGTATTTCTTATAAAGGGAAAATACAATGGGAAAATACCACGGGTTACCCAAAACCATGGACCCATAGCCTGTTGGCGAAAACAACCCAAAAATTTCCTTTGGGGGCTACGCCCCTGAACCCCCACCGTGGGCACTGGACCCCACGCCCCCCAACTGGAGGAGTGCATCCACTCCCCTATATCCCCTTGGGGCACGTGCCGGGATCATAACTAAAACTGGGGTACAACACGATTGAAATGACATCATCTATGAGACTGGAAGATTAGGCTCCATAACCAATAATCTCCCACTTGGAGACTGATCACAACAACTCCACCGCTGCTATACTAACTAGACTTGGACTTGGAAAATTTCTCATCTTCTCCTTCATGCTAGAAGGCCAACTGAAACCGAGCAAGAAATCAATTTCTCTCTGGTCACTACCTTTGTGAACATGTTTGCAGGATTCTGGCTAGTATGTATCTTTTCCAGCTTCAACAGTTCATCTTCCAGAACATAGTGTATGAAATGGTACTTGAGCTGTATATGTTTAGTCCTGGAATGGAATGTTGAGTTCTTTACAAGATGAATGGCACTCTGGCTGCCCTTATACAACCTGCTATCCTTCTGCTTCTTACCGAATTCCTCCATAAACCTTTGCAACCAAATCATCTCTTTACTAGCCTCTGTAACAACAACATACTATGCTTCCATTGTTGAAAGTGCAGCAACCTTTTGTTGTTTCGAAATCCAACTTATTGTTGTTCCACATACAGTAAACAAATACCCTATGGTTCTCCTATTGCTATCTTTATCATCTTCCATATCTGCATCAACATATCCCTGTAGAACAGTGTTTGAACCTTCAAAATATAATGCTTGAGTGGTAGTACCTCTCAAATACCTGAGAATCCATTGTACTACCTTCCAATGTTCTTTACATGGATTTTTCATATATCTGCTCACAACTCCCACTGCATGTGCAATATCTGGTCTTGTGCACACCATGGCATACATCAAGCTACCAACTACTGATGAATAGGGAATCTTGGACATGTAATCTGTCTCTTCCCGTGTCTTGGGACACATTTCCTTACTTAGATTGAAATGGATGGCCAAAGGTGTACTAACTGGTTTTGCATTCTTCATTCTGAACCTCTCCAACATCTTTTGTATGTACGCACCCTGAGACAATGTCAATTTACGATTTTTCTTGTCTCTTGTTATTCTCATACCAAGGATTTGCTTTGCAGCACCCAAATCCTTCATCGCAAATGAATTTGCTAACTTCCTTTTGAGCACATTTATTTCCTACATGTTAGACCCCGCAACAAGCATGTCATCCACATATAATAACAAGATAATATAACTTCCATTATCTAGCCTCTTGAAATAAACACAGTGGTCAGAATGACATCTACTATAACCTTGTTCTGTCATAAACCTGTCAAATTTTAAATACCACTTCCTTGGAGCTTGCTTCAAGCCATACAAGCTCTTCTTCAACCTGCATACCAAATTTTCCTTCCCTTTGACCTCGTACCCTTGTGGCTGCTGCATATATATCTCTTCCTCCAAATCCCCATGGAGAAAGGTTGTCTTTACATCCAACTATTCAAGATGCAAATCTTCCGCCACCACTAGACTTAAAATAGTCCTAATTGAAGTCATCTTAACAACATGGAAAAATATTTCATCAAAATCTATACCTTTCTTTTGTGCAAACCCCTTTACAACAAGTCTGGTCTTGTACTGCTTCTTACCTCCTTCCTCTTGCTTCAACCTATAAATCCATTTGTTCTGCAATGCTCTTTTACCAACATGCAACTGAACCAAATCCCAAGTTTGGTTTCCTACCAATGAGTCCATCTCCTCATTCATGCCTTGCTCCCACTTCGTTCTAGTTTCCACCTGCATTGCTTCTTCATAACATTCTGGTTCACCAGCATCACTCATCAATAAATAATACATTGAAGGAGAGTATCGTTCAGGGAGTCTACTTAACCTGGCAGACCTTCTTACACTTGTAGGAGTTTCAGGTACTTGCTGCTATTCTTGATTTTCTGGCACCTTTGGAACTTCATTTTCTTCAATTTCATCGAGTACTGTGTACTTTGTGTTTTCCTTTTCTTGTTTCTTTCCCTGCAACTGATCTTTATACATGACCTTTTCATTGAATATGACATCTCTATTCCTAATTATTTTTTTATTTTCATAATCCCATAAGCGATAACCAAAATCATCAACCCCATATCCAATAAAGGTACATTTCTTGGATTTAGCTTCAAGCTTTGCTCTATTTTCTTTATCAATATGGACAAATGCTTCACAACCAAACATTCTAAGAAATGAGTAGTTTACCTTTTTACCTATCCATGCCTCCTTTGGAATACCACCATCCAAAGCACTAGAAGGCCCTCTATTTATTAAATAAACAACATCATTTGCAACATCTGCCCAAAACTGTAAGGGAAACCCTGCATGCAATCTCATACACCTTGCACGCTCCATGATCGTTCTATTCATCTTTTCTGACACATCATTTTCTTGTGGTATTCCTGGGACTGTCTTTTCTCTACGAATCCCATGGTATGAACAGTAACTATCAAACTCCTTGTCGTAGTACTCACCTCCATTATCATATCTGAGACACTTCAACCTTTTTCCTGTCTCATTCTCAACCAAAGCTTTCCACTTTTTAAAAGTAGCAAACACATCAGATTTATGTCTAATGCATTAAACCCAAGTTTTCCTAGTTGCATCATCAATAAATGTAACATAATAATGAGATCCACCTAGAGATTGTACCTGAGTCGGACCCCATACATCTGTATGCACAAGCTCTAACTTTTCATTCTTCTTCTGTTTCCCAACCCTGAGAAATCCGACTCTCTTCTATTTTCCATAAACACAGTTCTCACAGAATTCCAAACTTATCTGCTTCAAATTTGGAAGCAACTTCCTTGAGTGGAGAATCTGCATCCCCTTCTCACTCATGTGGCCAAGTGGAAGCTAAAGGGATAGAATGGTCAATATTATGAGGACATAAATACAACATACCTACTATGTCTCCTTTTTCTATCACCATTGATCCTTTAGTGATATTCCACCACGTTTCTCCAAACGTAGATAGACAGCCGCCATCTCCCAACTTCCCTGTTGAGATCATATTTCTTTTCATAGCAGGAATATGCCTTAGATATTTCAACAGCCAATCAGTTCCATTCTTAAATTTTATCCATACCTTACCCATTCCAACAATTTTACATGGCTCATCATCACCCAATAAAACATGTCCAAAATCGCCTGGAACATAATCATGAAAATATTTCCTATGGGGTGTAGCATGACATGAAGCCCCTGAATCTACTACCCAATAATCACTAGTATTATCTAATGCAAGAATCACAACATCTTGTAACACACCACCTGCTACATTTGCTTCTACAGTCTTTCTTCAAATGTCTTTTCTTTCCACAGTTCCAGCACTCTATTTTCCCTAGTCTGGACTTGGATCTGCCCGTTTTAGACGTGGCACGATTACCTTGTCTCTTTCCTTTCTCCCTTTGTCTTCCCCTGCTCTCCATGGTCAACACATTACCTGATGTCTCACCTATGCTTTTTCTTCGCATTTCCTCGCTAAGAATAACACCAATAACATCATCAAATTTCAAGGTGTTTGAACCAGAGACAGTTACTTACAACCATGACCAAGCTATTCTAGCTTTCTGGTAATGAACACAAGATTAGAAGATCCCTAAACTCATCATTAAATTCCACACTTACAGAACTTAGTTGATTTGTAACCGTATTAAATTCATTTAAATGATCAGCAACAGATCCACCTTTAGACATCTTCATATTAAATAAACGCTTCATTAGAAATACCTTGTTGGAGGCCGAGGGTTTTTCATACAGCTTACCCAAGGCGCTCATCAAACCCTCCGTTGTCTTTTCTTTTGAGATATTGAAAGCCACCGACGAAGCCATGGACAATCGTATTGTTCCCAGTTCCTTTCTGTCAAGAACCTCTTGTTCTTCGTCCTTCATAGTCGTTGGTTTCTTTGCTCTTCCTCCCAACGGTAGGAATAGATCCTTCTAGTACAGATAGTCCTCCATTTGCATCTTCCATAATTGGTATTTTTGGCCATTAAACTTCTCGACCTTAAACTTTCCTTCTTTCACCATTTCTCCCACTCAAACCAGAAACCCTAGTATCCTGCGGGTTTATCTGCTAAATAGACCTTTGGCTCTGATACCAATTGTTAGAAAAACATGATCGTAGAGTAATAAAAATAAACAGAAATGAAAATATAATCACACACACACATTACAAGAGAGACACCAATATATCGTGGTTCACCCAAGATGGGCTATGTCCACACTGAAATTGCCAGTCCTTATTATTATACCATCCAACAAATGAAGGGATAAAACCTGCAGCACATCCGCTACACTTCCTCTTCACTGTCTCATAGCCTCTCTTCACGATCTCAGAGATATTTACAATGCATAATACCTAATACATCAACCCTAGCCATATTACAATTTATTTCTTATAAAGGGGAAATACAATGGGAAAATACCATGAGTTACCCAAAACCATGGACTCGTAGCCTGTTGGCGAAAACAACCCAAAAAATTCATTCAGGGGTGCCGGGCCCTGGGCCCCGCGCCCCCCAGCCGGGGGAGTGCAACCACTCCCCCGGACCCCTCTAGGGCGCCTGTCGGGATCATAACCAAACCTGGGGTACAACACTGCTGAAACAACATCATCTATGAGACTGGAAGATCAGGCTCCACAACCAACAATAATCAAATACAAATAAAACCTGAATACCAACATAAAATGGATTTTATTTGTCCTTGGGGTACCTTTGATTATCAGAAGATGTCGTTCAGGCTCAAGAACGCTGGAGCCACTTTCCAGCGTGCCTTGAATTTTTCTTTCCACGATATCAAGCACGTAGTTAAGCCATATCTAGATGATCTCCCAGCACGATCTCGCAAGAAGCGAGATTATCTTGATCACTTGCGACTTGTGTTTGAGAGATGCAGATACTATAGGATTCGGTTGAATCCTAATAAGTGTGTATTCTGTATCGAGTCCGGATGCCTACTGGGTTTCATTGTATCGAGTTGTGGTATCATGGATGATCCATTAAAATTTGAGGCTATTGTAAATATGCCTGCTCCTCAAACCCTTAGAAAACTTCAGAGTCTGCAGGGTATGTCAAACTTTCAACAACGTTTTATTATAAACTATGCTAAAATCACAAAGGGATTCATGAGATTGCTCAAGCAAGATACCTATTTTCTTTGGGACGAGGATGATCAAACTTAATTTGAGTATTTGAAAAAGGAATTACTATCAACCCCCTTGGTGAGCCCACCAGATTATACCAAGGACTTCCTTCTATATCTGGTGGCATCTGTTTCCACGATTGGTATAGTACTTGTTCAGGAGGATGACAAGATTCAAGAGCATGTCATTTATTATCTTTCATGCGCATTGATAGCTCCTGAGATTAAGTATTCTTACGTTGAGAAGTTGGCATTAGCCGCTGTCCATGCAGTTTAGAGACTCCGTTACTACATCCTACTGCGAACCACCACAGTGATTGCAGAAGTCAATCCTTTTCAGTATGTCTTAACCCAATGTATCATCGGCGGGAAATTCAATAAATGGATTGCCATCTTGCAAGAGTTTGACCTAATTTTCCAATCGGCTAAGTCAAAGAAATCTCTGGTGTTCGCTGAACTAATTTTTGAATTTCCTAGTGACGCAGTAAACAATGAGGAAGATTCATCATTCCCAGATGAATACATCTTCCTTATTGCAGCTTCTGACCCATGGTACATAGATATTTTAGTATATATCCAGACTTTGAGGTGTCCTCCTACTTTCTCTAGGGATGAACGACGGAAATTGAAAAATCATGCAAGGAATTAGCTCATTATTTCTGACACTTTGTACAGACGTGGGATAGATTCCATTTTGCATCATTTCCTAACCCTGGCGGAAGCCCAAACAGTATTGAATGATGCTCGCAGTGGAGCCTGTGGGGGTCATCTTTCTGGGTTGGCAATAACCCTGAAAATACTGTGTGCTGGTTATTTTTGGCCCACAATATTTAAATATTGTGTGGAAGCTATGAAACATTGTCAGTCCTGTCAGTTGTTCACCAAAAATATGTGAGCACACTTAGATCCTCTCCATCCTGTGATCACAGTAGGCCCCTTCACTAAGTGGGGGATTTATTTCATGACGTGTAACCCAGCTTCGGCAGGAGGACACCACCACATCATTGTTGTTGTCGACTACTTTACAAAGTGGGCTGAGGCAATGCCTACTGTGAGAGCAGAAAGAGAAACGACTGCTTATTTCGTATTTAACCAGATCATTGCTATATTTGGTATCCCCAAAAAAATCGTTAAGGACCATGGTCAACATTTTCAAAACAACATGATGAATGACTTGTATACTATGCTAGGTTTTTGACAGGAACATTTGTCCTCATTCTATCCGTGGGAAAATGGTCAGGTTGAATTAGTCTACAAAACTTTGAAAACCATCCTTCAAAGGACCGTCAATGCTAGTCAATCCCACTAGAACATCATGTTGTACCCTTCTCTTTGGGCTTACTGGTCTAATGTTAAGACTACTACCGGGTTCTCACCCTTCCAATTTGTTCATGGGGTAGAAGCAATTATTCCAGTTGAATGTGAAATTCCTTCATTCAAGTTGGCTATCCAACTACTGCCCGATACTTTAGTTCTATAGGAATGTTTCCTGCACTTATAACATCTAGATGAACAATGTCGCGATGCACTCACATCAAACGGGCCTCATAAAAGTAGAGTCAAGCGTCAATACGCTAAGTCTGTTAAACCAAGGGTGTTCTCCGAAGGAGACCTTTTTATGCTTTACGACCTGGACAAAGATCCGTTGTGGCAAGGGAAGCTCAAATATATGTGGCTTGGACCGTATATTGCCTCATAAGTTTTGAAGAAAGGGTCCTACAAGCTAACTAATTATGAAGTATGTAAGTTTTCCAATCCCAGAAATGGGCTCTACCTGAAAAAGTATTATGTTTAGGCCTCTATGATTTTTCTTGTATCATAGTTGTACATGTTTTGTATAGTTAGTCTTCTGTTTTGTTTTATGTTATGTCTTATGTGTCTTATTGGTTGTATTTTCAAATGACAACTGAATGCTTCATAGGATTTGCAGATGGTGCTAGTCACCACACCCGTTAGTTGGCTTCAGCAGCTTGGGTTATCTACTCACCGTATGGTCAACTCGTGTCTTCGGGAGGTGCTTGTTTAGGCCCTACAAAGAAAAACATAGTTGAATAGTTGCAGTCATTGAGTTACTCTGAGATTCTATTCATCATGGCATTTCACAGTTGGAGGTACGAATTGAATCACAGTTAGTTGTATTTTAGTTGATGGATGACTATAGAGTTCGGGATCCTGTTTTTCTTTGTCAGTTTTTGAGAGTCAAGTTACTGGAAAGATATTTTTATTTTATCACATATCAACACATTTGAAGACATTTAAATTCATTAGCTGACTCATATGAAAATTACATTCTAGATTGGCATCTTTATCACACAAAATCACATTAAGCATTCACATAAGATAAAAAAAGACATGTATATAAGATCGGTACTATATATATCCATATCAAAAAATATGAGTTTTGGGTCAATAGTATGTCGCAGTGTCATATCAATATACAAAATGGGTTGAGAAGGCCTAAAAATATATACATATGTCTTTCTCCCTATGGAGAAGGAGGGGCCTCTGCCAACTCCGTTACAACCTCTCTGTAACAGATGACGAGCCTGGCTACTTTCCTAAGTAACCTAATCCATGTTGGGGGCACACCCACAACATCCTCCTGCATAACGAGCGACATTCGCTCCAACTTGTAGGTGGGAATATCATGAGTCAATCGACTCATCTTTCCCTCTATAATTACTAGCATGGCATCAGCTGCTATGGGATCGGTCAGATCTACATACACACGAGGATTTTCCTCACCCCGCAAAGGTCCCATATCTGCATAAATCATATTTTCAATACTCTAACTCATTATAAAAATTATATACATAAAAAACTTAAAAATGAAATAAATTTCAAAAAGTAAAAGTATGTCTTACCCATCTCTCCCCAGGCTTCCCCTGGAGGTAGAGAGAGCTCAGGATCTCTACGGAAATCCATCCTAGCATAGGGAAACTGCTCTAAGTTCGGCACCTGATGGTCCCACCATGCCCAGAAGTCCTCATCGGCATACGAGAGTATCGTCTCGCCACCACCCTAGCGTAATAAGATGTCTCCCCATTGAGTCATCAATGGATCGCGAAGATTGAGGGGGACTAGAGCCATTCTCGGACCCAGGGAAGGAACCCTCTCAAAGAAGAAGCTACATAGGATGATGCTGTATCCGAATTTCTTCTTCTTTCCTATCTTACACTCGGTCAGTTGGTGCTTCATGCTCACCAGAAGACCCGAGCACCAGTCAAATACAACTCCCCAAAGGCATTCAACACCTATCTGCATATAGTTCCTAGATGCTAAGTGTTGTGCAGAGCTTCCCTGAATCCTGTTCAAAGTAATCAGGATGAACTTCAAAGGGAAACTCAAGATCGAACCAATAGGAACTTGGCTGCCACATTTCTCAGTTTCGAGTAGACAATAGGCGTTGATGTAATCTTGTATTGACAGGGCATCCACTCCTCAGAATGTACCTTTCAGGTTTACCATTTCCCCTCTTTAGGAAAAACTTGTTAGGAAGTAGATGTCATCAATTGTGAGTTTGAGGATCTCCCTGGAGATCAAATACTCCTTGTTTGGCATCCCAATAGTTTATGAGTATTTGCAACATTTGTGTTTGTGCCCTCATATTGGTAGTTCGGAAAAACTTGAGTAAACCACACCTTCTTAATCCACCCAGTGTCAATGGATCTCCCATAGCATGCCTGTTCATATCCTCATGCTCCCTTTCCCTCCATGTTAGCACCATCCCTGCATTCATTCAACCATTTATGCTTTACTTTTTTTTTTAAACTACGGCACCCGCGACTATCCTTATTAGATAGTAGTGGGTACCTGTGAGTTGGATTATGGAAAATCCGTGCACTTTACTCGTTCCTGCGAGTTTTCTATAGGGAAACCCGCGGGTACGAGGCCCTAAATTTTAAAACACAATAAAAAATAGAGACAACCATTAAAAATCAAAATTTATGCCTTGAATTGAAAGTAGGGGGAGAGAACACTTACTTGCAAGTGGCAGAATACGATTTGGTGGCCCGATGTGATCGCTATGAGCGGTTGAAGGGAGAGGTTGTTTTGACCCTTTTTCTCCAACAAATGATTTGGTGAATTTTGTTTTAGTTTTGAAACTATTTATAAAAATTAGTTTTGATTTTTACCCACTTTTTTTTTAATTTCTCTATAGTTTCAAATTCTATTTTAAACTTTATTTAATCAACTAATGCACTTTTTTTATTAGGTAAAGAACGATGTGACGTTTTTCACTACCTTTTGCAACCATGATCTACTAAGGTTTGTTTTCCTCTATGACATGTCAGTTAGGTATAATACCTCCTTTCTTTATGAAATCCCTTTTGATCATGTTGTATGTCATTTATCACTAATCTGGTCGTTTCAGCATTTCATCATTTGAAAAGATCACGAAACTTGGTTTCCCTGATTCCTAAAGTATTTTTTAAGCCCTTGTTAGAATTAAAAAAAAAAAAACGATATTTCCAAGCATACTTGTTCACTTCAGACTCAATAAATGAATTGAAGGTACATCCACTTAGGTATAATTTTACCCCTTTTTCGGACCTTCGTTGATTAATTACGAAAAAGGTATACTCTAGACATACGTGGCTAGAAGAGTTCTTCACACTTTTTCGAGTGAGGAGACTAACTATACAAAAAAGGACCTTATGGAGTCTTCTTTAGAGTTTTCAGACTCTCGAAACATGAAAACACCAAGTGAGCGTGCACTAACTCGGGCTCGATATTAAAATCCACGAGTAGGTGTATGGATTTCTTGTTTAAGTTTTTCAAACTGCTTAAAATTGAAAACACCCGCGAGCAAGAACAAATCTCGGCTCGATATTAAAATCCAAAGATTAGTGTATCGAGCATTAGCCTATTTCTTCTTCAAACTCGTTAAAACATGAAGAAGTTCTTGAGTTTCCCTCCCATGGACTCGTTAAATTACACATGGTTGGACTTCTATCAAGAAATCTTCTCCCTCTTTCTTCGATCTTGCTTAAAAATTGAAGAAGGACTATTGATTTTGCTTTCTTGGACTCATTAAAACCAACAAGAAGGATATTCTTTAATAAAACGAAAAAAGGGAAGGGAAGGGTGTCCAATATATTTTCAGTTCAAAGGTAGCAAGTTAGTCATATCCTTGAACAAAGCACCTTTTGAGTCTATCAAACAGTTGGGTTTTAGTTTTTTACTTTAGGATGAACCTGATCTCAGAGTATTTACTCCTCCAATCGGTTACTCTTCCGATCATATGGAGAATCTGCTAATGTCTCCTACATTGCAGATTTATATCATGTTCTCATTGTGTCAAAGTTGATTGAGTCACTCTTGTGTCGTGCTCATTGTTCAAGGATACTACTTGTGTCGTCCATTCTACAATTACCTTGATCTCATGTGTCGGCCATCCCTTGGTGTTAGTTTATTTCATCTTATATTCAGTCCTACTCTAGATCAACTCAATATCTTGATTGTTCCTCGTGTTGGATGATGGAGGATTCCTTAATGCCTCCCTTCCAATGGACTTCTTCCCATCGAATTCAACTCATTTTTCTCTCGGAATGAAGTTTAGAGTTTCGGATAATACCTTGGGGATTGCAGTCATCAGTGGAAATTTCCCTCACTATTGAATAGTGGGAATACATCAATGTCTCCTAATTGATGGATTCTTCAAGTGTTTGAATTCAAGACCCTTTATTCACACTTGTTATAATGTAATAGCAACCTTGGGTCCCATTTTTATTATTGGTGGGAATCCTCACGTTTGTTAATGGTATACATCAATGAACGGTAATCAAACGGTATCCCCCATGTTCGACTCTAGCTCATTTATTCACATGGTTAGGATTCATACCTTGAGGTATTTTGGATGAAGACCTTGGGCCTATGACAAGATTACTACATTTTTTTATTTGCCCAAGTTGCGTAAGACTGAGCCACACTCTTTTTTTTGCTCTTGATGAGACATAAATCGAGTTTGTTGTTATGGCTATGATATCCTATTTTGACATGGATCCATGCTTGTATTTCAATGGCCATGCTATATACATCTTTCATTTATGTATTGCAGATTATGTTCCATCATCATGAACATCTCCTGATGTAAAGATTGTAATTGCTAGATGACCTGGTCTTTTGTTTTCAAGTACTTTTGTGACTTCGTCCTATGGTTTCCTAGTTCCTCCTCTGAATTTGGATTGTAATTTATTTTATCCATCATTTCGCTCTGACCTCACACATTAGGGAGCATCTGTTATCGGTCAAATTAGCACTTCTTCGTTCGTGATCACATCGCCTTGTTGATCACAAAAAAGGACACTATGGATGGAAGAGCTTACTTGACCTTGGATGATTTGGAGCTGAATCCTTACTCCTTCAGATTAAAAACTTATTTTTTTGAAACCTTCACCATAAAACCACAACTCCTATACTAGACACATCGTGAGTCACTCGTGGGTCTCTATACTGACAACCCGTGGGTGTCAATTAAAAGATGCACTCGCGAGTTGCTGAGCCCACATGCCGCGAGTCACTCACAAGTTGCTATATTTCATAGTCGAGGGTGTTTTAAGGAAAGTTTGAAAAATATATTTAAAACTCAAATTGGGATTAGTTGAGTCAGGTATTCCAACTTCCCCAACTTACCAATTCAACATCCTTTCAAAAGTAACCCTCCTTGCGTTGCCATAAATGCAAGAGGAGGCCATGAGAAAGAGGGAAATTAGAGAGAGACATTGTTATGTTGAAGAAATTCCAAGTTAAGAGAGAGGAGCAGGAGCTTAGGGCCTGGTTATGAAGGTGCTTGATGCAAAGTCGGGTATAAAATTTGTACTTACTGCATTCTTTTGACAATAAAAGATTGTGATACTCTTCCTTTCCCAATAAAGTGTTAATCTCTATTTTGCTTTGATTATAATTTGATGTTATTGCATTCATTAATATCAATATTTATTTATAGTCAAACTGGTTTGAGGAAGGTCTGTGTGTTTTGTAGGTTTGTTGTTGTGAAGATCGAAAGAAAATCTTGGACCGACTGTCATAAACAAGGTACATTTTCTCTAAACCTTGATCTTATCTATTTTACAGTAATGTATGTAGAACCCTATGTATCTATCTGTCAACCCCTTGTATGTTGGTAGTATCTATCCCCTACTATAAGGTATTTTCCCTAAGAAAAGTAAGGGTTATGTGTAGGTGGAGAAGTAGGGGAGTGAGAGAGAGTTAGAGAGGGGGTTAGTAAGAGTTAGGGGAGAGAGGGAAAGAGAGAGAGGGGGGTTGTAGGTATTTGGGAAGGAGTAGGGTGATTAGAAATAAAGGGGGTATAGGAGAGGAAGTGTGGGTGTTGGGGCTAGAGAGAGAGAGAGAGAGAAAGAGATATTGAGGGTGGTAAGGAGATAGAGGTAGAGAGAGAGTGGGGGTAGTTAAGGGGTTATAGGTATAAACATAAGGGGGTGTTAGGATATTAAAGGTAATTGGAGCACAGGAGAAAGAGAGTGAGAGAAGGGGTTGGTAAGGGTTAGGGAGATGAGGAAAGGGGGGAGAGAGAGAGAGAGTAAGGAGGGGGGTGCTAGGGGTCTGGGGGATAGGGGTGTTAGTTTTTACTTGAGAAGCATATAGCATATAAACAATTACTGAAAGATAAACAAGCACAACAATTAGCATAGGGGTGCTAGGGGCCTAGGGGATATGTTGATGTATATGTAACTTCGGAATGTATTTCACATATATGTATATTGTATTCCTATAGAGATGGTATTATTCCTCTATAAGGAAGTGTCGTCATTTATATTGTAAGTGTCGTAACTTATACTTGATGGGTTATTAGACCACCCTATTGGGGGTCGGCCCACTCAGCATTATGTTATGTGGTAAAGTTCGAGCCTACATGAGTTAGGTAAAAAGGCAAGTCAAGTCAAGTATAAATAGAGTGCGGGAGGCACTCTATTTTCTCACTCACTTCTCACACATGCACTCAAGGAGGAGTGGCGCACTTATGGAGGAGGAGGATCTGCTGCTAGGTTATGGCTATCTCTCTTGGTTGGTTGTATCATTGCTCTATCTATCTCTGAGGAAGTTATTGGGGTTTTTCACCTTTATGGTTTTCCCCAAGTAAATCTTTGTGTCTCTTGTGTGCTTGCATTATTGTCTCCATGATTGATATGCTGTAGATATGCTGTACATGTTGTTCTCTCAGTTAAGATCCTAGATCATATTGAAGTAAATTCAGAAAATTTAACATGGTATCAGAGCTAGCCTGAAAGAAGGCATGATATGGCATGTATGACACTTGTTGCACTTACGATGCTAGGGCTTGATATAGCAAAAACCAGTCATCGTAGCACTTTCGCTATAAATCCGTTTTGGCGAAGTGTTCGGATATGAAATTGTTACAGGCCAAAGCTAAGATCTCCAGGTACCTTGTGTCCAAAGGACAACCTCTAATTCGTTGTACTTTGTGATTTATGATCTGTACAATATAGGGTTTATGCCTCTTCCAGATCTGAGTCAAAATCAGGTGACCTTGGGAAAAAGGTCATATCTTGGGATAGGAAGCTCCAAATGAAATTTAGTAAAAAGTGACAGGTAGTACACAGTCTGTACTATCTCAGAAAACGTTTTCAGAGGCCGAAGTTGAACCAGTGACACGTGGCACGCCGTACAAGTTCGCTCTCCTGTATTATCCCATAAACAGGTCACGTTGCGACATTTGGCATAACTCTCTCTCAGAGAGTCCAATTGAGGTCAGACCTGTCAGGATGGAAAGGTAATAGGCCGAGCTATCTCAGAAAACGTTTTCAAAGGCCGAAGGTAAAACAGTGACACGTGGCACGCCGTACAAGTTCGCTCTCCTGTTTTATCCCAAAACAGGTCACGTTGCGACATTTGGCATAACTCTCTCTCAGAGAATCCAATTGAGGTCAGACCTATTAGGATGGAAAGATAACAGGTCAGGCTATCTCGGGAAACGTTTTCAGACCCTGTGGATCAAAAATTTCGGAGTTACACCAGAAACAATCAGGTACATATTTCTGTCAAAACATAATTATTTTTTGGTACCTTCATTCATGGCTTCCGGAATTTAGGGCTTTGGAGAAAGTTGGAATTTTTGTAATCGGAGACCACGGCTGGATGCTACTCATCAAAATAGAAATTTAGAGACCAATATCAGAATTTTTGGTTGGGCAGAAGGCCGGGCTTGATTAGACCCTAGTTCGGGACTTTGATCAGAAGAGTGGAAAATTAGGGCTTCTGTAAAAATGGGAATTTTTGAAATCTGTGACCACGGCTGGAAGCTCCTCAGAAAAATAGAAGCTTAGAGCTTTGGATAAAACATTTTGATTGGGAAGAAGAGTGGGCTTCATCAAACCCCAGTTCAGGGTCACGTCCAGTGAATCCAGAAGTTTCAAAAGCAAAATTGAGGAGTGAAACTTTGCAGTTTTCAAATTCTGAATATACCAACTTGATCAGCTCATCAAGGCGCATATTTATATCCTTTCGAAAGTTTGAAATTCAAAGTTTGAATTTTTGGGGTTTCTCTGACAAACCCATATCCAGCTCCAGGTCCAGTTCTTGCAAATCAAGTGGATTGGGTTAATCCTAGAAGAAGATGGATTGATCATCTGCATGAGTGAAGAAGTTCCTGTTTCAGAGGGAGATAAGGCTAAGGCTTTACATAAGAAGATTACAAGCGATCTCGACAGGTATGACTCATCGAGGTATGTTTCGATATTTGTCCATGATTAAGTTTATGGTATGTTTGTCTTCATGTTATTACGGTTAGTACAATTTTGATTTTAGATTTGTCATATCACCTTAACAAAATTATGAATGCATGATAGAAGATATTCATCGGTTAGGGTGTTGACACTTATGATTGTACTAATGCATTATGGTGTTGTATGAGGTTTATGTTGTCTACTAACATGAAAGGTACACCAACAAAGACAAATCATGTTCTGGTCCAAGAACATATGATCATGATAACATGAGGACAAAGATTCATCCATTGTCATGGATCTCATAGAAGATCCATTTACGAGGTATGTATAACTTGGTTTTGTAATAGTTAACCTATGAGATATACAGGTTACTAGCACAAGTCATTGAAGAAGAACAAGAAGACATAATGTGAGTATGTTAGACATAAATAGCTAGCATGCTAATCCAGGTATGTTTTTCCTATATCAAGTTAGAATCCTACCTTGTGTTAGGATCTTATACTGTTGTTGATAATGATTATTCATGAAGTCATAAGTTTGAATAATCATGGTTGTATGCATATTATGTTTCTTACCTTTGATGATATGACTAACCAGAAGAATCATGATGGTATAGGTTTGAATAATCACAGGTTTTATGCATAATATATCTCTTATCTTGATTGATGATTCAACTAATCTGAAGAGTCATAGGTTTGAGTAATTACAGGTTTAGACATGTTATGTTTCTTATGATTTGACTAACCATAAGAATCCTACATAAACCTTGAATGCTAATGCTTATTATTTCTGTTTGAAATGATCATGACTATACATGCTTGAGATTATTGTGTTTTAATAGTATACTAATGAATGTATGATTTTATATGAGATCACAAGGATAACACATTCATGATACTAATAAGCATGCATAGGGACCAAGGATGAATATGAGATTCAAGAACAGGTAATCCAGGAAGCAAAGATCAAAAAGGGAGTACACTCCAGTGGTTTATTCAAGGATGCAGATATTCAGAGGGAGTTGACCATCTCTCTACATCCCACAACAGAAAGGTGTAGAAGAAGCTACTTCAGATTAGGACTCCAGCAGCTCCTGCAAGGAAGCGAAGACTCAGAGGGATTCCACCCAACGAACAAACAAAGATAAGTATTTGAATTGTCATTTCTTAAATAATACTGTTCAATAATGTATATACTGGCGTTCCTAGAATTAGGTTGTGTATTATGCATATTAGAATAATTGCATTGATGAACAGTATACTCCTAATATGCAAGTGGCATATGGCACTATACAACATTCCATTGCTACTTATCTAGAATGAAACCTCTTTGCTGACATGTTGGGAGTTGTGCACACTCTTAACAATGTTCTGGTAGAGATTGGAAGGCATCTAGAAAGTTACGGAATATGGATAAATGTTGTATTGAAACATTGGCTAAGATAATTGCATGAATGTATGGAATATTTCTTTATGTGTAAGAATTTGTTTTGAAAACTATGAGATGTTTTCTAATCATGCAATTTAACTTGTTGTGTAGGAAAGATCGTATGCCATCTCCTACAAAAGAAGAACTACAACATTTGTTCCAGCAACAAAGATATCTATTGAAGATATTGAAGTTCCCAGGATCTGGGATGAAGAAATGAAATGCCATGATCCGTCGATCATGAAGAATGATGTTTGGGATGTAATCCCAAGACATGAAGGGAAGTTTGCTATGACTTCCAAATGGAACTATCAGATCAAGCATGTTGCAGATGGCAGCATTGAGAAATATAAAAGTGATGAAATAGAAGATACACCAGATGGATTCAAGGCAGCTTCCTTGAATGGTGTAGTTGAAGAAGAAGTGTATGTAGAGCAGCCACTTGGTTCTGAGACACATGATAGGAAATCATATATGTGCAGAACTTGGTATGGTGAAGATAGATTGATTGCCGACACGCAGCGGAAGCTTATTACCGAGTTCGAGATGAAGAACTTGGGGATGATGCACTATTTGTTTTTTGGCATGAAGGTGTGGCAGAGTGCAGATAGAATCTTCCTTGGACAAGGGAAGTATGCAGTAGAGATCCCAAAGAGGTTCGGGATGATGGATTGCAAGGCCATGGCCACACCTATGGCATCAAATTTGAAGCTTCTATGTGATGCTTCATCTGAGCTGATTGATGTCTCTATGTATCGCCAGATGATTGGGTCCTTGATGTACTTGACGAACATGAGACCAGACATTTGCTTTGCTGTGAACACATTGAGCCAGTTCCTGACGGATCCGAGGAATGTTCACCTGGTTGCTGTAAAGCATGTTCTGAGGTACCTGAAGGGTACAGTGGATTATGGGCTTAGATATGAGGCGAATCAAAAGTTTAACCTGCAGGGTTATGTTGATTCAGATTGGGCTGGCAGTGCTGCAGATAGGAAGAGCACATCTGGGTGTTGCTTCAGTATGGGATCAGGTGTGATCTCTTGGTTTAGCAGGAAACAATCCTGCGTAGCACTGAGTATAGCTGAGGTAGAGTATGTTGCAGCCTGTTCAGCTAGTTGTGAGGCAGTATGGCTACGGAAGCTACTGTCTGAGTTATTTGATCTCCCGTTGGAAGCTACTGGTATCTTCTGTGATAACCAGAGTTGTGTGAAGCTGTCCGAGAACCCAGTGTTTCATGACAGGTCGAAACACATAGAGATCAAATACCACTATATCAGGGATATGGTGCAGAGAGGAGTTGTAAAGCTCCTGTATGTTGCGACGGACGAGCAGATTGCAGATGTGCTGACGAAGCCACTAGCCAGGGTGAAGTTCGAGTACTTCAGAGAGAGGCTTGGCGTTATTCAGATCGAGGACACTTTGAGGAAGAAGTGATGGACACATTTGCTGAAGCCATTCCAAGCATGTTGGAAGGAGGATCCTTCACATGGCTGTGGATGTAAGCGCTGGATGATGAACATCAGGATGATGTTCTAGTTTCTGCTGGATATGATCAGTTGGATCATTTTATGTATGTATGTACGCATCATGTTGGATGCTGGATATGATCAGTTGGATCATGTGTATGTATTTTATATGCATCATGTTGGATGCTTGGACCATGTATCTGATATGTATCAGGTAGATACTTGGTATGTAGCAGGATGTTGCATTGATGATCAGGAGGATCATGTATGATGATATGTATCAGGTAGATACTTGGTATGCAGCAGGATGTTGCATTGATGATCAGGAGGATCATGTATGATGATATGTATCAGGTAGATACTTGGTATGCAGCAGGATGTTGCATTGATGATCAGGATGATCGTAGATGACGAGCTTCAGGATGTTGCTCCAGATGACATGCAGCAGGATGTTGCAGTGATGATCAGGATGATCATAGATGACGAGCTTCAGGATGTTGCTCCAGATGACATGCAGCAGGATGTTGCAGTGATGATCAGGATGATCATAGATGACGAGCTTCAGGATGTTGCTCCAGATGACATGCAGCAGGACGTTGCAGTGATGATGATCAGGATGATCATGGATACATCAGGATGATGTATGGTGAGTATCAGGGTGATACTCTGTGGCCGTGGATCAGGTTGTGCAGATGAGCATGTAATTCGTTGCCCTGGGAGATTTGCAGATGGTCTTGCGAGGTTTTGCCTATGGCATGTAATTCGTTGCCCTGGGACATCTGGCAAATGCTCTTTCGAGGTTTTGCTCTGGGAGGACATGTAATTCGTTGCCCTGGGAGATCTGCAGATAGTCTTGCGAGGTTTTGCCTATGGCATGTAATTCGTTGCCCTGGGATATCTGGCAGATGCTCTTGCGAGGTTTTGTCCTATGGCATGTAATTTGTTTCCCTGGGAGATCCGATAGGTTGGGTTGTGTGCCCGTAATCAGTCCTGGGATGCTCTTGCGAGGTTTTGCCATGACCACATGTAATTCGTTGCCCTGGGAGATCCTATAGGTAGAGATGTGTGCTCGTAACAGCCTGGGATGCTCTTGCGAGGTTTTGTGGTGAGGTCACATGTAATTCGTTGCCCTGGGAGATCCTATAGGTAGAGCTGTGTGCTCGTAACAGCCTGGGATGCTCTTGCGAGGTTTTGTGACGCACGTAAAAGTCCTGAGGATTCCACAGTATGGCCAGTGATGACGAAGACCTGCAGGTGGTGGGCCTACATCCAGTATGAAAAAGGACTGGCTCTGTAGAACTTCCTATGACGAGTAGATTCAGAGATTGATTGAGATAGCAGCAGCAGTGACGATGATGATGATGACTCGATGACGATTATCCAGTGACGATGATCCAGAGAAGATGACTTGTGCTAGAAGAACTGTGCTGAGAAATACCTTCCTAGTTAAGAGGGAGTGTTGATGTATATGTAACTTCGGAATGTATTTCACATATATGTATATTGTATTCCTATAGAGATGGTATTATTCCTCTATAAGGAAGTGTCGTCATTTATATTGTAAGTGTCGTAACTTATACTTGATGGGTTATTAGACCACCTTATTTGGGGTCGGCCCTGTATAAGTCATGTGGGTCAAAGGGTTATTAGACCACCCTATTGGGGGTCGGCCCACTCAGCATTATGTTATGTGGTAAAGTTCGAGCCTACATGAGTTAGGTAAAAGGGCAAGTCAAGTCAAGTATAAATAGAGTGCGGGAGGCACTCTATTTTCTCACTCACTTCTCACACATGCACTCAAGGAGGAGTGGCACACTTATGGAGGAGGAGGATCTGCTGCTAGGTTATGGCTATCTCTCTTGGTTGGTTGTATCATTGCTCTATCTATCTCTGAGGAAGTTATTGGGGTTTTTCACCTTTATGGTTTTCCCCAAGTAAATCTTTGTGTCTCTTGTGTGCTTGCATTATTGTCTCCATGATTGATATGCTGTAGATATGCTGTACATGTTGTTCTCTCAGTTAAGATCCTAGATCATATTGAAGTAAATTCAGAAAATTTAACAGGATAGGGGTGTAAGTTTTTACTTGAGAAGCATATAGCATATAAACAATTACTGAAAGATAAACAAGCACAACATAAAAGACAAGAGACACAATTTATCCTGGGAAACCCTCTTGGGGTAGAAAACCTAGCAAAGCCTTCCTCAATATAGAAATCACAAAGTATAAGATAAACCCAAGACAAAACAGCTACTCCTCCACTTGTGCACACCTCTCTTATTCACCTATGCAAACTTTCTTGAGTGAATGGGTGAATAGAAGTGAAAGAGAGGTCCTCTATTTATATTTTTCCGTTGGGGTGACAATTTCCCCAACAGGGCCGACTTGTCTACTTGACTGGTCAATTACATAATATAATTATCTTTTAGGGGCTTTTCTGAGCCGACACATGAACTAGGGTTTACATTAATTCTTTCAATGACCTTTACATTATTAATTACATGACCATAAAATCCCGTAGGAGGAATACAATAATATAAATAGAATATCTTCCGCAATTACATTATTTTAACACTCCCTCTTAACTAGGAAGGTATTCTGCGGGTAACAACATCTGCACAACTGACTTGTGAACTTCTATATGCCATAGGAAGGATTTGGATCATCATCTGTCTTGGGGCATCATCTGTGGAGTAGCAACATCATCATCTACTGGAACAACATCTTCATCAATTGGAAATTCTTCTGCTGGAACATCCTCATCAGCAACATCATTAGTTGGAACATCCTCTGCTATTAGAAACCTCGTCAACTGGAACATCCTCATCAGTAGCACCATCAGTTGGAACAACATCATCATCAGTTGGAACACCATCTGCTGGAACATCCTCATCAGCAGCACCATCAGCTGGAACACCTGCAACAACAATCAGTAACTAAGTACTGATACTCTCAGTCAACCAGTACTGCTCTTCCCTCACCCTTGGAGAGGCATCAACTCGTGAGAGATGGAACCATTAGTCAGCCAGTACTGATCTTCCCTCACCCTTGGAGAGGCATCAGATCATGAGAGCTGGAACCATCAGTCAGCCAGTACTAATCTTCCCTCACCCTTGGAGAGGCATCCATCCCTCTGGAAATGCATCAGCTCGTGAGAGTTGTAACCATCAGTCAACTAGTACTGATCTTCCCTCACCCTTGGAGAGGCATCCATCCCTATGGACAGGCATCTATCCTTTCGGATCGGAACTCTATCAATCAACAGGTACTGATCTTCCCTCACCCTTGGAGAGGCATCCATACCTATGGATAGGCATCTATCCTTTCGGATAGGAACTCTATCAGTCAGCAGGTACTGATCTTCCATCCCTCCTGGACAGGCATCTTGTCACGTCCCCATCTCGACCCCATTGCAATAAAATTATAAATGATGTAAATATCAATATTAAATCATGGTGAGGAGTTCAAGGCCAAGGCCCCACCATTGATTTATCGTTTTATGTATCGGCAATTAAAAATAGATGCCTATGGTTCTTGTGCTAGCTATGCATAATAGAAATTAAGACATCATGTAAATATGAATTTTAATGAAATACCCACGACTAGCTATGCAATTTAACAAAGAGATGGGGGTATGATTCTACAAGGAATAGGGAGGGAAATTATTCAAACCCTTGAGCCAATGGTGATAAGCCAAATGTCAATGAATGAACCCATAAACCGTCAACTACCCATTTTGACTTATGCACCCAACCATTTAATTCTTCCAAGAGTTGGTTGAGGCAGTTAATGCCTTGGGAATGAAGAGGTATGGTAGCCAATTTCGTGCATGGGCAAGCCATCAACCTGGGAAAACATACTTTTTCTTCTGGGGCAAGAAAACACCCACGAAATTGTGCCCAGATCCATTCTTCACCCATGGTCTTTGCTCTCTCATGCAGTCTGAGCTAGCTGGGTCTTTCTCCTTCACGTTTTCTACCATTTTCCTGCATTTTTCCATGGCTGGGAGCTCATTTTTGTATTGCTCAGTGACTGGGAGAAAGGGAGTCACATTTTGGGAATTTATAGAGGTCGTTTTTGCCCCTGGAATGCATATAAACGTTTTCTGAAAATGAATTTTCTTTTCTAGGGTTGAATCCCCATCTACCAGTTCATTTTGGTTGCCCACATCTTTCAGCACTTGTGTTTTTCCTATTGTGTGCATCCCTGTTTTGGTTTGAGCTTGTGGGAAAGAATTAGGAGTGGAAGTGGACCAGAATTGGCTTGATAAACCTAGTGAGGAGGTAACCTCTCAAGAAGATCAAAGGGTTGGTTTCTCTTCTATGCACACCTTGAAGAACACTAGAATGGAAGGTATGGCCTTAGGGACTGTGTAGTAGTGAAGGGAATACTTTATTGTGCCAGGTGTGTAGGTATTGTGGGGACCAAGCTAGATAGATCTGATAGAGGTATCCATAGCTCTGTGGGTGAGCCACTAGCTTACCAATTCATTCATTTCCATCTCCTTAAGAGCCTGATAAACCCAACTGTAGATTGGCTTGGCTGATTTTGGTGCATATTGGGCTGTGTGTGAGTCTGCTATTCCCTTTTTCATTATAGATATCATGCCCAGCTCGAGGGTGGCAGTTGTGATGAGAGATTGATGATCACAACTGGCCTATGGTTGCGTGGAATGTTGCAGTTGCTCGGGACTACTTTGTTATAAGATAAGTATTCTCTTGTGTTAAATCTGCAATGTATATATTTGATGGTTACCATGAATATCTTGAATGTATGATAAATGTGTAATTGAATTTACTTCCGTTGTGTTTCTTACATATATACATCTGCATACGTCTTTTTATATTCTGAGAATTATGTTTATTTAATAAGTATGGGGCTAGATGCCCGGTTTAAGCCTCGCGTTCTCTCCATTGCACTAGTATGATGGGAGGGGACGTGACATATCTATCCTTTCGGATAGGAATCATCAATCTATCTTCCTAGAGAGGTCCCTCTCGACCACACCAATATTGTCTCAAAAGTACTCAAACTTCACACGAGCCAGAGGCTTAGTCAGCACATCAATAACTTGTTCCATTGTAGGAACATACTCGAGCTTCATAGCTCCTCCTTGCACCATATCCCGGATATAGTGGAACTTAATTTCGATGTGCTTCGATTTATCATGAAACACAGGATTTTTTGTCAACTTGATGCAACTATGGTTGTCACAGAGTATCTCCGTAGTATCAATCTCTACATCAAACAATCCTGTCAACATCTTGCGAAGCCACACTGCTTCACCACAAGCTGAACAAGCTGCAACATATTTAGCTTCCGCTGTACTGAGTGCAACACAAGGTTTCTTTCTACTGAGCCATGAGATCACACCTGATCCCAAACTAAAGCAACATCCTGAAGTGCTCTTTCTGTCTTCAGCACTTCCAGCCCAATCCGAGTCTATGTACCCATACAGTTTGAACTCGCTATCTGAGGAATATCTGAGTCCATAATCCAATGTACCCTTCAAATATCTCATCACATGTTTTGCTGCAATCATGTGAACATTCCTGGGTTCCACCATATACTGACTCAAGGTGTTTACTGCAAAACATATATCTGGACGAGTATTGGTCAAATACATCAATGACCCAATAATATGTCTATACATGGTGACATCCACTTTCTCTAAAGAAGCATCACTCAGAAGCTTCAAATTTGTCACCATCGGAGTGGTCATGGCCTTGTAATCCAGCATCCCAAATCTCTTTAGGATCTCCACTGTGTATTTTCCTTGACTCAGAAAAATCTCGTCTGGAAACTGCCATACCTCAAGACCTAGAAAGTAGTGCATCTTACCAAGGTCTTTCATCTCAAATTCTGCTGCAAGCCTCTTCTTACATTCAACAATGGGCTTGTCTTCTCCAGTCAGAAATAAGTCATCCACATACAATAATAGTATCATGGGTTCATCGTTCATAATCATGTAGTAAATATTAGAATCTGCTTTACTCTTGGTAAATCCAAAGCTCATCAGGAAGCTGTCAATTCTTCCATACCATGCTCTGGGAGCTTGCTTCAACCCATACAGTGATTTCTTAAACCTACATACATGTGACACAATAATGCAAGCACACAAGAGACACAGATTTTCACCGGGGAAAACCAAGAAGGTGAAAAACCTCGCAACTTCCTCAGAGATAGATAGATCCATGATACAAACCCAAGCATAAGAGATATACTCCTAGCAGCAACTTCTCCTCCTCCAATAGTGCACCACTCTCCAATGAGTGTATGAGTGAGAAAGTGAATGATCAAATAGAGTGCCTCTCGCACTCTATTTATACATGAATTGACTTTCCTAATAACCTTTACTAGGTCGGCCTCAACTTAACCACTTAACATAATGCTGACAGGGCCGACCCCCAATAGGGTGGTCTAATAACCCTTTGACCCACATGACTTATACAGGGCCGACCCCATCAAGGTGGTCTAATAACCCACCAAGTATAAGTTACGACACTTAAAATATAAATGATGACACTTCCGTATAGAGGAATAATAAAATCTCTATAGGAATACAATATACATATGTGAAATACATTCCGAAGTTACAATTACATCAACACTCCCTCTTAACTAGGAAGGTATTTCTCGACACAGATTTGCTAGCACAAGTCTTCTTCTCTGGATCATCGTCACTGGATCATCATCATCGAATCATCGTCATCGTCATTGCTGCTGCTATCTCAATCAATCTCCAATCTACTCGTCATAGGAAGTTCTACAGAGCCATCCCTTTTTCATGCTAGATGTAGGCCCACCACCTGTAGGTCTTCATCATCATTGGCCATACTGTGGAATCCTCAGGATTTATTACGTGAGTCAACAAAACCTCAAAAGAGCATCCCATGACTGATTACGAGCACACAACTCAACCTATCAGATCCCCCAGGACCTTTTACATGCCACTGCACAACTTGTCCACGGCCACAGAGTATCATCCTGATACTCATGATCATACCGATCATGTCATCTCAGCGAGCAAGCCATCAAGTAGGTACACCTCAGGACTGATTACACTGCCTCTGCAAAACCTGCAAGATCTCCCAGGACTGATTACACTTCCTTTGCAAAACCTGCAAGAGCATCTCAGGGCTGATTACATGCCTCTGCAAAACGTGTGTACCCTACTGTCACATCATCGTCTTCAGATCACCTCATATTCCCACGGAGCACAACCCAGATGCACATCACATAGCACTTACACCACCGACATGGGAGAACACATCTATCACCATTCGGAGAAGGCTCAACACTTACATCACGACCATGACAGGACTTACCTACCACCATGTCACCATGGGAGGACTTACCTACCATCATGTCGGAAAGGCACAACACTTATATCATGACCATGGGAGAACACATCTGTCACCATGTCGGAAAGGCTCACTCGGCCCTTACATCTCACCATGGGAGAACACATCTATCACCATGTGAGAATGGCCCCAGCCCTTACATTTCACCATGGGTGAACACATCTATCACCATATGAAAATGGCCCAGCCCTTACATTTCAGCATAGGAGAACACATCTATCACTATCTGAGAATGGCTCCAGCACTTACATCTCACCATGTGAGAAGGGCTCATGTGCATCTGTGTCTCCGGACTCATCACTTTCCCTTGGAAGGAATTTTGATCTAAAGTACACTAAGTCTCCCTTTGAAGTATTCAAACTTCACTTTGGCCAGTGGCTTGGTCAACACATCGGCTATCTGCTCGTCCGTTGCAACATACAGAAGCTTCACTGCTCCTCTCTGCACCATATCCCTGATATAGTGGAACTTGATCTTAATCTGCTTTGACTTGTCATGGAACACTAGGTTCTCTGAAAAATTCACACAACTCTATTTGTCACAATATATACAAGTAGCACTCAGCTGGAGATCAAACAAATCAGACAGTAGCTTCCTAAGCCATACTTCCTCACAACTAGCTGAACAAGTTGTGACATACTTCTACTTCAGCTGTACTCAGTGCCACATAGGACTGCTTCCTACTAAACCAAGATATCATACCAGATCCCATACTAATGCAGCACCCGGAAGTTCTCTTCTAATCAATGGCACCACTTGCCCAATCCCAATCAACATAACCCTCCAGGTTAAACTTTTGATTCGCCTCATAATTGAGCCCATAGTCAACTGTACCCTTCAAGTACCTCAGAATATGCTTTGCAGCTATCAGGTGAACATGTCTCGGATCTGTCAAGTACTAGCTAAAGGTGTCACTGCAAAGCAGATATATGATCTCGTATTCGTCAGGTACATCAAGGACCCAATCATCTGACGATGCATCGTAGCATCAACCGGCTCAAATGAAGCATCACACAGAAGATTCATGTTCGATGCCATAGGTGTGGCCATGGCCTTGTAGTCCATCATCCCGAACCTATTCAGGATCTCTATTGCATACTTCCCTTGTCCAAGGAAGATTCCATCTACACTTTGCCACACCTCCATACTAAGAAAGTAGTGCATCATACCCAAGTCCTTCATCTCGAACTCGGCAGCAAGCTTCCTCTTCATGTTGACAATCAATCTATCCTCACCCGTCATAAACATGTCATCCACATACAATAGTAGTATCACTAGATTTCCTTCCTCAACCTTGTAGTAAAGGTTGGAATCCACTTTACTCTTGGTAAAACCCAAACTGGATAGGAAGCCATGTATCTTGCCATACCAGGTCTTGGGTGCCTGTTTCAAACCATACAAGGATTTCTTCAGTTTGCACACATGAGTCCCTCTGTCATGTGTCTCAAACCCGAGTGGCTGCTCCACATACACTTCCTCTTCAACTACACCATTCAAGAAAGCTATCTTGACATCCATCTGGTGTACCTTCCATTTCATCACTGCAGCCAGAGCAAGTACTGATCTGATGGAAGTGTACCTAGCTATAGGTGCAAAAGTCTCTTCATAGTCAATCCATCTTTCTGGGAGAAGCCACAAGCTACAAACCTCGCTTTGTATTTCTCCATGCTAGCATCTGCAGCATGCTTGACCTTATAGATCCATTTGGAAGTCACGACAGACTTCCCTTCAGGTCTTAGGACTGCATCCCAAACATCATTCGTCATGATCAACTGGTACTCCTCGATCATGGCATTCTTCCTGAATCCTGGGAAATTCAATATCTTCAATAGATAACTTTGTTGTTGAACAAATGTTGTAGTCCTTCTTTTTGTAGGTGATGGTATACGATCTTTCCTACAAGACAAGTTAAAATGCATGATTAGAAACATCTCATAGTTTTCAGAACAATTTCTTACACATAAAGAAATATGTCATACAATCATGCAATTATTTTAGCCAATGCTTCAATACAACATTTATCCATATCCCATAAATTTCTAGATGCCTTCCAATCTCTACCAAAACATTGTTAAGAGTGTGCACAACTCCCAACATGTCAGCAAAGAGGTTTCATTCTAGATAAGTAGCAATGGAATGTTGTACAGTGCCATAGGCCACTTACCCATCACATGCATATTACTAGTATACTGTTCATTAATGCAATTATTCTAATATGCATAATACACACCCTAAGTCTAGGAACATAAGCATATTCATCATTGAACAATATTATTTAAACAAACAAATATGCAATAAATGACAATTCAAATACTTATCTTTGTTTGGTTTGTAGGGTGGACTCCCTCTCAATATTTGCTTCCTTGATTACCTGTCCTTGGACTTATATCCATTCTTGATCACTTATGCATACTTACTAGTATCATGATTGTGTTATCCTTGAGGTCTCATACATACATTCATTAGTATAGTCTTAATACTATCAAAACACAATAATATTAAACATGTATAGTCATGATCATTTCAAACACAGATAATAAACATTAGTATTCAAGGTTTCAAGGAATACTTCTTTTACTCATGCATATTCTTATTTGACCAAAGGACTTTTCTGGCTAGTCATTTCATCAATCAATATAAGAGACATAATATGCATAAACCCTTGATTACTTACATTTCTAACTTCATGAATAATCATTATCAACCATACAACAGTATAAGATCCTAACACAAGGTAGGATTCTAACTTGATATAGGAAAAACATACCTGGTTATCATATTTGCTAGTTATGTCTAGCAAAGTCTTCTTGTTATCTTCAATGACTTGTGCTAGTAACCTGCATATCTCATAGCTTAACCATTATAGAACCAAGTTATACATACCTTGTAAGTAGATCTTCTATGTGATCCATGACAATGGATGAGTTTCTATCTTCATGTCACCATGGTCTTGATCTAGAACTTGATTTGTACCTTCATGTTAGCGGATAACATAATCCTCATACAACACCACAATGCATTAGTACAATCATAAGTGTCAAAACCCTAATCAATGAATATCTGCATTCATATTTTTATGAAGGTGATACGACAAGTCTAAAATTGATCAAGATTGTACTAATCTTAATGAAGACAAACATACCATAAATTTAATCATGAATAGATCTCGAAACATACTTGGATAAGTCATACCTGTTGAGATTGCTTGTAATCTTCTTATGTAAGGCCTTAGCCTCAACTCCCTCTGAAACAGGAACTTCTTCACTTATGCAGGTGACTAATCCATTCTCTTCTAGGATTAACCCAATCCACTTTGATTTGCAGAAGCTGGATTTGGAGCTGGATTAGGGTTTGCAAGAGAAACCCTAAAAATTCAAACTTAAACTTCTGAAAGGGTAGAATGATGCGCCTTTCTGAGCTGGTCAAGATGGTATACTCAGAATTTGAAAACTGCAAAGTTTCACCCCTCAAAATTGCCTTTTAGATTTTTGGATTCACTAGGGAGGACCCTGAATTAGGGTTTGAGTTTCCCGTAGCTTCACCCAACCAAATAGTTTGATCCAAAGCTCTAAACTTCGATTTTTCCAACGAGCTTCCAGCTATGGTCATAGATTTCAAAAAATACCATTTTTGTAGAAGCCCTAATTTTCCACTTTTCCGATCAAAGTCCCGAACTAGGGTTTGATCAAGCCCGACCGTCTGCCCAACCAAAAAATTCGATCTTGGTCTCTAAATTTCGATTTTGATGAGGATCATCTAGCCATGGTCTTTTATTACAAAAATTCCAATTTTCTCCAAAGCCCTAAATTCCTGGAGCCATGAATGAAGGCGCTCAAAATCCAATTCTGTTTTGACAGAAATATGCACCTGATTGTTTATGGTGTAACTCCGAAATTTCATATCTACAGGGTCTGAAATTTTTTCATGTGGTAGCTTGACCTGTTATCTTTCCAACCCCATAGTTCTGACCTTAAATAGATTCTCTGAGAGAGATTTATGCCAAATGTCACAACGTGACCTTTTTATGGGATAAAACAAGAGAGCAAACTTGTACGGAGTGCCACGTATCACTGGTTCACTTTCGGCCTCTGAACCTTGGGCCTGTGAAAGTACAGTCCATTCCCTACCTGTCACGTTTTACTAAATTTCATTTGGAGCTTCCTATCCCAAGTTGTGGCCTTTCTTCCTAGGTCACCTGTTTATGACTAAGATCTAGAAGAGGCAGAAACCCTAGATTGTACAGATCCTAAAACACAAAGTACAATGCATTAGAAGTTGTGCTTTGTACACAAGGTACATTGGGATATTATCTTCGACCTGTAAAAGTTTCAAATCCTAAAACTTTTCCAAAATTGATTTATAGTGAAAGTGCTACGATGACTAGTTTTTTCTATATCAAGCCCTAGCTTCACAAGTGCAACAAGTGTCATAAATGCCATACCATGCCTTCTTTCAGGCTAGCTCTGATACCATGTTAGTTTTTCAGAATTTAATTCAATCTGATCTAGGATTTTAACTGAGAGAACAACATGTACAGCATATCAATCATGGACACAATAATGCAAGCACAAAAGAGACACAGAGTTTCACCGGGGAAAACCAAGAAGGTGAAAAACCCTGCAACTTCCTCAGATATAGATAGAGCCATGACATAAACCCAAGCATAAGAGATATACTCCTAGCAGTAGCTTCTCCTCCTCCAATAGTGCGCCACTCTCCAATGAGTGTATGAGTGAGAAAGTGAATGATCAAATAGAGTGCCTCCCGCACTCTATTTATACATGACTTGACTTGCCTAATAACCTTTACTAGGTCGGCCTCAACTTAACCACTTAAAATAATGCTGACAGGGCTGACCACCAATAGGGTGGTCTAATAAACCTTTGGCCCACATGAATTATACAAGTACGACCCCATCAAGGTGGTCTAATAACCCATCAAGTATAAGTTACGACACTTACAATATAAATGACAACACTTCCATATAGAGGAATAATAACATCTCTATAGGAATACAATATACATATGTGAAATACATTCTGAAGTTACAGTTACATCAACGGAAAGAATGGTTCTAATCGAAGTATATCTGGCTACCGGGGTAAAAGTCTCCTCATAGTCAATTCCTTCCTTTTGCGAGAATCCCCAGGCTACAAATCTTGCTTTGTACTTTTCAATGCTTCCATCTACTGAATGTTTTGTTTTGAAGATCCATTTTGATGAAACAACCGATTTGTCCTTTGGTCTTGGTACCACATCCCAAACATCATTCTTGATGATGGATTGGAATTCTTCATTCATGGCATCCAGGCATTCCTTCTTCTTTACTGCTTCTTCAAAACAAGCTGGTTCTTCTTCAACGAGATTAGACATCAAGGCTACATTGCTGGAATATGGCCTTGGTCTCTTGATCTCTCTACTGGATCCTTCTGGGGAACCATACTTTCCTGCATCTTGGATTAATTCATGTGCCTAGGCTAGTCTTCTCTTTCGAGAGATCTTTACATGAGGCATCTCCTCAGGTCTCTGAGATTCTGCCATGTCATGATCCTCTGGGATAGGATCACCTTCAACATCTGGAATTAGTTCTTTGGTTGATTCTGCAATTCTAGGAGCCTCTCGCTCCTCTTCATCCTCATGAGTCTTCTTAGACTTGTTGAAAGATGAATCTTCATCAAATGTGACATCTCGACTAATATCTATCTGACGATATCCTGGGATGTATATGCGGTAAGCTTTAGATTGCTCACTATAACCCACAAATATTCCCTTCTTTCATGAAGGCTCTAGTTTCGATCTCTTCTCCTTTGGAATGTGGATGAACACCTGACATCCAAATATCTTTAGATGACCGACTTCAGGCTTCTTCCTGGTGAACATCTCTTCAGGGGTCTTTTTGCCAAGAGAACTATGAGAGATCTTATTCTATACATACACTGCAGTTCTGGTGGCTTCTACCCATAGATGCATGGGTAAGTCTTGATCGTTGATCATAGCTTTCACTGCTTCTATGATCGTTCTATTCTTCCTTTCGGCTACACCATTATGTTGTGGATTATAAGGAACGGTGAGGTCCCTCTTAATCCCTGCTTGCTTACATAAGTCTTTGAAATCTCCTGAGGTATATTCCCCTCCATTGTCTGACCTCGGGATCTTAATCTTCTTTTCAGAGAGATTCTCTACGAGAACTTTGAACTCTTTAAACTTTTCAAAGACTTCATTCTTTTTCTTCAGAAAGTAAATCCAAGCTTTGTGAGAATAATTATCAGTAAAAGATGCATAATATTCATACCCACTGAGAGAGGTGGTGGACATTGGTCCACAAATGTCTGAATGAACAATATCCATAATACCTTTCACCTTGTTGTCACTACTTGGAAAAGGGTTCTTCATGCTCTTCCCTTGAGCACATCCTTTGCATACTCCTTCATGATCCACCTGGATCTCTGGTAATCCAGTCACTACCTTACTCACAATAGGTAAGGCCTTGTAGTGTACATGAGCTAGTATCCTATGCCATAGCTCACAGGGGCTCATGGTGCTAGCCATCATTGCTGCATTTGCATGACCCTTTAGTTTGTAAAGTCCTCCTTCTTCTACTCCAATGAATACTGCATCATCAATAGTCTTCCCTTTAGGCCACATGAGAACTTCACCATATACAAATGCAACACGAAGACCATTCTTATCTAATGCTGAAATAGATAGAAGGTTCTTCTTCAACCCAGGTACATAAAGTACATCCTTCATGTTCATGGACTTCCCAGAGTCCAACTTGTAAGAAGATTCTCCCATCCCTTTGATGGGATATTAGTAGTCATCTCTGAGTTTTATCTTGTGTGGAGATTCCTTCTGGATGAGATGAGACAAGGATTCTTTGTATCCTGTCATGTGCTTTGAAGCTCCACTATCCACTAGCCAAGTATCACTTCCATGAGATACTGAACCAGTGAGTTATGAGATAAGAACATATTCCTCACTGGAGTCTTCATTATTTCTGGTCTTGTCATCATCATCACTATCTTCCACTGCATGAGCATGAAACCTCTTCTTCTACTTCTTGTGATGTCCATGTTTGTTTGGACAATTCCTTGCAATGTGTCTAGTCTTGTGGCATGAGTAACACTCAATTGAAGAGAAATATTTTCCGGTCCTTCTCTTCTTCTGGGGTCTTCTTGGAGAGTCCTCTCAAGGACGGGGGTTTTCCTTCCTCTTCTTTCCACCTTTAGCATGAGTAACTAAAGCTTGGTCTTCATCATTATTTAACTTCTCCTCTCTTACGACTATTCTTTGTTCTTCTTGGACACATTCTTCCCATAGGTTTCTGAACTTGATTAGTTTCTTCCTAGAACAAATGCCACGGACAAATGGTTCCCGATATCGAGAGAGACCATTCAGAGTAGTCATCACAACTTCTGCATCCTCTATCATATCCCCAATGGCCTCTAATTGTTCTTTGATCTGGGATACCCTGGAGAAGTATGAGTGCATGGTTTCAGACTTCATGCACTTCACACCCTTGAGTTGATTTCTCAAGGTCATATTTATGTTGATGTTCTTTCCTTCAAATAGATTGGTCAAGGAATCAAACATTTCTTTTGGTGTCTTTTTGGAAGACACATGGGGGATCAAGTGATCCTTGATGGAATCAACAATGATCCTCTTTGCTGTGATAAGATTCTTCTTATGCCTTGCCTTTTCTTCATCTCCCTCTGGTTCTGTAAGTCCTTCCTTCACATAATCTTCTAGCTCATGCTCCTCAAGGATGAGCATGACTCTATACTTCTAGGATCTGAAGTTCTCAGCTCCTTCAAGCTTATCATCAAACTTGGTATTGCTTGTCATCTTGATATAATCAGTACTTCAAATGGAAATAGAAATAGATTTGAGACTCTCCAGAAAATTTTCCCTTCTGAGATCTGCTCCTCCTTGACCTAGGGTTTGTCAGAGAAACCCTAAAAAATCCAACTTTGAATTTCAAATTTATGAAAGGATAGAAAGATGTGCCTTGCAAAGTTGATCAAGTTGGTATACTTCAAATTTGAAATCTGCAAAATTTGACCCCTCAAAAATTGCCTTGAAACTTCCGGATCTTCTAGACAGGATCCCGAACTAGGGTTTGATAAAGCCTGGCCTTCTTCCCAACCAAACGGTTCGATCTTGTGCTCAAAAGTTTTATTTTTCTTAGGAGTATCCAGCCATGGTCATAGATTCCAAAAATTTCAACTTTTGTAGAAACCCTAATTTTCCACCTTTCCGATCAAAATCCTGATTTAGGGTTTGATGGAGCCCGACCTTCTTCCCAACCAAAAAGTTTGATCTAGGGCTCAAAGGTTCGATTTTTTTGAGAGGATCAATCCTATGCAGAGAAAACTCAAAAAATTCTCTTTCTATGAAAAGCCCTAATTTTCCGTGGCTGCACAATGTAATCTTTCAGGCTAGCTCTGATACCATGTTAGTTTTTACTTGAGCAGCATATAGCATATAAACAATTACTGAAAGATAAACAAGCAGAGCATCAAATACAAGAGACACAATGTATCCTGGGAAACCCTCTTGGGGTAGAAAATCCAGCAAAGCCTTCCTCAATATAGAAATCACAAAGTACAAGATAAACCCAAGACAAAACAACTACTCCTCCACTTGTGCGCACCTCTCTTCTTCACCTATGCGAACTTGCGTGAGTGAATGGGTGAATAGAAGTGAGAGAGAGTTCCTCTATTTATATTTTTCCGTTGGGGTGACAATTTCCCCAACAGGGTCGACTTGTCTACTTGACCGGTCAATTACATAATATAATTATCTTTTAGGGGCTTTTCAGAGCCGACACATGAACTAGGGTTTACATTGATTCTTTCAATGACCTTTACATTATTAATTACATGACCATCAACTCCCATAGGAGGAATACAATAATATAAATAGAATATCTTCCGTAGTTACATTATTTTAACAAGGGGTAGGTGGAGGTTGTGGGATATATATATATATATATATATATATTCACATGCATGCAAGTATCTACAATAAAAGAAATATCTGTAACAAACCTTTCTGATACGAAACTTCTCATCATAAAAGGAAATTAACTAAATAAGTAATTAAAGAAGATAATAAAAACTTGGACAGGGTTATCATAGTAACTATTTTATCAAAGAAGTATATATCTATATATATATATATATATGTGTCACTCTTGTTTGGCCTCTTCGATTTACGACCTACTCCTCAACAGGTAGGAAAACCCATTAATCCATTGAAAATGTCGCCTAGTGATCCAGATGGATATCAGTGGCCACTCACCTATTTGATTAGCTCAAAAAAAATTCTATTTTGGTAATTTTCTAGTAGTTTTTCTACGGTTTTTTAGGTCTTGAACTTCCAGGGTTGTTTTGAGGCTCAAAGTTATGTTTGTTGGGATAAACGAATTCCATGTGATAGCCATAGGATCTAGTATAGGCCCGATCCACTATTGTACTCCTCATCTAGATCTTTCCAACAGTCTACCAAGCGCCCCAAATTGAGATTGTATGCAAACGTTATGACGCTGGGAAGTTGACTGTCCAACTAACCACCTTAGAGCCACAAATTTTATGATGGTTCATCTCCTAGGGTTAGGTTTTTGGATGTTTATAGTTATTTCGCTCATTATTATGATAAATAGGACCTTTCAGCCTCTTTTTGTATTCATCTTGTTATGAATGAGCGTAGTGATCACATCTCTTTTCAAAGATAAGATACCGTCATTCTAGTTGCTTTATTTTACAATTTGTTCTATTTATGCCATTTAATAGAATTTGTGTTTACTATATCATTATGTTCTTTGAAATATATCTGTGTATGTGGCTCTATATCTATTCTTTCATTTCATTCTCACATAAATCTAGATGAGTGGTATCAGAGCAGTCTTCTCTTTCGTTATTTAATATCCATGCATGTCCCCAACGAGGTCAGAATATAAACATTTGGGTCTTGAGCTAGTTCATATTGAGGAAGACTACCCTCACTGACCCAAACCACCCCTCATGGATGAGTAAAAAGGATATTATAGAGAAAGATATCCTATCAAGATTTTTCTCGAGGAATCCCTCATGTGACATAGGAATGAGATGATGGATTATTTCTCCCAAATCCTTCAACATATGTCAATAGAATCAAAGGGATCATCAAGTATAAGAATTCACTTCGGAGGAGCCACACCCTTCAAGGTATGAGCAAACTTTGATATTCCTATATTTGAAGTTCAGATAGATGTCGATTCCCCAGATAAATGGTTGAGTTTGCTAGAGGGATATTTATCTATCCACAATTTATCCAATACATAAAAGATCATCTTTACACTTCTTAAGGAAATGCCTCGTGCGAAATATTGGTGGGAAACTTATTGTGAGCAAAATGCCATAAAGGGGAATGATATTTTTGGGGTAAATACCACCTAGGCATATTTTGTGGTAGCCCTAAAGGAGAAATACTATGCCATTGGCAGTTATGACGACCAATACAAAAAATGAACCAAGATCAAGGTTTCAGAGTCAAATCCTGATTCTGACACTGATGCCATACCTAATGCCCCAATTGCTGTAACACAACCAATACCCTCAAAATATCCTTTTGGGGGTATGGGGTATACATTTTTTTCTTTTAACTTCACTCAAACAACCAAATATGTTAATCCCAATGGTTACATGTTATAATAATCATAGTACATTTATCTCTTTTGCAGTTCTTACATATAAGAAAACAAGTGAATTGATTATAGTATTCTTTCTCCATATAAAGGTTTAATACTTATAACCATTAGTGTCCTTTCATCTTACATTGCTAACCCATTTATTATATGATTTAAAGACTTAAATTTCACCATATTAAACATACATTCATCTATGTTCACAATCCTTCTAACCATTCGAGTATTTTTGGAGTAACTACTAATATCAAATCAATTGAAGCAACAATCAATTTAAGGTAACTCTTATATTATCCAAAGCACCGATCCATTAGTGAAAGCAATGTAGTTGATTCCCCATAATAATTATAATCCTTTATGTTAACAATCAAATTAACACCCTTAACAAAGTGAAAGGTAGAAGCAAATTTTACTATGCGCCTGCAACATATAGACATACGACAAGTACATAATATAACAATTACAAGTACAAGGAACTCATACTGATTGTGTGATTGGATCCGTCAACCAAATTGAATATATTACCCAACAACTGGTACAAATGTATGTTCAAACTTTGTAACCCACAGCTGGCCAGGAAACACATCAATCCACAACTCCCACCCAAACTTCTAAAGTACTTATGGTTCAAACTATGGACTCAAAAGGAAAAAAGAATAAACAAAAGAAGAATCCCAATTCCAATTCGGGGACAGGAGAACCACGTAAGGTGAATAATCCTAATGGACACAATTAGGAGAACCAAAAAAACAAATACCCTTGCAATATTTTCCAAGGGGATCATCCTACTCATATTTTTCCTCACGTGGATGATATTCATCGAATGTTGGCACAATGAGGAGGGAAAAAACAACATATCATCCTAACTCAACCTCCCCCCCCAACAACAAAAGATGGTTGCTGCAGAACTAGTACCTCCCCCAGGAGGGAACCAGGCAAACCCCCCAATGCTAACATTTTCACGATTGGTGAACATGAAATAAACATTCAAACAATGGCTCATTCTTATGAAACACCTTCAAATGATGTAGAAAGAACTGGATCTTAGCCTAGTGGTTTTCTAACAATTGAGAAACAAACCATAGACATAGTACCTCAACCTCCAAAGGGGTTTTTCGTAGAACAACAAACACTCCTAATGTGCAAGTAGATCAAAACTACAATGTGGTTAAAGACTTAGCTCAAGCTCCTTTTGCAATGTCTTCCTTGGAAGTTTTGCAAAGTTGTCCTACTCAACGAAAGGCACTATCGTCTGCTATCGGTGATATTGATCCATCTGATAGCAATTTGATAAATTTTGATTTAGAACAGTCCACATGTAGGCTTTCATCACAAATCACATTTCATATTAAAGTGACTTCACATGGTAAGAACATGTTTCGAACCATTATGGATGAAAGAGCCTCAACTTGTGTCATGTCACTAGCATGATGGAAATCTTTGGAATCACCCACCTCACCACCATCCCATACAATAATCAAAGCATTTGATGGTCATTTGTTCTCTCCTCGTGGAATTATTATGGCTTGCCGAGTTGAACTGGGAGGTAAAATGGTTAAAGTACATTTTGAGGTAGCGGCCATAGATTACAATTTTCTGTTGGAACGTAGTTGGATACATAAGATGACAGCTGTAGCGTCTTCAGTATTCCGAGTTATTCGGTTCCCCCACCAAGGGAATATTGTCACAATCGATCAACTAGACTACTACACACCTGAAACTGGTCTCCACTAGAATGTACCTTTTGTAGGGTATTTAGAAACGGTGATTCAATATATTGGGGTAGGAATATTAAAAGATTCATCCCTCGTAAAAACGTTGTGATTCCACCACCAGTATTAACCCCTAATACTGCTCCAATTTTCATTATTATATCAGAAGTATACTTTCCATTAAACGTTTTTTCTAAGTCCATACAAGAAGATGCCTCCACCTAATCAGAGGGAGCCTCAAAGGAGGACATCTTAGTCGAAAAGAGTGATGTAAATATACCAACTTCTATGCAACATAATGAAATAGGGAGTAGTGTACCCATATCTACTATAGAGATTTCATATCAAGCTATCCAAATGGATTCAAAAGATTCAAATCAAAATAATTCCTAGATGGAGGAATATGATCCTTACACTCCACCAATATGGGCCATCAACATTACTAGTACTCATGACATCCTGGATCAGACATTTTCATCAGATGAATCCATCCTTAAAGTCATGAACATCTCTGAACAACCCTGGAAAGATATGCATCATAGATCATCATTTCTTCCAAAGATGAACTCATTAGAGGTCAAACCAGAAATTTTTTACCTTGATTATGACACGGAAAAATACCAATGCCCCATCCAAACACACAATGTGAGTAGTGGTCTCAAGGAATGGATGCCTAATAACGACAGCTAGACCAGGAGCCTACTTTAATTATAGACTAGGGGACGTACAAACTTTAGAGGTGCTAACACTGTATGTTCTCTATAGGATAGTCTTCGTTGTGTTTGGGGTGTTGGTATATGTCTTAAAGGTTTCTCTAATCGAAGAATAAAGTGAGATGAAAAGATTGCAAATCTGTGAATGACAAATTCCTATGCTAAGAAGTTGAATGCTGAAAACTGTAAATCCATACTAAGAATTGAAATGCTGAAAGCTTGATAAACTTTTGTCTAGAATTAAAATGCTGAATGTTGATACTTTAATCTAAGAAGTGAATACTGAAGATCGAGTGATGAATATTGAAAGTCTAATCTAACAACTTAATTGCTGAAAACCAAATCTAGAACATAAATATCCAATGCTGAGAATTAACCAATCCTATCTATTCGGTTTAACCACCACCAGTGATGATCATTAAATCAAGGAACTGAAAGTAATTAACCTCTATGATCTAAGTCTGATAAAAGAAATATGCATGAGCTTTATAGATGTGAATCATTGTTTTAGAACCAATATAAGAATACAAAAAACAGATGTCAAAATCTGTGTGCGTAGAACACAGCTACAAGACTACAGAATGCGTTCTACCGAACTACAGAATGAGCGTTGATCAACTACATAAAATATGTAGAACCAAAATGATGTTTTAAATGAAATAAAACCATATCACTCAAATTCCATCAAAGTATTTTCGTATACGATAAGAAGTAAATTGATTCACAACATAAATGGAAAATACTTGAAAACAGAGTAAAGCTCCTGACTTACATGTTGGAGGGGCCCTCCCCAACCCGTACTCAGGAGTATGGAAAACTTATAAACGCAGGCTTGAAAAGAACATCAGTCTTCTTATTAAAATAGTAACTTCATGGTTCAGGAAAGTCTGTAACACAAACTGTCTTCCCAGTACAAAAGTGCATAAAACGATTGATTCTCAAAAATAGCAACAGGATCCCCTCGCTACCTGAGAGGTCCATATATATATGTTTCTACTTCTAACCTAGTTTGTGATCATAAGTGTTGATCCTCTTAATCAGGTATTCTCTAAAACGTAGGGAGATATGAGCTCTGAGGCCCTTTGTTATCTGCAGTATCGAGCTTTGACTCTCGTTGATACCTCAAGACCTTCATGCCCTGTTTATGCCTGCTCATTTCAAGGTTAGCACATAGAAAAACGCTTTTAACATAAAAAGAATAATCTCTAAACATCCTTATTAAATAATCAAAGTAAATACATTTTCCCACAAAACATGTGTATTTCCTTCATCATGTCTTGCATTTTACTTGTGGTAAAAGGATATAAGATACCTATAATTTGGGCTTATCAGTGAGTTCGGAAGGAAATTTGGCAAATATTTCAAAAACCATTCCGATCGATATATCCATTAAGCCTGGCATCATTGAAAACATCAATATAGGTGTGGATTTCTCTCTAGAGGAAATCGTACATTATACTGCTCTATTTAAATATTTTCACGATGTGTTCGCATGGTATTACAAAGAAATGTCGGGCATCGATCCTAGCATAGTTGAACATGAGATAAAAACCTATGATAATGTTAAACCGGTGCGACAAAAGCTACGTGTGGTCAATCCTAAGAAATCAGATTCCATCAAAGAAGAAGTTGAAAAACTATTGAAAGTTGGATTCATCTATCCTGTTCCTTTAAGTGAATGGGTATCCAATCATGTTCATGTCAATAAAAATAAAGGAACTATCTGGGTCTGTACTGAATTTAGGGATCTAAATTTGGCTTGTCCAAATGATAACTATCCCACACCCCTCATTGATCAGATTATATACGAGTGTGCCGGGAATCAAATCTTTTCATTTATGGACGAATTCTCCGGTTACAACCAAATCCGGATAAAAAAGGAAGACCAACATAAAACAAATTTCATATTCCCTTGGGGGACTTTTGCATATCGGAAAATTCCATTCATCCTTAAAAACGTCGTGGGTACTTTTCAAAGAGCCATGTGATATGCATTCCATGATATTAATAAAATCCTTGAGGTTTATCTTGATGACTTGGAAGCAAAAAATAAAAGGAGAGCCGAACATAATGCACATTTAAGTGTCCTCTTTGTTCGATGTCACAAATATAACATTAGGTTGATCCCACAAAAATGCATGTTTTGTGTGGAATATGGGAGATTAATCGGGTTCATCATACCAAAAAAAGGGATTATGGTGGATCCCCTCAAAATACTTCAGTTTCCTTCCCTGAAAAAAATAACACAACTTCAAAGCCTCAAACGGAAAGCTAACTAATTGAGAAGATTTGTCGCAGATTTTGCTGAACGAGCTAAAGGTTTCATGCATCTCCTAAAAACATATGCACAATTCATATGGTATGACCAAGATAAATGCTCATTTGATGCAATAAAGAAAGATTTGGTATCTTCCCCAGTGCTTATTCCTATGAACTATAGTAGATACTTTTTGCTATATTTGGTAGCATGTAGTTCCACCATAGGAATGGTATTGGCACAAGAAGACAAATCATCATAGGAACATGTTATTTACTATATTAGTAAAGGCCTTGCAGGTCCCGAATTCAAATATTCCCAGGTTGAGAAGTTGGCCTTGGAAGCATTCCATGTTGTCCAAAGACTTAGACATTATATACTTCCAAGAAAAATGACCATAATGGATGAAATGAACCCCATGAGACACATTTTGTCCCTCCATATAATTAGTGGAAAATATTCAAAATGGATAGTAATTTTGCAAGAATTTGATTTCAAGTTCATAAATGCTAAAGCCAAGAAGTCATTAGCATTTGCAGAACTAATGTCTGAGTTACCCTATGAGAAAGAGGATATTGTATCTGTTGAATCCTGGGAAAATGAACATGTATTCCTCATTACAATATCTTATCCTTGGTATGGAACATTCACCACATATCTCCAAACCCAAAGGATTGATCTCCATTTTTCTAGCATTGAACGACGTCACATTTGACACCAAGCACGAACATACCTCATCATAGGGGATACCTTGTACCGTCAAGGAGTAGACATTATATTAAGACATTGTTTAATACACGAGGAAGTTGAAGAAGTTTTGAATTATTTCCATGCTAGGGCATGTGGAGGTCATCTTTCTGGGTTGGAAACTGCCCATAAAATATTGCGTGCAAGATCCTTTAGGCCTACAATCTTTAAATATTGCATCAATGCTATCAAAAAGTGTCACCCTTGACAAATTTACACAAGAAAAATGTGTGGTATTATACATGGTAGATCACTCAGCTTGAAAAAACCTCACAAATATCACTCAAGATTTGCAGAGAAGAAGAAGAAGAATTGAATCAGTATTCACACATTAACTCAAGAATGATAAAATTTGTTGTATAGTCATTCATTAGCTGTAAGACGGAAAACAAATGAGAGTACAATGGAATGAATTCGAATTCCCCAAAGATCATTCAAATTCTCCTCAATAGAATGGGTTAGACTGCATTGGAACCATCACCCAATCGGTGCTAGTGGACACTGATAGTCAAAGGTCAATCAAATGAGTCTAATTGAGTCTAACGGATGCATGTGGCACTAATATAGGGAAGGAGACTCTAAGGTGGGTGCATGAGATACTGTTAGTAGTAGGTGGCACTCCGATATAGACATATGGGAGCTACAATCATTCTAACTGAGAAATCAATGCAAGAACTGATTGATCAATGCATTATCTGACTGATGGAATCCAAGAGGTGTTTAGTAGGGCGCATTAGTATCCAAATGATGAAAACAATGTGCAATAGGTAGGTAGGATTCCTACTGATGGCTAGAAACAGGCTCCATGGGGATCAAAACTGAGGACTAGGGGCTGGGAGACCACCATACTGATGACTGGATGCATGCAGTATGCATGAAGAATGCATTCAATGCATGCAAATACAATAATGATGGTGAGAATATTCCAACACCCCCCACAAGCCAGACTATGAGGAAACACATAACTGAAAACTAGTAGGGCCCTGGTAACTAAGACCAAAGGTCACCCCGTACAACAATCTAAATGAATAAAGTGAGGAAAGAGGGAAAACCTAGTGGGAAGAAATCCTCCCCTCAATATAGACTGTAGAAGCTAATCAATCATGTAGATCACTCACCCCAAAAGGATGCAAGTGACCTTCTTTACCGAGAAAGGATCTATCGACAAGAAATGGATCAATGTGTGAATGATCAATGTGAGAAGGATTAAACCTTCCATTCTGAAAATTAGATCGGTTTCTCCTTGGATCAAGTGGATCTCCAATAAGATCACCGGCAGATCTAATTGTTGTGGCAGCCCATCTCGGAAGAAGAGTTGAATCTTCAGGTGCGAGATCTTTAGTTTCTTGTGTATCTGGATCTGACATTCACTCATCTTCAATGTCAGGTGCTAGATCTCCAGGTTCTTGTGGATGTGGATCTAGCATTCGCTCTTCATTAATTTTCATTTTCAGATTCAGAATATGAACTTTCTTGAGATGAAGCTTCGCTCTCTTGCTCATCAAACAATGGTGGTGTGGTAGGAAAGTTCTCTTGCTCAACAAAATGAGTATCATGTAGTGGCCACTCCTCAAACTGAACAATTCTCTCAAGAAATGTATGCATAGTCGAAGTATCAAGAACTTTGCAGGACTTTGCACTCAGTGCATAACCAACCAATATACACTCTCTGCTCTGTGGATCTAAGGATCTCCTTTTCTCTGTTGGAATCCTAGCCCAAGATCTAGATCCAAATACTCTAAGATGAGATACATCAGGTTTGTAACCCATCCATCCTTCAAAGGAGTTTTACCTTTCATTCCTTTGTGAGGGACTTTGTTCCGTAGGTAAGCAGCACAATTGATAGTCTATGCATGCAGTCCATTCAATCCTTTCGACTTTAGCATGCATGTTTCCATATCCTTCAAGGTTCTGTTCTTTCGCTCTGCAACACCATTTTGTTGTGGTGTGTAGGGAACAGTGTGCTGCATCTCTATGCCTTCATCAACACAAAAGTATTGGAAGTCACTCTTAACATACTCTCCTCCATTATCAATGTAGAGGACCTTGATATTCTTATCAGAAAAACTTTCTGCAGAAGCCTTGAAAAACTTAAAGTATCCAAACACTTATGATTTCATTCTGAGAAAGTACAGCCAACTGAATCTAGAATAATAATCAATGAAAGTTAGAATATACCTTTCCTTGTTCAAAGACAGATCTGGAAGTGGTCTTGAAACGCCACTGTGAATCAGTTCAGGAGGTTGAGAGGCTCTCCTTGCCTTCCCTTTCTCAAACTTCATTTTTGGATGCTTTCCTATCAAGCAACCTGTACAGTTCCCTTTATCAAACTTGATATTGGGTAGTCCTTCAACCATCTTTTGAGTGTGCATATCATGCATATACTTGTAGTTGAGATGCCCAAATATTTCATGCCAGAGTCTACTCTCTTCATTTACATGTGTGTGAAGAGCATACTGTTTGGAGTAACCTAGGAAGTGAGAAAACTCATAGAGTTTCAAATTGTGATCAGCAACACCATTTGCAATGATTTTTCCAATTGACATATCTTGTATTTCGACCTCATTTGGAGTGAATATCACCTTCTTGGGTACTCCAGTATGGGTCATCTTGTAGACATAAAGTAGATTGGCAGTAAGACTAGGAACATAGAGTACATCTGAGAAGTACCCATGCTCAAGTTTGATCCTTCCAATCCCCTCAGAGGAGACCTCATAATCATTCCCCAACAAGATTGAAGGGCCAACTATGGATTCAAAACCAAAGAAGAGACTCTTGGAGGAAGATGTTACACCATATTTTTCCACCTTGTGAGCATTAGCACTCCTTGGCCTCCATTATTGATTTATGGACTCAGAACCACATTTTTGGTTCTCCTGGAACCCATTTTCCCTATTTTTACTCCTATACGCGAGCTGCTTCAATGCAACTCGCGTATATGTAGGTTTCACATTACAACCCGTGTACATCGAGTTAATTGGTAAAACTGAGTAAAATCTCCTTTTTCACTCCAAAAAGCGGCCATTATGACCTTTGTCCCTCCATGCATCTTGAAGCAACTCGATCCGACGCTTCACTTTCCTTTGGAGGGTTATATATTGAGCTATTATGCATGGAAGGAGAGGATAAAGAGAAGAGCATTGAAACTCTATCGAAATTTTTCCTTGCTTGAGTCTACATCCATTGATCCTAGTTGTTGTGAACCATTTATGTTCACCTCCCAAACTCTTTCATATCTTGTGAAGGATTTGTTTGCCATTATATGGGGGATTGAAGTGGTGGAGGGACCTAGTTCATGGTTCAGATGAGTTGTCGACATAAGGTTGTATCTTGTACTTCTTGTTCATATTAATAGAAATACTCATTTTCTCGTCCATTTATATTATGAATGATCATTTATTATATTTGGGTACATTTGCTTATATATATCATGGATGATGCTATTGTATATGCTGACCTCTTTTATATATCATTTACACTTGTTTGTGTTCATTGTTGAGACTAAGATGCAGGTTAAACTATTGGGATTCAAAAGCTCAACGAGATTCTTGATTGAACGTCCGGATTGAGGTAGGTCCTTTATTCTATTTATCTGCATTTACATTTATATAGCATATGTTGGGAAATGAGACGATTTCTTGAGTCCATCCGTCTGTTGTGATCTACCCCGAGTGATAGGAATTTTTTCTCTGTAACAGAATTGGTGACTCCGCTGGGGAGAAGCCTCCATTTGGGGTATTTTGGGAAACTTTTCCTTGTTTTGGCTCATTTTTCTTTTGGGTTTCTGTGTCGGTGGTAGGTTTTCAGTCTATGTATGGAAAAGTACTGAGTTTTATTGTCCTTTTTACTCATTTTTGTTCACCTATCCTGCCCTGTACGCTACTTTGATGTGGTTTACCCACGTATATCCTTCCCTGTATGCAGTTTTTATGCAACCAGCCCATGTATACACACAACGTTTGTTCAGCTAGCCCACGTACAACTCCGTTTTAGCCTTGTTTTTGGTGTTTGGTTGATGTTGGGCGAGTTCTAGGTGTTCCTGACTCTTGTTGGGCCTGTATCCTGACTATTCTTTTCCCTTTTAGCGACTGGAAGCTCCTCTTTCTTTGTTTTTTTTTGTAAATTTGCTTTTATCCATTTTTCTTGTTTTTGATAGATTTTTGGCTTAGTTGAGTCTTGCTTTTTGGGTTTGTTGGGTTATTCACGCTGCATTCTTTGCATTTTTTCCTAAAAAGTGTTGATTCTTAGTTGCATTTTGATTTATTTTGGAAAATACAAAAAACAATTCTTTTTGTACTTTCATTTTGCATTGGAGTGCTTGTGACTTCATTAGGGTTTGATTGAGCATGAAATATTAGAGAGAAATTGCATTTTATTTATGAAAAGAGACTTTGGTTTGACTGGCATTTAGTGGCATACATATTTCTATCGGTAGATGAGTCTAGTGTTTACGGGTGTGCATATTATTGAGTCATTTCATATCACTAGTTTCAGGGCCATATTCCTTTGAGTAATCACAACCAATAAAATTAACACTTAATTAAAATTGATTATAACGCTTTTATTTTCTAGGGTGCACCAACACTTATAGGTTGTAGAGTCTTGGAATAGAACCTTTGAGAGTAAAAAATCCAATCCTATCAAACAAATATTATGTTCCTGACCAGGGAATGGTGAAACCCATTGTATACATCAGTGTTCTCAGGAGCCTATAATCACACCATAGTTAAGAACGAGGTCACTGGAGGTAGGTTGCGTAGATAGCCCTCCAATACTTTCTGAACATGGGAGATATATCTAGGATTTGTTCGTATCTAGGGACTCTTGGGGGATTTGACCCTTTTGATTTTTGGGCTTAGCTACCCTGACCATATGGCAGATCCCACCTGCGACTGTTCGCCTGAGCATTGGTTATATGTGGTGGCCATAGTTGCTTTACCTAGGTATCACATAGGGCATTTGCAGTTGGTATTCTGTGAGTGTCCTAAGTCAGATAAGGGTCGGACAACACAGTTGTGTTTGCAAAATGAAGAATGAGGGCCCTTATAACTGATTATGTTACCTCCGGTTATAATTTGGGAGTCTCAAGCCTCTCTTAGGTGAGACATACGGGATTTAGTGTTAGGAGGTCCCTTGAGCCAGTCCCGTGTTGTGTGCATTTTGGCTGAAGTTTCTTTTAGGTGTGTGCTATGTGATGATTTAGTAGGCCGTTAGGAGACGCTTATTTTTTGACTCTTTAAACTCATTATCGATCGAGTTCAGGCTCTCCGCCGATCTCATCGGTTGGCTAGTTTACCAGCTAGCGATCTGTCACAGTCTCTTTGCAAGAGACGTCGGAGGACTATCGTTGGTCCTTTATTCTCATCTTACGAGCTTGAGAGAGCTCCCACTATGAGTTCTGCATCTGGCGCGTTGGGAGTCCCCGCGACTCCATTCATTGGCACGAAGAGAACTTCCCCTCCTCACATATACTCTCTGAGGACTGGACGAGAGGGAGGTTCATCACACACCACTCCTCATGGGTTTGGGACATCCCATACCACTAGTAGGAACCCATTTGATGATACATGGTCATCAGGTCATCCGTATGGTTCATCTGCGGGTGTGTCAGGTTTTGGTTCTACATCCGTCTCCACGACCTCAGATCATTTTTCCTTAGGTTGCCCAGTTTTATGTCGAATATTACTTCCTCCATGTCTAGTAGTCACACTAGCTCTAGCATTGGGGTTGGGGGAACTAGACCCCCTTTTGCTGCCTATCAGTTCAGTAGTGGTTAAATTCCTCCCTCTTCTCCGAATGTTGGAGGATGGAATTCTCCATTGTCAGCCCATAGTGTTAGTGTGAATCCTTTTTCTAGTGGAGGTTTCATGGTAGGAATCAGATCCATAACTTATATCCCATCCTTTAACCCGTATGACTCTATGCATGTCCCTGTGCCTACAAATGCCTATATGATTCTGAATCCTTCTCCTAGTTCTTCGATTCCCTGGGCTGGGAACATAACATTTTCTTATGGCCCTCACTCAGTTGGTTCTTCTACCTCAAGTGGTTATACGATACCCCATTCTTATGGAGGTAAAATTTATAATTATTCAGCCGATTTCGGCCCTTATACTATTCCCCCCTATGGAGCCCATTCTGTGCACGTGCCTGTGTATCCTCATACGGGTCAGGTTGGAGGAGCATATTAACCTTCTTAGCAGGGTCATGGTTTCTATAAGAGTTCATCGACACCTCAGGTGTCGAATTCTATGTACACGATCTCATCCTCGGTTTCGCAAAGTCAGTCTCTCTTGGGAGCTTATACTCAAGCTTCATATCCTCAGCTCTTGTTCCTTGCTAGGGTAACATTTCCCGATCTTTCTAAACTCACAAATGATCCAGTGTGTCATGATTCTACATGGCCCCCAATTCCCACCAATCTCCATTTCTATGTTCCAAATTTGGAGGGGAAGAAGGGTGAGGATCTAGGTGATCATGTCACCACATTCCATTTATGGTGCTCCTCGAATTCCTTAAACCACGATTCCATCTGTTTGAGTATATTTCAATGCATCCTTACAGGGGCTGCCGCAAAATGGTATGTCAAGTTGCATGGGGGCACATATAGGAGCTTCAACATTTTGGATTTGGTTTTTCTATACCACTTTCAGTTGTTGGTTCGTTACGACACTGGCATTGAAACCTTGTCCACCTTCCACCAGGATAAAGCCACTCATATCTCTGATCATATTCAAGAGTGGCGCCGACAGAAGAGGTTAGTAAAATCCAACATTCCTCCGGAGTTTCTCCTAGAATGGTTCCTCAAGTCTTTGCTCCCTTATGTTTCGAAGGACGTTTCGTTGTTGAGAATCATGACTGAGGAACAAGCCATCTTTAAATCCCAGCAGTTAGACCTAGTCTATGCTTAGTCTGGGATTTTGTATGAAATTATACCTGACGCACTACGATCAAGACATGAGCTAGAGCCTTCTCCTGGACTGCATGTCGATGGCATCATTAGTTCCACAAGTGCTCCTTCTGTAGACTTGGTTATGAATCAGATGCAAAATATGTCTATTAACCAGTCTGCTCCTAGACAGGCTTCTACCTCGTTCGTTTACACCCAATCGTCGGATGTACAATATGTGCAATCGACAAACCCATCCAGTAACCAACAAACTAGTGTGAAAAAGAAGGGGAAGAATAACCATAGGGGTGGGAACAATAGGAATAAAAACGGGAACGCTAATCCTCCTGGGGATGGAAAAAATGCTGGTGGGGACCGAAATCCCAAGCGTAAGGTGAAATTTCCTTGCAAACTTTGTTCTGAGCATCATCTTACTCATTTGTGTCCTCATATGGCGGAAGCATCGAAGCACATCGCACAGAACCCATCTGTGTTGACAAATCCCCTTCTTCATCATCAAAACATGGCTTCTGGTGCTTTCGCCGCCGGTCACGGGACTACTAAAACTTTGACTTATTCTTCTCATGACAGCGGTTTTGGATGTGTTAACATGGTCAAATATGAGGTTTGTGTTACTTCTCGCTCACATGATTATGGATCTCCACAACCTTCTATGGGGAATGAGCCCCATCGACCTGAGACTCCATTACATATTGAGAAGCCCAATTTTATGCTGCGGTTACCAAAAGGTGTCCTCAAGTGCTCATCACATAATCCTAATGCCCGAGCCACCCATAACTACTCAATTGTGCAAAATTTGGTCCAAAACCCATGTGCTATGTCAACACTCGAAGTACTTCAGGCTTGTCCTTCGCAAAGGAACTCCCTTTTATCTGTATTGGGAGTCCTCGATTCTGATAGCCTGAATGTCATCAAGTTTGACGCTATTGATGTTCAACCTCAGTTACCCTATCATGTAGCTTTCCAGGTTCATGCTAGGTGTTTGGAGATGATCGTTAAGTGTACCTTCATTGATGAAGGTGCGTCTACTTCAGTAATGTATTTATCTTGTTGCAAGGCTCTTGGCTCACCCCCATTGTCGAATTCTATGACCTTGCTTATAGAATTTGATGGTCGGTCTTTCAATCTGCATGGGATTCTCCCCTCCCTTGAGGTCCACTTGGCTGGGAAATCCGTGCCTATAGAGGTCGAGGTGGTTGATGCGCCCATTGACTACAACCTTTAACTGGGTCAGAATTGGATTTACTCTATGAAAGCAATCGTATCCTTTGTTTTCAGAGTTATTTTCTTTCCCCATGAAGGAAATATTGTGATGATCGATCAGCTATCCTTTAATTCCGTAGCATCGGGCGAATCTGTGGTCCCTCAAATAAAAAATTCTCAGACGACAACTGGGAATATTGTTGTAGGATTATATTCTCCCTTGATGGGGTCTTTCGATTTTTCCACACCAATATCCTTTATAGGAACCATATCCGATGATGTTCCTGCATCGCTGCATCCTATACCATTCCAGATATCATACTTTAGTGATCCATGGACTCTATCTTCCATGAGTTCCTCGTCGGGAGACTCTATGCACATTGGAATGGACATGCCCTTGTCTGCAGTTGAGCTTGCTTACCGTAATATTCAACAAGTCACTGCAGACCCTGATCTCTCTTCTTCACGTAAATAGGAAGAAGATCCTGTTATGCTGCCTGCATGGGTAGTGGACTTGTCTTTTTCACATGACTGCTTTGATGATACTTTACCTTTGGATGAATCCATTATCGAGGCCATGAATGGTAATGACAATCCTTGGGAGGACCTCCATCATAGATCTTATTTACTTCCCAACCTTGATCTTATTGAGCGAGATGAAAGTATTTCTACCACAGTGACTTGTATCAGATCTTTATTTACATATGTTTTAGATATGACCTTGGTACTAATGTTTCTTGGAGACAAGATTCTTAGCTGGACTTATGCTTGCTTACTGGTCCTTTTCGACACTTTGTTCGATCATGTCGGGTATATTCGGAACCTTGCATATAGGTTTAGGCTTCCCTGCTATTATGATGCATTTAAACATTTTGCCATCCAAATTAGCCATAGGGTCAAACCTGTTGGCCATTGGTGTGTTAGCCATATTTATATGCATTATGCACCAGTTTGATAGCAGAGCCTACCTAACATGGGTCACCCTAGTAAGCACCATTATGCCATTTTGGTGCCCATGCCGATTTTTTCTCATAGGCTCGGGAGCCTTTTTAGATTCATGACTTTGAGAAGAAGCCTCATATATTTTTGGCCATCCTAGATAAGGCTCCCATTTTTGTGAATAAGTCGCATGTGCATTTATTTTGATCCTGCTTGCACTAATGAGACTGATGTCGGCTTCCGCGCTTTTAGCTCATTATATAAGCCTCCATATATAATCTCATTTCTGTTAAGCTATGTATCACTTTTCCTTTGTGATTTCAAATCCTTTTCCCGGAGGAGACACCCCCTGACTGTCCTTATCTTGTTCATGTTCCTTGCATTATGCGTCTTTGTTCCATGTTCTTGGAACTAGTCTCGCATATCCATGACACTCATCTTCTCCCATGACAAAAATTCTTCCACCTTTACTTCGAGCTTGTTAAAAATAGTAAGGAGGTCACGAGTATACTTGTCATTTCAGACTCGGTAAAGGATTTGAAGCGACATCCACTTAGGTATAAGTTTACCCCTTTTCCGGACCTTTGTGGATTAATTATGAAAAAGGTTTAATCTAGTCATACATGACTAGAAGAGTTCTTATCTCATTGTTTTATACTTTTTCGGGTGAGGAAACTAAATTTATGAAAAAAGAATCCCTTTTTATGTCGAGTTGTGAATGCATTGCATTATCTTGCTTGCCTTTGAGCCTTGTGCTGACTCCTGCTTTATCAGTTATTAGCCATTTTCATGAGCACTTTGCCTTCTGATCCAATCAAATCCTTCATTTATCTTTCGCATCTTGACGACCATCACCTTAAGGAAACACCCCCCTGAGTGTCTATATCTTGCATATGCTTCCTTGCATTGAGCATAGGTATGTTCCATTGCATGGGACTAGTTTGCTTTCCCGTGACACTTGTTTCCTCATTATTGTACCATAAGCAATTTTATTCTTTTTCAATCTTTATAATATGAAAAAGACCAAAAAAATCATATAATTTTAAAAAATACAGACAAGAAAATTTTACTACCTTCTATTGGCAGCTATCGTGTCACCTTTGAGCAGATCATTTTCCTCCACTCCATGTATCATGGGTCAGGATATTAGTCATGAATTTAGGAAGCTGTACTCATTTCTGAGATTTTACTCTATCGGCTGGTTAACCTTCCAGTCATTATGGAGACTTTTTTGATGCCTCCTGCATCCCAAAGTATCATTAGTTTCTAGTGTCGAGTCTATGCTTCCTGAGTCTGTCCATCCTCTCATGCTCTTTTTCAAAGGAAGTCTTGAAACCAGAGTCGGCCACTCCGCATATCTCTTGACTATTGCATGTCGGCCATCCCTTATGAGTCCAGTTCGATCACACATGATGTTCCACCCTGCACCCTGGGCCTATTCATCATTGGTAGGTGACCTTGAACTTGCCAAGTAACACTTCATAATTAGTCCTTGACTAAGTGGTTTCCCTTGTGTTAAAAAACAATACATCTATTCACACATTGGGATTCGTGTTGTGCCTTGGTTTCCATTTGAACCTATTGGTTGTTACCTCGCTCCTGTCAGTAGTATTCATCGTTGGCTTCTATTCAGGAGGTCTCTTCCATGCATTACTGCATCTTGTACATGCATAAGAGACACACCTGGTTTTTGGTTCGTTCAGCATGTTCTTCCGAGTTCTTCCAAATATTTTAGCCTAGATGCTACCTCGTGTTGGTTGATGGGGGATCATTAATTCCCTCCTTCTAGCGAATCTCATTCCATTGACTCCAACTCATTTATTCTGGAATCGATATTTAGAGTCCTATTGAGTACCTTGAGACTTGCAGTCATTAGTGGTAGGTCCTCTTGCCATTGACAATTGGGAATTCATTAATGTCCCCTGATCGATAGATTCCTCAGAGTGTTCAACCTCAACACCTCTATTCACACTTTGATGAATGTACTCAGTGCCTTGATTCCCATTTTCATTATTGGTGGGTTATCTTGCGTCTGTTAACGGTATACATCAATGACTGGTAATCGGACGATCTCACATGAGGTTCGACATCAATAGCTTTATTCACTTGATGGGGCATGCACCGTAGATGGTTTGTAGAAGACCTCGAAGTTCAATGAAATCCTGTATATGCTACTTGTGATCGTGATTGTACCTATGAGAGATTGTTCTCACACAACAGCAGTTTGTACCATCAGTCTGCATCAAATGTTTCCTCTTCTGTAGGAGACCATATCTTACTGTATATGGGTCATGGATGTGACCACTCATGACATGTATTCACTATATACTGCCTATTCATGGCCATTGTATCAGATTGCTATGTATTGTACCCATATGTACACAGAGATATCATTGTATTGTGACGAGTGGGATACTCCTACCATTTGTGTCTCCATCACTCCACTTCTATGATTTATAATGTATTTCGGCCATCATAGTACCTTCTTTGACCTCACACATTAGGGGGAATTTGTTACACCATATTTTTCCACCTTCTGAGCATTAGCACTCGTTGGCATCCATTATCCATTTATGGACTCAGAACCTCATTTTTGGTCCTCCTGGAACACTTTTTCCCTATTTTTACTCCTATGTGCGAGCTGCTTCAATGCAACTCACGTATATGCAGGTTTCACCATTATAGCCCGTGTACATCAAGTTAATTGGTAAACGAGAGTAAAATCTCCTTTTTCACTTCAAAAAGAGGCCATTGTGACCTTTGTCCCTCCATGTATCTTGAAACGACTCGATATGACCTTTCACTTTCCTTTGGAGGGTTATATATTGAGCCATTATGCATGGACGGAGAGGAGAAAGAAAAGAGCATTGAAACTCTATCGAAATTTTTCCTTGCTTGAGTCTACATCCATTGATCTTAGTTGTTGTGAACCATTTATGTTCACCTCCCAAAGTCTTTCATATCTTGTGAAGGATTTGTTTTCCATTGTATGGGGGATTGAAGTGGTGGAGGCACAAGTGGAGGGACCTAGTTCTTGGTTAAGATGTGTTGCCGATAGGAGGTTGTATCTTGTACTTCTTTTTCATATTAATGGAAATACTCATTTTATCGTCCATTTATATTGTGAATGATCATTTATTATCATTAGGTACCTTTGCTTCTATATATCATGGATTATGATATTGTATATGCTGACCTCTTTTATATATCATATGCACTTGTTTGCGTTCATTGTTGTAACATCCTGAAAATCACAAAAATTTAAAATTTTTCAAAGTAGCATTAATTGCTATAATTACCGTGCGGAAGTATATTAAATGTCTGTTTGTTTAACTAATCGTCACAATGTACTAAAAATGTTACATCGATTATGTGAGTATAAAGTAGTTAAAAATATGCGGCATGTGTTTATATCTATAGTCTAATAATGTTGGATGTTGTTACCACAATACAAGCAACCTAGATCAGTCATACTTTATTATACAACTATTGATACTTTAAAGACCTGATGATGAATTCATTATATGTCCTAACTGTTTCCTTTGCTTGTTGATGATGAATTCATTATATGTCCTAACTGTTTCCTTTGCTTGTTGATGATGAAGGGGTCCTATGGGCACCCCAAGGCTTACTTAGATATTTAGCTAAATCATTTGAATGTTCTGTCATAGATCACAGGTAAGAGAAATAGTGTTTCGAAAGTGAATATGGAGATCCTATTTATCATCAGTTAGATTTCAAGTTTAAAAAGAGAAATAGAATACTTGAAAACATATCAGGGTGAGATCTATTTCGATTGTTTCTTCAACTATAATCTGTAATAAGTTATTTATATGAACTCACTCCAATTCTTAGCATTTATGTTCTTCGTATTACACATGTAATTGTATAATGTTGAAAGTGTTGAACGTCGAAATTAAAGTTAGGGTGTTTTACATTCTACACCTAGGAATTTACAACGTGTAATCAAATATCTATGTTAATAGGATCATATCCTAAATTCAAATGTTTTTATTGTAATTCTATGCCTATCCTTTGATCCTATGCATTGTAGGTATAACCCATAATGTGATGTTATTATGGAGACTTTGACATAAGTCTAAAGTTACAAACTATGCACTCTATGCATTCTCTTCTACTAATTTATGCGATGGCTATTTTAATGCTAGAGTATTGTAATAGTATCTATAGTTATAACTATTCGCTATTTGCACTTCTTCTATAGTTTATACCATTGCTAATATAATTCCTAGAGCATATTAATAAGTATTGTAACTATACAATGGTGTTGATATAGTTTTTGTACTATGCGTAAGGGTTGATTAAAAGGTGATCTACGTAATACCTTGTTTGCAAGGTTGGCAACATGTGATTGTTAAAAGACTTTAGGAATAATGTATCCAGGTTATAGTATGTTTAAAAGTATTGCCATATTAGATGGTTGAAACCTTACCTTTGGGATACGATGTACTAGCAATTTATTTCGTAACATTTTGATATTAGTTTGACTATTTGATATATTATGTTCATACTATAGTATGGTTACCATCTATACAATACCGAAACTCTGACATAGTTATAATGCATTGGCAGGGGTGACGTATATAGCAGATATGGTAATAAAGGTGCATTAAAATTGTTGGAGTGGAGTGTCTAGTGGCGTCCCCCATGGCAAGCCTTCACGTGGTTTCCTTGGTAATGATGCTAACCCTAACTTCTATGGGTTTACCTTGTCAAGAGCATAGTCCTAGCATTCATTTGGTAAGGAGTGGTGTTTGGAGAGGCCGACAGGCCTGCGGGTCTTTAGGGTTTATAGAAGATGTAAAGGAGGTCCTCCCCAAGGTTCGATACCCCGACCTGTGACTTGCATGTTTTCCATAGTGTGCTCTCTGAGCTATATCATTCCTTCGTTGAGCTTTCTAGTGGAGTGTTGGATCTAGTTCTTGTCGGATGTGGGCGTCTCCGGTTTAGAACCAAGGTTCTAACGATAAAGGTATGGTCTCAGTTCTTTTCTTGCTAACCACGATAGCTTAAAATGTTGCAGTTGTCTGTAATTTGTTTTCAAACTTCACAATACATCTTTTAACCATGCTATATGTGAATGGAAGGTACCCTTCGGGTTTGGGTTTCTATGTTTGAAGCTACGTGGAAATATTGCTTGAAACCAGTAAGCCTCGGTGGTTTTCTTGTAGGTTACAACGTGGAAACTGTTGGCCGTTTTTTAGTTTTATCCTAAGCTTTGGTTTGTGGTCTGGTTATTGATATTGCCACCGTTTCTAATGTTGTAAGTCAAAATGGAAAGTGTAGGGAGGATTGAATCCTCTACCTACCTCGGTATTGACTCAGCGTTTTACAGTGTAACAAATTTGTTGAATGTAAACAGTCATGTGAAGGGTTTGACCCTTGGTCATTTGATGAAATAAAAGATGTTATGGTATTTTAAAGTTGAATTTTGTTTTAGGAATACTGTTGGGGTTTTTCGACCTCAAATTGTTGTTTTTCGATGTACTGTAAACTCCAGATGTTATTAGGTTTCTGCGTAATGGGCAGTTACAGTTTTTAGAACTCTCGGTAGTAATGGATGATAGATATGGTAACTATTATGTGTTTTGAAAACTTAATGTGGTTTAAAAGAGCCGTGCCTGAGAGGTAATACTCTCGGAATCCTGCGTTTGAAGTAAAAGATGTTTGTTAAAACAATAATAAGGGCGAAATCCCATTCCTGAATGTTTATAATATGTTTGATTTTTATTGATAGCTGTAATGGATAAATGCCTAAATTGTTCTGTTTTCAACCTTGAACTTGTTTTTTGGAAGGACTGTGTGTTTCTATGTTTAGATTAGTCTTGTACAATGTGACTGTGTTAATACTAATGTTGATCAAGGGTAATGATACTTGTTTGAAAACCCTGGTGTAAAGTGTTTGGTGTTTTAGAAATGTGTAAGGGTTTTGAAAAAGAGAAAGACATGTATATGTAAGGTTTCAGTAATCGAGCTCTGAATTTCTATTTGATAAGAAAAAGTTAACTTAGTTATTTGAAAAATAACAAGGGTTTAGGACATTCATCCGAAAAATAGAAACTGTTCTATGTTTTATTTGGTATATGGTATCGATGATAAAATAAATGCTTAGTAACTTTGTAAAATAGGTATGTTTGTTTTGCAGCTGTTTAATTTCCTAAACGTTGATGAAAAACTACAGTGAAGTTTGGATACTATAATGTGAAATATGAATATGTATTAATAGGATGAAAAGAAATAATAAGAGAATGTATATTTTTCACCTTCTGTAATGGAATTGTTAACCATGACTAAACCTTAGGTTTTGGTACAGAAATATGGAAAATGTTTACTTCTATTACTAAGAATGTAAGATATTATAATGTCTCCATAATATAGATGTTTTATGACTGCGAATATAGGATATTTTAGTTTGCAAAAATGTAAACAGATTAAAGGAAACATAACAGAGTTTTGTTTATTCAATCAGTTTATCTACTACATATCATTTATCTACTTTTAAACATCCTTCACTATACTAGAGTACGACACAAAGATAGTGCGTGGAAAAATACAGGGAAGTAATTTATTATATCATTTCATATAATTTCTTCAACAATTTACAGAATCATAATCAGTTCAGAAAATCAAACATTTACTTCTGCATGATGATAACTATCAATATTTAGCTAATAAATCCTAAATCAACAGTTACAAAAAATAAACTATAACTACTTAGGAAATGAAATAACAAGTAGAACCTGCAAATGTAGATAGGGTGGACAAACACCCAAAGAGGCTTGTTCATCCCAACCTTCTCCAAAAGAAGCAGACAATATCACTTGCTCCTTTGGACCCCTGAGCCTATTTACTGAACCACTAGGTAGAAGACTCTGTGTAGAAGCAAGGCACTCAGGTTGTACTTCCATCAATCAATGGAGACTTGCAATACACCTCAAAATAACTCTCTGCACTCAGTAGTAAACTCTGCATTCAGCGGAAGTGAAACAGACTTACACTACAACTCAAAAAAATGCTTCCCCTCATCGAATCTCTTATGTGCATACATCAGAACCACAAGGTAAATTTTCCCATCAGAAAAAGTGTGATCCTCTGCTCAAATTCGATGGCTTATAAAGATGCCTAGGTCTTTTAGTGGTCAGTTTCCAAATAAATGAGCCTCAAGCTCCAGTCCCATCTTTCAGGGAACTTTGACCACAATTCAAGGGAGTTGTCCCATAACAACAACTAGTTACCGAGTTCCTGATGCTGCCACTTGTCCATTTCCTTCTACCCCATATTCCATTCCACCTATTGGGTCAGTAAACACTCTTTCAACAGTCTCTTTGGGTGAGTGTCTCCTATTTTATTGTATTAAATAATAATATTGTGCAATTACAGTCATCCTTGGCCACTTGGCAAAATATAAAAATTTACAATAAAAGTTAAGATAATTTTTTCTTCAAACATAAAATGTTTCAGCAAAGGGGTATGTTACAAACACCCCCACTTAAGCTCAACATCATCCTTGATGTTGCTTATTCTTCCTCGGAGCCTCCCTGGAACAAAATTGGATATGTTTCCCGCATATTACTTTCCAATTCCCAGGTAGCTTCATCAAGGCCAAGTTGCTTCCATTGCACCTTTACCTTCCCTATGGTACGATTCCAGAGCATAATTTCCCTCCTGTCGAGGATACAGCCCAGTTCCACCTAAAAATATCCTTCAGGTTCCACTTGTATGTCATTCCAATTCAACACATGAGTAGCATCGTGCACATACTTCTTTAAAACAGAAATGTGAAAAAAATTATGGATTCTTAAATTAGATGGCAGATCCAACTGATATGCTATTGGTCCAATCCTTGATAGGACTTCGAATGGTCCACAGTACCTTGGTGCTAGTTTAGCACAAATCCCAAGCTTAAAATAAATTTTCTTGGGTTTTACCTTTACAAAGACATGATCTCCAACCTAAAATTCTCTTTCATTGCGTTCCAGATCTGCATAACTTTTTTGTCTATCTTGTGCAACTTTTAAATTTCCTTGTACCTGTTTCACGGTTAGATCCATCTCTCTTAACAAATCTGGTCCTATCATTAATTTGTCAACAGGGTTATCCCAAGAAATAGGAGTACTGCATTTTCTTCCATATAAAATCTCAAATAGACTAAGTCTAGTAGATGCTTGATATGATTATTGTAAGCAAATTCAGCTAAATGCAAATAGTCTTCCCACTTAGTTGGCTGATCTTTAACATACATTCTTAACATGTATTCTAAAATATGATTAACCCTTTCAGTCTATCTGTCGGTTTGTGGATGGAAAGAAGTACTGAAATTCAATTGAGTATTTATACCTTTAAACAATGTTGTCCAAAAATTCCCAGTAAACTTGGAATCTTGATCAGAAATAATTACCTTTGGAATTCCATGTAAGCAAAATATTTTCTTCATAAATACATCTGCAATGTTAGCAGCTTTAAAAGTAGTCTTAACAGGAATAAAATGAGCAAATTTACTAAGTTTATTCATAACCACCATTATTAAGTCATTCTGTTTCTTATTCTTAGGTAAACCTGTGATAAAATCGATACTTATAATTTCCCATTTCCATTCCGGAATTGGCAATGGCTGCAATAGGCTAGTTGTGTGTTGATGTTCAGCCTTAATTGTCTGACATTCAAAACACCTAGCTATGTATTCAGCCACTTCATTCTTCATGTTGGGCCAAAAATAATCCTTTCTTAACATAGTTATCATTTTCTGATAACCAATAAGGACTTCTATGAGCTTCATCCAAACTCAGTAGTTTAACTTTTGACACATTAGGTACATAAATTCTATTTTTATAAGTCATTAAGCCCTTTTCATTAATTCTGTAATCTGTTATTAAATTTTCAAATAAATTTTCAGCAACTTTAACATGAAATTTTTGATAATTTTCATCTTGCTTAATTCCTTCTTCGATCTGATTTTCTAGATCTGTTTTAAATGTGTTGATTGCTACCACAAAACTTAATTTGGCATTTCTGCTCAAGGCATCAACAGCTTTTTTTTCTTTACCCTTAATGTGTTAAATCTTGAAATCATACTCACTAAGGAAAGCTAGCCACCTAGCTTGCCTTGCGTTAAGATTTGTTTGATCCGACAAGTACTTTAAGCCTTTATTATCTGTCATTAGTGTAAAATTTCATCCAATCAAGTGATGGCACCACATTTTTAGTGCATGTATCATGGCTGCCAGCTCTAGATCATAAGTTGCGAGTTCTTTTCGTGTATTTTTAACTTCCTTGACTCATAAGCAATAACATGACCTTCTTGAGTTAAGACCCCACCAAGTCCATCGTTGCATGCATCAGTGCATACAACGAAGTCTTATTAGGATCAACAATTTTTAATATAGGTGCTGTTGTTAATAACTCTTTTAACTTCTTAAAACTTTCTTCGCATTTTTTATCCCAAATGAATTTCTTTCCCTTCTTCTGCAAAGAAGTTATGGGATTTTCAATTCTAGAGAATCCTTCAGTAAACTTGCTGTAGTAACCTGTTATTCCCATAAATGAACGTACGTCAGTTACGTCTTTAGGGATAGGCCACTCATTAATTGCTCTTATTTTATCTGGGTCGACATAAATTCCATCTTTAGATATTATGTGACCTAAGTACTTTATTTTATCTTTATAAAAGTCACATTTACTGAACTTAGCATAAAGCTGATGTTCTCTTAAAACTTGCAGAATTATTCCTAAGTGTTCGTCGTGCTCTTCTTTAGTTTTTGAATAAATTAGAATATCATTAATGAACACAATTACAAACTTATCTAGGTACTTATGCAGAACATTATTCATTAAACACATGAAGACTGCAGGTGCATTGGTTAGCCCAAAAGGCATAACTACGAACTCGTAGTGTCCATAACGAGTTCTGAAACCAGTTTTGAAAATTTCTTCATCCTTTATTCTAACTTGATGATATCCAAACCTTAAGTCATTTTTAGTGAATATATCTGCTCCGCGTGCCTGATCGAATAGATCGTCAATGCGGAGCAAGGGATATTGATTTTTAATATTCATTTTATTAAGTTGACAGTAATCTATGCACAGTCGCAAAGTACTGTCCTTCTTTTTAACAAAGATAACTGGTGCTCCGCAAGGAGACACACTTGGCCTTATGTAGTTCTTATCAATTAATTCTTCCAGCTGAGATTTTAGTTCATTTAATTCAAGAATATTCATTTTGTAAGGAGCCTTTGAGTTTGGTACCACACCCGGGTACTAACTCAATGGTGAAATCAAGTTCCCTTTTCGGAGGTAGTCCTAGAATTTCTTCCAGGAATACATCAAAAAAGTCCTTAAGAATAGTTATGTCTTCCAGTTTTATCTTATCTTCTTTAGATGAACATTCGTCATTAATCACATTCACAACAAACATTTTACAGCCCTTTCTTACAGCATTCTTTACTTGTAAAGCATAAATTTGTCTTACAGATGTTTTCCTAGCAATTCCTTTTACTGTTTCTGTGTTTCCTTCATTATTCAAACAAGTAAAAGACTTTTCATAACAATTAAGTATTACTCTATGTTGCTCAAGCCAGTCCATGCCAATTAACACGTCATATGACCCTAATGGAAAAATATTCAATTTAACTTGCGTTTTCAACTGACTCATAAGTAATTCACAACTCTTTACAAACTCTGTAACTTTTCTTTTAGTCCATGTTGGTAGCTGTACTAACCATGAATTATCAAAATTTTCTACCTTTAACTTGCAACTTTTCACTAAATTAGGTGAAATGTAACTCAAACTTGCACCTGGATCTATTAAAATTGAAATAGATTTGTTTTGTATCATACCTTCGATCTCGACCATAGAAATTTGATGGTCTGCTTGTCAATTTTTCAGTGCTGCATTAATCCTGGACATTTCTCTTGCTACATCATCAACTGTTTGCTCCACTTGCATTGTGTGAATGTTGTTGACTGTCTTTCTTCTGAGTGGGCAGTTTGCTCTAGTATGTGGTCCATTGCAGTCAAAACACTTCAAAGGTGGCCTCTGTTCAACATTTCTGGTGTTATTATTGTTGTTGTTGTTGTTATTATTATTAGGCACATTCCTTGCAACAGTAAAATTCTGTGGTGCATTACCTCTGTAATTATTACTATTCTGAAAATTTATGTTATTGAAATTTTTATTATTTCCAGAATTCTTAAAATTAAAAGTTTTATTCTTATGCTCATAATTACTTGGTTTATTATTCCTCCAACTCGATACACCTTCTCTTCTCTTATTTTGTTCAAAACATAAATTAGCCTTCCTCATGGCTTCTTCAAGTTGAAAGATTATTGTATTCAATTATGTCCTTTATGTTGAAGGGTAAGAAGCTTAGAAACCTTTGTATCTTAGGTTAATATTCAGCTAGGTAAGGTACATACCTTAACAAGGTGAGAAATTTGCTACATAACTCCTTCATGGTCATAGAACCCATCTTTAAATCATAAAATTCCTTTGACTTATCTTCGTAATATTGTTCGGATAAAAACTTTTTTAAAACAATATCTTAAATATACTCCATTTTATGTTATTTTCCTTAAGGCTTTTAACTCTTTTGATATCTTTCCACCAAATGTGTGTCCTTCCGGTCAGATTGTATATGGCCATATTAGTTTTTAATTGAGACGAGTAGTTATAAATCTGAAAATACTTCTTCATTTCGGACAGCCATGCTTCAACTGCCTCTCCCTTTTCATTTTTGCCATTAAAAGTTGGAGGTTTTATCTTTTTAAACTCTCCTAAAATTTGTTCATAATTTTTACGTCTTTTCTTAGGACCACAGTCATTGTCACTGTTGTCCTGATCGGAATTATATTTTCTGCAATAAGTTTTATCATCAGATTCAGAAGAAGAAGAGTTACTTTAAGTTTTATAGTACTTCATTTTCTTATCTTTGTGTTTGTAGAACATTGTTCCAGATTCAAATTTTACTTTTGTTCTCTTATCTTTTTCAGCTTGATGGTACTTGTCCAGTAAAATATGGTTTAATTCTTCTTGTGCTCTTAAAATTCGTTCGTTTTCTTCTTTAAAATTCCTTATTTCAGTTTTTAAGTCCTTAACAGTACATAATAATTCAGATGATTGATCATTAAGTTCTACGTATATTTATTCATTAATATTCTCATGTTCATTATTATTACGTTTAGTATGAGGAGATCTGTCCTCTGTTGATTCTTTCGGTATGTCCATACCTGCAAATTAAATGTCAAGCTGTTCTGTACAGAAACAAATTTAAATAAAAGTTAGTAACTAAGTTTTTTGGTTTCATTTTCTGTTTTATGTGCGTGAGCCTATTTCAGGCCTAGAGTTTGAACTTGTGCTCTGATACCACATGTAACATCCCGAAAATCATAAAAATTTAAAATTTTTCAAAGTAGCATTAATTGCTATAATTACCGTGTGGAAGTATATTAAATGTCTCTTTGTTTAACTACTCGTCACAATGTACTAAACATGTTACATCGATTATGTGAGTATAAAGTAGTTCAAAATATGTGTCATGTGTTTATATCTATAGTCTAATAATGTTGGATGTTGTTACCACAAAACAAGCAACCTAGATCAGTCATACGTTATTATACAGCTGTTGATACTTTAAAGACCTGATGATGAATTCATTATATGTGCTAACTGTTTCCTTTGCTTGTTGATGATGAAGGGGTCCTATGGGCACCTCGAGGCTTACTTAGCTATTTAGCTAAAGCATTTGAACGTTCTGTCGCAGATCACAGGTAAGAGAAATAGTGTTTCAAAAGTGAATACGGAGATCCTATTTATCGTAAGTTAGCTTTCGAGTTTAAAAAGATAAATACAATACTTGAAAACATTTCAGGTTGAGATCTATTTCGATTCCTTCTTCAGCTATAATCTGTAATAAGTTATTTATAAGAACTCACTCCAATTCTCAGCATTTATGTTCTTCGTATTACACATGTAATTGTATAATGTTGAAAGTGTTGAACGTCGAAATTAAAGTTAGAGTGTTTTACATTCTACACCTAGGAATTTACAACGTGTAATCAAATATCTATGTTAATAGGATCATATCCTAAGTTCAAATATTTTTATTGTAATTCTATGCCTATCCTTTGATCCTATGCATTATAGTTTTTTTTTTCCTCGGAAAAAATCGTAATTTTATTTCAAATAGATGAACAAAATTACATTCTGCACATGTAGTAGAATCACTGAGATCCCTACATTGTCACATATTTACTATCCCATATTATCATCATATCTAATGTCCCATACATACAACAAAAACAATACTACTGCTGTCCATACAACCCGCATATATCCTATTACATAAAATCAAATACTGTAACAGAAATGGAAGAACGTAACCATCATTGATCAACAAAAGTTGAGCTGTTGCTCAATGATGTGCCTCAATATCATCAAGAAAAGGTCTGTGATAATAGCTGAAAGTGCTCCCCGGTGAATGAATAGTAATCCTCCAAGTGCCAAGTGCTATGTCCTGCTGCGTCGCTTCCTTGGAGAGCTGATCGGCCAACCCATTCCTCTCCCTGTAAACATGTGTAAATGTAATGTGGTTAAAGGACTCCTTTAACCGGATCACCTCCTCCAAGATAGGTAATAGTACCATCACATGACAATATGAGAACTTTGCCCAGTTGATAACTAACATGGAGTCGCCAAAAATCTGTAGAGATAGACATCCTTGTTCAAGGGCAAATAACATCAGCAGTTTAAGTGACATAAGTTCAGCATAGTTATTTGATCCTCTCCCCAAACCAGCCACGAGATGGAAGTAATGGGACTCAGTTTTGTAAAGGACACCCCCCCCTCCACACACCGATTGATGGTCTAATGAGGCTCCATCAAAAAATGCCCACGGCATGGATTTGTCAATCTGTTCCACCCGCACAGGTCGTGTTCTACTCGCTTGGACAGGAGCCTCGTAATGTTGTATAACCGCCACAGCTTGAGCCACTACAGACGCCATCGGAACCCTGCTATCGTGAAATATCAGCTTATTTCTGGTAATCCAAATGCCCCATGCAAAAATACATGGGAAGGCCCGGATGGAAGAGGATTTATGAAAAGACCACCACAAATGGAACGCTTCCAGGACGCTCTCTCCCCTCCACCTCACCTTAAAATCCAAAAATTTGCTGATATCATTCCAAACAGCCTGTGAAAACCGACATTGAACAAAAAGATGAGCAATGGTCTCTTCCGCATCCCTACAAAGTGGACAGATCCCCGGACCCTGGAGGAAACGTTTTTGCAGAATGTCCCAGGTAGGAGCCTTATTTTCCATTATAGCCCAAAAGAGTAATTTTGCTTTACCCAGGCACCTTAACTTCCAGAAATATTTCCACCACCACACCAATTCCCTGTTATGTACTTCCACATTCAGCTGGATATATCCATTTTTTGGTGAGTATATTCCCGAGGGATGGTGATCCCAGATAAGTTCATCATCCCTATTGGTCAGTCGAATATTAGTAAGTCTTAAATCCGTAGATAATCCTCCCAAGCCCCCTGCAGTTCTTCAGAGATCTCAAGTCGCTGTGCAGGGATCCACCCCTGATGCCAAAGAGTAGATGATCCCGGATCCTCTATATCAGCCAGAAAATGACAACCTCTAGCAGCCAAAAAAGTCCTCAATGCCACTAAAAGGACATGACCTCCCCTGCAGCCAACCCAAGGGTCCAACCCAATATGAAGGAGACGCCCATTTCCTATCCGCCACACTAATCCAGAACCGACCAAAGAGAAATGCTGCACCACCGCTTTCCAGACCACAGAGCAATTTGCCCTCGACTTATTGCCCAGCCTGATCCATTCGAGAAGAGTAAGAGGGGAAATATATTTATGATATACCACTCTTGTCCAGAGACTCTGTGGGTATAAGTCGCCACGACACTTTGGCCCCCAAGGATTTTGCAAACAGAAAAATGTTCTTTAACCCCCATCCTCCCAATGCTTTTGGGACAGCAATTTTTTCCCATCTGACCCACACCATTGCTTGAAGCTCACTCAAACCCTTCCAAAGAAAGGCAAAACACAATCTTCGGATTTGCTCCAGGACTCCTATGGGTATCCAAGCAAGAGACATCCAATACACCGGAATTGCTTCCAAAACTTATTTAACCAGGACCAGCCTCCCAGCCCGAGAGAGCCATTTATGACTCCATCCATGAAGGAGTTGTTCTAATTTTGCTATTAACCAGTGCCAATCAGCCTTCAGATAATCATTCGGTTTCAAGTGAAAGCCAAGGTACTTTAATCCATCATCAATATCCAAAGTCCTAAAAGGTAGTTTGTTAGCCATTCTTTGAATCTCCTGCTCGGTTAAATTCGAGCATGTGATAGTAGATTTGTCAATATTCACTAACATACCCGCTGCAACTTGCACTAATTGGAGACCTTCAACCACCTTATCAATATCCTGTCACTTGCCATCACAAAATATCAGAATGTCATCAACAAAGAGGAGATGTGTAATAAACAATACCTGAGAAATGGATATGCCCCGAAAGGAACCATCAGCTTTTGCATTCAGAATAAAACGGCTGAGTCCTTCAGCAACAAGGAGAAACAACAGTGGAGAGAGGGGACATCCCTATCGTAGCCCCCTTCCCGCCTGGAAGAATGGACTAGCAGAACCATTGATCCGTACAGCAAAGCTCACCGTAGTGAGGCAGGCCATAATCCATCTAATAAATTCGTAGCAGAACCCCAGATGAGTTAGAAGCATCCAGATATATAGCCAGCTAACCCTATCAAATGCTTTTGAGAGATCAATCTTAATCACAGCACCCTTCTGCTTCTGCACTTTCAGAGTGTGTAATCCTTCCTGGGCAACGCCAATGGCCTCATGAATTTGGCGGCCTTCCAAGAAGCCAAATTGCTCACAAGAAATATGCTTAGACAAAATATTCTTGAGTCTCCTCGCCATAACCTTAGAGATGATATTATAGATACAATTGCAGAGAGAAATAGGTCTGAATTCATCAAAGCTGTCAGGCTTGTCCGTCTTCGGTATAAGAGCTAAAAAGGTGGAGTTGAAGGGGCCATGGACAAACCCAGCCTTTCTCGATTCTTCCACCACATTCAATAATTCCTCCCCGAAGAAGTCATAGAATCCTAAGAAGAATTCTATAGGCCAGCCATCTGGCCCCGGGCTTTTATCTTTTTGAAAGGATTGCATTACCAGCGAGAGCTCAATCGGCGTCACCTCCTCCATCAACAGTCTATTATCTTCCTCCCCCACAAAACAAGGAAAAAGCTGAGTCACCCGAATAACCTCAGCAATGGAGACTCCAGGTTGTGCTGTCAATAAATCTCCAAAATGTCTAACACCCAACTCCACTAATCCATCAAAGCTGGAAACATGTTCCCCTGCTTCTGAAGATAGTTCCCAAATAGAGTTTGTGAATTTTCTCCCCTTAGCATACGCTTGAAAAAAATTTGTATTCTCATCACCGCACTGAAGCCATATCGCCCTACTTTTCATTCTCCACAGCTCTTCTTGCTCACACAGAATCACATTCCTGCGTCTCTCCTACTCCAACAGCTCGCCTTTCTGCTGATCATCCAGATATCCCATGCCCAGACTATTAAGAATCTTATCGATATTCAGCTCAGCAGCCTGCAAAGTCTGATCATCAATCACCCTTTTGTCATGTGCCCAGGAAATAGTGGCCTCTTTAATTCTCTTAAGATTGTGATGAAAGTGTGCACCCACATGCATCTGAGAATCATGTGGTCGATGAACCCACTGATCCTGAACCAGCTTAATAAAAGCCCCCTCCTTCAGCCAGCTAGGATTGAATTTGAAAGGGCTTGGAGGTTTATTCCTGCTACCTCGTAACTCCAAGAAGATGGGGCAGTGGTCAGATATCCCACCTGACCCTACCCAGTGTCTGACAACATCAACTCCCAGTGCCAACACTTCGGCCACCAGAAACCTATCCAGTCTTTTATCCACCCTATGTTCCCCAGCTCTCTTATTCCTCCAAGTTGGAGTTAACTTGGATGGTAAAATGTCAATAAGATCCTTCCTGACAAAGGCTTGAATGAAATGATTTGCTAATGTATCTGGAGCAGCCCGAGGCCCCCACACTTCAGAAGACCCCAGAGTAAGATTGAAATCCCCACCCATAATCACATCCCTGCCATCAAAAAGATCCATACAAAACAAGGAGTCCCAGTATCCAACCATATTTAAATAGGGCCCGTATATATTGAGAACTATGCATTATAGTTATAACCCATAATGTGATGTTATTATGGAGACTTTGACATAAGTCTAAAGTTACAAACTATGCACTCTATGCATTCTCTTCTACTAATCTATGCGATGGCTATTTTAATGCTAGAGTATTGTAATAGTATCTATAGTTATAACTATTTGCTATTTGCACTTCTTCTATAGTTTATACCATTGCTAATATAATGCCTGGAGCATAATAAGTATTGTAACTATACAATGGTGTTAATATAGTTTTTGTACCATGCATAAGGGTTGATTAAAAGGTGATCTACGTAATACCTTGTTTGCAAGGTTGGCAACATGTGATGGTTAAAAGACTTTAGGAATAATGTATCTAGCTTATAGTATGTTTAAAAGTCTCGCCATATTAGATCGTTGATACCTTACCCTTGGGATACGATGTACTAGCAATTTATTTCGTAATACTTTGATATTAGTTCGACTATTTGATATATTATGTCCATACTATAGTATGGTTACCATCTATACAATACCGAACCTATGACATAGTTATAATGCGTTGGCAGGGGTGACTTATATAGCAGATATGGTAATAAAGGTGCATTAAAAGTGTTTGGAGTGGAGAGTCTAGTGGCGTCTCCCGTGGCAAGCCTTCACGTGGTTTCCTTGGTAATGATTCTAACCCTAACTGCTACGGGCCTGCCTCGTCGAGAGCATAGCCTTTGCGTTCATTTGGAAAGGAGTGGTGTTTGGAGAGGCCGAGAGGCCTGCGGATCTTTAGGGTTTGTAGAAAATGTAAAGGAGGTCCTCCCAAGGGTTCGATACCCTGACCTGTGACTTGCATGTTTTCCATAGTGTGCTATCTGAGTTGTATCTTTCCTTCGCTGAGCTTGCTAGTGGAGTGTTGGCTCTGGTTCTTATAGGATGTAGGCGTCTCTAGTTCAGAAGCAAGGTTCTAACGATAAAGGTAATGTCTCAGTTATTTTCTTGCTACCTACGATAGTTTAAATTGTTGCAGTTGTCTGTAATTTGTTTTCAAACTTCATAATACATCTTTTAACCATGCTATATGTCAATGGAAGGTACCCTTCGGGTTTATATTTCTATGTTTGAAGCTATGTGGAAATATTGCTTGAAACCGATAAGCCTCGGTGGTTTTCCTATAGGTTACAACTTGGAAACTATTGGCCATTGTTTAGTTTTAGCCGAAGCTTCGGTTTGTGGTATGGTTGTTGATATTGCCACCATTTGTAATGTTGTAAGTCGAAATGGCAAGTGTAGGGATGATTGAATCCTCGACCTACCTCGGTATTGACTCAGCATTTTATTGTGTAACAAATTTGTTGAATGTAAACAGTCGTGCGAAGGGTTTGACCCTTGGTCATTTGATGAAATAAAAGATGTTATGGTATTTGAAAGTTGAATGTTGTTTTAGGAATACTGTTGGGGTTTTTCGACCTCAAATTGTTGTTTTTCGATGTACTGCAAACTCCATATGTTACTAGGTTTCTGCGTAATGGGAAGTTACAGTTTTTAGTTCTTTCGGCAGTAATGGATGATAGATATGGTAACTATTATGTGTTTTGAAAACTTAATATGGTTTAAAAGATCTGTGCCTGAGAGGTAATACTCTCGGTAGCCTGCGTTTGAAGTGAAAGATGTTTGTTAAAACAATAATAAGGGTGAAAGCCCATTTTTGAATGTTTATAATATGTTTGAGTTTTATTGATAGTTGTAATGGCTAAATGCCTGAATTGTTTTGTTTTCAACCCTGAACTTGTTTTTCGGAAGGACTGTGTGTTTCTTTGTTTAGATTAGTCGTGTACAACGTGACTGTGTTAATACTAATGTTGATCAAGGGTAATGATCGTTGTTTGAAAACCCTATCGTAATGTGTTTGGTATTTTAGAAATGTGTAAGGGTTTCAAAAAAGAGGAAGACATGTATCTGTAAGGTTTCAGTAATCGAGCTCTGAATTTCTATTTGATAAGAAAAAGTTAACTTAGTTATTTGAAAAATAACAAGGGTTTAGGACATTCGTCCGAAAAATACATATGTTTGTTTTACAGCTATTTAATTTCATAAATATTGATGAAAAACTACAGTGAAGTTTGGATAATATAATGTGAAATATGAATATGTATTAATGGGATGAAAAGAAATAATAAGAGAATGTATATTTTTCACCTTCTGTAATGGAATTGTTAACCTATGACTAAACCTTAGGTTTTGGTACAGAAATATGGAAAATGTTTACTTCTATTACTAAGAATGTGTTGGCAGGCGGTTTGGTAAGGAAGAATCGTAGCATCGTCAATGCTGCGACACGTTAGAAGAGGTTGTGGAAGGAAGAAGGCTGCATTATTTTATGTATGTGTTGAGTCGTTTGTACCGCAGAATGCAGGGTTTTGGGTCATTGGACCATATGAGATGTAATTTTGAACTAATTGTACCGCAATAGGCGGGTTTTTGGATCATTTGGACCATGTCAGTTAGATTTTGCGTCATTTGTCCAGTAGTTGGTTAGGAAGTTGTTCGCAAGTGGACAAGCATTGTAAAGGCGGAAGCCTATTTATAGACAGAAAGTTGTAGGTCGTAGGAGATCTTGGAGATGTAATTTTTGCATACGCTTTGAGTTCAAGAGATATTGCCGAGATCTGGTTTTGCAGAGATGTTGTATCAGGGTTTTTCTGAAGTAATATGACATGACGAAAATGTTTTGGTGAAACTCCCTGTGTACCTTTCGTGCTAATGCCTATTGTGATGATTTCTTGCTGCAGTTAAACTTGTAATGTTATATTTGTTTTGTTGCAATGAATGACTCTGTTAAATAATGCTATGAATACAATTGATGTTAATATTGAATGCATAGATCTGTTTTCGATACTGTGATAAGTTGAGTAATTTTTGCCACAATCATCCTCCTTCTCTCGGTGGAAACATGGTTTCGTCCACTCTCCCTTGATCGCCCCGAGTGTGACCTCATCTTCTCTGCAAGTGTTGCTGGGCAGGATAAAAACTGTCTGGGCCATTGCTCAGGGAGATCGCGGTTGGTTGGTGTCGACAGCAATGGGAACCCCTGTCGACTGGGTTTGAGTCAACAAATGGTTATGTTGCCGGGACCATGTGTGAAGTGAAAGGAGGATATGTTGTGGCACCCAACGAAACCCGAGATCCAGGAATGGTTTGATCGAAAGTTACAGGAATTCGCTGAAGAAGAAAGCCGGAACACTCGACTAACAGTAGATCAATGGGTAGATAGATATCTTCACGATGGTCTACATGAATGGTTCTTCTGTGAGTTCCTGGTCCTGTTGATCGAGTGTTTGGTGACGTTGACCTTTCAGAAGAGGAACTTCCAGGGTGGTGAGCCAATGACCTGGACCCCAGAGTTGATCCAAGAACTACACGAAGTCGATAATAAAGCATCACAGGCTGTCGAAGTATGGCTCGATAGCATATTGGAGGGATATATTACTGAATTCGCAGTCGATACGCAAAAGTGCTATAGCAAGGCCGAGAGATATTTTTTTCGTGAACTTCGGGGAAGGTTCCTATTGTCACTCCAACTTTCCATTGAGATGCTTATTTGAGAAAAGGGTATATTGAAGATGCATATAGATCAGTAAGCGTCCTGGTGGGAGGAGGTTGTGGGTATTGCGACAACCGGGGGGGACGGTGCATGGAGTGATCAGGGGTAGATGGGTGCGGGTCACGACGAGACTGTGAGTGAAGTCGAGGAAGAGAGTGGTCTTACAAGGGGATGAGCGAGGTTTCGACAGGAAAAGAGGTAGAGGATAGAAGAAGGTCCTGCTGTGATCGAACTGCAAGTTCGCTAAGGAAGACCACACAAGACAAAGCGACCTCACAGTCCGGAAAAGGAAGCACACGCTACGCCCAAGATAGAGGCAGGACCTAACCCCCACAACAACATACCCACACCTCCGCTCACTATTTGTCAACCATTGAGAAACACCACTTCGACCCCACCAGGTCAACAAAACTTGATCGCTAGTAGTTCAATACTTACAGGAAGGAAGCCTAGGATGGCAGGCGATGATGCTAAGTTACCATTGTTACATGGGAGTGGGATAGACAATCCAGAACAGTATTGGTTTTTGTGTGAAGCGGTCTGGATCGTAAAATAGATCACTGATGATGCCACTAAGATAGGACAGTTAGCGACAAATCTACGAGGTTGTGCATTAGATCGGTTTATGAAGTTTGTTCTAGTCCCTACAGGAGCTCTAAAGAAGTCACTAGATGAGATCCAGGATGGGTTGATTGCATAATTCAAAAAGCCCAAATCTGAGGCTCAATATATTATGGAATTGAAAGAAATTAAGCAGTATCCCAATGAGACGGTGTGGGATTTTGACCAGCGGTTCAAGACGCTGATGGCAAGGGTTAGTTTCGACATGAGCATTGTTCAACATAAAGAGTGGTTCATCGCGGCATTGCTACCACATATTCGGCTACCCTTGATGCAACAAAACATCTCGACGCCTAGTGAATCTCTGGAGATTGCAATGCGGTTGGAGGCGTTGCCGATTGGAGAAAATGTAGCTGGGATGTTGCAAATTCAGACACAGCTGGCTAACTTGACCATATAGCTGCAAGATTTGAAGAAGGGAAAGGAGTAGCGCGAAGAAGTATGGTGTATGTGATGTCGAGGAGAAAGGAATATGAAGGACAATTGCCTGGACTTCCGCAACTATTTGGTTTCAGGAGCGCCAAACCCGTTAAATGGTGTTGGCATGCCGTATTGTTGCGTTTGTCAGGTATTTGGGCACCGCCATGAAGAATGCCCATATATGCAGAAGATGGTCACCAAGCCAATGAATCTATATTGCACGTTCTACAAATTGGTGGGACATGATGACAAAGATTTCCGGGCATATGGGTTGCTTCACGAGAGAACATACGACGCATTCTATGTAAAGGATGACCAGCATGTCATACAACAACCACCACTGCAGCAGTAGGTATCCGAGTCGCTACCTCAACCACAGGTACAATTTGTACCATAGAAACAACAGCAGCAGTTTGTGCCGCAATATACTCCGATGCAAATGGATCCACAGCAGCCACAGTACGTTCAGCAACCGCAGTATGCACAACAAGGGTAGGGGATGATGCAACAATAGTACAATCAACAACAATACCGACAGTAGGGTGGATTCCATGGAGGATTCAGGGGTGGACGTGGCGGAGGATTTGGTCGCGGAGGAGGACGAGGAGGTCATGGACCTGTGCAGTGCTATCACTGTGCGGTCTGGGGACACTATCAGCGAGGTTGCCCATTGTTGCAGATGCAGTGTACATTTTGCTTTGTTGCAGACCATACAGTAGAGAACTTCCTGTAGTTGATTGCACGATGGCAGGAAGGGGATATTTCTCAATTGCAGAACCAAGCTCAACAACCCATGCAGAATCAGGTGTAGCAACCCGTGCAGAACCAGAACCAGCGAACAATTTAAAATGCTAATCAAAATATGAACAAGATGGGGAATCCACCGCTGAACTAGAATTAGGGTGCAAATGTTTCAACAATCTCAGCAAAGCTAAGGCCAAATGATGCAGCTATTACGGTGATCACTCGGGGAGGTGCAAAAACAGGAGAAGACACTTCACATCCGCTGATCCGGTTGGCCAGGCTGAAGAAGGTGTCATTTGACATTAATTCAGAGCGCAATATGTTCCAGCAGGCACGATGGGCGTTGGACAAAGGAAAGGCTATCATTTGTGACATGCCCCCTGTCTTTGATGACACATCAGATGTTGGTCCATCAGCACAGTCTGGAACTCTACAGAGATTCATGGAAAGCTGTTTGTTGTTGGAAAGGGATCCTGCTATGCTTGCCGAGATTGAGGGGTTGTTACAGCGATTCCTAAGGGGATGCCAGGAATCCGCGGTGAATTCCTTACAATGGACGAAGACTAGCAAGGAGATGTGGATGAATATTCAAATTGGAGACTACGATGTCGACTCGGTTATTTTGGATCTTGGTTCGGATGTCAACATATTAACCAAGCAAGCATGGCAGAAAATGGGGATCCCCTTGTTGAGCTGGTCCTCTGTCTAGCTCCGGTTAGCTAATAATGCTAAGGTGACACCGATTGGGAGAGTCCCCCAATTAGTAGTGGACATTGAGGGCATGAAGACCTATGCTGACTTCGATGTCATCGAAGTGGTTGAAGGAGGAAGCTCTTATACCACGTTGCTGGGGATTGGATGGGCTAACAACAGTGGAGTGGTAATCAACTTCAAGCGATGAATGATGAATTTTGAAAATTGTGATCTCAGAGTTATCGCCCTGTTGGATCCAGCTAAAGGACGCAGATACCTTGAACCAGTGAAAGATGAAGATCCCAGTGGATGGGACCATGCATTCAATATTTCAGAAGATTATATTCATCCAACTCACAACGGTGAGCTTGGATGGCGCAGTGCTAGCTCTGCATCTTCTGACTCTAATGATGCACTAGAACACTGGCAGAACCCCTTGCACAAGGTGTCACTCCATAAGTGTGGATTAATCACATAGTCGCTATGCCGTGTTGCGACTGAAAAGGTCACACTACCAATCTATGAAGGACTTCCTGACTTGTCTGACTTTCTGACGGAGTTTGAGGAAAGAGTTTCAGAACCACAGCAATTGCTGGCATTGGATGAAGCACTGAAGGCTGCTCCAACATGCTAGTGGAAGACACACAATGCATCAATTGATGGATGGTCAAAATGCAGAAGATTGATGATGGTATGATTCGGCGATACCGAGGTTTACCACGCAGGGAAGTATGATGGTCAGAATGATCCTGGAGACCATTTAATGGAGTGTTAGACATTATGGGCATCGCGACCATGAGATGAGTGGGTCCACGCATTTATTCATACTTTGGATGAAATGCCTCGGTCATGGTATACGACCGCTGAATTACAGGGAGAAATCACTACCTGGTTGGAGTTGGCCATCTGTTTTACTCATATGTTCAATTTTGTTGATTCCAATCCGGATGTCCATAATGCTCTGTAGATCATTCGCGATGTGGTGCTAAAGGTTGTTCCCACAGCACACCCGGCGGATCCACATATGCACGGCCAGATGCAATCAATTATGGAATGTTATAACATCACTGGTGGGCCTGAAGACGGTGATGATCCACAGAATGTCAATATTCTGGAGTCTGAAGGAAGTCGCGATGTGGTACCACCTGGTGCACCAAGTGATCCATTCAGTTAGCCCTTGAAGCTTCGAAAGATCAATATTGGGATGGAGGCCACTCCCAAGTTCGCAAATGTTGGAGATTATTGGGATGCTGAGATGATGGGAAAGGTCACTGAATTGTTACATGAGTTCCAAGACCTTTTCCCTACGAAGTTCTCTGAAATGAAAGGAATTTTGGGTGATATAGGAGAAATGAAGATTCCCTTGAAACCAGATGCAAAACCAATCAGGAAGCCCCTATATTGCCTCAATCCACGACATAAGGAGAAGGTCAAGGCAGAACTTGATCTCATGTTGGATGCTGGTATCATTGAACCGGTCGAAGAGTCAGAATGGATCAATCTTATGGTGGTGCAGGACAAGAAGACTAGTGAGGTATGCATCTATGTCGATCTGCGGAAGTTGAATGATGCCTCCTTGCATGACCTTTTTTTGACCCCGTTTATTGATGAAGTGCTTGAGGGGGTAGGTGGCTAGGAGATGTATTCTTTCACGGATGGGTTCTCAGGATATCATCAGATCCATATTGCCAAGGAAGATTGCCACAAGACCACTTTTGTGACCGAATGGGGATGTTTTAAGTATAACGTGATGTCGTTTGGATTGAAGAATGCACCTACGATATTTTCGTGGGTTGTTGTTGCTGCATTCAAGGATTTCATCCAGAAGTTCTTGCAGGTATACATGGATGATTGTACAGTTTATGGTTTGATCTATGATCATCTCGCCAATCTGCGGTTGATGCTGGAATGTTGTTGCCAACACCAGATATCACTAAATTTGAAGAAGTGCATTTTTTGTGCCCTGTTTGGGATATCGTTGGGCCACATCATATGAAAACAAGGGTTGCTGGTTGATCCAACAAAGATTGCACTTATTTTGAGTTTGACACCACCGACCACTGTGAAGCAGCTGAGGGTGACTTTAGGACATACTGGGTATTACCGCAAGTTCATCAGGGGATATGCGACGATCACCGCCCCTATGGAGAAGCTATTAAAGAAAGATGCAGTATTTCAATGGAGCACTGAATGTCAGGATAGTTTCGAGCAGCTGAAGGCTAAGATGGCTTAGGCACCAATACTAGTATTCTCGGATTGGAGCAAAGAATTCCATGTCCATGTTGATGCATCATCAATTGCACTCTGTGTGGTGATAGTGAACCAGGAGAGGGGGATCTTGATCACCCGATTGCTTTCGCCAGTCAGAAGCTGTCATCCGCAGAAAGGAACTACACCACTACCGAGCGGGAAGGATTGGCGATGGTCTATGCGCTACAAAATTTTCAACACTACTTATTGGGTGGACATTTCAAAATGTTCACAGACCATTCTGCCTTGAAGTACTTGGTCAATAATCCTATGTTGGGGGGGAAGATATGCTGTTGGTTACTTCTCTTTCAGGAGTTCAACTTTGAAGTAATTGTGAAGCCAGGGCAGTTGAACTTCGGTCCTGATCACTTATCGCGTTTTGACACAGGAGAGGATCTGACTAATATTGAAAATGGGTTTCCTAATGCGCAACTATTTAGGGTTGAAGTAGCCGATGGCTATTTTGAAGAAATCATTCAGTTTTTGGCAATAGGTACCGCACCAGAATAGCTCACCACTAGTCAGAAGAAGCAGTTGGTGGTTAAAGCTGTAGACTTCTAGCTCATCGTAGGAGAGTTATACAAGATGGGTACAGACTAGGTATTATGACGGCGTGTCTTGCCACACGAGAAAGCGTAGATATTGGCAGAAGCACATGGAGGAGTGGCTGGAGGACACTACGACGGATGGGTGACTGCCAGGAAGATGCTTTGTGTGGGGCTCTGGTGGCCCATGATCCATAATAATGCAACCAACTATGCGCGGTCCTGCGATGTTTGTTAGAGAACTGGGAAGCCATCTACGAGGGATGAGATGCCGTTGATGCCTCAGTTAACACTACAACCATTTGAAAAATGGGGAGTGGATTTTGTGGGACCAATCAATCCACCAAGTAAGTGCATTGGTGCCAGATATATCATCATTACGATAGACTATTTGACCAGATGGGTAGAAACTGCACCAGTTGTTGATTGTTCCGCAGCCACGGCTGCGCGGTTTTTGTTTGATAACATTATCACTTGTTTCGGCTGCCCCAAGACATTGTTGAGTGATCAAGGTAGCCACTTTCTCAATCGCACCATCAGCGCACTGACGGAGGAGCTGCAGATTCAGCATAAGAAGAGCATGCCATATCATCCGCAGGCAAAGGGCACGGTGGAAGCTTTCAATAAGATATTGGAACATGCACTAACAAAGGTGTGCAATGCAAACCGCGATGGCTGGGATCTCAAAATACCAGCAGTATTGTGGGCCTACCGCACCACATGTAAAAGGTTGATGGATCAGACACCATTTAAGCTGGTATATGGACAAGAAGCAATCATGCCCATGGAGTACATTGTTCCAAGTCTTCGCATCGCAGTAATGACAGGAATGAATTTTGCGGCAGCATTAGAGGAACGTCTAGCACAATTAGTCCAGCTAGAGGAGTCTCTCTTTATCTCTGGTTTCCATCAGGGTGTGGAGAAGGATCGCCAGAAGTCTTGGCATGATCGCCACATCAAGAACAAACAGTTTCAATAGGGTGGTTTGGTGTTGTTGTGTGACAGCAAGTTTATGAAACATCCAGGAAAATTGCAGATGCATTGGCTTGGTCCGTATCGCATCAGTAGCATCACTTTAGGAGGAGCGATACAGTTGCAGCAGTTGGATGGAGCGATGATCCCCAAGTTGATTAATGCTAGCAAGTTGAAGCCCTATCGGTCGGACTTGGAACAGCGCGATGCCTGAGTCGCATCGGGTAAAAAAAAAAGTGTAGATTGATTGGTGGCAAGGTGGCGCACCCACAGGGACGGAATGCGGAAGCAGGGAGACTTCTGTCACAAGTTAAGGAGCGGTCTGCGAAAAGTGGCAGCGTTGCAACTGGGTCACATCAGAAATCATTATGAAGATGGGATTTTTTCCCTTTTGGGCAGATATTATCGTTAGTTGATTCAGATTGTGCCAGAAGAACGCACGTTTGCAATAAGGAATACACCGAGGCAGCATGGCTGACGACACCTGGAGTGATGGTTTTCATGGTTGGCACGAGGCATCCACCATGACATCATGGCCAAAGGGTCCAGGGGATGATTCTTCGCACATTTTTCACGAAGGGAAATAGGCGGACGTATGATTGTTCCGCCCACCTCAGAAGTCCGACTAATACTCACACGAAGTAGCGGAATATTATGATTACCCTGGAGCGTGAGCAGGTGGTGCAAAGGATTTTTGAGGCAAACGAACGATTGAATACGATGTATAAATATAGGAACCCGAGGATAGTAAGAGCACAAAGGTTGTTTCGATTAAGAGGGGTTATGTTACGAGAGGGTCAGGCATCTAGCTAAGTTAGGAATTCCAAGGAGGATGTGGAAATGATCCATTTCATTTCATGTGGTAGCACACCGGGTGCACTGAGGGCCCGAACAACGAGTGTACATGAACATTTGGAGCAAGCCGTGCCTCAGACACTCAGGGGTTACAAGCATGAAGTCTCGTCTGGGATATCTAGGAATTTGGTGATGGTTCAAAGTCTCGTGGTCCCTACGACCACACAAAAGGGGGGGGTCGTAGCCCTAGAATCCCTGTAACATGTGCTTACTGGTGCGAAACAGATGTGCCAAAACCACTGGCCTGTTTTGCACCCTGGCATTGCTCAAAAAACTCCTCTCCCTCTATAATCGTTCTCTTGAGACTGGAGGATGAGTTTGCAAGGTCCATGACAGTAAGCTGGGAAAAGTCCACTTTTGGGAAAGAAGTACATGACAACGAGCAGATCATCAATGTAGCAGAAGGAGCAGGACAACACCACGAGATCCAGACAGCAAGAACAGTTGCAGAACTATAATTCAGCCATAGTAGAGTGAATACCATAGAATACACCATGTAGAGTTGACGTGGCTCGAGGGCGAGCCATAATATTGTGTTGGGGGTCTGTTGGCAGGTGGTTTGGTAAGGAAAAATCACAGCATCGTCGATGCTATGACACATTAGAAGAGGTCGCAGAAGGAAGAAGGATGCATTATTTTATGTATTTTTTGAGTCGTTTGTACCACAAAATGCAGGTTTTTAGGTCATTGGACCATATGAGATGTAATTTTGAGCTAATTGTACCGCAGTAGGCGGGTTTTTGGATCATTTGGACCGTGTAAGTTAGATTTTGGGTCATTTGTCTAGGAGTCGGTTAGGAAGTTGTTAGTAAGTGGACAAGCATTGTAAAGGCGGAAGCCTATATATAGACAGAAAGTTGTAGGTCGTAGGAGATCTTGGAGATGTTATTTTTGCATACGCTCTGAGATCAAGAGATATTGCTGAGATCTGGTTTTGCAGAGATGTTGTATCAAGGTTTTTATGAAGTAATATGACATGACGGAACTGTTTTGGTGAAACTCCCTGTGTACCTTTCGTGTTAATGCCTATTGTGATGATTGCTTGCTGCAATTAAGCTTGTAATGTTATATTTGTTTTGTTGCAATGAATGACCTTGTTAAATAATGCTATGAATACAATTGATGTTAATCTTGAATGCATGGATCTGTTTTGGATAATGCGATAAGTTGAGTAATTGTTGCCACAATCATCCTCCTTCATTCGGTGGAAACATGGTTCCGTCCACTCTCCCTTGATCTCCTCGGGTGAGACCTCATCTGCTTTGCGGGTGTTGCTGGGTAGGCTAAAACCTGTCTGGGCCGGTGCTCAGGGAGATCGTGGTGGGTTGCTGTCGACAGCGATGGGAATCCATGTCAACTGGGTTTGAGTCAACAAAATGTAAGATATTATAATGTCTACATAATATAGATGTTTTATTACTGCGAATATAGGATATTTTAGTTTGCAAAAATGTAAATAGATTAAAGGAAACATAACAGAGTTTTGTTTATTCAATCAGTGCATCTACTGCATATCATTTATCTACTTTTAAACATCCTTCCCTGTACTAGACTATGGCACAAAGACAGTGTGTGGAAAAATATAGGGAAGTAATTTATTCTATCATTTCATATAATTTCTTCAACAATTTACAGAATCATAATCAGTTCACAAAATCAAACATTTAATTATGCATGATGTTAACTATCAATATTTAGCTAGTAAATCCTAAATCAACAGTTACAGAAAATAAACTATAACTACTTAGGAAATGAAATAACAAGTAGAACCTGCAAATGTAGATGGGGTGGACAAACACCCAAAGAGGCCTGTTCCTCCCAACCTTCTCCAGAAGAAGCAGACAATATCACTTGCTCCTTTGGACCCCTGAGCCTGTTTACTAAACCACTAGGTAGAAGACTCTGTGTAGAAGCAAGGCACTTTTGATGTATATGTAACTTCGGAATGTATTTCATATATGTATATTGTATCCCTATAGAGAGGTTATTATTCCTTTGCATGGAAATGTAGTCATTAGTATTTACAAGTGTCGTAACTTATACTTGATGGGTTATTAGACCACCTTGATGGGGTCGGCCCTGAATGAGTCTTGTTGGTTAAAGGGTTATTAGACCACCTTAGTGGGGTCGGCCCAGTTAGTATTATGTTAAGTGGTTAAGTTGGGGTCGACCTAGTTAGAGTTAAAAGGCAAGTCAAATTGTGTATAAATAGAGTGAGGGTGTCACTCTATTTGATCATTCACTTATTCATCTATCTCTCTCATTGAGTGATGTGCACTAGTGAGAAGAAGCTGCTGGGAGTCTATCTCTTATGCTTGGGTTATTGTATCATTGCTCTATCTATCTCTGAGGAAGTTATTGGGGTTTTTCACCTTCTTGGTTTTCCCCAAAGAAACTCTATGTCTATTGTCTCTTGCAATTGTCTCTTGTGATTGATATACCATGCTTGTTATTCTCTCAGATAAGATCCTAGATCATATTGAATTAATGCTCAAAATCTAACATGGTATCAGAGCTAACCTGAGAAGAAGACACTATTCAGTTGTGGAAGTTAGGGCATCTTGTTTTTTGGGTTTCTCTCCACAGATATTCAAAGGTAGAAGGCTAGATTGCCTCTCCTTGCAAGGGCACATCTTTCTGTTGAAACAGAATTCAATTCTGAGCACTTTCAGTTTTTGACCTAAAAATTAGGGTTTCTAAAAAAATTGGAATTTTTGAAATCCGAGACCACGGATGGAAGCTCCTCAGAAAAATCAAAGTTTAGAGCTTTGGATCGAACTTTTTGGTTGGATGAAACTCTGTGAAAATCAAACCCTAGTTTGGGGCCTTGTCTAGTGAATCCGAAAATTAGGATTTCTGCAAAAGTTGGAATTTCTAAAATCTAAGACCATAGTTGGAAGCTCAGGTTGTACTTTCAGCAATCAATGGAGACTTGCAATACACCTCAAAATAACTCTCTGCACTCAGCAGTAAACTCTACATTCAACAGAAGTGAAACAGACTTACACTAGAACTCAAAACATAGCTTCCCCTCATCGAATCTCTTGTGTGCATATAGCAGAACCACAAGGTAAATTTTCTCGTCAGAAAAAGTGTGAGCCTCTGCTAAAATTCGATGGCTTATAAAGATGCCTAGGTCTTTTAGTGGTCAGTTTCCAAATAAATGAGCCTCAAGCTCCAGTCCCATCTTTCAGGGAACTTTGACCACAATTCAAGGGAGTTGTCCCATAACAACAAATAGTTACTGAGTTCCTGATGCTGCCACTTGTCCATTTCCTTCTACCCCAGATTCCATTCCACCTATTGGGTCAGTAAACACTCTTTCAACAGTCTCTTTGGGTGAGTGTCTCCTATTTTATTTTATTAAATAATAATATTATGCAATTACAGTCATCCTTGGCCACTTGGCCAAATATAAAACTTTACAATAAAAGTTAAGATAATGTTTTCTTCAAACATAAAATGTTTCAGCAAAGGGGTATGTTACAATTGCTGAGACTAAGCTATAGGTTCAAGTGTTGGGATTCGAAAGATCAACAGGATTCTTCATCGAATGTCTGGATTGAGGTAGGTCCTTTATTCTATTTATCCGCATTTACATTTGTATAGCATATGTTGGGAAATGAGTTGATTTCTTGAGTCCATATATCTATTTTGGTATACCCCGAGCCATAGGAAGTTTTTCTCCGTAACAGGATACATGTGTCTTGATGCTCCAGAATCAATGATGAAGGAGGAATATTTTGAAGCACCTTCCATGAGTGCATGGAACCTCTCCTTGTCCTCAGATCTTGAAGATTCAACTTCTTTCATCCTAGCACCTATAGGTATTGGAAGGTTGTTCTTTTCATGTAGCCGAGCCATTATATCTATTGTGTTCTTCATGCACCTGCTCTCAGGATGGAATCCTTTGTTACTGTAAGGAAATTTGGGTTTCTCCTTGTGATATTGCTTGCATTTCTTGGAATTTGAAGCCCCTTCTGACTGATAGGAATCCTCTCTTGAAGTCTGCTCATTCAAATTTCTTTCTTTATCTTTTCGCTTCCCTTTTACATTCTCTTTGTTCCCTTCAGCAGCTGCAAGTGCTGAATCCATCCTTGGTTTGATCACTCCCATGTGGACCAAATTTTTATCCTCTTGTGTGAGAGACTGGATGAAGGTTTCAAGAGTGGGAAACTGCCATTTTGGAATGGATAGCTTCGCTGATTGGAAGTTGGAGACAAAAACTGAGTAATCAGGGCCCAATTTTGACAGAATAGCTAGGATTAGCTGCTTCTCTTCTTTCTCTATTCCATATGTCTTCAATTTTGAAATCAAGCTTTTGAACTTGGTAAAGAACTCATTGATTGAGTTGAAACTACTGGGGCTTAGGGAGATAAGCTCATTTTCCAATTTGTGACCCTTCAAATCATCTTTCTTCCCAAAGAGAGTTTTGAGCTTGTTCCAAACCTCCAAAGGAGTTTTGAGATCAATGACATGAAAATGTAGATCATCGAAAATACTGAGGAGTAGCAATCCAACTACTTCATCAAGATTATCAAGGTACTTTGATTTCTCAACTACACCAGTGGGTTCGACTACTGTACCATTCAACACTCTAGAAAGGCTTTTGGACTTCATGAATATGTCCATATTTTATTTCCATTCGAAATAGTTGAAGGAGGTTAGTTTTAGATCCATGATAGTTGTTGAAGTCGAATATGAATGATGGAATACACCTACAAAACAAATGAAATTTTGATGGAGATTTGATTCACATATAAAGAACATTGCTTTAGGACAATGAGCACATGTGACTGGATCCTTCACACCTGGATAGACCTCACTATAATTCTCCAGTGAATTCAATGCAATGGCACCAGTATTTTTTGTGCAAATCTAGATGCTTCTGGTGCTCAACTGAAAAAGAGGTCTTCAATAAACTGTTGCAGTTCAAATAGCTGTATCAAGCTAGGATACCATGTGATATTCTATAGGGTAGATCACTCATCTTGAACAAACCTCACAAATATCACTCAAGAACTGCATAGAGGAAGAAGAAGAATTGAATCAGTATTCACACATTAACTCAAGAATGATAAAATTTGTTGTATAGTCATTCATCAGCTGTAAGCTGAAAAAAACAATGAGAGTACAATGTAATGAATTCAAATTACCCAAAGGTCATTCAAATTCTCTTCAATAGCATGTCTTGGACTGCATTGGAACCATCACCCAATCAATGGTAGTGGCCACCGATAGTAAAAGGTCAGTCAAATGATTGTAACTGAGTCTAACTGATGCATGTGGCACTAATCTAGGGAAAAATAATCCAAGGTGGGTGCATGAGAGACTGTCAGTAGTCAGTGGCACTCCAATATAGACATCTGGGAGCTACAATCAGTCTAACTGAGCAATCAATGCAAGAACTGACTAATCAATGTATGAACTGACTGATGGAATCCAAGTGGTGTGTAGTAGGGCACATTAGTATCCAAATGATGAAAACAATGCGCACTAGGTTGGTAGGAGGCCTACTGATGTCTAGAAATAGGATCCAAGGGGATCAAAACTGAGGACTAGGGTCTGGGAGACAACCATACTAATGACTGGATGCATGCAGTATGCATGCATGCAAATACAATAATGATGGTGAGAATATTCCAACAAAATGCGCGCAAATCCTGCTCTATTACAACCTGTAGTAACCATGGGTCCATTCTCAAAGTGGGGCATTGATTTTATGACAATCAACCCACCTTCAGCCAATGGCCACCACTACATCATAGTATTAGTGGACTACTTCACCAAGTGGGCAGAGGCGATGCCTACATTCAACTGCATTGAAAAACTGCAACATATTTTCTATTCAATCACGTGATAGCAAACTTCGGTGTACCTAAAGAGATCGTCACTGATAACATAATTCATTTTAGGAATTTCTTTATGGATGAACTTACCAACAGGTTAGGATTGCGGCAAGATTTTTCCTCGCCATATTACCAACAATGTAATGGAAAAGTATAAGCCATTAACAAGGTTTTGAAAACTATGTTGGAGAGGACAATTAATAAGAACAAAACTAACTTTCACTTAATGTTGTCTTCCGCTCTTTGGGGTTGCCGAACAACTGCTAAAACCACAACCGGATTCACTCCTTTCCAATTGGTTTATGGAGAAGAAGCAGTGTTGTTGATTGAATGTGAAATCCCATCATTAAATATAGCATTCAAGCTCTCCTACCTATCACTTTTGCAAAAGAATAAAGGCTTCTCCATCTTCAGTCTCTTGATGAAACTGGAAAGGAAGCTTCTCTAAATGTAGAAGCACACAAGAAAAAGGTTAAAACGCAATATGAAAAATCGACCCATCCCCGAGTCTTTTCTGAAGGAGATTTGGTTTTAGTTTATGACCAAGACCAAGATAAAATAGGAGAAGGGAAATTTGTACCAAAATTGTTTGGCCCACTTGTTTTCAAAACTGTGTTAAAAAGGGGAGCTTATGAATCAATTATGATGAGGAGCCTATGTCAGAGATCAGAAATGGTCTCTATCTGAAGAAATACTTCCTGTAGGCACTGATGCCTCGCAACACTTGTTGTATTATTTTGTATTCTTTGTATAATGTTTTGTACTATAGTTATTTCGAGCACACACTTATCTTGCTTGGCATTGTCACTTTGGAAAATGGCACAATAAACCTTCACATATTTGGGATATGAGGATGGCTCCAACCGTAGTTCTCGGAACATTTATTATGCCACATGGGTGATTTTCACACCTAATGATGAATTTTTAAGTTCCGAAGTATTTTTCTTATTGAGGCTATCACCCTTGGAATCCAAGAAATAACCATCAAACTAGACTCAAAATTAGTTGTTTCTCAGTTAAATGGTCAGTATCTGGTTCGAAGTCCTATACTATTTAGAAATTTTCTACGAGTATGTCTTTTAGAACGTCAAATTGAGTTCATTGAATATAGTCATGTTCCTAGAAGTCTTAATAGTTTGGTTGATTCCTTAGCCAACTACGTACTTGATTGGCATCTAAGTCATTAACATCATTTCAGAAAAATCAATCGTGTACATTATTCATGGAAATTTAATTGAACATATCATTTAAGGACATATGGAAAAGCTCAAATAAGTAGCTTACATCATAAACCAAAAAGTGTGTTGAATTTCTAGACATTTTGGCTAGTAACTTTGCACACATAAAAAAGATAGTGTAATTTTTTTTCTCTTTTTGTTTCTTTTTCTTCAAGATAAAAACAAAAAAAAATCATAAAAAAAATGAAAATATTTGGAAACTTTAAAAAACATTTGAAACCATTTCAAATTTCTTGATCTGGCATGAAGACTCACCTACAACTGGCAGATCACTGAATAATGGTTCACAAATTCTAGAAATTCATGCTGAAAGGAGATTATTCCTCTCATCCATCGGTTACACCTACAAGGAATATGGTAAAAATTGAGTGTTTACTTATCTTTTATTCATACATGTATAATTGTATCCTTTTGAATGATAGGATGATGCATAATTCTTCAATTTGGGATATCTTTTTAGATATTAATTTCATATTTGAACTGGTTTTTGACTAAACAGTTGGGTAGTGAAATGGTTTTGATCATAGGACTTGGGAGACTTTGGAAGTTCAAAATATTTGATAAAGATAGTTGGAGATAGACCATGATTCATGGTGATTTATGATTTTGGCATTTCTCACAAGACTCAATATGAAGTAAAATTCATTGACCCATTCCTACTTGGCCATTATACCAAATTGGATAAACTCATTTACATGTTATTATTTCACCATCTGTCAACACAATCCTGCTTCAGATAGCCTACCCATGGATGGGACATCTGTAAGAGTGTGCACAACTAGCTCAGCCCTTGTTTTCAATATGGATCTTTTCCTTGGCATGACTCGTTCCCTTGAAAAATAGGAGTACGCCCATCCGACACTCATTCCCTCCCATGTACTATAGCATTCTTTATTCTTTTCCAAGATGATAAATGAAAAAGGCAGACAAATTAAAAAACACAAAAGTCCAAAAATGGGTAGAATTGAATCATATCATATTGTATTCTGGAAAAAATGGCAACAATCAGTCATTATCTCCCTTGAAAACGACATATAATTTAATATCTGCTGTCAGTACACCATCTACATTGCCTTAGAAAAATGTACCAGTATTTTGAACAGATCTGCACCGATGGGTTTTCCTTCCCATCACCAATGGAGATTTCATTAATGCATATGGAATTGGAGGATTTCATTAAGGTCGGTTACTCAAGTCCTATATTTCCAAGTGTCCATTATGCGTCATGTTATGTGTTCAAGGGAAGTTCAAACTATGTCGGCCATTCCTCAAATATTCATGACCAATCATGTTGAGCTTGCTTGTGTCAGTATACAGTGTTAGATCTCGCATTTATACCAAATTATATCATACTATTTATATTTGTTTCGTATCTATTGATGTGGGATGCATTAATGTCCTCCTTCCTATGGATACAATTCTACCGACACCAAATCATCATCTGGGAAATGGATCTAGAAACCTAGGAGTACCTTGGATCTTGCTGTCATTAGTGGTAGGTTTCCTCATAAATGACAGTGAGTATTGATGGGATCTAAAAGGTATGCTTCTTCATGACTTTATTTTACTAATTTTATAGCCTATTTACTCAGAGTTTAGTACATCTATCTTTAAAAATATTACCTTTTACATTATTTTATTCATTACAACTCATAAATGTAAAAGATGTCTAATTTATTACTTTTGATGTATTAAATGTAATTTTGATGATGATTAATAGATCCTCGTGTTATCAACTCTTGTGCTCTGAAAAATGATCAAATAATGTGCAAATGCTAGAAATCACATTTGGCATTTGGAAACATGTTCCAGCATCCAAGAATTTTTGTTTGGATTTCTACCATTCAATCTGGCACTCATTCCTGTACCAAGTTCTACACTAAGCTTGATTCACTCGCATGGTTTACTTTCATCTCCTAGCTCTTATTGGTCCCGTAATACCTGCCTGTGCATATCGAAATTTTAAGTTAAGGGTGAGCTTTTGGTTGAATGATGATATTGTTTTAAATTAAAACAAACAAATAACTATTAAAAATGATGCATTAAAAAGTTATCATTTTTAAATATAAATAAAAAATTGTTTAAAAAGTTTAAGCAATTATAAAATAATTATTTAAAAATAAAAGTTATCAAAATAAAACCTTAGCATGAATAAAAACGAAACTTATTAAAGGTTTTCCACTTTACACCGAGAGAAACCTTCATTAATTAAAAAAAAACCCTTTAATAGTTGAACACCTTTATTTGTTAAATGGAAACCTTTATTAAATAAAGTCTTTTGTCATTTTAAAACATTCATGAATATATTGAGTTTAATTAGTTTTTTATGCAGGTTCAATTGAGTGACATGACGTGGAATTATGGATGGATTGTCACATTGGAATTTTGGATGAAACGTCAGTGAGTAAGAGAATTAGAACGGTGACATGAATACAAGGAGATCATCACGCTGAGACTATTGTATTATCTCAGAATACCTAAACATAAATGCCAAAATGCCATATTTTAATCGATTGAGAGAAATCCTTTCTTCAGCAAGATAGATAGATATTTAATGGTGTTGCGTAATTGAAGGGTTTGAGATTTTCAATTGCTAGGAACTAGATTTATAAGACAATTTCACATGGAATATTTCAGACAATGAGTGAAGAAGAATAGAGAGAATAAATTGTGGAAATCACTCTGTATCTTATTCATTGATATGATAACAATATATAATACATCCTCCATGGAGAAAATTGAATTCCTTTGAGGCAATTTGGAAAGAGCAAAAAGAAAAGGCTTAGAAAAGACAAAAAAACCCCTAAGTGGCAAAAGCAGTTTCCAAAACTATTTTAGAGGCTCACAAATTTAGTAAGTATGGTATGGAATGTCACGAGTGAGGTAAATAGAATGTATTTATGGCTTTAGGAGATTAGATATGATGTGGAGGTCGAATTGGTCAAGTGGCAAGAGTTTCCAAGTCAACTAGCTTTTCCTTTTCCACTAGAAAGTAAAAAAACAGGATAAAGCTGTCTAAATCAGGAAATTGTCTTTCTAATTTACAAATAGAATAAAATTAGACATAATACAAGGAAATCTTATCCAGAATCCATCCAATTTTTTTTTTGTGAGTTAGGATGGCATGTGGTCCACTAAAAGACAAAACTGACCTATTTTACCTAGTCAAAACTTAGGAAATTAATCATAAATGATTAATTAATTTATCCTAAGTCTAGAATGACATAGTGTTTTTTTTTTAAATGTCCGAACACCCCCCCCTTAAGCTTGAATTTATGTGGTGGGAATCAGAAAAATATCAGAAATATAGGGCCCAAGCAACAAGGCTTATGGTCACCCCAATACAAAAATAACTAGTCCATGTAAACCAAGGAAACAGGGAAAACCTCATGGGAACAAAACCCTCCCTAAAAAATAGGCATACTTGATGTATTCATACTGTCATGTTTCTCATTTGAATGAGATGAATGAGGTGAATGGCTTAGTAACATACTTGATGAAGAGATTGTGAATGTCATGATCATGCATCAGTGCATCAATGCTGTGTAGGCAAGAACCATGTGTTGAAGCTCTATGAAGCTCATCTTCTAATGATGTAGGAGCATCAAATGAATTTTTCTTTCTACCGTAACATATATAATAAGATCTGAAAACATAATCAATTATGGAAATAAGATCTATGGATACTCCTCCTCAAGGAGAAACAATGAACTCAACAGGATCAATTTCTTCTGTAGCTGCAATGTGGTGCACTCGTTCTTGTATCTTCTTCTCAAACTGATGTAAGAAATTTCTGATATTTAAAATGAGATCATGCAGCTTTGAAATATCAGAATGTGATTCATATGGAGCAGCAACCAATAAATATGTGGAGTCTCCATGATTGAACAGATTTTCAGTAGGAAAAGTGTGAGAAACTAGGTCACTTTGACACCTGAGCGAGACTGGAGAGTGTGGGGACTTGAATTTTGAAACATGAGTGATGGGGTTAGGTCCAGATGTGTGTAATATTATTCTAAAGATGGCCAAAAACATGTATTTCCAACCAATGAAAGATATGAAAGACAAAAGTGCAACAGAGACAAGTGACACAGTGTAGGAAAACATAGAATTGTGTAGTTTCTTAACTGGAGAACTTGGGGGTTGTGGGGTATTTTGTGCATCCAATGGTTGGAAAAATGGTGTGAGAAATGTAATGACCTTCATATCAGACTGTAAATCATATGTTAAGTCATAATCTAAAATATTTTAATGGAGGTGGAAATACCTTTCAGAAGACAAGTCAGAAGCTAGTTTTAAATGACTAGTTTTGAGAGTAGACTTGGATGAACTAACTGAAGATTATTCCAAGGAAGAGGTGGAGGTTTCTAATTTTGATATATCAAAATGTGAATCAATATCAGAGACATCAGAATTATATTTCACTCTAGCACTCAAAGCATAAACATGATTACCTTTGGGAGAGGCTTGGAAATATTGTTCTTGTTCTACAACAAGCTTGCCTTGTTCTTTCTTTGCAAAGTCAGGAACATCTATGTTATGCTCTTCAAGCATCTTGGCCATGATGTCCAATATATTCTTGAATCAAATTTCTCAGGATGAGTTCCTTTTCAGCAATAAGAACACTTGGGCTTCCCCTTCTTCATCTTCTTGGATTTGGAATCTCCATCAGAATCCCCTTTATCTGACAATATCTTTTGTTTGGATTTGTCATTCTTGAAACTCTTTACTCCATGAGAAATAAGTGCAAAAACTTTGGAGGGTGATAGATACTTCATTTGGACCAGATTTTCCTTCTCCTTAGTGAGTGAATCAATGAATGCATCCAAACTTGGCATCTTCCAATTAGGAATTGCAAGTCTTGTGGTATGAAAACTAGACACAAATATTGAGTATCATGAGCTCAGTTTTGATAGAATGGTAAGGATTAATTGCTCATCCTTCTTCTTTATGCCACATTGCTTGAGTTGAAGCAATAGGTTCTTGAATTTTGAGATGAACTCCTCCATAGAATAAAAATTACTTGGACTAAGAGAGATCAGCTCAATCTCCAACAAATGACCTCTGAGCTCGTCATGTTTTCCAAAAGAAATTCTAGCTTTGTTCACACTTGATTTGGAGTGGATAGAGAATCAATATGGAATAGAATATATGGAGATACAGAGAGACAAAGTAACCCATAAGCTCCATCAAGCCTATTGATTTATTTGTATTTTAATGCAACAGCTCCTGGATCAGTTTCAAGCCCCATAGTAACTCTATACAATGCTTTTCTCTGAAGCTGGATGATAATATGTGCCTTCCAGTCAAAGAAATTGAAGGCAGTGAGAGTCACAGCTTTGGATTGTTTTTTATCCATACTGATGGCGCTCCTAGTGATGCAAATACTTGCAAAAAAAACACTCTTGGAAATTGATTTGAATCAAGCTAGCTCTGATACCATGTGAGATTTTCAATTGCTAGGAACTAGATTCATAAGATAATTTCACATGGAATATTTCAGACAATCAGAAGAAGAATAGAGAGAATAAATTGTGGAAATCACTCTGTATCTTGTTCATTGATATGATAAAAATATATAATACATCCTCCATGAAGAAAATCGAATTCCTTTGAGGCAATTTGGAAAGAGCAAAAAGAAAAGGCTTAGAAAAGACAAAAAAAAACCTAGGTGGAAAAAGCAGTTTCCAAAACTGTCCTAGAGGCTCACAGATTTAGTAAGTATGGTATGGAAGTTCACGAGTGAGATAAATAGAATGTATTGATGGCTTTAAGAGAGTATATATGATGTGGAGGTCGAATTGGTCAAGTGGCAAGAGTTTCTAAGTCAACTAGATTTTCCTTTTCAACTAGAAAGTAGAAAAAGCAGGATAAAGCTGTCTAAATCAAGAAAGTGTCTTTATAAGTCAGGAATAGAATAAAATAAGACAGAATCCAAGGAAATATTATCCAGAATCCATTTAAATTCGTTTTTGTGAGTTAGGATGGCATGTAGCCACTAAAAGACAAAAATGGCATATTTTACCTAGTCAAAACTCAGGAAATTAATCATAAATGATCAATTAATTTATCCTAAGTCTAGAATGACATAGTGGGTTTTTTTTAAATGTTCCAACAAAGGAATGTGAAGCCTCAATAGCTATGTAATTGAAGGACCTGAGAATCATCTTTACATGATTGATCAAGGATATAGAGAGAGCATGGTAGTAGATCTAGAATTGTTGTCATAAGGATGAGCTAAGACATTAAATTATTGTAACAATTCATTGAATCAGGATTACCATCACACAAGCTCAGCCAGTCAACTTGCAAATTTATAACTCTCGTCATATTTCCATAATGTCGATTTTAGGATCAATTTATGAGAAATCGGTGGGGAATTATTGAAAATAGTTGAAAACCCACTTCCCAAATAGGGCTATTTTATCTCAATTGCGAGTGGATTTTGAAATTCCTCAATGATTTGAGAGAAAGATTCACCTGAACGGAGCGTGATTTTTCATATGACAGTCATTTTTCCAGATCTAGTGCTGGATAGAGTGGATCCTATTTTCATTTTTAGTAAGACTGTTATTCAGGATCCGAGGATAAGATCGGCCTGGCTATATATTCATGTACTCCGCCTGTAATCACAGTCTCATATAAATAATTTTTCATTCAGATTTCTAATTATAAATTTGTGCGTAGATGATCTTGTATTCTACTTGTTGAAGACTGTAACGAGATTTTATGTAATCATTCTTCTTCGTTCTAATTTAATTTTCTCTTATGTATTTTCATTTTTAAGCTAGGATTTAGATTTATAATAGTTTTCAGGAAAATTGCCTCCATGAATTAAAATAATCAAAATTTTGTTCAAAACATTTTCCTCAACTTCATACCATTACAATTTGATCTTGTTTCTGTACAATTTTCCTTTCTGATGTTTTTCATCTTTGTACAATTTGATTTTCACCCAATTTGAATGTAAATTTCTCATGAACCTTCATTTTTTCACCTAAATTTCATTGCATCTTTCAAGTATGTTTCCTTCTACTGTAACATTTCGTTGATGTACAATGTTTTCTAGGATACAGATTAAAACACCATCCATTTATTCTTGGCTTCATCTAATGGTATCACCGGTAATTGATTTGATTATTGCATAGAGTGAATCAGTGGTAACTGTTAGTCCCATAGACATTCTAAGGTTTTTTTTAGAACTGTTCCTGGGCATCAATAAATTTCACAGTTTATCATTTTTCAATCAAAATCACATTTATTGTTGTTTGAACATAATGATGATAATCGATCTTAGTTTAATGTGGGAAACACTTCCTATATGCCAATAAAAACTTGAATGAATTTTTGTTGATGAAATGTCATGAGAGAAGGTACTCAATGAAATTAAATATTTATCTCATGTGTACAGAAAAGAAAATGTACTGAGCCATAAGGAATTCAGTAGTTTATACAAAATGAACACGAAGCAGAATTCAATCCTTATGAGGATAATATAACAAGATTTTATATCATGAATACTTCACAAATAGAATTCATCTAGAAACAATATGGGAATCCAAGAACACTCATATCTGAATCAATACTAACTTTGCAAATCATAGGAAACATATGAAAGTGGGATGACATCACAAAAGAAGAGAGTACTAGCTGAACATATCAGAGCATTGAATCCACAGAAAACCAAGTTAGAGCTTGAAGTCTCTTTCTTATATATCTTGATCAGACTTAAATCATCTGAAGTTACACTTCTTACAAAAAAAATCCCCTCTGTCATAATTACTTTTCTCTCTATATATAGCCTCTGTCGGCTTTACAAAATTTACATTAAGTTTATTATAAGCCAACAACTTTTGGTTATTATAAAAAGAAATAGTTACAACAGAAAATATATTTGTTAATTAGATTGTTGATGAATAACCGGCATAGAATACTGGGGTCCTCCTTCTTGAGGTGGAGGAATGTTATATTGCAATGAGGATGCTCCAACTGCTGACTGTGGAACTGAAGTACTCTCTAGTTGTTGTATCTGCAGAATTCTTGTGATACTTTTCCAATCTCTTCCCATGGGATATTGAAAAACTCTTAGTTCTCTGAGGGACATATCTAGCTCATAATAATGCTCAAAAGTGGGCTTTGGTAGACCTGTGAAAACAATTTGAAGGTGGTTGAGCATCTCAAAATTAGTGTGTATTTTTTCCACAAACACAGGACCACTTTGCTCCTAGCGAGTGCTTGCCAGATGAAATGCAGAGTTCCTTGTGTCTAGTATCATGGCGTTATAATGGTCCTTTTGGTACAAATCTCCATATCCATCCCAAAATGATGGGAGGACGAGGGGAAATTTTTATTTGAATAATTCCTTGAACGAATGAACGTCCTGGTTCAACGAAGCCTCCATGTCGGAAACATTTTGAGCCATCATCCCTTTTGTAATCATTTTATTGGCCTCCGTGATTATCTTTGTTCTATCTTGGATGGCGTATGTTTGGAGCTCATCGAAGGTTTTCTCCCTAAGAAATTCAATTGCAACTTTAGCCAAATCTGTCTTTTTTCTTGTGTTGTTCACGACTGAATGAGCATCTTGAGTTGCGGCTTCAGCTATTTCACTCTCTTCTTGAGACATGACTAATTGGTTCCAATGTGTGGTTATCAGGGCTACCACCTTATCCCAAATCGCGAACTTGGTGCTTTTAAGTAGAGACTTACCTGCCAGTCTTCGAGACAAGTCCTGAACATCTTTCTGGAGATCACATATGGAATAATGCAGTTATGAGATGGCTTGGTCCCTTTTGGACAACTTTTCATTTACACTGAGAGGTTCATCGGACTTAGATTTTAGCTGATCTTGCACCTGGTTTAGCTGGGCGTCTTTGAGACTCATTTCCACAATTGCATGAGCGATATTGTTAGTAGGATCTGTGGAAAAAGAAAATTGCAATGAAGATGCCTTTTGATGAAGGAGATCCTGATTTTGATTTCTTTTTTCGTTCAACTCATTCTCTAGGGAGACAATCTTCTCCTTCAGTGCTTGGCTATCATCCAAGGCTCTTTCCATCTCATATTGTATCATCGATACTTCAGTGTTTTGTGAATGCTTGACAGTGGGGATCTTGAGCTTCTTTTTTAGGCTCGAAATCTCTTTTTCTTTTTCTTTCAGCAAGGCTTGGATTGGAGCCAAGTCATTGGGATTCTGCACCATCTTTACAATCTGTTTTTCGAGGTTAGCTATCTTTAACTACTTCTCTTTATTGGATGAATTTTCGTTCTTCAACTGCTTCTCCATCCTTTGGACAGTAGTCTGTAACTTATTGGTGCTCATGGTGTATTTCATTACATCCCTGTACACTCCTTCACCAGTCTGTCAGTGAAGTTCCATGATGTCTTTGGAAGGGAAAGCATCTAGATTTATAGTCACCTGGGTGGTTTTGAAGTTTGAGGGCACTTTCTTCCCCCCGAAACCAATGACTCTAGAATTTCCATCTTTAGCATTCCTTGTCTCAAATCTAGTGCATAAATAATTCTGGATTGTTGCCCCATTTCAAGTTCCTTAATTGGGAACAAAGTCATCTAGAGATCAATGTTCCAATCTTTGATTTGGGAATATAACCCAAACAACCCTACTTTAACTGGTGATCTTGTTGGGCATGGCCCAAGTTAGCACAGTTTTGATGAAGCAAAGTTCAGAAATGCGTAGTTGGAAAAGCGAAGTCCAAAGAATGGCGTAGTTTTGCTGATGCGCAATTACAGTGCAACAATTATTTTTGGCAAAGGGTATAAGTAAAGTGAGGTCCAAAAATGACCTATTTTGGTTAAGCAATTCGACAAAATCCTGGAAGCATGGTAAATAATGGCGTGGAATCGAAGGAAAGTGACCTATCAGCCAGAGTGGCGGAAATCATTAGAAGAAAAACCATAGATCGACAGCAACAGGAGAGCCAGAGTGGCGGAAAGGGACACGCCACTATGCAGTTAGATTCGTTCCGTGAGAACTGTGGCTGTCAGAAGGGCGTCAGAGTCAGTAGTGGCACAGAAGGTGGTCAAAGGCGAGTTGAGTAGTTATTGACTATGAAAGGATGGATTAGCAAGGTAACTGCACCACTTTTGGGGGATTTTTGGTATTATAGGGTTTTTGGCCCATAATCATTGTAAAGACATGACCTGTGGGCACGATCTATAAAAGGGGAAATTTTGTAAGGGAAGGGTTGATTTTTTGTTGATCTCTCATGGTATTATTTTGATCTTTGTGTGGTCTTTTGAAAGACTAATTATTGTAAAGAGACTCTGTAGCTGTGTGCGCAAAGACCCACTGAAGAGAGGAAGAGGCTCTGCAACTGTGTGCATAGAGACCTATTGTAGAGAGAAGAGTTTGCAGCTGAGTGCGCAGGACGGAACTGTTGAACCCTTCCTATTAATATAAACAACAGTTCCCGTGGACATAGCTCCCATCCAGGGGGTGAACCACGTAAATACCATGTTGTGTGATTGAATCTGTGTGATTGTTTATGTTTATGGTTAATTTCATCTTTATAGTTATATGTGTCTTCGCTTTTATATGTATTTTCCACATGAATGAGTGATGAGAATAATATGTTAAGTGTTGAACATATATGCTTGAATGTTGAATGCAAGTAACTGTTAAGATTCAATATGCTAAGACAGAAAATATCAGCATTACATTCCATTTCACAACAATAGCATATACAGGATCACTGAAGAAACAACAAGCACAACATAAACACAAGAGACATAGATTTATCCTGGGAAATCCTCATGGGGTAGAAAAACCAGCAAAGCTTCCTCAATATAGATGACCAACAAATACAAAGATGCAAACCAAAACCATGAGCTCCTTCTCCTTCACATCAGACCTCTCTAACACAAGTGCGCCACTCACAAGTGAATGAATGAGTGAAATAAGTGAGGAACATCCTCCTCTACTTATACTTGTTCCCCGACTGACTTTTACACAAGCTAGGTCGGCCCAAACTTAATTACTGGGTTAAACACCCCACTACAACTGACTGGGCCGACCCCTCTAGGGTGGTCTAATAACCCTTTGACCCACATAACACATACAGGGCCGACCCCCACTGGGGAAGTCTAATAACCCAAGTTACCACAATCCGACAGAGGAATAAACATCTCTGGATGTACAATAAGATCTTCACGGAGGAATGAAACATCTCCGGAATAATAAAGTACAAATATAATATTCTTAGAAGTTACAATATCTCAACACTCCCCCTTAATGAGAATGCTATTATAACAACATCTGCAGGAGCAAGGAGTCATCAACATCATACATGATACATCTATAAATCATTGAAAGCTTTCTCAACATCATCAGTAACTCAACCAGTTACTGGAATATCTTCAAGATATTCAATACTGGAACATCAACATCTTCAGTACTGAATCTTCTGCAGCACTTGAACAGTTGCAGCAATATCATCATCTGGATCCTCACAATCAACAGCATCATCGTCACACGATCATCAACATCGTCATCATACAATCATCTCGATCTATAGCATCTGGATCATCATCTCGATCTACAACATCTGGATCATCATCTCGATCTACAGCATCTGGATCATCATCTCAACCTACAACATCTAGATCATCATCTCGATCTATAGCATCTGGATCATCATCTCGATCTACATCATCTGGATCATCATCTCGATCTACAGCATATGGATCATCATCTCGATCTACAGCATCTGGATCATCATCTCAATCTACAACATCTGCATCATCATCTGCAGGATCTGGATCATCATCGTAGCATACTCTGCAATACACACGATCCAATTACAGGATGATCAATCGCGCTCTCTTTAGGACATAGGTCCATGGATGATACAATCCAGATCAAGTTCCAGGATGATCAATCCTTATCTCTTTAAGACAAGTCTCATGTCTAGGGACGATGCAATCCCGATCAACTTCCAGGAGGATCATTCCTTATCACTTTAAGACAAGTCTCATGTCTAGGGATGATGCCATCCCGATCAACTTCCAGGAGGATCATTCCTTATCACTTTAAGACAAGTCTCATGTCTAGGGACGATGCAATCCCGATCAACTTCCAGGAGGATCATTCCTTATCACTTTAAGACAAGTCTCATGTCTAGGGACGATGCAATCCCGATCAACTTCCAGGAGGATCATTCCTTATCACTTTAAGACAAGTCTCATGTCTAGGGACGATGCAATCCCGATCAACTTCCAGGAGGATCATTCCTTATCACTTTAAGACAAGTCTCATGTCTAGGGACGATGCAATCCTAATCAACTTCCAGGAGGATCATTCCTTATCACTTTAAGACAAGTCTCATGTCTAGGGACAATGCAATCCCGTAAAGTACCTTTTGAACCGAGGTCCAGGGATGATGCAGTCCTATCTTCAATTCTCGGAGACATTTGTCTACGGATCAATTCTGGGACCGAAGTCCGGGGAAGATACAATCCTCACCTGTCCACTCAAGACTTCATTCTTGGAGACATCTGTCTACGGATCAATTCTGGGACCAAAGTCCAGGGAAGATACAATCCCCACTTGTCCACTCAGGACTTCATTCTCGGAGACATCTATCTACAGATCAATTTTGGGACTGAAGTTCGGGGAAGATACAATCCCCACTTGTCCACTCAGGACTTCATTCTCGAAGATATATGTCTACGGATCAATTCAAGGGACTAAAGTCCAGGGACTATACAATCCCCACCTGTCCACGAAGGAATTCATTCTCAAAGACAACTGTCTATGGATCCTTTTAGAACATGTGTTCAAAGATGATGCAATCCCTTTTCTTTCTCAGAGACATATGTCTACGGATCCTTTTAGAACATGTGTTCAAGGATGATGCAATCCCTCTTCTTTCTTGGAGACATATGTCTATGGATCCTTTTAGAACATGTGTTCAAGGATGATGCAATCCCCTTGTCAACTTAGACCCTGTCTAAGGACCATCCACCAACCTCTCTGTCGGCATTACCTCATGTAAGCATATCATCGATACAGGTATCCTCATTATCAACTTCACTGTCGATGCGGGCAATCTCATCATCAGTGTCTACATTACTCCCCCTTTCAAGGAGGGTCCTACCAAGCTTGTCTTGGAAATACTCAAACTTTACTTGAGGTAGAGGTTTGGTTAGTACATTGGTAACTTGTTCACTTGAGGTAGAAATTTGGTTAGTACATCGGCAACTTGTTACAAATTCAAACTTTATAGTTCCTTTCTGTACCATATCTTGTATATAGAAATGTCAGATCTCTATGTGCTTTGAATTATCATGGAACAATGGATTCTCTACCATCTTGCTACAACTCTATTTGTCACATAGGATGACAGTTGGGTTTATCTCCTGAAGCCATACCGCTTCACAACTAGCAGAGCAAGTAGCCATATATTCCGCTTGTGCTGAGAGCCAGACTAGACTGCTTCCTGCTAAACCACGAGATCATGGTTGATCCTAGATAATAACATCCTCTCGATGTGCTCTTCCTGTCTGATACACTTTCTTCCCAATCAACATCTGTGTAGCCATCTAAAGTCATGATCTCCAAGATAACATAGATCAAAGTGAGATCAAAGTCTATTGTATTCTTTAGGTACCTCATCACATGCTTTGCAACTATCAGGTGAACACATCTAGTTTCCACTAGATACTGACTCAAGGTGTTCACAGCAAGGCATATATCTGGCCTAGTATTCGTCAGATACATCAACGACCCAATAATATGTCTGTACAGAGTCACATCAACTAACTCTGTTGAGTTATCAGCTAACAACTTCAAGTCGGAACCCATGAGAGTGGCCATGGCTTCACATTCCAACATATCAATTCTTCTCAAGATTTCCATAGCATACTTTCTCGGGATGAGAAAGATTCCTTCTGAGCCTTGCCATACTAGGAAGTAATGCATCAATCTAAGATCTTTCATTTTCATTTCTGCAGCCATCTTCTTCTTTCTTTTCATGATTTGTCTGTAAAAATAGATCATACACATTAATAGTATGATAGGTTCAACATTTGTAACGGATCATCTTTACTTTTGATAAAGGCCAATCTTATCAAGAAACTGTCAATTCTCCCTTTGTGACTATACATCATTCACACTCTGTATTGAATGATCTTCTGCATATCTATCTGTGCCACCTCTCATCAGATGGGTCTATTGATATGATCCTTGAGATCATTCGAACTCTGTGGTGAGTTCATTCTTGCATCCATGTCATCTATATAAAGAAACCATCTTCAACCTTGTAGCAAGGGTTGAAATACGCATCACCCATGGTGATCATTAATCTCATCAAATGATTATCGATCCTGGGTACCCATACAGAGCCTGATTCACACTTCTTCTTCAATTACACCATTTAAGAGAATGGTCTTATCTAGTAACTCGTCATGATCCTCTTCCTCTTTATAAGAGAATCTTCTAGCCACGAGCCTTCTATAGTATGTTTGATTTGTAAGTCTTCTTGTTGAACATCCATCACTTGTTCAATGTTCATCATTCTTCATGATCTTTCCTACAAATCAAAATTAAGTACATGATTAGTAATACTTCATAATCATCAAATCATGTTGACATGATAACCTATTATGCATACAAATATGATTTTCATAGTTATGCAACAATATTGACCAATACTTCGGCACAACACTTTTCCATATCCTGTATGCATACAGTGGCTATCTAGATGCCTTCCATCTCTACCAGAACATACTATCGAGAGCATGCACATCTCTCAGCATGTCAGCAAAGAGGTTTCATTCTAGACAATCAACAATGGAATGTTTGTCCAACTTACCAATCACATGCATATTAGTAGTATATTGTTCAATGCTATATGAATGTTTACACTCAGCATGATATATTCTAGGAATACAAATATGCATACAACTATTACAAGCAATATCATTTACTATTTCAGAGATTCAAATAACAACTCAAATACTTATCTTTTATGTTTGTCTGGTTGCCTTCCACTTGATCTTCTATATGTCTTTTGAACTTCTATTAATCCTGTACCACTGTGCATACTCAAGTGTGCACTAGTGTCATCCTCATGATCTCATACACAAACATTCATTAGCATAATCTCAATATTATCAAAACATTATAATTCTAAATAATCTTGAATATGTATGGTAATGATCATTCAATACATGGATATACTAAGATCCTAGCACAAAGTAGGATTCTAACTTGACATAGGAAAACATACCTGGATTTGTATACATGCTTAGTTATGTCTAACATACCTAAACAATATCTTCTTTGTTCTCTTCAATGATTTAGTGTCACCTACCCAAATTTCTGAAAATTATTATTTTATTGCAAAATACTTTATGTTAAATTTAATTACAAAGTTTTGTAATTATGATCAATTATGATCAAGGATGAATGTAATTACTGATTAGTATTATTTAAATAAATTAATTAGGAGACAAACACCCAAGGGGACTGCTAAATGAGTGTTCATTGACCCACTAGGAAGAATGGAAGCTGTTGGAAGGTATGGGACAGATGGTAGCAATTGCATCACACCACTAGCTATTGGTTATGGGACAACTACCCCTAAAAATGTGGCATTATCCCCTAGGTGGAGGGAGTGAGAAGACAGCTCATTTAATGACCCAGTAACATCTGAAAAGGCTTAGGCAGCCTACATAAGGCAAATTCGAATTGAGCAGGTAGCTCTTACAGAATATTTCTGCAAAATATTTCCTCATGTGCATCAGGTGATCACTGAGAGATTCGAATAGGGCGGCTAGTTGTGAGTGCAATCATAAGTCTGTATTTTGCTAAGAAGAACTAGATGTGATGGAGTAGGTCCTTTGGACTGCTAGCTATTGAATATTCAGAAGTTATTTTCTACTGCAAGAAGAGATCCTAAATTCCTAAGTTTCTTCCTCCTAGTGGTTCAGTGAACAGGCTCGGGGGTCCTAAATCAAGTACTTGACTGTCTTCAGGAATTGGTTGGGTGGAACAGTCTTCTTGGGCTGTTTGTTGCCCTATAGAACTATTCTAGGTTTCACTATCTTCTGTTTTAATTCATTTATCAATCTCTGTTTTGGAAGAAGAATTATGTTTTGATTCTATTTGAAGGTATGCATGTTTAAGTTACAATGATGATATGAATTAATAAACTAGTATCTACATTTTTACACATGTTGTTTTATGCATCGTACTCTAGTGTAGATAAGCAAATTAAGAATAGATTAGAAGATAGGAAAATGCCACTGATTCGAATAGACATGTGCAGTGATTGAATTATGTTTTCATTTTTGCCCTATAATTAACAGTAGTAATTACTATACAGTATCTATTACAGTGTAGAAGATTCCATTGTTTTCATGGAAACAATTATAGATTTTGACTGTATCATTTCATTTTGTTTTTCCTACCCTTATTATTTACATAGGAAGTCAATACATTTTAAATTTCTGTACATTATATTTAGAAACAAGTATCATTACTGCAAATAAATAAGAAGTGCTAGTTTTGATCATAAGTTAGAAATTATAGTTAACATATTTTTTTACTCATACTGTTTTTTCTTTCATACATTCACTATAGAATACTTTATTCATAATTAGTTCAGTATTATCAAAAACTGGAAACAAAGGGATTGCAAACCCTATTTTTATCTTACTCTTATCATATCTGCATTATAAATAGTAATGTTGTACATGTATAAATGTGTTCATTATTTCAAAGCTGCATCTAACAGTCATTACATAGTTTTACACACTTCACCATTACACAATGTTTTCACTTCACACTATAACCTTATGCCTTTGATTTTATAGTTGAAACAAAATATGAAAACATTATAAACATTATCAGTTTTATGATTGCCATCATTCATTTAATCCATATAGATTTTTCTAAACTATAAGTGTAGATCTCAAAACTGAGTTTCGTATCAAACCCTAGTTAGAAATTCGATTCCATTATCATCGTTTTTACAACATAAACTTTACAATCTACACAGGCTATGGATTGAATCTTAGTTTTGGCACCATAGTTCTATTTAGGAGCTCATATTCAAACATTTAATTTCTTCTAAAACAAAACAAGAACTAGGGTATGGCCCTGTTCATTTCTTGTGTAAACGAAATGAAAACCTTTTCGTCATTATACTTTACAGAGTTATCTTCTATGACGAATTCTTAAACCTTGGCCTAGCTTGAAAACCACATTATCTACCTACAACACTCAAACACGTAGTACAGAAAAATCACTTAGAACGATTATAGCATAATTTTTATTATCGAGGAGAAAAGCTTGTATCCACTGTAAACGAGCCTCGGCTCTACTTATCTTTTCATAACTTAAACAACAGGTTGTGCTCAAATGTTTACACCATTACAGGTTCCAACTTAAAGAAGGATAACGATATTCTCAAAAGAAAAATGATTACAACATGTTTCCAAATGAAAATGCACAGGGTTTAAACCCAAACTTTAAACATTTCAAAACAATTCCAAAGAACCCTCTGTATTGACGATTTTATAACCCATAGTTCGACAAGATAGACATCAGAGTCAAATAATTAAGTATCATGCAAACAAACAAAGGCCTAAGTCCTATACAGACACAATTCGAATAACAAAATATTTTTTTAAGTTTTTCCAACTGAAGACAACGATGACGCACGATGAGAAACTGGCTACTCATCCCTTTGAAACACATCAACCACAGATGAAGGGCACCTACTAGGGTTTTTGACCCAGAGCTTACCAGGAATGGAAGCACGCCTTTTTCCAAACTCTTGCTCAACACGTTCTTCACCACCTGCAACTGACATAACAATAGCCAGAGTTAAGTATCTGTTGTATGTTCAACCTTAAATCGAAGTTCAACAAAGGAAAACACTAAGATTTTCAAAAGTAATTACCTTCTCAATAAGCTGTCAAGCTGTTTCATCCACGAAGCATCCTTTGCTGTAGACGAGACCAGGGCATTTCTATCTTTTGCAGCCTATGTTTCACTCCTTTTCTAAAACGAAAAACTTACAACATTAACTCGATATCACTCCGAACCAGAGACCCAATTCTTAGACTACAATGCCATTACAGTGGGAAGAACCTGCAAACTTCAACCCTATCTACAGGTGTCAAGGTCGAACCTCTTATATTCCCTCTACCATAGAATTTCGGCAGCCTATCGACCATACAGGCTGAAAACAATAGAACATTGAACAACTTTCCAATCTCACAAACCAAATCAACGTTAGAAGTTAGGGTTGTAATCTAACGACCCAAACTCATCACAATCAACGTTCATGGTTCTGCCAGCGGGGTTGCATTGGGTTGAACAACCCTTGCATTTAATTCTCTATCACTTCACATACATGGTATTTCCATGATGGATCACGTTGGATCATTTTACATCCATCTCGGAGGAGTATCAACTTACAACCATTACACAGTGGTCTCAAAATTTACCATTACAGCGATATTACAATACGTGGAGTGGTAACAATCCTTGTCACCTGGAGTTTTCATTTCAAGCTTTTAATGCAGGATCGAGACTCGATCTCCATGACAGCTTGAAACTTACGCCATTTAATGAACCAGTAGCTCGCCACCCTGTCGACATTTATTTCATGTCAGTGCATAAAAATCCACGATATAGTTTCTAAGTTGATAAATTGTATAGTAGTTATAATTCAAAGCGTTGGTCGAAATTTTGTTATATCATTTGGATATTCATAAATTTAATAACGTTATCGTTATGTTGGCATAGTAGATATAGGATTTAACTTTATAATCTCGAATTAGGGTATCAAGGCTTAAGTTTAGCCATGTAATAAACACAAATTCATATTATTTCGATATTGTGAACTTTTATATATAACATTTATAATATTGCGATTTCAAAACTATTATTATAGGATAGCAATTATATAAGGTTTATACGGTTAATATATTAACCATAGTTTTCATTTTCACCATTTATAAAATATAAATGTAAGAGTTTATACTTTTGGACTTTCAACAAATGTTTGTAACTAGCATAAAAACACCACAGCCAAGCTAGAATTACGTCTTTGGCTTATGACAACAAACAAATTCAGCATGTATATCTTTAAACGTCATTATTTTCAACTTTATAATCAAACAAGACAGTGTCGAGAAACTGGGAAGAAGCACTAAACCATCATACCTGCAATTACTTGTTTTCATAAAAGAATTCACGATATTTCAATTTGACGATTGATTTGAATTACACAATGTGCTTTAACTACACAGTTATTGAACCTTTTACCTGTCATCTGCACATAGAATACTCAAGTGCGTTAGTGTTGCAGCTAAGTAAACTCTAGGGTTCCTCATAGGACACCCTTATGCATCAAAGGTCAAACTGTCAGTATTCTTGCAAAAGAAAAGTGTCGCATCATATTTCCGAACTGTTGGTGCATTTGTTATCATAATCATGTTTACTAATTATGTGTTAAATCTGTCATTTTCATATTGCTGCTAAATAGAAATTATAGTATGTTTATTACTAACAACTTTACAATTAATACTATCGTAAGCACAATTATTATTTCCGTAATTATAATTATCATAATAAATGATGTTTCAAAAATTTTAATTTTTTATGAAAATTTGGGATGTTACATGTGGTATCAGACCTCATGTTCGAACTCTAGGCCTGAAAAAGGTCCAAGAACACGCAGCAGAAAATTTTATACAGTAGAAAAACTTTACTAATTTTAATTTTAATTATGATGTTATCCATAAATTATTTTAAGCTACAGGTATGGAGAATTCAGCTGATCATATAGACGATAGATTTCAACCAAACAACCACAGTTCGAGATAGCACTATGTAGACGAAGGTCACGGTGAACTAAATAACAGTTCGTCAGAACTGTTACGTGCTTTTCATGAATTGAAAGCAGAAATCAGAACTGTGAAATAAGACAATGAAAGGATTCTGCAAGCACAAGAACAATTAAACCAAGTGTTGTTTGAATAGTTCCCAACTGAGGAGCAAGAGAGAGATAAGGAAGATATTTCCAAAGTTGAGGATCTGCCTCTTGCTGATAGAAACAAGAGAGTGAAAGCCAGTGAGGTGAACAACAGTTCAACCTCATCAGGAGATGCTATAGAAACACGTAGAAAGAAACATGACTACACCAGTGATAGTAGTGAAGGAGATTTCAAGCCCAGAAGGAAAAATCATAAGGAATATGAGCAGATTTCTTGAGAGTTCAAAAAGATCAGACCTCCAACTTTCAATGGAGAAACTGAGAAGGGAGAGAAAACTGAAGCTTGGCTGTCCGGTATGAAGAAATACTTCCAGATTTATAACTATTCAGAGTCTTTGAAGGCAAAAATGGCTATATATAACTTGATCGGAAAAGCGGATATTTGGTGGCAGGACATCAAAAGAGTAAAGGGCATCAAAGATAAATATGTAAGCTGGAGTACCTTTAAACGATACTTTAAAAAGAAGTATTTGTCTGAACAATACTATGAAGAAAAATCCAAAGAGTTTACGATTTGAAGCTGGGAGGTATGAACATGAAGGAAATGAACAGTAAGTTTCTGAACTTACTAAGATATGTACCATACCTCATAGAAGAAAAACCGAAAATTCAAAGGTACTTGAGCTGTTTACATTTCAATATTAAGGACAAAATTGAGTACGACAGTCCTAAAACCTTGGAAGAGGCCATAAGAAAGGCATTTTTCTATTATGACACAAATCGGAAAAGAGAAGGAATGTCAAACTGGAAAAATCATAAGCCCAACAATTTTGAACAGAAAAAGAAAAATTTCAGATTTAGTGGAAATTCCAGGTTCCAAAGGAAGAATTTTCAGAATCGAAATTTCCAAGGGAATAATTCTAGAAACAATTCACAGCAAAATTCTACAACACCCAGAAATGCACAAAATAATACCAGAACCAGTGAGCCAAAGGCACCTATCAAATGTTTTGAATGTCAAGGCCCCCATTACGCATCAGAATGTCCCTTGAGGAAGCGGAAAGCAAACAACATCAAATCTATACAGATTGAACCTACGGTTGGAGATGTGGGAAGGGAAATGCCCAGAATCAATGCAGCACTTGACAATAGGCAAGCAGATCATCAAATCTCCATGGTAGAGATTGAAGGTATGCTACATGATCATCCTGTTATTGTTTTAATTGATCCAGGTGCTAGCTTAAGTTATATATCACCAGACATTGTGGAAAGTCTTAAATTGAAAACTGAAAAGTTTAGTAAATCTTGGCTAGTTAGACTAGCAACTGGAACAAAGAGAAAAGTATCAGATTTTATAGAAAACTGTGTTTTGTCCATGGATCATTTACAAACAAAAATCAAGTTGAATATTCTACCTTTAGTTTCTTATGATATTATAGTTGGGATGGACTGGTTAGAAGCCCATCATGTCATTCTGGACTATTACGGAAAAAGTTTTACATGTTTAAATGACGAAGGAAAAACGGTAGAAATAAAAGGCATCCCAAGGAAGGTAACCCTTAGACAGATTTCAGCCATGCAAGTTAAGAGGGAAGTTAGGAAACGATGTCAGTTGTTTGTAGTGAACATAGTAAATGATGAGTTTATGGGTAAAGAGGACAAACTAAATTTAGAGGACATACTTGTCCTAAAGTATTTTGAGGATGTATTTCCTGAGGAGATCCCAGTATTACCTCCTAAAAGAGACTTGGATTTTACCGTAGAGTTAATACCAGGAGCAGTACCAAGTTCAAAAGCTCCATACAGAATGAACATACTGGAGTTAAACGAATTAAAATCACAGTTGAAGGAACTGATTGATAAGAATTATATAAGACCCAGCGTGTCTCCTTCGGGAGCACCTGTCATCTTTGTTAAAAAGAAAGATGGAACCTTAAGACTGTGCATAGATTATCTCTAGCTTAATAAGATGACAATCAAGAATAGGTATCCGTTGCCCCACATAGACGATCTATTTGATCAGCTACGTGGAGCAACTATATTTTCGAAGATTGATCTAAGATCAGGATATCATCAAGTACGGGTTAAGGATGAAGATATTTTCAAGACATCTTTCCGAACTCGGTATGGACATTACGAGTTCGTAGTCATGCCATTTGGCTTGACTAATGCCCCGTCTGTATTTATGTGTATGATGAATAATATTCTACATAAATACTTAGACAAGTTTGTTGTTGCGTTTATAGACGACATTTTAGTGTATTCAAAAAGTAAAGAAGAGCATGATGAACATTTACGGATTATCTTACAAGTTCTAAGAGATCATCAACTATACGCCAAGTTTAGTACGTGTGACTTCCACAAAGACAAAATTCAGTACCTAGGACACATAATTTCGGCAGAAGGAATCTCGGTTGATCCTAACAAGATAAGGGCCATTAATGACTGGCCGGTTCCTAAAGATCTGTCGGATGTAAGATCATTTATGGGCATTACTGGGTATTACAGAAAGTTTATAGAAAAATTTTCAAAGATTGCCAACCCCATAACTTCCTTGCAGAAGAAAGGGAAGAAATTTGTGTGGAATCAGAAATGTTCTGACAGTTTTAAGAAATTAAAGGAATTATTGACGACAACACCTATCTTGAGGATAGCAGACCCCAATAAGGATTTTGTAGTTTGTACATACGCATGCAATGACGGACTCGGTGGAGTCTTAACAGAGGAAGGGTATGTGGTGGCATATGAATCTAGAAAGCTGAAAGTACATGAAAAGAACTACTCTACCTATGATTTAGAGTTATTGGTAGTAATTCATGCTTTAAAAATGTGGCGTCACCACCTTATTGGCAGAAAATTTATATTATTGACAGATAACATGGGTCTAAAATATTTATTAGATCATACAAACCTGAACGCTAGACAAGCTAGATGGTTGACGTTATTAAGTGAGTATGATTTTGAAATTCAGCATATTAAAGGAAAGGAGAACAAGGTTGCAGATGCCTTGAGTCATAAGGCAAAACTAAATTTTATTTCAGCAATCCGTACTTATTCAACTGATTTGGAAAATCAGATTCTTGAAAAGAGTGAAACAGATGAAGAATATAGAAAAATGAAGGAAAAGACAGGAAACAACAGTTCTGAAAATTTTATGGCAGATTACAGCATGAAGGATAATGGATTATTACTGTATAAAAATAGATTATATGTACTAGACATACCAGAAATAAAATTTCTGATATTAAATGAGATGCATAAAATTCATTATTCTAGTCATCCAGGTTATCAAAAGACCATTAATATGTTAAGAAAAGAATACTATTGGCCCAGAATGAAGGATGAAGTAGCAGAATACATAGCTAAATGTTTGGATTGTCAGAAAGTGAAGGTTGAACACCAACATCCTGCTGGATTGTTGCAACCGTTACCTATACCAAGTTGGAAATGGGAAGTTATCAACATAGACTTTATTACTGAATTACCTAAAAATCAGAAACAACATGATTCTATCATGGTGGTAGTGGACAAACGTAGCAAGGCAGCACATTTCATACCTGTGAAAACTACTCATAAAGCTCCAGACATTGCAGAAATATTTCTGAAACAGATTTTTCGACTACATGGAATACCTAAAGTAATAATTTCAGATCGTGACTCTAAGTTTACCGGGAACTTCTGGAGCTCACTATTTAAGGGGTTGAATACAACCTTAAATTTCAGTACAACATTTCATCCACAAACTGATGGACAGACAGAAAGGGTAAATCAAGTTTTAGAAGATTTATTAAGAATGTATGTTAAGGATCAGCCTGGTAAGTGGGAAGACTACTTGCACTTAGCAGAATTTGCTTATAATAATCATTATCATGCATCGACCAGACTTAGTCCTTTTGAAATTCTTTATGGTAGGAAATGTAATACACCTGTTTCGTGGAATGAGCCAGTAAATAGAGTTGTTTTAGGACCTGAATTATTGCAGGAGTTAGAACTGATTGTGAAACAGGTACACGGACATTTAAAAGTTGCCCAAGATAGACAAAAGAGTCAAGCAGATTTAAAAAGGACTCATAAAGAGTTCCAGGTGGGTGAACATGTATTCCTCAAGGTAAGACCGAAAAATAGTTCACTGAAATTGGGGAGCTGTGCCAAGTTGGCACCCAGGTATTGTGGTCCTTTTGAAATACTGTTTAAGGTTGGAGCAATGGCATACCAACTGGCTTTGCCACCAAACTTAAAAATACATAATGTTTTTCATATATCATTTTTAAAGAAATATGTACACGATACTACTCATGTTGTAAACTGGAATGATGTACAGGTGGGACAAGACAGAGATTTTCCGGTGGAACCGGACTGTATCCTCGGAAGGAGGGAAACTATTCTCCGAAATCGCAACATTGGGCAAGTGAAGGTGCAATGGAAGCACCTTAGCCTATGTTAGAACAATAATCCATACTTAGTATCATAGTCAAATTTTTATTGCTCATGTGCTTAATTACACCATAGTTTGGACTAGGTGACTTTAGTTGGTCAAATACCCACATTTGAGAGTGTTCACACCCACTTCCAAGCAAACCAGTTCACCCAACCTCCTATTTTGTCCACAATTGCACCCTCATTAAATGCTGGAGCGACCTCTCTCCTTGATTTGGGGAATTTCAGTTGACTAGGGGCGCTAGGGTGGATTTTTCCCAATTTTGGCTAGATTTGGAGCATTTATTGCTCCCTTGGTCCTCCCAAACTCCTCTACTTGCTCACCCACGCCTTCCTTGGCCTCATTAATGACCCAGAATGCTTCAGCCACCTTCACACCTGAATTTGTGACTATTTGGGATGATTGGAATTGAGTTGGACCCACCTAGGGGGGATTGAGGCCAATTTGGCGTTTTTGACTTGTACACTCATCTTGAGATAACCAATGCTCTCTAATTTCTCATGGATGTAATAAAAACCTGTTCTTAACATTTTCACATGCTAGACAGTCAGTTAATGAAAAGATTAAGCTCACATTGTGTGTAAAATTATCTCCTTTTTTCAAGTTTTTTCACTGGTTTTGCAAATTAATTCGATTTTGTGAGGTTCTCCATAGCTCCTAGATCTTCTGTGATCAAAATAATCACATGGTATCCGATCCATTATGGATTTAGTGAGTTGCAGGTCAATATTGAGCATTGAACTGCATTCTAGAGAGGATTTCCAGATAAAAATTGAGTGTTTTTTACAGGTGTTTCAGTAGTTTTCTCACCATTAACGCAACAGTCATGGAAGCAAACCAAATGTTTCTCACACCCTTAAATTTTTTTGATTGGAAGGCTGAGATGGTTATAAAGCTGAGATCTAAGGGTCTCTATAGAGTAACCATGGGCACAGAAGTGGAGCGAAATTCTGTTGTGGAGAAAGCAAAGTACTACAATCGACTTGATGAAGCTTATGGATTGCTATGCCTGAGCATTTCGACGGAACTCTTGTTTCATACAGACAGTTTGACAACCCCCAACGAAGTATGGGTGAAGCTAGAATCACTCTTTGGGAAAACTGATGAACTGAGAGGCCACCAGCTTGAAAACAAGCTCATTAGCTTGATCCCAGCGCATTTTGAAACCATCCAGGAGTTCTTCACGAAGTTCAAGTCACTAGTGCTTCAAATGCAACGATGTGGAATTGTTAAGAAGGAGGAACAACTGATTCTGTCCATCCTTTTGAAGCTAGGCCCAGAATTCTCTATATTTGTTAGCACATTTCACTCAGCCAAAATGACCCTTCGAAATTGGAAAATGCCATCACTAGCTACCTTCATGGAGTGTCTCACTCAGGAGCAGGACAAACTAGTTCAGATGGGCACCATAAAATCAAAGGATCAAGCACTGGCAATGGGTGTTTCAAATGCCAACAAAGGCAAGCAGAAAGCCAAGAATTCGAAGCAGCTAGAGAAGAGGAAGTTTGAAAAGACCAAGTCTGTAGATGGAGGTTTGAATCTGTCAAAGGAGAAGGACAAGAAGGGAAAGGAAAAGACCAAATGCACCTATTGTCATAAGGGATGGCATCCAGAGAGCTCATGCATGAAGAAAACCATTGACTCAATGGCGCAGCTGCTGGAGAAGAACAACATCCCATTCCCTGAGGGCGCAAGGAAGAAAGAGAGCACCTCAAATCCTGACAATAAGGAGAAATGTCATGCTTTGGTAGCAGGTATTTCGAATCCCTCATCCTTTATCATTGATTCAGGAGCTTCCAGACATATGGTTTCATCCAGAGAGCTCTTCTCTTCTATGCATTCGAATGGTGGCCCAACAGTTCGAATGGGAGATGATTCAGAAATCCAAACCAAGGGGATTGGTAGGATTGACATGGAGCATGGCTATTTTAGTGATGTGCTCTATGTACCTTCATTGGCTGCAAATTTGCTATCATTTTATCAAATGACCCATACAGGAGAAGCCAAGAGAGTAACATTTACTCCAGATTTGGTAGAAATCTCATAAATTTCTTCAAATCAAGTTGTGGCAGTGGGGTATGCTGATCATGAAGAGAGAATGTACAAATTCTCCAATTTCATTCCAAACTCTAGTGACCATGCTCTTGTCTCTCATGCCAACGAGACCTCCAAGTTGTGGCATGAAATATTTGGCCACATCAACTACAAATATCTCCAGACACTGCACAAGGACGAGATGGTGGAAGGGCTTCCAGAAATCAAATCTTCAAATGGTGCATGCATTGGGTGTGTAGTTGGAAAGCATCCTGAGCGCAGCTATGAGAAGGGAATGGCAAGGAGAGCCACTAAACCACTTGGATTGGTACATTCAGATCTCATTGGTCCTCTTCCCACTCCATCATATGGTGGATCAAGGTATGTACTCACATTCATAGATGACTACTCTCGATTCTACTGGGTTTACTTCCTTAAATTGAAATCAGAAGTGTTTGAGAAATTGAAGATTTGGAAGGCCTTAGTGGAGAATCATAGTGGTCATAAGATAAAGATCCTTAGGACTGATAATGGAAAGGAGTATGTGAATAATAACATTCAGCATCTTTGTGAGGAATGTGGCATCCAAATGCAACATTCAATCCCCTACACACCTCAGCAAAATGGTGTGGCAGAGAGGAAAAATAGATCTCTCAAAGAGATGGCCACTTGCATGATTGAAGCTAGGGATCTAAGCCCTAAGATATGGGCTGAAGCCATCAATTGTGCTGCTCATATTCAGAACAGAGCCTTTCACAAATCAGTCAAAGGAAAAAACCCCTATGAGGCATGGTTTGGCCAAAAACCAAATGTGTCAAATTTCAGGATTTTTGGGTTTAGAGCATGGGCTCGAATTCCATCAGAAAAGAGGAAGGCTTTGGAGCCACAGAGCAGAGAATGTATCATGGTTGGATATGGTGAAGACACAAAGGGATATAAGCTCTTTGACACATCCACACTCAAAACTTTCATTGAGAGAAGTGTGCAATTCGAAGAAGAACCAATTCCATATTTTCAGCTTGCACCGGGGGAAAGCTCTTCTCCTCCACACCTCAATGAAATTAGTGATGATTCCACTTCTGATTTTTCTGATATTGTTGAAGAGGAGTATGCTTCCTGCATACTAATGATCACTAATTTCATTGAGGTATGCAGGAAGCATACCCAACTCTGTTTTAGGAACACTCAACGAGTGATTAACCAATATCGAGGATGATGTTGAGACTTAAGGGGGGGTGTATGTCACCTACCAAAATTTCTGAAAACTATTATTTTATTGCAAAATACTTTATGTTAAATTTAATTACAAATTTTTGTAATTATGATCAATTATGATCAAGGATGAATGTAATTACTGATTATTATTATTTAAATAAATTAATTAGGAGACAAACACCCAAGGGGACTGTTAAATGAGTGTTCACTGACCCACAAGGAGGAATGGAAGTTGTTGGAAGGTATGGGACAGATGGCAGCAATTGCATCACACCACTAGTTGTTGGTTATGGGACAACTACCCCTAAAAATGTGGCATTATCCCCCAGGTGGAGGGAGTGAGCAGGCAGCTCATTTAATGACCCAGTAACATTTGAAAAGGCCTAGGCAGCCTACATAACACAAATTTGAATTGACTAGGCAGCTCTTACAGAATATTTCTGCAGAATATTTCCTCATGTGCATTAGGTGATCACTGAGAGATTCGAATAGGGAGGCTAGCTGCGAGTGCAATCATAAGTCTGTATTTTTCTAAGAAGAACCAGAGGTGTTGGAGTAGGTCCTTTGGACTGCTAGCTATTGAAGATTCAGAAGTTATTTGCTACTGCAAGAAGAGATCCTAAATTCCTAAGTTTCTTCCTCCTAGTGGTTCAGTGAACAGGCTTGGGGGTCCTAAGGCAAGTACTTGACTGTCTTCAGGAATTGGTTGGGTGGAACAGTCTTCTTGGGATGTTTGTTTCCCTACAGAACTATTCCAAATTTCACTATCTCCTATTTTAATTCATTTATCAATCTCTGTTTTGGAAGAAGAATTATGTTTTGATTCCGTTTGAAAGTCTACATGTTGAAGTTACAATGATGATTTGAATTAATAAACCAGTATCTACATTTTTCCACGTGTTGTTTTATGCATCGTACTCTAGTGTAGATAAGCACATTAAGAATAGATTAGAAGATATGCAAATTCCAGTGATTCGAATAGACATGTGCAGTGATTGAATTATGTTTTCATTTTTTCCCTATAATTAACAGCAGTAATTACTATACAATATCTATTACAGTGTAGAAGATTCCATTGTTTTCATGGAAACAATTATAGATTTTGACTGTATCATTTCATTTTGTTTTTCCTACCCTTATTATTTACATAGGAAGTCAATACATTTTAAAGTTATGTACATTATATTTAGAAACAAGTATCATTACTGCAAATAAATAAGAAGTGCTAGTTTTGATCATAAGTTAGAAATTACAGTGAACATATTTTTTTACTCACACTGTATTTTCCTTCATACATTCACTATAGAATACTTTATTCATAATCAGTTCAGTATTATCAAAAACTGTAAACAAAGGGATTGCAAACCCTATTTTTATCTTACTCTTATCATATCTGCATTATAAATAATAATGTTGTAAATGTATAAATGTGTTCATTATTTCAAAGCTACATCTAACAGTCGTTACATAGTTTTACACACTTCACCATTACAGTTTTACACACTTCACCATTACACAATGTTTTCACTTCACACTATAACCTTATGCCTTTGATTTTATAGTTGAAATAGAATATGAAAACATTATAAACATTATAAGTTTTATGATTTCCAACATTCATTTAATCCATATAGATTTTTCTAAACTATAAGTGTCGATCTCAAAACTGAGTTTCGTATCAAACCCTAGTTAGAAATTCGATTCCATTATCATCGTTTTTACAACATAAACTTTACAATCTACACATGCTATGGATTGAATCTTAGTTTTGGCACCATAGTTCTGTTTAGGAGCTCATATTCAAACATTTAATTTCTTCTCAAACAAAACAAGAACTAGGGTATGGCCCTGTTCATTTCTTGTGCAAAAGAAATCAAAACCTTTTCGTCATTATACTTTACAGAGTTATCTTCTACGACGAATTCTTAAACCTTGGCTTATCTTGAAAACCACATTATCTGCCTACAACACTCAAACACATAGTATAGACAAATCACTTAGAACGATTATAGCATAATTTTTATTATCGAGGAGAAAAGCTTGTATCCACTGTAAACGAGCCTCGGCTCTACTTATCTTTTCATAACTTAAACAACAGGTTGTGCTCAAATGTTTACACCATTACAGGTTCCAAATTAAAGAAGGATAACGATATTCTCAGAAGCAAAACGATTACAATATGTTTCCAAATGAAAACGCACAGGGTTTAAACCCAAACTTTAAACATTTGAAAACAATTCCAAAGAACCCTCTGTATTGACGAGTTTATAACCCACAATTCGACGAGATAGACATTAGAGTCAAACGATTAAGTATCATGCAAACAAACGAAGGCCGAAGTCCTGTAGAAACACCATTTGAATAACAAAATATTTTTTTAAGTTTTTCCAACTGAAGACAACAATGAGGCACTGTGAGAAACTGGCTACTCATCCCTTTGAAACACATCAACCACAGGCGAAGGGCACCTACGAGGGTTTTAGAATCGGATCTTACCAAGAATGGAAGCCCACCTTTTTCCAAACCCTTGCTCAACACGTTCTTCACCACCTACAACTAACATAACAATAGCCAAAGTTAAGTATCTGTTGTATTTTAAACCCTAAATCGAAGTTCAGCAAAGGAAAACACTAAGATTTTCGAAAGTAATTACCTTCTCAATAAGCGGTCGAGCTGTTGCATCCACGAAGCAGCCTTTACTGTAGACGAGACTAGGGCATTTCTATCTTTTGCAGCCTATGTGTTTCACTCCTTTTCTAAAACAAAAAACTTACAACATCAACTCGATATCACTCCGAACCAGAGACCCAATTCTTAGATTACAATGCCATTACAGTGGGAAGAACCTGCAAACTTCAACCCTATCTACAGGTCTCAAGATCGAACCTCTTACAGACCCTCTACCCTAGAATTTCGGTAGCCTGTCGGCCATATAGGCCAAAAACAATAGAACATTAAACAACTTTCCAATCTCACAAACCAAATCAATGTTAGAAGTTAGGGTTGTAATCTAACAACCCAAACTCATCACAATCAATGTTCATGGTTGTGCCAGCGAGGTTGCATTGGGTCGAACAACCCTTGCATTTAATGCTCTATCACTTCACATACATGGTATTGCCACGATGGATCACGTTGGATCGTTTTACATCCAGCTCGGAGGAGTATCAACTTACGACCATTACACAATGGTCTCAGAATTCACCATTACAGCGATATTACAATACGTGGAGTGGTAACAATCCTTGTCACTTGGAGTTTTCATTTCAAGCTTTTAATGTAGGATCGAGACTCGATCTCCATGACAACTCGAAACTTAGCCCATTTAATGAACCAACAGCTCGCCACCCCTGTCAACATTTATTTCATGTCAGTGCATAAAACTCCACGATATAGTTCTAAGTTGATAAATTGTATAGTAGTTATAGTTCAAAGCGTTGGTCGAAATTTCATTATATCATTTGGATATTCATAAATTTAATAACGTTATCATTATGATTGCATATTAGATATAGGATTTAACTTTATAATCTCGAATTAGGGTATCAAGGCTTAAGTTTAGCCATGTAATAACCACAATTTCATATTATTTCGATATTGTGAACTTTTATATATAACATTTATAATATTGCAATTTCAAAACTATTATTATAGGATAGAAATTATATAAGGTTTATACGGTTAATATATTAACCATAGTTTTCATTTTCACCATTTATAAAATATAAATCTAGGAGTTTATACTTTTGTACTTTCAACAAATGTTTGTAACTAGCATAAAAAGACCACAGCCAAGCTAGAATTACGTCTTTGGCTTACGACAACAAATGAATACAGCATGTATATCTTTAAAACGTCATTATTTTCAACTTTATAATCAAACAAGACAGTGTCGAGAAACTGGGAAGAAGCACTAAACCATCATACCTGCAATTACTTGTTTTCATAAAAGAATTCACAATATTTCACTTTGACGATTGATTTGAATTACACAATGTGCTTTAACTACATAGTTATTGAACCTTTTACCTGTCATCTGCACATACAATACTCAAGTGCGTTAGCATTGTAGCTAAGTAAAATCCAGGGTACCTCGTAGGAAACCCTTATGCATCAAAGGTCAAACTGTCAGTATTCTTGCAAAAGAAAAGTGTCGCATCATATTTCCGAACTGTTAGTGCATTTGTTATCATAATCATGTTTACTAATTATGTGTTAAATCTGTCATTTTCATATTGCTGATAAACGAAAATTAAAGTATGTTTAGTACTAACAACTTTACAATTAATACTGTCATAATCACAATTATTATTTATGCAATTATAATTATCATAATAAATGTTGTTTCAAAAATTTTAAATTTTTATGAAAATTTGGGATGTTACATTTAGAGATCCTGTGCTAGAACCTGCATAACTCATAGGTTAAGCATAATAGAACAAATTCATACATACCTCATAAGTATAACTTCTATGTGATCAAGGATTATGGTTGAGTCTTTGTCTTCATGTTGTCATGGTCATGGAACTTGATTTATACTTGATTTGACATAAATAATAAAACATGAAAATATGGCAAAAGATTTCTCTTTTTTGTATTAAAAATTACCTCAGATGTAGAGGTTGGTGGAGCCTTTGCAGCAGTCCAAGAGGGTTGCTTCCAAGCTCCAGTGTTGTTCCTTCTCCTTCTCCAAAGGGTTTTGGAAATTGGCCAAAGGGGCACTCAAATGTGAAAATAGCTCAAAAGGGTGAGCTAGGGTTTCAGGAGTGATTTTGGCAGAGTAAGGATAGGGATGACTGTGGATGAAAAATGGGGAGCCTCCATCACCTATTTATAGGTTTTTAGTGGTGGAGTGCTGACCCATGGTTTTGGGTACCATATGGTTTAGGTAAGCTGTATATGGTTTTTGCTTCCTTTTTTCCCTCTTTTTCCTCTTTTTTGTATTTTTTATTCCCTTTTTAGAGGGTTTTTGCTATTTTTGGAGGAATTTACTTTATTTTGGGGGAAAAGGGGGGGTTTGGGCATTTTGGAGGCTTTTTTAATGGTTTTTTGGCCTTTTGGAGGCTTTTTAATGGGGTTTTAAGGTTTTGGAGGCAAATATGGTAGGAAATATGGACAAATGAGTCATGTAATGGGGTAGATGAGGCAGTGAGCACTTTTTGGGTGTTAATAGTGATGTACCTGTATCTTGTTAGCAGACAACATCAACCTCATACAACACCACAGTGCATTAGTACAATCATATAGCCCTAATCAATGGATGTCTTCTATCATTCACATACTTTTACTAGGGTGATAAGACGATTCTAACATTAATCAAGATTGTACTAATAAATAATATGAAGACAAACATATTATGAACTTAATCAAGAATCAGATTTCAAGACATACCTGTATCTTCTTAAGTCATACCTTTCGAGACTTCTTGTAGTCTTCTTATGTAAGGCCTTAGCCTCATCTCCCCCTCAAACTGGATCTGGAGCTCGATTAGGATTTGTCAAAGAAACCCTAAAAATTCAAACTTTGACTTTCACACTTCTGAATGTATGGAAGGATGTGTCTTGCTGAGCTGATCAAACTATCATACTTCAATTTTGAAATCTCCAAAATTTGACCCTTAAAAATTGCCTTCGAAACTTCAGGATCTTTTGGAGAGGATCCCGAACTAGGGTTTGATGAAGCCCACCCTTCTGCCCAATCAAAAGGTTTGATCCAAGGATCTAAAATCTTATTTTTCTGAGGAGCTTCCAGCCATGGTCACAGACTTCAAGAATTCCAACTTTTGCTGAAGCCCTAATTTTTCACCTTTCCAATCAAAATCCCAAACTGGGGTTTGATCAAGCCCGATCTTCTACCCAACCAAAAAATTCGATCTTGGTCTCTAAATTTCGATTTTTCTGAGTAGCATTCAGCCATGGACTCCGATTCCGAAAATTCCAACTTTCTCCGAAACCCTAAATTCCGGAAGCCATGAATGAAGGTGCTCAAAAAATAATTCTGTTTTGACAGAAATATGTACCTGATTGTTTCTGTTGTAACTCTAAACTTTTCGATCCATAAGGTCTGAAAACTTTTTCTATGGTATCCTGAGCTGTTATCTTTCCATCCTGACAAGTCTGACCTCAATTAGATTTTCTGAGAGAGAGAGTTATGCCAAATGTCTCAACGTTACCTGTTTATGGGATAAAGCAAGAGAGCGAACTTGTACGGCATGCCACGTGTCACTGGTTCCACTTTGGCTTCTAAAAATGTTTCTTGAGATAGTACAGTCTGTGTACTACCTGTCACTTTTTACTAAATTTCATTTGGAGCTTCCTAGCCCAAGTTATGACCTTTTTCCCTAGGTCACCTAATTATGACTGAGATCTGGAAAAGGCAGAAACCTTAACTTGTATTGATCATAACTCACAAAGTACAACAAATCTGAGGGTGCCATTTGGAAAAAAGGTACATGGGGATGTTATCCACGGCCTATAAACTTTTCAGATCCTGAACCTTTGCTAAAATGTATTTATAGCGAAAGTTCCACGATGACTGGTTTTTTCTATACAAAACCCTAACCTTCAAATTGTCACAAGTGAAGCAAGTGTCGCAAGTGCCATACATTGCCTTCCTTCAGGTTAGATCTGATACCATGTTAAGATTCAATATGCTAAGACAAAAAATATCAGTATTACATTCCATTTCACAACAATAGCATATACTAAAGAAACAACAAGCATAGAATAAACACAAGAGACACAGATTTATCCTGGGAAACCCTCATGGGGTAGAAAACCCAGCAAAGCTTCCTCAATATAGATGACCAGCAAATACAAAGATGCAAACCAAAACCATGAGCTCCTTCTCCTCCACAACAGACCTCTCTCACACAAGTGTGACACTCACAAGTGAATGAATGAGTGAAATAAGTGAGGAACATCCTCCTCTACTTATACTTGTTCCCCGACTGACTTTTACACAAGCTAGGTCGGCCCCAACTTAATTACTGGGTTAAACACCCCACTACAACTAACTGGGCCGACCCCTCTAGGGTGGTCTAATAACCCTTTGACCCACATAACACATACAGGGCCGACCCCCACTCGGGAAGTCTAATAACCCAAGTTACCACAATCCGAAAGAGGAATAAACATCTCCGGATGTACAATAAGATCTTCACGGAGGAATGAAACATCTCCGGAATAATAAAGTACAAATATAATATTCTTAGAAGTTACAATATCTCAACATTAATTCTGAGTATGATTGAATGCATAATTACACAAGGAACACTAAGTCAGTGAAGTCTGTAGAAAGTGTGTATTTGTTGAGAAGCACAGTCTGGAGTTGCGTTGTCTTATTGTTTAGTGGTTGTTGCGAAGTGCGCAGTCCCATTGTGCACATGTAGCATAAGAAGTAAACGCGAAGTCGATGTAACTTCGTGTAGTCCCTAGTCTGTTAACCGCGCATCACCTTATTACAGAGACCTACGTTTGTAATCCCCCATAACTTTGCCTTGGGTGAGACCTCATCTTGTTTGCAGGCTATTGCCGAAGGGGCTAGTGAGAAGGGTTTTGTTGGACCACAACTGCGCAGAACCTGGGTAAATACGAGGAAGTTAAAGAATGAGGTTCATAGCCAACAAATGGTTCCGTTGTCGCGCTTGAACTGGTGATGTGTTTCAAATACTGGAATCCCGAGAGAACACAAATATAGAACTGGGTGGATAATACAGAAAATTAGTTTGCAAGGAAGGAGAACAAACATCTTCATTTATCTAATGAAGAATGGTTGCAGAGATACCTATTTTCGGATATTTACAAAATTTTCTTTGCATCCTTCAGCAACGATCTATATGAGTGGCTATCAAGACTAGCAGAACGGAAGAGCTGTAATCAGGGTGGAGAACCTACAGTATGGACTCTAGAACTGGTTCAAAGACTTAGAGCGGTGGATAGCCCAATATCAAGAGCATAAGACTTCTGGCTAGATAGCGTACTAGAAGGCTACTTTACAGAATTTGCAGTGGACACTCTAAAGTATTACAGTGCAGCAAAGAAATATTTATTCAAAGGATTCAGAGGGAAGTACTTGAACAACCTCAGTCTATACATTAAAATGTTGTTAGCAGAGAAAGGTGTCGTAAGAATGCAATAATATTCCTAGGATTTAAGTCTATAATGTTTAGTAATATAGACAGTGACACTGAGGAAAACATTTACACATTACGAAGTGGTAAAAGATACAAGTATAGTACCGAGAAGTGGTCTAATGAAAATGAACCTCGCATCTATCTAGAAACTAAGTTAGGGAGTAATAGAGACTCATGACAGGTTGAGACTGATAGTGAAACAGAACCTCAAATAACTACCTATCATCCCATCACTCCGTAGAAACCTCCAGTTGATGATAGAAACACTACTAACCCATAGAACAACAATAATAGTAACACCACAAGAGCAAGTACTCAGAAAATTCCAAGCAGTAGTCTACCTAGCACATCACAAAAAACTACACCCCCTAGAAGAAGAATGATAGACGACATCAAGATGCTGATATTCAAAGGAACAGGTCTCGAAGACCCTCAACAACACTCGTTTCTTTGTGAATTCGTGTGGAATGTTAAGCAAGTACACGATGATGCTATAAGACAAGCACATTTAGTCACCACATTTAGGGACAGAGCCTTGACATGGTTTATGAAGTATTCTGTTGGACAGAATAAGACACTAGCAGAGATTAGAATTTTGCTCATCAAAGAATTTAAAAAACCTGTCAGAATCGCAGTGTATCATAGAGCTCAAATAAATTAAGCAGAAACCGAGCAAGTCAATGTGGGAATTTGATAAAAAGTTCAAAGCGTTGTTAGATCAACTGAGCTTTGACATAGCTCCACAACATCATCAGGAATGGTTCATATCCACATTGTTTCCACACATCAGATTACAGTTGATGCAACAGAGGGTAATTTCGTAGACAAAGGCCCTAGAAATTGCGATGAAACTAGAGGATTTGCCTATAGGAGAGACTAGCGCATGTATGGTTCAGATACAGACCCATTTAGAAAATATGAAATTACAACTGCAAGATATGAAAAAAGGAAAAGAAACCCGAGAAGTTGTTTGGTGTACAAAGTGTAAGGGAGAAGGTCACCCCAAAGAACATTGTCTAGTATTTACAGATCACATCACTAGTTGAGCACCAAACCCATTGAATCAACAATAAGGACCATGTGTGATATTTGTCGATGTAGAGGACATCACCCATAATATTGCTACTTACTTCATAAGTATGTGCAAACACCAAAGAACTTAGACTGCACATTCTGTAAATCAGCTGGCCATGATGATATCAACTTTGGAGCCTATGAAATCATGATGGAAAGAAAACATGATGTCTACCGAGTACAAGAAGAAACACCGCATAACAATGAAAATGCGCAGTATGACCAAGGAACGTACAAAGGACGTGGAGGATTCAGAGGCAAAGGAAGAAACCTTGGTCAGGGGAGAAGAAGAGGCCAAATAGTATGTTATAACTGCGCTCAACTTGGACATCTATACAGAGATTGCACGAATGCTTGTACTACCTGCAAATACTGTAAGTCTTTTGATCATGTCATTGAGGCATGCCCTATGCTAAAATAAAAAATGCAAGAGAGAAGACCAGAAGCACAAAATCAGAACATACAGATGATCGCAGCTGAAAAACGGAACATAGATTGCAATATTCATGCTATAACATGGAGTGGAGCCACGATGGGTGAAGATCAAAGAACCAAATCATCGACTTCTAAGAGTCACCAGGCTAAGAAAAATCCTATTGAAGCGACTTTGATAAGAAAAGAAACTAGAAAAACACCTGATTTTGAGCTAAACAAAGAAAAATAATTCTTCATGGAAGCAAGAAAAACCTTCAAAGAGCCAGAACCTATCACTCCACGAATTAAGCTGCGAAGTGAAACTAAACCTGTAAAGGATATGCCAGCTTCGTATGATCGAACACATACTGCGACAAAAATGATGAGTCATGTTGTGCAGTTGTTACAGAGTTGCATGAAGATGTTAAAACATTATAATGCCTTAACATAATTACATAACCTAATGAGTCATTACGAACAGCGTAATATAGTGAATGAAGAACATAGAATGGTCAATCATATTAAGAACCATAAAAGAACCGGAAAAGAAATGAGACTAAATGCGTAGATCAGAGAATTTGAAATGGATGAAATTATCCTTGACTTAGGCTCAGAAGTAAATGTCTTGACAAAGCAGACATGGGAACAAATGGGAAAGCTTAACTTATCATGGTCACCAATACAGTTGAGGCTAACCAACCAGCAAAAGGTTATACCATTTGGGAGGTTAGCAAGTGTCCTTGTTGACATTGATGGAGTGCGAAGTAGAGTAGACTTCGAAGTGATTGATATCGTAGATGATAGCCAACCTTATCCTGCCCTATTGGAGATAGATTCAGCCATGGATAACCTCACAATTATCAACATGAAAAAGAAGTAGATGATATTTGAAGGAACAGATATCAGGGTCATCACACCATTGGATCCTTCACAAGGACCAAGACTCCACTGAACAAATAAAAGAAGAATGTAGAGCACAAGATCTGGATCATATCTACAAGATGACGGAGAATAGGGAAGATTACGTCAACCCAACTGATGAAGGAACACTGAGTTGGCGATGCGACATTTCTTGCATATCAGACTCATATGCAGGACTAGAGAGCTAGCAAAGCAGAATGCATGAAGTATCTACCAAAATATGCGTGCAGCTCATGAGATCACTACGCTGGATTGGAACAAAGGTAAGTCCAATCCCTACTTATGATGGCTTGACTAATATTCATACATTTTTTTAAGAATATATTATATCAATTTCATATGAACACAAGATAGCATCACTGGATATAGCACTGCGTGCTACACCTGCTAGATGGTGGGATGCGCACAAGCAAAATCTGACTACATGGGAAGAGTGAAAGCACATGATGGAGATCGAATTTCTAGAACAGACTGAGCTCGTACAAGTAAAATATAACTGACTAACTGATCAAAGAGAACACATAGACCTTTGAACGGAAGCATGGACACACGTACCGCAAGCAAAATGGGTCCATCGGTTTGTGCACACATTGGAGCAAATACCAAAGAAATGGTACACCAAAACAGAACTTCGCAGAGGGACAGTAGAATGGTCTGTCATGATTAAGAACTTCCAAGAAAATTTTAGCTTCGAAGATGAATGTCCAAGTATAAATGAGGCACTACAGATAATCAAAAAGAAGGTATTTAATGACACACCAGAACCTGTGTATCAGCAACCAGAGTGGGAAAGATAGCTAGAACATGCCATGGAATTTTATAACTTCACTTTAGATGAAGATGAATAGGAAAGCAATGATGACGACCCACACAATGTCAATATACCTGATTCGGAAGGAAAGCGCGAAGTCGAAGGAACTCCATTGGAAATTTCGGATCTAAGTAATCCTGTAAAAACTCAGAAGGTGAACATTGGAACTACTGAAGAACCGAAGTTCACTTCGATAGGAGACTACTGGGATGAAGAGACAGTTGCAAAGATAACAGATTTACTCCGCGAATATGAAGACTTATTTCCTACGAAGTTTTCCAAAATGAAGGGCATTTTGGGTGACTTAGGGGTTATGAAAATACCTCTCAAGCCGGATGCGAAGCCCATTAAACAGATACCTTATCGACTAAATCCAAGATATAAAGAAAGGGTAAAAGAAGATCTTTATAAGATGCTCAATGCAAGAATCATTGAACCTGTAGAAGAGTCATAATGGATAAGTCCCATGGTTATCTAGGAAAAGAAAACTAAATGCGAAATTAGGATCTGCGTAGATCTCAGGAAGCTAAACGATGCATCACTGAATGACCCATTTCCTACTCCATTCATAGATGAAGTATTGGACAATGTTGGGGGGAATGAAGCATACTCTTTCACTGATGGATTTTCTGGATACCATCAGATCAGCATTGATACAGCAGATAGGCAGAAGACCAATTTTTCCACAAAATGGGGCTCATTTCAGTACACAGTTATGCCCTTTGGTCTAAAGAATGCACCTGCTATTTTTTCGAGAGTAGTTCTTTCCGCATTCAAGGATTTCATCAATAAATTTTTAGAAGTATATTTTGATGATTGGACAGTATTTGGGTTATTGAAGAACCATTATGGAAACTTAAGAATGATGTTAGTGAAGTGTAGACAACATCAGATCTCCCTGAACTTGAAGAAAATCATTTTTTGTGTTCCCTCTGGAATCTTACTGGGACATTATTTGTAAACAGGGTCTGATGGTTGATCCAGCTAAAATTGCAGTTATTGTGAATTTTCCAGCACCTAATTCAGTAAGACAACTACGCACTACATTGGGGCACACAGGCTACTACAGGAAGTTCATTAAAGGATATGCGCAGATAACTGCGCCTATTGAAAAATTGTTGAAGAAAGAAGCAAAGTTCATATGGACTGAAGACTTCCAGGAAGGACTGGACACACTGAAAGAAAATATGGTAACTGTGCTTATATTACTTTTTCTAGATTGGAGAAAACATTTCCTCATACATATAGATGCTTCATCCATTTCACTCGGTGTTGTGCTAGCTCATCCATGTGAGGGAGGCATTGACCATCCTAATGCATTGTCAAGAAGGAAGCTTTCCTCGACAGAAAAGAATTATATGACAACAGAAAGAGAAGGTTTAGCCATGGTGTACACACTGCAAAAGTTAGGGCACTATCTTCTAGGTGCGCACTTTTGTATGTTTACTGACCATTCAGATTTGAAATACCTAGTCAATAAACCAGTGTCAGGGGGGAGAATTTGTAGATGGTTGTTACTCTTTCAAGAGTATGATTTTGAAATCGTTGTTAATACAGAAAGGTTGAACTCAGGACTGGACCATCTTTCTAGAATTGAGTCAGGCGAAGAACCTACCAACCTGGAAGATACTCGACCAGATGCGCAGTTATTTTCTATTAAGATAACAGATGACTATTATAAGTATATTGTAGAATTCTTGACCACAGGGTTGGCACCATACAGAGTTCACTACGCATCAGAAGAAAGAACTAGTAGTAAGAGTAGTTGACTTCACCATAATTGCAGGACAATTATATAAGCTAGGACCAGATGAAGTATTGCGCAGATGTGTGCTAGAACACGAGAAACCATTGATACTGGCTGAAGCACATTCAAGGGTGTTGGGATGCCACTATGCAAGAAGAGCTACTGGGTAGAAAATTTTAAGAGCGGGAATATGGTGGCCCACACTCCATAAGGATTCAAAGGAGCATTGCCGAAGCTGCGATGTTTTCCAGAGGATAGGGAAGCCGTCTCGTAGAGATGAGATTCCATTGATGCCACATTTGACATTGCAAGCCTTCGATAAATGGGCTATTGATTTTGTGGGACCTATTAACCCACCGAGAAAATGAATTGATTTGAGATACATCATTACAGCTACTGACTATCTAACTCGATGGGTAGAGGCAAAACCAGTAAAGGACTCTAGTGCAGTTACTGTCGCGCAGTTCATTTTTGAAAATATCCTCACAAGGTTTGGATGTCCAAAGATCCTAATGAGTGACCAGGGAACACACTTCTTGAATAGAACTATTGAATCCCTGACTGAAGAATTTCAGATTTACTATCAGAAGAGCACACCATATAATCCACAAGCTAATGGCACTGTTGAGGATTTTAACAAAGTGTTGGAACATGCATTGACTAAGGTATGCAATACAAACATGGATGATTGGGATCTATGAATACCAGCTGTGTTATGGGCATACATGACAACTTGCAAGAAGTTGACAGGTCATACACCTTTCAGCTTAGCATATGGATAGGAAGCTATGATGCCAATTGAATACATGGTACCAAGTTTGATAATTACAACATTCACAGGCATGGAAGATGACGACACAATGGAATAAAGGCTACTACTGTAGTACCCCCATTTTTCCCCCTTGTAATATTTTGGGCTATAATGTAAATATTGTATGCATATAATGTATGATTCCTGGTGTGGAGCTCAAGGCTAAGCCCCCTCTAGTGAACGCTCAACCTGGAAGAGGAAAGTATTTGAAATTATGCTACCCGTGTGCTTGTGAACCATGGGAATTGTAAATATGCATCTTAATATAAATGCCCACAACTAGCTATGCAATGCAACAAGAGATGGGGGCATGATGTTACAAGGAAATTGGGAGGAAAATATTCAAACCCTTGAGACAATCAAGTCAATCCAAGTGTCAATGAGAGAACCCATGAACCCTCAACTACCCATGTTGACTTTTGTACCCAACCATTCATTTCTCCCAAAAGTTGGTTGAGGTTGTTAATGCCTTGGGGAATGGAGAGGTATGGTTGTCCAATTTCAAGTATGGGAAAGCCACCCTTCCTAGAGATTCATGTTTGGGCTTCTTGGGCAAGAAAAGGGCCACGAAATTGCTCCCCAAGCCATTATTCATCCATCTATTTTTCTCTCTCATGAGTTTAGAGCTACCTGGGTGTTTTCCTCCATTGATTTCCTGTGTGTTCCTTCATTTTGCTAGCTGGGAAGGGCGATTTTGTTGTGGCTAACAGTGGGGAAGAAGGGGAAACGATTTGGGGTTTTATTGAGGCTGTTTTGGCCCACTGAATGCTCATACATCTGTGGGGAAAATCGGTTTTCTTCCCTGAGGTTGATTCCCTCTCCTCACAATCTATTTTTTGGTGTGCCCACATTTTGGGGAAAATCCATGTCCATCTAGTTTCTAAGCCCCATTGCTGAAAGTGTGTTCCCAAGCCCATATCTGATTTTTGTGTACAAGAGAGTGTTGGGGTTGAGATAGGTATCCATTGCTTTGGTTTGTGCTGTGCTTGAGGGTTCCCTTTTCCTTGTAGATATCATGCCCAACTCGGGGGTGGTCTCTGAGTGCTGAAAGAATGCAAGCTGGGAAGAGACCTATGGTTGGGTGGAACGTTGCAGCGACATAGCTAGTTGTTTGGGACAACATTTCATCAAGATGAGTATTTTGTTTTGTTTTACTTCTGCAATGTTTAAATTGGTGGTTATTTTGATATGCTGGATGAGTATGAAATGTGTGTGGATGGTGTTTAAATCCGTTGTGTATATTCAATTAATTTGCATCTACACCCATAGGCATTTTATTGTAATGCCATAACTTTTATTCATGATGAATTTGGCTAAGTTGTTTTAAAAGCCCAGATTTTAGTGCCATGTTCCCTTCCTTGCATTGTATAGATAGGTGGGTACATTACAACTACACTTGGTTGGGTTGGAGGAAGATTGCTTTATTGCAGGATTTCACCAGCAAGTACAAAAAAGTAGAGAAAAAGCATGGCATGATCGCCACATCAAGCACAAATTCTTTCAGGTAGGATACCTTATCCTCCTCTATGACAGTAAATTCATAAATTTTCTTGGAAAATTTAAAATCCATTGGCTCAGGCGATATATTGGTAAGCATGTTACTAATGGTGGCGCAGTTCATCTAGCCACATTAGCACAAGAAAAACTACCAGGTCTTATTAATGGAAGTAGACTAAAACCCTACAGGGATAGTCCTACTTCGCTAGAACTCAGTTAATCAACAGCGAAGAAAATTCTAAGTGTCAAGTGTAGTTGAAATTGGACACTAAGAATGACAGCATAAAGAGTCTGCACACAATTTTGGTGAAACATGAAGTTCCATGAAATATGAGATGCGAAGTGCACGTTGGAAGTGAAGATGCGAAGTGCACACCGGGAGCTGCAAATGCGAAGTACAAGTAGGAAGAACAACTGCAAAGTTAAAAATGATAGAGCATAAATGTGCAGTTGAACCTCGCAGATTTTTTCTAAGCCGTGAGTGAAGTTCGATGGAGCTCGCCAATAAAATGTCGGTCAGAAATGTAGTCGTTATACAGTGTTTTTTTCAATGGCCGCTTTTGCATTTAACATGAAATTAGCTTTTCCGACGCATTCAATGAACAAAAGGACCAAGATTCTCGGTGGATTCGGCCAATGGTTGCAGCATTTAATGTCTATCTAGTCATTTGGGGGTGTTCCTCAAAGTTAGTTGCGCCTATAAATAGCGCTAAGGATAGACTCGCGGGATTTACCATGATTTTTCATTTTTACCACAAGAAGAGTTCAAATTTTATCTTACCAGTGAGTGCAAGAACATACTGGAAGGGAACACACAACAATTTTTGAGTGAATGACCGAGAAATCATCAGTTGAACATGTTTTGAGGACCTTTAGATGCTCTAGGCTTGTAGGATTAATGAAAACACCCGACAAAAGGTCTGTTCCAGAAAGGGGTTCTGGGTCAAGAAGCTTGCCGTGCCATAATCGAGCTATGCAGCAGAAGGATAAGCAGTCGTTAAAGGAAACTGAGAAGACGAAGGCAGGAGGGATTCCAAGGCCCGTTCCACCACTACCACCTGGGGACATGCCAATCTATCTCATACCCAAGTATATTCCACCAAGAAGGCTTGGAGTGCTAGCGGTTACTCTGTTCAAGAACGAACAGTATGAAATTCCATTGCCACCTGTTTCTAGCGATGTGAATATCCTTGAGAACTTACTCGGTGAAGCTAGGGGGTTGTAAGTTCTCAGATCATGAACTCTTAGAGGGAAAGGACCCTAAAGATCCGAAATACCCTCAGTTCCATCCTGACAACATGTGTCGGAGGAACAATTTGAATATTGATAATGACTGAACAATTTTTGTGAAATACCCTCAGTTCCATAATGACTGAACAATTTGAATTAACCAAGGAGGTCATTTGAATAGCCTGCATGGTGCAGCTAGTCTGCATTACGAGTCCTCATCATTAGATCAATGGTAGTGTCATCAATGCACAAGTAATGGTCAACCATGTATCAAACTGAGTCTAACTAAATGCAGGTAGGTGTAACTGATGCATGGAGCACTAATTTAGTGAAGGAGAATCCAAGGAGGGCGCATAAGGAGTTGTCAGTAGTTAGAATAGTCAAACTAGTCTCTCTGGATGTCCATCAGAGTGTTTCAGTCAGTTAACTAGTCAATCTGTCCTCAAATCAAGGAACAGATCCACAAATCATGACACTAACTGAGTGTGTCACTGGTGATAGGTAAGAAAGGGCTCACTTTGTCTCAGGAGATGAAAACAAGGAGCATCATGGACTAGGATGGATAGAACTGAGCACAAACAAGCTCCCGGGGATAGTAAACTAGGGACTAGGTGCTGGGAGACTACCATACTGATGACTGGATGCATGCAGAATGCATGCATGCATGCATGAAAACATAAATATGACGGTGAGAATATCCTAACACCCCCCACAAGCTATACTATGAGGTAAAAAATAAAGGATAGGACCCTAGTTACTGAGACCAAAGGTCACCCCAATACATAAAATAATCCAAAAATGCTAGAAAAAATCTAAGTGAGGAAAGAGGGAAAACCCAGTGGGAAGAAATCCCCCCCTCAAGCTGAACACTGAAGGATCTAATATTTCTCCACCATAGTAGAACTCACCCCCGACAGTGAACGGGGTAAGAGAACTTATTCTCAATGAATCTCTTGGTGAAGATGTCTGGAATTTGCTCTTTTGTAGGGCAATATTGAAATACAATGGTTATGTCATGCACAAGCTCTCGGATGCAGTGCATGTGGATCTCGATATGCTTGGTCCTCTGTCTCTAAAATTGATCCATCGATATATTGATAGCACTTTGATTGTCACAAAAAATGACAGTAGAAGTGGTGCTACCAATATCAAACTCTACTAGAATACCCCGCAACCAAACTGCATGAATGCAAGCATTGACCGCTCCTCGATACTCTGCCTCTGCTGAAGATAAGGCAATGGCAGCCTGCTTTTTGCTTGAACAACAAATAGGCCCTGTTCCAATCATGAAAACATATCCGGAAGTGGACTTTTGATCAATGTTATCACCTACCCAATCTGAATCAGTGAATCCCACTAAATCTAGCTCGAAATCTGCAGCATAGTGTATGCCAAAGTGTCTAGTACCCTGCACATAGCGCAATATTCTCTTGGATTTCCTCCAATGAAGCTCATGGGGATGCTGCATATATATTGACACGGCACTCACAGCATAAGAAACATCAGGCCTAGAATGTGTAAAGTATAGAATACTTCCAATCAACTGTCGATAAAGTGTTGAATCCACCAATGGTGTGGAATAACCATCCTCAAGTCTTATTCCTGAGAGGAATGGGAATTGCGTTGCCTTACAATATGAAATATTAAAATTGTTTAGCAAGTCTGAAGCATATCTTTGTTGAGATATGGTGATCCCATCAAAATTTTGAGCAATATCTAACCCAAGGAATTGCTTCAACAAGCCCAAATCGCTCATGTCAAAAGCTAGATTTAAAGCACACTACAACAAAATACCCTTTTGGCGGCGGTTTTGCTAAACCCCCCCCCAAAAAAAAATTTAGGTCTTTGGGGGTGGTTCTTCAAAACCCCCCTCAAAAGTCCCGAAAATTGGACTTTTGGGGACGGTTTTTAAAAAACCCCCCTAAAAAGTCCAATTGTCAGGATTTTTGGGGGTGGTTTTGTAAACCCCCCCCCAAAGTCCAATTCTTAATACTTTTGGGGGCGGTTGGTTAAACCCCCCCCTCCCCCCCCCCCAAAAGTCCAAATTTCAATACTTTTGGGGGCGATTGTGGAAAACCCCCTCCAAAAAGTCGTGACCCCATAAAAGTGGCTTACGACGATCTTGCTAAAACCCCCCCCCCAAAACATTTTTTGAAGGTATTTGGTGGCAGTCCTTGAAAACCCCCCTCAAAAGTCCTTAGAATTTGACGTTTGGGGGTGGTCCTTAAGAACCCCCCTCAAAATTCCTTAGAATTTGACGTTTAGGGGCGATCCTTAAGAACCCCCCTAAAAAATACTTAGAATTTGACTATTGGGGGTGGTTTTTAAAAAACCCCCCCAAAAGTCCAAAAGTCCAATAGGACTTTTGGGGGGGGTCTCTCCAAAAATTCTTGTTGGACTTTTGGAATTTTTTTGGGGGGGGTTGGAAAGATCATTCTCCACATGGCTACTGAGATGCACCGTGACAAATTAAGCTCCAAAGTGGCATCATCATGGCAGTTTGAAGGCTCTATCTTCCTTGTTAGGCATAGTGTTTTCCCTCTCCCACGTCAAGCTGATCTGTTCACATGGCCGCCTGTGCTTATACATGGGACGATTTGACAGAAGCAGTTTTTCGGGATAGCTGCAGAGTTATCCAGGACCAAGACATGATGGTTTTTCGTGTGAGAAGACATCATGCTGACGATAATTGGGACACATAACTCCCTTTTGCCTTTCGACCTTTAACTCTTGTCTTTTCATCCTCCTTCGCAGTTCTCGATCAGTCTTTTCATCCTCCTTCGCAGTTCTTCGATGGGGGAATCATCACTCATTGTACCTCCTTCAGTTATTAAGAGTTATTAAGATGTACCAGATTCATCATAATAGTCGGTGGCAGGCGAGAATATATGGAGGCTCAAGGTGGAAACCGTGATCGTCATTGTTGGTTTTCTGCATGCATGCAAGTTTTGGTAATCTTGTTGATTATGGAGCAAGCCTTTGGTGAGAGGATGAAGGAGCTACAAGATACTAACTATCATCCTGAGGTTGGAGATAATTCCAGTCGCAATAGGAAGAGAGGGTGTGGGGATTCTCCGGGGGAGCCGGACGGTGGTATGTATCGTGCCTCTCAGCGGGCGCATAGGGAGGCAAATTCCTTCGCTCTTAACATCCCCTTGGAAATCCAGAGGGACGTCAATGACTATGAACAACAATGGTGGGCTCATTTGAGTAGGGAAACCCTGGTGGGGGAGCGTAAGAAGTTGGAGAATTGGATCCTGGATCCCATCAACACGGCTGGGCGCGTTAGTCTTTATGACTGCACTCTTTCATTGTTTTGGATGATGAAAAACTTGGTTGGCTATGCCATTCATGATAGGCATCCTCTCAGAGATGACAATGCATAGCTTCTCTTTGAAGAGTCTCGCACGATTCACCGGAAGCTGGATTTCCTTCTATCTGCCATGGCGCTTCAACCTTCTTCGTGCGCTGCTTCTTCTTCCAGCTTTCGCCATCCTAGAATTTCTCCAGAAGCTCCTTATATAGTATGCTGATGTCTGGGTGGGTGTTTATTTGGGGGGTCTGGGGCTAGCTGGTTATGAAGCATTATGCTCTTTGGCCCATGAGCCTATGGGAAGAAAGTATTTGGTTCTGTGGTTTTTGTCTGTTCGTGTAGTATTTTTGTTCTGTTTTGTTCAGACAGATGTGCCAAGTTTGTCTGTTTTGATGAACAATTCTAAGCTTCGGCCAGATTGCTCCTTTTGTAATTCCTCCTTTTAATATAATGCAAAATATCCTTACTTCCAAAATCTCCTTGGAATGGTGTATAGTATTCCCAAAGGATTATTTTTCCATATCACAATCATAAGTGTTTTTTTGTTTTAAGTAACTGTAAGTACCGTCTTTGCTTTCAAAAAGTTGATTTTTGTTTTAGGTATTTTTCTTCTTCGGGGTTTCTTCTTTATGTTATTAATTTGTCTAATGCACTTTTCTTCACCAATTAAAAGAGTTGATTCATGGATGAGTAGGCTCAGAAATGTGTAATTATGCCATTCCATATTTCATACATAGGATGTCAAGTTTGGTCATAATTAGGATTAATTAATGAAGAACATATGAAGTTGGCTAAAGAGTCTAATCACATTTGAAGACACCCCATTGACAGTCCAAACAAACCATATGACAGTTTAAGCAAACCGATTGAGTGCATAATAAGGATCAGCAGACCAAAAAACCAGTATTGAGCTCTTATTGGATGAATTCTAAATGTGACTGTAATCAACCTATAATTTTCCACTAGAGTTTCAGCAATACAAGTGATGCAATTTATGGAATGAAAAGCAAGGAAATAACTGAACGAATCCATGAAATTAGGACACATTCCCTTGCAGCTGATGAATTAGCTTGAGTTCATAAGTAGAGGATTATCATTCTTACTCAGTTTGATATTACTTGCTATTATTTTTTAGTTATACCCATTTTGTTTGTTGACAAGTCTGCATTGTTTATTTAGGGTGATGGATATTTTCCATTCGGAAGATATATATAATTTTCAAGTTTAAATTATAATTAATAATTATATTAATATATTTATTATTAAGTTAATAAGTTTTCAACAAGTAACACACATTTGACATTGGTATTGTTGCTTGCACATTAATTCAAATTACATATATGATATTGATATTGATATGAATCATTCAGGATGCAATCATAAACTACCAAAGAAGAATGCAATTATCATTTCACTGTTGCAACTCGCAGTAACACATCTAATGCAATTCCACACCACACAACAGGAAAGAAATTAAACTACCTACTTAAGTCAGCGATCTCTGTGAGAAGGAGAGCCCTGGCCTTCTAACAGAGATGTCGTGTCCTAACACAAATTAAAACACCAAGATATAAGAAACTCTGCTCCTTGTGTTAGAAATAATGAATCACAGTCACAACTCTCTGTTTCAGCTTATACAATTATAAATTCTCCAACCCCAGGCTTAGAATGCCTCTTTACATTTATACCCTGATGACATGAATTCGTTTCAAAAAATATCGGGCAGCCATGAAGATCTACGATCTTCAGGCTGTCGATTTACAATGGAACTGTTACAACCATAAGTAGTCTTGAATGATTATCTTCTCCTAATTCCAAATCAGGGAATAGTGAGGCAAAACAGGGAAAAATGTGTAGATAGGTGTAGGAAAAAAGGGGCTATTATGGGGCCCAACATCTCCCCCCAGCTATCCAATTGCATGTCCTCATGCAACAACGAACTAATATGAGTCTGAAGCTTGTACCCATTAATGCTGAAAGGAAAAGTTGAAGGAAATGTCAGGTTCCTTGCCTGCTTCCAAAAACCCATTGCAAGCAGCCCAATATTCCCAGGACTGCTTCTCTTCTGCCTTGGTCAGTGTATAATTGTCCCTGTACTGCCCTCCTGGCCACCATATCAGTGGAAATTTGAACTTGAGTCCCAGCCAGTGTAACCCACATGTTCTCATGCAATTGACATACCCTTCTACCCTGGGAAGAGCTTGTTTAAAATTCTTAAGGCAGTAAGGCTCCCTTTTCTTCAAAGATGGAGAAGAAGTATGCCACCTGTGCTTGCTACCCTCTAAGGAAAGATGCTATTGTTTGGAGATCAGGTCAACACAGGTAGAGATAACTTTCTCTTGCATCTTCTTCAGATTCTGAGTCTTTGGAGGAGATAAGAAACATCTTCCATGGTTTATGATGAGAGCACGAGGAGATTGGGGTTCACTCCTAATCCATAAATTGGCACTGGCCTCATTACTAGAGATTGTATGAAAGGCATCTTCCCACTACACATGATTATTAACAAAAGAGACAAAGGCTCTCAACTGAACATCACCTGCATAGGGAATAGGATTAGAGCAAGAATCACAAAAACATGCCATATTGTGCAAATACAATTCACACAACAGGTGCTGCTCAAGAAAACTGCTTGACAAAAAGGTCTCTATAAAATGGGAAGGGATCAGCAACTGATAAGGTCTACCCTCTTGTAAATCTTTCAATTTGAACAGGGTCATTTTCTCATACAGGAATACTGGGTAGGAAGGAGATGGGGCTCTTGAACTCAGCAGCTCCAGAGAGAGGGCATACATTTGGTCGTTTTCCTTTTGCATGGATTTGAATTCCTTCAACTCCTGCAATTCTTTTTGCACCTCTTCCAATTGATATTTCTGAAGAGTTGATTCCTCTGCCCACTTCTCTCTTAATTCTTTGATAGTTTTCCTATGTTCAGAGAGAGGGACCATCCCTCCTCTACATTGATTAATGTAATTTTCTCATTTAGCTAACTTCACCTGTAACAAAGAAAGTTGTTTCTCCAATCGTTGAATCCTTCTATCCTCCACATATTTCTCATCATTAGAGTCTAAAGCAACAAATTCTTGAGAAAATTGCATTCCTACCCTGCCACCAGATGTTCCAACTTCCTCATTTTCGGGTGGCAGTGTAGCAGCTTCCTCATTTTCGGGTGGCAGTGTAGCAGCTTCCTCTTCCATCGGTGTTGCAATGGCCCCTGCTTGTGTTGCAATCTCAGTAGTTAATTTTGAGGATTATGGTTCTTGTGTAATAGCATCCTCTTCCTGTACCTCAACAACCTCATTTTTTGTTGCTGAATCAATCATTAATTTCGAGAACACTGGTCCTTGTGTGACAACATTCTCTTCCTGAATACCAAACTTAGCAGCTTCTACCTGAGTTGCAGTCTCAACAACTACTTTTAGGAATGCTGGTTCTTTTGTGGCAGCATCCTTTCTCTTCAATTCAATCTCAACAACCTCAGTCTGAGTTGCAATTTCAACAAACATTTTTAAAGACACTGGTTCTTTTGTAATAGCGTCTTCCTCTTGTACCTCAATATCAGCAATTGATGTCTGGATTTCAACTTCACTAAATATTATCAAGGATGTTGGTTCTTGTGTAACAACATCATGTTTTCCAATTTCTTTAGATTACTGAGGTTGTTCTTGAATTACCTCGATATCTTTTGGATGATGAGACTGGTCCTGAAATAGTTTAGTATTTCCTACTGGCTGGGGTTTCATCTCCTCATCTTCTCCTAATTCCAAATCAGGGATTATTTCTATCTCTGGCTCATTCCCCTCCATTAGCTCCACTGCTGGTGCTTTTTCTCCTTCTTGCTCTTCTTGTGCAGGATTTTGTGCTACCAAACCTAGTACTATGACTCTCTGCCCTACCAAATTAAATATGTCACCACATTATGGGCATACCATGTCTCCTTGTTCTTCATTTTCCAAAACAGGAGATGAATTTTTTAACAGATCTGCAGCCTCCACTAATATATTCAAATTCTTCTCTACCTATTTTCCACTCACTTCCTTCCATTTCTTCAATTCATTCCGAAGCATTTGCACCTCCTCCTTTAGCAGCTCATTTTCAAAAAGGAGGTTTTCAATTTGGGGTTTTTCCATAGCAAGTTCTTGTGTAACAACCAGTGATTTGGGGTTTAAAATAGGAATTTCTATGCCTACCCCGGTTGCACATGATGCTTCTGCTATGGGAATTTCACTATTTGCCCCAATTACACATGTTGTTTCGGCTGCTGCAACAGACCAAGTCCTTCTTTTATTCACAACTCGCGATGGCTGGCCTTCACTGCATACTACTGCTGCTACTTTAACAGCTCTGGTTCTTCTCTTCTTTCCTGAGCTAGATGTCTGACCCTTACTCCCTGACCTTTTTCTTCTTTTCTGTGACATAGGGGTTTCTAAATTTTCAGAAAGAGGGGTTATTTCCTCTTCTTCAATGATGGTTCTCCTTCTTTCAGGGGAGGATTCGACATCCAACACCTCCATATTTCCTCCTTCTACCACCTCTGCTTGATGCTCTTCCCCTTGCATTGTAACTCCTGCAGCTACAGCTTCCACTGTCGCAGCTTTAACAACTGCTCCAGTTTCAACTTCCTCTGTTGCAGCTGCTAATGATGCCATCTTTACTGCTTCAACTGCCAATCTAACTACAATTTCTATTGGGTCTGCTTCTTCCTCTATAGGATTTTCTCCTGTTGTAGCTTCCAATATCACTGCCTCATTCGCCATTGGCTCCATCATATCCCCTTTTGCAATAGGGTTCCCTGCTATCACAGCTTCCCCCATATTTACCTCTTCCACCTGGTCTTCCAATGCTCCATCCCTCCCCCCAACTGAATTGGAGGAACTCTGGTCCTCATTTTGTTAAATTTTCAGAATTTACTTCAATCTGATCTAGGATCTTAACTAAGAGAACAACATGTACAGCAAATCTACAGCATATCAATCATGGACACAATAATGCAAGCACACAAGAGACACAGAGTTTACTTGGGGAAAACCATAAAGGTGAAAAACCCCAATAACTTCCTCAGAGATAGATAGAGCAATGATGCAACCAGAATACAAGAGATAGTATTCTCCTAGCAGCAGAGCCTCCTCCTCCACAAGTGCGCCACTCTCCCAAGTGTGAGTGAGAGAATAGAATGTGTAAAATGAGAGAGAGACACTCTGTATTTATACACTAACTTGACTTGACCTTTACTCAACTAGGTCGGCCTCAACTTAACCACTTAACATAAGGCTGACTGGGATGACCCCCACTAGGGTGGTCTAATAACTCTTTGACCCACATGGCCGACCCCCAATAGGGTGGTCTAATAACCCTTTGACCCACATGACTTATACAGGGCTGACCCCAACAAGGTGGTCCAATAACCCATCAAGTATAAGTTACGACACTTACAATATAAATGACGACACTTCCATATAGAGGAATAATAACATCTCTATAGAAATACAACCACTTCCGTATAGAGGAATAATAACATCTCTATAGGAATACAATATACATATATGTGAAATACATTCCGAAGTTACATATACATCAACACTCCCTCTTAACTAGGAAGGTATTTCTCGACACAGGTCTTCTAGCATAAGTCATCTTCTCTAGATCATCATCACTGGATAATCATCATCGAGTCATCATCATCGTCACTGTTGCTGCTATCTCAATCAATCTTTGAATCTACTCGTCATAGGAAGTTCTACAGAGCCAGTCCTTTTTCATACTGGATGTAGGCCCATCACCTACAAGTCTTCGTCATCACTGGCCATACTGTGGAAATCTTAGGACTTATTACGTGCGTCACAAAACCTTAAAAGAGTCTCTTGACTAGCAAGAACCCTAAAGAGCATCTGAGGCCTTTTTCATCCTGTCTAGATCTCCAGGACTTATTACATGTGACCCCACCACAAAACCTCGAAAGAGAATCCCAGGATTGATTACGAGCACAAGGCTCAACCTATCGGATCTCCCAGGGCACAAATTACATGTGGTCTCACCACAAAACCTGGCTGAAGCATCCCAGGCTGTTACGAGCACACAACTCTACCTGTCAGATCTATCAAGAGCGCATTACATGTGGTCCACCACAAAACCTGGCTGAAGCATCTAAGGCCTTTTTCATCCTGTCCAGATCTCCCAGGAGCAAATTACATGTGGTCATGGAAAAACCTGGCTGAAGCATCTAAGGCCTTTTTCATCCTGTCCAGATCTCCCAGGAGCAAATTACATGTGGTCATGGAAAAACCTGGCTGAAGCATCTGAGGCCTTTTTCATCCTGTCCAGATCTCCTAGGAGCAAATTACATGCCATAGGACAAAACCTCGCAAGAGCATCTCAGGATTTTACGGGTACACAACTCCGACCTGAAGATCTCCCAGGGCACAAATTACATGTCCTCACAGAGCAATGTCTCGAAAGAGCATCCCAGGCTGTTATGGGTACACAACTCCTACCTATAGGATCTCCTAGACATGCTCATCTGCACAACCTAATCCATGGCCACAAAGTATTGTCCTGATACTCACCATACATCATCCTGATGTACACATGATCATCCTGATCATCATCACTGCATCACCCTGATGCATGTCATCTGGAGAAGCTCGTCATCCACGATCATCTAATGCATCTACCTGATGCATACCAAGTATCTACTTGATACATATCACCATACACAGTTTATCCACCTGATACATATATATAGATACATGATCCACACAATGTATCTACCTGATACATATCAACATACATGATCTACCTGATCATACAACGTATCCACCTGATACAGATACATGGTTCAAGCATCCAACATGATGCATACATACATAAATGATCCAACTAATCATATCTAGCATCCAACATGATGCATATATACATAAATGATCCAACTGATCATAACAAGCATCCAACATGATGCAATGATCCAACTGATCATAACAAGCATCCAACATGATGCATATACATATATAGAGTAGTAACTAGAGCATCATCATGATGCTCATCATCCATGATCCTCCTGATCATCATAGCATCGTCCTCTTCATATCATCTCATCATCCACGAAGCACAACCCAGATGCACATCATCCAACACTTACACCACTGACATGGGAGAACACATCTACCACCATTCAAGGAAGGCTCCAGCCCTTACTTTGTCACCATGGGAGAACACATCTACCACCATGTGAAACATGGCTCAGCAATTACATCACGACCAAGGGAGAACACATCAACCATGTCAAAAAAGCTCATGTGCATCTGCATCTTCCGGACTCATCACTTCCCTTTGGAAGGAACCTCGATCTAAAGTGCACCAAGCCTCTCTCTGAAGTACTCAAACTGCACTCTGGCCAATGGCTTTGTCAATACATCTGAAACCTGCTCATCCGTCGCAACATACTCTGCTTCGGGTGTACTCAGTGCTATGTAGGACTGCTTCCTACTGAACCAAGAGATCACACCTGATCCCATACTGAAGCAGCACCCAGATGTGCTCTTCCTATCTGCAGCACTTCCAACCCAATCTGAATCAACATAACCTTGCAGGTTAAACTTTTGATTCGCTTCATACTTGAGCCCATAATCCACTGTACCCTTTAGGTACCTCAGAACATGCTTTACAGCAACCAGGTAAACACTTCTCAGATCTGTCAGGAACTGGCTCAATGTGTTCACCGCAAAGCAAATATCTGGTCTCGTGTTCGTCAGGTACATTAAGGACCCAATCATCTGATGATACATAGAGACATCAACCGGCTCAGATGAAGCATCACATAGAAGCTTCAGATTCGATTCCATAGGTGTGGCCATGGCCTTGAAATCCATCATCCCGAACCTCTTCAGGATATCTACAGTATACTTCCCTTGACCAAAGAAGATCCCACCTGCACTCTGCCACACCTCCATACCTAGGAAATAATGCATCATCCACAAGTTCTTCATCTCGAACTCGGCAGCAAGCTTCCACTGCATGTCGGCAATCAATCTGTCATCTCCTGCTACAAATAAGTCATCCACATACAGGAGTAGAATCACAGGATTCCCTTCCTCAACCTTGTAGTAAAGGTTGGAATCCGCTTTACTCTTGGTAAAGCCCAAACTAGATAGGAAACTGTCCATCCTACCATACCAAGTTCTGGGAGCTTGCTTCAAGCCATACAAGGCTTTCTTCAATCTGCACACATATGACTCCTTGTCATGTATTTCGAAACCGAGTGGCTGCTCCACATATACTTCGTCTTCAACTACACCATTCAGGAAAGCAGTCTTGACATCCATCTGGTGTATTTTCAATTTCATCACTTTTATATTTCTCTATGCTTCCATCTGCAGCATGCTTGATCTGATAGTTCCATTTGGAAGTAACAATAGACTTCCCTTCATTTCTTGGGACCGCATGCCAAACATCGTTCTTCATGATCGATGGATCATGGCATTCTTCCCATATCCTGGGAACTTCAATATCTTCAATAGATAATTTTGTTGCTTGAACAAATGTTGTAGTCCTTCTTTTGTAGGTGAAGGTATACGGTCTTTCCTACAAAACAATTTAAATTGCATGATTAGAAACATCTCATAATTTTCAGACAAATTCTTACACATAAAAAATATGTCATACATTCATGCAATTATCTTAGCCAATGCTTCAATACAACATTCATCCATGTTCCACAACTTTCTAGATGCCTTCCAGTCTCTACCAGAACATTGTTAAGAGTTTGCATTACTCCCAACATGTCAGCAAAGAGGTTTCATTCTAGATAAGTAGCACTGGAATGTTGTACAGTGCCATAGGCCACTTACCCATCACATGCATATTAGTAGTATAATGTTCATTAATGCAATCATTCTAATATGCACAATACATATCCTAAGTTTAGGAACATGAGCATACACATCATTGAACAATTTTATTTAAACAAACAAATATGCAAGAAATGATAATAAAAATATTTATCTTTGTTTGATTGTTGGGTTGACTCCCTCTCAGTCTTTGCTTCTTTTTTTTCAACTCCATTCTGATGTGGATTGTGAGAAGTGGTCAACTCCCACTGAATATCTGCATCCTTGCAGAAACTACTGGAGTGTGCTCCCTCTTGATCTTTGCATCCTGGATTACCTATTCTTGAACTTATATTCATTCTCGATCCCTATGCATGCTTGTTAGTATCATCATTGTGTTATCCTTGAGGACTCATACATAATCACACATTTATTAGTATAATCTTAATACTATCAAAACACAATAATCTTAAGCATGTATAGTCATGATCATTTCAAACATAAATAATAAGCATTAGTATTCAAGGTTTCAGGGAAGTCTTCTTTTACTCATGCATATTCTTATTTGATCATAGAACTCTTCTGGTTAGTTAAATCATCAATCAAGATAAGAGATATAATATGCATAAAACCCGTGATTACTCAAACCTATACCTTCATGATTCTTCTGGTTAGTCATATCATCAATTATGGTAACAAACATAATATGCATACAACCATGACTATTCAAACCTATGACTTCATGAATAATAATTATCAACAACGAAACAGTATAAGATCCTAGTAACTGGTTCTCTTCAGTGACTTGTGCTAGTAACCTGCATGTCTCATAAGTTAACCATTGTAGAACCAAGTTATACATACCTCGTAAGTAGATCTTCTATGTGATCCATGACAATGGATGAATATTTGTCTTCATGTCACCATGATCATATGTTCTTGAAGTAGAACATGATTTGTCTTTCTTGGTGTACCTTTTATGTTAGCAAACAACATAAACCTCATACAACATCACAATGCATTAGTACATTCATAACTGTCAAAACCTTAATCAATGAACATATTTTATTAAGGTGATACGACAAGTCTAGTAATTAATCAAGATTGTACTGTAATGATAAACATATGATAAACTTAACCATGAAACACACCTGTAATCCATACTTGTCAATATTTCTTGTAATATTCTTATGGAAGGCCTTAGCCTCATCTCCCTCTGAGACAGGAACTTCGTCACTTATGTAGGTGACCAATCCATCCTCTTCTAGGATTAACCCAATCCACTTGATTTGCAGGAACTGGATCTGGAGCTGTAATAGGGTTTGTCAGAGAAACCCCAAAAATTCAAACTTTGAATTTCAAACTTCCGAAAGGATAGAAATATGCGCCTTGATAAGCTGATCAAGCTGGTATATTCAGAATTTGAAAACTGCAAAGTTTCACTCCTCAATTTTGCCTTTGAAACTTTCAGATTCACTGGACATGACCTCGAACTAGGGTTTGATGAATCCCACTCTTCTACCCAATCAAAAGATTTGATCCAAAGCTCTAAGCTTCTATTTTTATGAGGAGCTTCCAGCCGTGGTCACAGATTTCAAAATTTCCCATTTTTGCAGAAGCCCTAATTTTCCACTTTTCTGATCAAAGTCCCGAACTAGGGTCTGATCAAGCTCGGCCTTCTGTGCAACCACAAATTCTGATCTTGGTCTCTAAATTTCGATTTTGATGAGTAGCATTCAGCTGTGATCTCCGATTACAAAAATTCCAACTTTCTCCAAAGCCCTAAATTCCAGAAGCCATGAATGAAGGTGCTCAAAAATAATTCTGATTTGACATAAATATGTACCTGATTGTTTCTGGTGTAACTCCCAACTTTTCGATCCACAGGGTCTGAAAATGTTTCTTGAGATATCCCGACCTATTATCTTTCCATCCTGATAGGTCTGACCTCAATTGGATTCTCTAAGAGAGAGTTATGCCAAGTGTCACAACGTGACCTGTTTATGGGATAATACAGGAGAGCGAACTTGTACGGCATGCCACGTGTCACTGGTTCAACTTCGCCCTCTGAAAACATTTCCTGAGGTAGTACAGTCTATTTAATACCTGTCACTTTTTATTAAATTTCATTTGGAGCTTCCTAGCCCAAGTTATGACCTTTTTCCCAAGGTCACCTGATTTTGACTCAGATCTAGAAGAGGCAGAAACCCTATATTGTACATATCATAAATCACAAAGTACAATGAATTAGAGGTTTTCCTTCGGACACAAGGTACATAGGGATCTAATATTCGACCTGTAAAAGTTTTAGATCTGAAAACTTCTCCAAAACGGATTTATAGCGAAAGTACTACGATGACTGGTTTTTGCTATATCAAGACCTAGCATCGTAAGTGCAACAAGTGCCATACATGCCATATCATGCCTTCTTTCAAGCTAGCTCTGATACCATGTTAAATTTTCAGAATTTACTTCAATCTGATCTAGGATCTTAACTGAGAGAACAACATGTACAGCAAATCTACAGCATATCAATCATGGACACAATAATGCAAGCACACAAGAGACACAGAGTTTACTTGGGGAAAACCATAAAGGTGAAAAACCCCAATAACTTCCTCAGAGATAGATAGAGCAATGATACAACCAGAATACAAGAGATAGTCTTCTCCTAGTAGCAGAGCCTCCTCCTCCACAAGAGCGCCACTCTCCCAAGTGTGAGTGAGAGAATAGAATGTGTAAAATGAGAGAGACACACTCTCTATTTATACACTAACTTGACTTGACCTTTACTCAACTAGGTCAGCCTCAACTTAACCACTTAACATAATGCTGACTGGGCCGACCCCCACTAGGGTGGTCTAATAACCCTTTGACCCACATGGCCGACCCCCAATAGGGTGGTCTAATAACCCTTTAACCCACATGACTTATACAGGGCCGACCCCAACAAGGTGGTCTAATAACCCATCAAGTATAAGTTACGACACTTACAATATAAATGACAACAATTCCGTATAGAGGAATAATAACATCTCTATAGAAATACAACCACTTCTGTATAGAGGAATAATAACATCTCTATAGGAATACAATATACATGTATGTGAAATACATTCCAAAGTTACATATACATCAACACATTTACCATCTCAACACCTCCTATTGCCACGGTAGGTGCTCGGGGCACCCTTGGCCGAGCAACAAACTCTTCCCATGTCAAATTCTAGTGCACAAGGGCCCTTAAGATTAAGAGTTTAATCAACACGTGGTTTGAGAGGGAAGATAAGGGGTGTCGAGCACCCTTGACATACCGAGCCATAGTGTGCAGAGATTGTAAAAGATAAAATGACATATTTAACAATCTGCGGTGGCGTAAATGTGAAAGGAAGAAGAATTCATATATGTAAACCACTTTGTACCTACCTTCATAGGAAATGTATTTCTTTATGAAGGTGGACACCTGGTTCCAAGGATTTGGAAAGGATTCCAACGCTATTCCTCGTCCATGCGGCCGAACAACTTCTCCGGCTGCCAAAAATTCTTCTACTGCAATTGGATTATGGCACTTCCGACCAAACCATTGCATCCCAGTTCTGGGAAATCCTGTTACCTCCTCCATGATTGCTTCTGAATCATCTATTATGATACCTCGGACCTTTGAATGAGTGTTGGTTAGATTTTGAGCAAACTCAAGTGCGGTTTCTACATGAAAATCATTCAAACGTTGGAAATAGTCAATCCATCCAACTTCCTGGAAGATAGTAAAAACCTCTTTGTTTGCACGCAGAGGCTCTATGCTAACAGGCTCCTGTCGTACTGGGATACCCATATTGTGAAGCTTTCTGTAAATTATGCTACTGGCGGGATGAGTTACAGTATCAAACGTCGAGCTATTGCATGTAGAACGAGCGATGGATAGGCAAAGCTTGGTTTGGGTATTTTTGGGTATTTTTGGTAAAAAGTGGTGATAGGTTGTCGAATGGCGGTAAAAAACCAAAAGCGAAGGACGAATCAGATGTAGTTTCTGTCTCACTGGATTGGCTAAGGATAAATGACATGGACTAACGACAAAATATATTCATTATTGATTACTACATTTAGTCAAGCCTAATGATGTTTATGATTAAGACGTCGTACCTTTAAATCTAATGCCAAACCATCGTGTTGCAAGGTGGCGCCTTTCCACGGTCACATCGCTGATGGAGAGCACTGATATCGATGAGCAAATAAATAATCAATATTCAATGAGAAATTAGCGGATTCGCAGTTGCCAAAAGTAGGAAAAATGGACAAATTTAGGTGTTGCAAATGCTAGAAATAGGAAAAATAGGCACTTTTGGAAGTGTCATAGCTGCTTGAAATAGGAAGAGTGGACAACTTTAGGTGTTGCAGCTGCTTGAAATAGGAAAAATAGGCACTTTTGGAGGTGTTGCAGCTGCTCAAAATAGGAAAAATAGGCAACTTGGCGGTGTTGCAACTGCAGTAAAATAGGAAGGATAGGGAACTTTAGCGGAGTCACAGCTGATAAAGATAGGAATAATGGGAAATTTTAGTGGTGTTGCAGCAGCTCGAAATAGGAAAAATAGGCACTTTTGGAGGTGTCGCAACTGGTTGAAATAGGAAAAATGGACAAATTTAGGTGTTGCAGCTGCTCGAAATAGGAAAAATATGCACTTTTGGAGGTGTCGCGGGTGCTCAGAATAGGAAAAATAAACAAATTTAGGTGTTGCAGCTACTTGAAATAGGAAAAATAGGCTCTTTTGGAGGTGTCGGAGCTACTCGAAATATGAAAAATAGGCAACTTGACGGTGTTACAGCTGCGGTAAAATAGGAAGGATAGGAAACTTTAGCGAAGTCGCGGCTGCTAAAGATAGGAATAATGGGCATTTTTAGCGTTGTTGCAGCTACTCGAAATAGGAAAAATAGGCACTTTTGGAGGTGTCGCAGCTTCTCGAAATAGGAAGAATGGACAACTTTAGGTGTTGCAACTGCTTCAAATAGGAAGAATAGGCACTTTTGGAGGTGTCGCAGCTGCTCGAAATAGGAAAAATAGGCAACTTGGCGATGTTGCAGCTGCGGTAAAATAGGAAGGATAGGCAACTTTAGCGGATTCACAGCTGCTAAAGATAGGAATAATGGGCAATTTTAGCGGCGTTGCAACTGCTCAAAATAGGAAAAATAACCACTTTTGGAAGTGTCACAGCTGCTCAAAATAGGAAAAATGGACAAATTTAGGTGTTGTAGTTGCTTGAAATAGAAAAAATAGGCACTTTTGGAGGTGTCGCAGCTACTCGAAATAGGAAATATGGGAAACTTGGTAGTGTTGCAGCTGCGGTAAAATAGGAAGGATAGGGGTTCCTGGACTATGATCTGAAGTCAATTGGATATGCCTATAGCTCTATGTGTTGATCTCATTAACTCAGAAACCTCCTACCCTATCTCCCCACTTGCTTTCCAGAGCCAGTTGTGTGTTGTATGACCCTGATTCGTTGTGCCTAAGGCTATGAGTGGACTTGAGTAGTTCATCCTTAGTGGATACATAGCCCCATCTCAGGGGTAGTCTCTGAGTGACGTTGAAACAATAAAGGTTGGGAAGAGACCTATGGTTGGGTTGGAACATTGTATTCCATAGCTAGTTGCTTGGATATTTCAATAAAACGGTAATTATTCTCTGCGGTTTATATCATGTGTTTTTATGAATTTATTCATTGATGAATAGGGCCAAGTCTAGTTGAGGCCCAGGAGGTTCAAAATGTTCGGTCATGACTTTGGGGGAGAAATAGAAACCCCTTATGTGTTCATGTTCCCTCTGTGGGTCAGATGAAGGGAGGAGACATGGCATAGTGAATCAGACTTCCGACTTTCCGAACCCACAGTGCAGATTGCGGATTTCGGAGGTCGGAGGTGTGATTTCTCAGTGTGGTGCGTTGAAGTTCCGACTTCCAACTCCCACGTCGTGGATTGTGGATTGCGGAGGTTGGAGGCTGCGCGATTCTGCGAATCTGAGACCTTTGGAGTTCTGACTTCCTTCCTTAACTATGTATAGAGCCTCAATACCCCTAACTACTATTCAAAACCATCTAATGAAATATACATCCCTACTCAAACACTAAAGATACTCTCAAGAATCCATGTGTGTTTGTTCAAGTACGTTTTTCTTCTTGGACATGGATTCTCAAAAGGTTTTTCAGGGATTAAGGCCCAATTTTTCTCCCTCGAGCATATCTAGGGAACCCAATATCTATACCAGGTTCTCAAAAATTTCTAATGGCACTAATATCCCCACTTATATGAATAATATGCTAATGGGAGGTCATGTTTGGTGATTGTAGGAATTGTTCTTAGCCAAAGATGCCTGGAATTTCCTTTAGGACCTAAGTCCCACTCTTTTCTCCCCAACCATATCCAAGGTGTTCGAACCTATACTTAGTCTTAAAATTCTCATTGTGCCACAAAAAACCCACTCATAGGCCAAAGATACCATAGAAAGGTCTACTGTGGTATTTCGACATATCATTCTTGGCTATAGATACCTAGAAGCTTTCTTTAGGTCCTAATTAGGCCCAATTTCCATTCCTTAACCATGTCTAGAACCCCAAGACCCATACCTAATGCTCAGAAACTTCTTAACAATTCCCATATTCTGACTATGAGGACAAATATCCCCTCAAGAGGTTAGCTTTGGTGGTTGGAGACATCATTGTTAGACCTTTAGGCCTAAAATTTATATTCTTGCACTAGTGGAGCACCATATGAAGGAAAATGGTTGTGAAGCAAGTATTCATACTTACAATCCTTTGATGAATGGATTTCAAAAGGAAAATGACTTGATACAAATAAGGAGGTTGAGAGGGTATACCATGAAATTGACCATGTATATTAGCCTATTGTGGTGGATGACATGAAGTTAAATAATGTAATAAGCATGGATTCTAAGGCATTGATTGTGAGGTTTATTTGTACTAGAAGGATGGGGACAGTGAGTTTGTTAATTTGAATGGATTCAAGTGCATGACTAGTAATCAATTTTAGCTTACCACATAATGGATCATGTCATTTTCATCTGAGGTTAGATGTTGAGGTTACATCCAAACATAGTATTATTTCTAGTCGGTATCTACTGCATTTATACCTAGCTAGGTGGATTTACCAATTACTTGATCAAATTACTTATATATCATAAGGTCCCATGCCAATAAGTAAGGATACCATAAGGATAAAATAATTGTACTAAATTATTCTATTTCCATAGACTCTCTTATGATTCTACACAAGATATTTCCTCTTTATGCTATTAATTCTAACTACTTGCATGATATGACTCATTATTGTTTCTTGTAGCCTTACAAAGAGATCTATCATATGCATTCAAACAATTATGACTCATTATGATCTCTCTTCTTATGGAAATAATATGAGCTAAATATTCTACAGTGGTATGCCTTACAAATCTACTTTCTTAATTGACATATCAATTAGGTAACTAGGGATATTAGAATAACGAGAAGAGATATACGGTGCTACATTTTCTCTATCTTCTCTCCATAAGTTTGACAATTCAATACATTGGTTAAGGTCCTACTTAGAGAAAAGCTACAAGAACCTATAAAATCCTTTTAAATATTAAGAATTTTTATCATTACCTCTTCCAACCATAAGAAATTCTTATAAAGATAAAAGGAATTTGAACCATTAACCTAGATTTTTTAGACCAGTATTATACCATTGAAACTATTGATCTCCTAATGAAAATATGATTACTTGCTAAGATATCCCTCCAGTCGATTTTCAATGATGCCTACCTTAAATCTACTACATATCATGCGATGCCAATCTATAGACTCCACCTCATTTATGTTTTTGCATTGTTCAATGAACCATTTTAGTGGTGGAAGTGTAGTAGTTTTTATGGATTCCTGCATGGGAATTTCTATTTATGTCATTGGAGAGTCAACGACATGTGGCATATGAAATTATTGAACCAAGTGATCTCTAATAATGTTATGGCCATTGCACTGCACCTTTGAGTAATTTACTCACTCCCAAGTGAGATTTCTTGAGCTCTAAAGGAAATGAAGTTTCCCATACCTTGCAAGCCATTAAACGAGGTGATCGAAGCGAGTTCTAAATCCTCCTAAAAATACATTGATATGTTAAAATGGTGGTGACAACTTTAACATCTTGATCTCCTATCATACTAACAACATACAACATATATTAGTTAGTCAAAAGGTTGGGATATCTCCACATTAGAAACATATTTATATTTAACCCATAGAGCTACCTCCCTATGATGTAAGTTATAAATATCCTTGACAAGCAATAGAATAAAAGCTAGAAACGATTATGCAATAAGTAAAATAAGAATATTATAGGAAACTAGCACTCCCTAGCGCCATCCCCATAGCATATTCTATAATAAGGTTTAGCCCAAGGGGGTCTTCCTATGAGTCTAACAAGTAACAATATTATATTATACCTAGGATTATAGGCTCATGCCGTGGTTATGCATACAACAAATTTTCAGGCCCATCTAGATATAAGATGCTATAGATTCATGCATATTGTTTTTTTCGTCTTTTTTGGTTTTTATGTTTTTGAAAAAAAAGGAGTAACAAAGGGGCCGATTTCATCTTGTGGAGGCCGTATTCTTGATTTGTTGGATGAGTTTGGACTGTGTGGGCTATGACATCATCTGGAGAGGACACGGTCTTTTTTGTGAGGACGATTTACTTTCTCTTGGGTGCATATCCTTACAATTCCACATCTACAGTGATCCCCACGCTTCATCTGGGACAATATCAAGGGTTGTTACATCCAAAAAGGGAGGTGCAATCCATTTGACACCTACAACGTTGTTGGGTACTCTCATTGTAGTCTTCCTTCTTGTTACGACTGTGCATAATGTTTCTGGGTAGTGAAGACGGGTGCTGAAGCTTAATAAGGGAGTCAGAGAAGAAGACACTTTGGGTTGTTTTGAGGAGCTGGCTGCAGACACCAAAGAAGGCTACAGGTTAGATTTAAATTAATTTCAGATTTGTTTGTCCACCTTAGAACTACTGTTGCAGTCATTGTAAACTCAAATTTATATGAATATGATATTTAGGGTTTATTTACTTGTTATTTATGCAAAGCAATCTCTATTGCATTTACTATTCACTGTTAGCGCTATGAAAATCAAGATCTGAAACCCTTGATACCCGAAAAAAACTCTTTCCACACTTTCTTCCGCAGTGGATTTCTTTCCGGAAGGCGAGAATAGAGTTTCTGCACAACGCTTCTTCCCCGTCGTCGATCTCGATCTCGATCGTTGATCTATCAATTTCTTGGCGAAATGGCTTTCTGATCGTTCGATCAGTGTCCCCACCAAATAAATGGTGGATTCCAAAATTTATTAAGAGCATTCCATAGAATATCACGCACATGGAAAGTTTTTAAAAGCTTGCAACTTCTCCCGGCGATATCACTATAAACCGTCGATATTTTCCCCACGATTAATCCACACTCTATGATCTTGTTTTATTTGAGCGATTGGTTAAGGTTTAACCCTAGGGCTACAAAGCTTCACTTAATTGATCACTGACAGGATCAATTCTTCTCTGCAATTCAGAAACTATGGCAATCCAAATCCACAAAGTTTATACACAGGGTTATATGGAGTGAAAGCGGGATGAATTCATACTTCTAATCCATCAAAACCACACATAGAGTCTAATCCTATGTTCTTTATTCAATTCACTGGAAATTCAAATACACATGCCTCTCTTCCTCCATTCACTTCTTGCTCACTCTTCTGTGCACACACCTCTCAAGCTCTATGAGCTAATCCTCAAACCTCTATGAGCTAATCAAAGCTTCTTTGAGCTATCCTCAAACCTCTATGAGCTATCCCAAGCTCTGTGAGCTAACCTAAGCTTCTACGAGCCAACAAGCTCTGTAAGCTAACTAAGCTGCTAAGAAAATAACTCGAACTGATTTAAATACAAGAGGATTCTGTGTCCAGATCCTATAACAAAGGAGTACAATCCTTATTGATCTATGCTAACCCGATTACTCACAACTAACTCAATCTGGACTATTACATGTGGAAAAGGATCTAGATTCCTTATCCATTTTATTCAACGTTTACAAAATAAAGCAAATTACAAATGTACGAGACCCTAGGTCTCCTAAGAGTTCCCTTGACCTTGTGAAGTCATGAATGACTTCGCCCTCTTGAGCCTATGCTCCTGCATCAATGTATCAGTAGTACATTGAATACAAAAACCAACTAAGACTATTTGGCACAGCTCAGTAGTATTTTTGACAAGTGTTTTTACGAAATCCCTTCACCAAATTACATAAGCAAATAAGCCAAAAAGATCAGCAAGATCTGATGAGGGTCATTACAGTTTACTATCCAAAGCATATCTCCCTTGTATAAAAATCAAACCCTCTCACTTCATTTAGATAAAGCTTGTTCATTGGTCACTATCTCATCATGTGGATATGAGAACTGTGTGAATGCGCACAGGAACCTTACACCACTGTCATTTTTGTATTCAATGGTTACTTGTGTTTTTCCATCAGGCCTCAACCAGGAGTAGGTTCCATTCTTTCTGACCTCTGTGAGCTTTGCTCCCAGCTTGGTAGGTAGCACATGGGTGAGAGGCATAACTCAAGGGTTTCATTAGTTGCACAACTAGTGCAATAAAGGGTAGCGACCCACGTACTAGACCTCACACAGACTGCCATCCATACTAACAGATCACGACCTAGTCAAGCAGTACACAATTAGGCTGCCAACACATTTACACAACCTCACGACACCCTTAGTAACCCTCAGTAGTTCATGGTACCTTCATACACAAGATTGGGACCCTTAACATTCCTCAAGGCACTTTCATCCAGTCATGACAGTCCTAGCAGGCTTAAGACATGTCACAAAATCCCTTAGCAGGCTCAAGATAGGTCATGGTTTTCTCTAGAAAGCATTAACAGAATTTACACATATGAAAATGACGCAAAGAGGAAACACAAACTGAATATGAACACTGTGATGAATCTCAGAAACTCAAAAAAACACTTTTCATTAACACTTCCAATAAAATATACAAAGCTACAATCTAAGCATAGAGGCTTCAAAAATGAAATTCAAACCCGTCCTCCTCCGTTGAGGTTACATTTATAGTGCAATTTACCCCCGAGACGTATCTCAAAACAGGGCATCAAAATTAGTTACATTGACAAAATTAGTTACCACAGGACAACAGACTCTAGCAAAAAGACAAAATGTTCTGGTAACTGCTCCTCCATTTGGCCTCTTCCACTATCTTTGATGATTCATGCACTCAGCTTCAGTTTTGCCTTCCCATACTTTAAGATGAGTTTCCATTGCTCGGCTACTAGTAAATCCAAGGAGGCAAGCTCTTTAAGCCACACCCTCATTTTGGTAATCTCTTTGTATGAATAGCCTACGAGGAGTGTAAGAGCTTCTTTAAATGTAGAGACCAACTCAAAATCCTTTGTCAGTTTTTCCACCACCGTCTTGCCTGCCAGAGGCTGCTCCATATCTGCAAAGCACTCCTGTTCTAACCTGCACTCCCATAGCTTGCCATGATATCCCTCATTTGTCCTCATGGTTCCATCTTCTTCCCAAAACATAGGAAGACCTTTCTTAAATAATGGATCAAATGCCTCCCTGAACAGCTTCACTTGGTTAGCCAAGACATCTATCCCTGCTTGGACAGTGCTCACTTGTTGGTGCTTGAGTATTACCTTCTTAGCGCTGATGATTGTGGCCACTCTGTCCTTTATATTGGGTACTTCAGCCTGCTCTTCAGACAGACCATTTAAGAACTCTACTGCATTTTGTGCATAATCCTTAGGATTTTTGTTTAACTTCTCATTTTCCGTTGTGACAGCTGACCTTTCTAGTTTGATTAGAGCTTCCTTATCCACCATGAAGTCCAAATATGGCCTCAGCTCCTCTACCTGTACAATAACATCATCCTAGATGATCTTCTTTGCCTCTACAATGCACTTTTCCCTATAACTTGCTGCTTCAGCTTGTCATAATCACCTTGCATTGCTTGGTACTTGGTTTCCCAAGATTTCTTGTCTTTCTCTGTAGCCTCTTTGTCCCTTTTGGCATTATCATTCATGGTCTTGAGGTTGGCATTCTTCTTTTTCAATCTTTCCACTTCTACATCATCCAAAATTGCCTTGGCTATTTTCTCTACAATAGAAAAATCTCCAGCCTCCACCGAGGGTGTGACCATGGCTTCTATCTCTTGTTCTTTGTCTTTCAACTTTTTCTCAAGCCCTTCAACTTTAGCCTTCAAAGCTTCCTCACTATCCATTATCAATTTCATATCTACTTGCCACTTTTTCTCTCTTTCTTTAAACTCTACTAGCCTGGCTTTACAATCATTCAACTTACCCTGCAGCTCTTCTTTTTCCTCTTCTAGTTCTGCAATTTCTGGTGCATTCACCAGTTGGGCAGCTGGAATCTTCAATTTCTTCTTTAGTGACAGAATTTCTTGATCTTTTTCATCTAATAGCTTCTGAATGCTATCCCTTTTATCTTCTTGATTTTCAGTGGCCAATAGTGAAGCCTGGAAATTTTTCACTTGTGCATCCAGGCTCTTGTTCTCCACCTTTCCCAATCGCAACTGCTTTTGCACTTTGGTTTTGCTGGCCTGCACTTTGATAGCTCTATGGAAGCCCTCAACAACTTGTTATAGATGACTTCACGTGTCTCCTTGTGCAGATTGATCACATCAGGTACTGGTATGTCTTCCAGATTTACTTTTAGTTCTGTGGCCTTACTCTTAGTGGCTAAGGCAAGACTCAAGGTATTCTGGGAAAGGTTCCTGCTTGCCACCAAGGCTACATCCTTCTTGGACATTTTTCTTGCATCAGCATACAGTTTATCTTCTTCTGAGATTGTATCTGGGCTCTCCTCATATCCCTCCAGTAACTTAGGCTTGATGTTGCAGCTCCAGTAGGTGTTATGTTGAACACATGTTTCTTAACCTCGAAGGATGGCACCGAGGATCTGACTTGCTTTTTCTTGGGTTTCTTTGCTTGTACCTATACTAATTGTTGCTCAGGCTCATCTACATTTTGCCTCTTTGAGGCTCTCTCAGCATCACTGTCTACATCCATGGGCTCACTACCCCCTTCCTTTATAGATTTTTCTGGAGGAATGGCAAGAAACATGGCTGGTGATATTGCTGGGGTTTTACCAGGTGAACCAGGCACTGTTGATATGCTACTTTGAAAAATTAATGCTAAAGATGAAGAATCTTCTGGTGGGTCTACTTCCAACTAGCCTTTGTCAATGTATTCTAACCAGTTTTCCATCTCAACTAGACCTATCAGTTCGAAGTGCTCATATCCTTTCCTGTTACTTTCCTTCCTTCTTTCTGAGATAATCTGGAGAGGATCATAGTTTATGGCCGCTTTGGATGGGAATCCCAAATCACCCATCATTCGCTCAATAGCTGGGAGAGTTGTTTTGTTTTTAACAATGAAGGAGCCCAATGTCCATGGAAATCTAATGTTCGAAGACTTCCTGTCATCCAATAAATGTTCACACTCCATCTTCAATTTTTGTCTTATAAATTCCAAGGTGAGTACTCTGGTGGTTAGGAAGGTAGGTAGCACATAGGGGGCATGGGAGTATCCATGAACTCTAATCACAGTCCCATGCTCCAGCAGGAACCAATCCCCAATGCTCTTCTCTATGGATGGCTGCAGTAGGTCTTTCATCTCAGGAAGTACCCTAGGAAGTCTCTTCTGGAAAAAGATGAAATATATCTCTGCCATAAGATCATTCATGAAGGTTTTGTAGTCTGAATACATCTCCTTAGTCAACTGCAGCTTTGGAGGTTGCAGGTTTTCTTCATTAGCTTCCAGGAACATTTTTAACAAGACTGGAACCTGAAAGTTCTTTTCTTAGGGAATTCTATGAGCTGGGAGTGGATGTTGTCTGCCAAGGCTTCATCAAACTTTAGGCATGCACATTGGGTAAGTGAATTTGGGCCTGCTGGATCGATAGGACAAGTGCTTAGAACAAACATCAAACTTATCAGGGACTCGTTTATGTATAGGTCATTGTCTAAGGCTAGGAACTGGGGCTAGCATGGAGATAACACACTTCGACTCTTCCCTAAAAAGGCTGGCCTCACCAGGAAAAGGTGCACCCTGAGAGGAGGTATTTGGCAGCAGGGAAGCATGATAAAAGCTCTGTTTGAAGTCATCTAGGGCTTGACAGAAATGTTGGATCAGGGTTTCCATTCTATAACTTCGGGATTTTTGGCAGAATTCTTTGGGAGCGGCCAAAGCTTTCCTAATAGTAGGGGCGTCTACATAGCACAGGATTTTAGAGTTTGAGGCATCCATGATTTCTCTTCAGTTCGAGGAGTAATGGTTGGCACACCAGTCTACAAATTCAAGGCAACTACGGGTTTGGCTTGTTGTAAAAAAATGGAAAAAGGATTGATAAATCTTATGGACATCCACTTGTCTGGCCCTTATGACCTCCTATCTTTCTTTCGTAGTTTCTATGGTGCTATTTATCAACATGGGATCGTAAACCTAACAGCCTTTATCCTCTAATAGGTCAATTATCTTTGGAGGCTCAAAGCCTGGGGGTACCACGGGTCCGGCCATTTAAATAGTTTAGGGTGGAGGTGGATGGTCTACTTGGTCGGTTGACAATTGGGTGGAGCTTCTGGGTCTCTGGTTGGCTGGGCTAATCTGAACGATCCGCTCCTTTCGCTTTCCAATGCACACAAGTCAACTGGGATGCGAATCTTCATGCAGATGGGCGTTTTATAATATAAACATGACATATCACCCTTACAGCTATGACAACGATGGAGTCACATCAGCTGTCTATCCATACAATCAACTCTCATCTGTAGATATCCTTGACCTTTACCTACCACATATCAACTCGACAGCACCTTTAATCTGCAAAAACATTTTCAACCGTCGATCCACTCTCCTCCTGGATCTTTACCGTCCCCGGATGTGCCCTTTACCGAGTTCGCGAATTTTGGGTCTGTTTATTTCACACGCAAGTCATATCTGCGAACTAATCCCGAGCCGTCGATCTTCATCTCACTAGATTTGCACTGTTGAGAAATGCCGAAATTTATCAAAAGTTCGCGGATTTGAATCATAACCCTTTTCGCGCATGTTTAAATCGTGAACAATTTTCTGACCGTTGATCTAATCCTTCCATCGTCGATCTTCCTTGACCTGCTCGCAGGCTAGCACCCCACCAGCGTTTTAAAGACCTTCAAATTTTTCCGTGAAGGAGGCTCATAACCGTTGATCTCCTCCACTTTTGATCTAAACCATCTATAGGTGTTAATCAGTGCTGCAGGCACATTCGTTTATACTTAATCCTTCGATCAGCATCAAGACTGTAGCTTCCCCAAAATTCTTATCTTGGCTCCAAGTTAAAACCAAAATATTATGTAATTGATGTTTGGATTCAGTTATTATAAGGTGGAAGCTTGTATGGTGTAATATATGGTTGTTATGTGCTGGTAAAGGCTATTTTGGAAAGCATATGGGTGTACTACAAGAATATTCATAACCGTATATTGGAAGGAAGTTGAGAGGCCAACTCTCGAGGAGAAATTCAAGAAATTGGGTTGCTTTATTTTCAAATGGCCAAAAAAAGGGATTGGAAAGATTTTAAAATGAGGTATACATCTTAGATTATTACTTGGATTTACCTTTCATGCATATGTTTTTTGTTTTGCTACTGTTTATGCATGGATCTTATCTGTTTTATTGTGTTGTGTAACTTTCATTTATTTTTACAGTAAATAGATTGGGTGTGGGGAATTGAGAGTGATGTGAGGGGGGGGAGGGGCCATATGAGCTTCAAACTTCACGCGATTGGCCCTATTTAGTAGAGAATAAGATATTCTTGAAACCAAGAGAAGATCATTCAGGTATTTTCATTTAGTTTTTTTAGAATTTCATATATGTTATGCATTTTTTTACATATCTATCAATTACTTATATGAAAATACCATTTTGTCATAATATATGCAGACCTTCGCAATGGAAAGCAATATAATGACAATTTGTATCGATCTCTAATGCATATTTGTAAGTTATCACCATAACGAATTTGTCAATTAGATATCTTATTGTCGTTTCATTGATTATAACGTGTTGATATCTTCATTTTAAGTACAGTTGTACTTGTCTTTTATATGAATTGATTTTGTTGCACATTTGTTGAAGGAAAAAATTTGATTGCGGGATAGCTATTGAGAATGGGCAAATAATGTAATGAACAATATTGAAAGTATTTGATTAAAACAAATTTAATTACACCACATTTATTACAACCATAAGTATACCAGATTGATGGTGTAACAACTAATTTGTGTGAAATATTTGTGTAAAGCACAGAGGATGCCAAGATCATCTGATGTATAGATCCTTATTTCTTTTTTGAAAGTAAGAAGAGAGAACTTTATATTAAAAGATAAATATTTACAACTGAACCCAAAAATCTCATAACCCAACCATCACACTGAGTCACCTAACTGAACAAAATCACCTCCGAAGGGGACTTCGCCTGACCATACATACTATAGAGACGAATACTACAGATATTGCAAAATTAAAACAAAACACGTGCACGCAGGCCTTTTGACTCCCATTATCACTCCTTTACACAACAAAACCTCATGAAATAGAAATGAAAACCATAAGCAGCCGATAGCTTAGAAAATAGATGATAAATAGACACCCAACAAACTAGACACTAAACATCCCCCACGCCAACCTAGAACAAAATGTACGGGAAATCAGGACAGCGCCCAGGAGGAGGAACTGTAGAAGCCGCTGGCTGCGCAGGAGCAGGTTGAAGCTACATAGCCTGAAGGAGAAAATCTAGCTTACGGTGGATGGCCCTGGTTTCCTCCAAAATGCTTATTTCATAGCTGAGCATATCATTTACAAACGGATGCTCCATCCTATCCCGGAGAGCATAACCCATAGTATTTTTCATTACCCAATAGAATGCAATGGTGCGCTCATACAGGATGAAACGACCTGCGGTGTTTCCTGGGTCCATAACTGAATTTTCAATCTGACGACGTTCGACATCCAAACTCGCCTTATCAAGCTGGTTCCAAATTTTTCGTTCTATAGTGCAAATCTCTTTTTGGAGATCTGGGGGGGCATCCTAAACAAAGGCACTGGATTCCCAACATGACTTTTGCTAGGCATGAGAGAAATTCCCACTGGATTCACCCTGAGAAGTCTCACCCACCCGATAATGACGACGGCCTGCAGTGGCACTGCATATATCCCAATTACCATGATCGCCCATACTATCTAACAAGAAAACAACGGCGGTGCATGCAACTAAATCTCTGAACTCTCCGTTCATGTCTACCACCTTCCCCGGGTTTAAAAAACGTTTCACCACCCACTGTCCATTAATGGCAAATCGTACTACAACTGAAGGTGGTGATCTTTCGCATAGTCCATTAATGGAAAATTGTACTGCAACTGAAGGTGGTGACCTTTCGCACTATCTATTAATGGAAAATCATGCTTCACTTAAATCATTCCCTCCTGTAATCATGGTAGAAGTACCTTTCCAAGTTAGTGAGAAGACAACAAACTCCACGGGAAAGGGATGAAAAGACTGCTCATCGATCATCCTTTAAAAGAAGGGAGAAAGAACGAGGGCGAAATGGATCACGTGGCAGTACAATCCTCCGCCTGACATCACCCTCCGTCATCAGCATGGTAACTCATCATATCGCGGGAAAGAATATCTGAATTTGATAGGTTTCGCCACGTTTGGGCATGTAGGTCCAAGTGATTCACCACCCGAAGGTTAGCAAGCAGGTCTGCCAGCTTGTTCCCATTGCTCTTAACATGGGAGAAATAAATATCCAGCCCCAGAGATAGCAAAGATGCTAAATTATGCAGCTTGCCCTCCAACCACCACGACATCGCCACCTTTGAGTTGCGTTTGTCCATGTGGAGAATAATCTCGGCATCATCCTCCACAACAAGGGGAGTACAATTATGGGTGCAAGCCAGCTGGATTCCCTACAGATGACCTTCCATCTCAACTGCATTATTAGTCTCATTCCCCAAATGGCCAATTTTGAAGCTGACCATTACCCTTCTGTATCCCTGAGAACACACCCGTATCCGGCCAGACTAGGATTAAGAGGTATAGATCCTTATTATCAATACCATTTCAACATTATTTGGGAGTATCACCTATAGGTCTCCTGAAGCTTCCCTGACCACTATTAAATAATTTTACATAATGTAGTTAGCAATCTCATTGACTACTTTGGTCACAAGATATGATTCAAATGGGAAATTGCTTCCAAAATCAATCAATAAACTCAATTAATCCAAAAATACAGGCATACGATCTTATTTCACAATGGTCCTTTATCTGAACCTAAATACAATGGATCGATCATTACAAACAGAGACCTTTGTGTGTGTGTGTGTAAGCTCCAAGAGTCAAAACTCTGAGCTTGTTCCTCTTGATCGAACCTTCCTTGAGCTAACTAAGCTCCACTAAGCTACCTAAAAGCTTCTACGAGCTAACAATCTCTTTAAGCTAAAGCTAAGCTATCCATCTAAATGACTCAATTGGATTAAATATAACTCTTACTCTGTTTTCCAGATCCTTCAAAGAAGGAACAAAGTCCTTATTTGACTCTACTATCCTCTATGACTTACTATGCTTGATATCTGTTATTTTCCAGTATGGTAAACAAGCAGCTCATTTTATTTTTGCTTACTGTGGTTTTTTTACTTTTGAAAAATTATTGATGAAAACTGTCAAGGATTAGAGTGAAGGAGGAATATCTTGCATGTGGATCATTTCTGCATTCAGAGTGACTTATGAGAATCCTATACATTGGGTATTTTTCTCTGCATTATTACGATTTGGTAAGCATTAACATTTTGTTAATTTATTGACCGCCTTACAAATTGGGGTGATATCATATGATATTTGTATAAGATGTACTTTATAATTGTATAAATGGTAACTGAAAGGATATTTCTACTATTTATTTTTTCTACAACTTTTATAATGGGAAACATATTAACTTTGATTTTGACTTTGGGTGCAGAGCAAAATTAGTGGATTATGCTCTTGCCTCTAGCTAAATATACAAGGGAGCAAGGTTTAAATACATTAAGGAGTCATTCGTGATTAGATCATGGCCTTTTGAGTGATGGTGGTGTTCATTCGTGATTAGATCAGTTGCAGGTATTCTATATCTATAAATGCATTATTATGAGTTGTTTATCTTAGAAAATATTATAGATTTATCCGTGCTATGCAATTTTTAATCTTTGTATTTCTCCATCCTATAGTTGAATGCTATTTATATCACCAGACTCGATTGAGTTGGGTCTAAATATGTTATAATTGTAGAACCCATTGATATACTAACATAAATTTTAAGAGAAGGCTACTCTTACATGGATCCATCAAGCAACCATTAGAAAAGATGCTCGTTTTTATCCATGAATAATTGAAATTCTAGTTAGATGTTCACTTTATGAGTATGTGTATGAACTTGAATGCTAACTTTGTCCTGCAAAACGTTTATGTATTACTGTTTTCTTTATTGAATCAATGCTGCATATGAAACCTTTCAAGCTCAGCCAACTTATAAGGTCAGAGCCATTCAAACTACTTTCTTAGGTATCTTGAGTCAGAAACAATGTTGGGATTATTAGTCTTTTCTTAGAATTACAAATGATGCAATCTTGGTGTTAATATTGCCCCTTTCCCCAATTTTTAAAGGGTTCTAGCTCAATGGTAGAGCGCCTGCTTTACAAGCAGGAGGTTGAAGGTTCAATTCCTTAGTGCCCTAATAATATTGAAATATTGATTTTTTAAATAAAATATATTTTATTATGATTTATTATGGCTATGAGGGGGGTTCTAAACTGATTTCATATGTCGCTACAAGGGGGGTTCATAACCGCCCCCAAAGGTTTGTAAAGAGTTTTAGGGGGGGTTTTGAACTCCCTCCATAGGTACCTACGAGGGGGGTTCATAACCTCCCCCAAAGGTTTGTAAATCATTTTAGGGGGGGTTCTGAACCGCCTCTGTAGGTACCTACGAGGGGGGTTCATAACCGCCCCCAAAGATTTGTAAAGAGTTTTAACAGGGTTCTGACCCGCCTCCGTAGGTACCTACGAGGGGGTTTAGAACTGCCCCCAAATGTTTGTAAATAGTTTTAGGGGGGGTTTGAACCGCCTCCATAGGCACCTACGAAGGGGGTTTATAACCGCACCAAATTTTTGTAAAGTGGTTTAAGGGAGGTTCGAAACCGCTCCCATAGGTACCTACGAGGGGGTTTATATCCACCCATAAAATTCACTTTTGCAGGGGTTTAGAACCGCTACCAATAGTCACTTTAGCGACGGTTTTGATCTCTTCCATAACCGCCCCTAGAAGTCAAACCTTTTAGCGTCGGTGTTCTAAAGACCGCCTCCAAACCGCCCACAAAAGTAACCTTTGGAGGCGGAAGGAAACCGTCACCAACATTCCAAAAGTAATTTTTTTGGAGGGAAGGGGGGTAGAACCGCCACCAAAATCCACGTTTGAGGGCGGTTCTAAACCCCCCCTAAATTGAATTTTTGCGGCGGTTGTGAACAACCCCCAACAGTGACTTTAGGGGGGGTTTAGATCCGCCCCCAAAAGTGGCTTTTGGGGGTGGGTATCGACCGTCGCCAAAACTCACTTTTGGGGGCAGTTTTGATCTCATCCCAAACTGCCCCTAAAAGTGAAAAATTTTAGCGTCGGTGCTATTAGGGGTGGTTTTGGAAATACTGCCTCCAAATCCAAAACCACCCCCAAAAGTTACTTTTGGAGGCGGAAAGGAACCACCCCTAAATGTCAAATTTGTTGTAGTGGTAGTTTTTGTGTTGTCGATCGAAGTAAGATTGCTTCCAGTTATCAAAAGGTCATCAACATAAAGGAAAATGATCATAAAATTACATTCATGCTGATATAGGTACACATTTGGATCTTGTTTTCTATTTGCAAATTCTATGACAGAAGGAAGGAATCCATCTTTGCATACCAAGCTCTTGGGGTCTGTTTTAAACCGTACAATGATTTCTTCAGTTTGCACACTAATGCCGGATCTGATATGTATCCTTTAAGCTTCTTCATGTATATCTCTTCTTTCATATATCCATGGAGGAATGCACTCTTCACATCCATATGGTGCACTTCCCAGTGCTTAGATGCAGAAATTGCCAAAACTAGGCGGATAGAATCCATCTTTGCAACTGGTGCAAAGGTCTCGGTGTAGTCCACTCCTTGGACTTGGGAGAAGCCTTTTGCAACCAACCTAGATTTGTATTTGCAGGTTGATCCATCTTCAACAAATTTCGTTTGGTAGACCCATTTTCATTGGACTAATTTCCTCCCAGGTGGAAGAGAAACTAGCTCCCATGTAGCATTTTTCTGAAGAGAACTGTACTCTTCATCCATGGCGGTTTTCCATCTCGGATCTCGGTGGGAATGATGTTAGAAAAACAATTGGTATCAGCGCCAAAGGTCTATTTGGCAGTTAAACCCACAGGAAGCTAGGGTTTCTGGTTCGAGTGGGAGCAATGGCAGAAGAAGGAAAGTTTAAGGTCGAGAAGTTTAATGGCCAAAACTTCCAGTTATGGAAGATGCAAATGGAAGACTATCTGTACCAGAAAGATCTATTCCTACCATTGGGAGGAAGAGCAAAGCAGCTGACGGCCATGAAGGACGAATAATGGGAGGTTCTTGACAGAAAGGTTCTGGGAACAATACGGTTGAGCCTGGCTTCGTCGGTGGCTTTCAATATCTCAAAAGAAACGAAAATAGAGGGTTTGATGAGCGCACTGGGTAAGTTGTATGAAAAATCCTCGGCCTCCAACAAGGTATTTCTAATGAAGCGTTTATTTAATATGAATATGTCTAAAGGTGGATCTGTTACTGATAATTTAAATGAGTTTAATACGGTTACAAATCAACTAAGTTTTGTAAGTCTGGACTTTGATGATGAGGTTAGGGCTCTTCTAATCTTGTGTTCATTGCCAGAAAGATGGAATAGCTTGGTCATGGCTGTAAGTAACTCTGTCTCTGGTTCAAACACCTTGAAATTTGATGATGTTATTGGTGTTATTCTTAGCGAGGAAATTCGAAGAAAAAAAACAGGTGAGACATCAGGTAATGCGTTGACCATGGAGAGAAGGGGAAGACAAAAGGAGAGAGGAAAGAGCCAAGGTAATTGTGGCAAGTCTAAAATGGGTAGATCCAAGTCCAAACTGGGAAAAATAGAGTGCTAGAATTGTGGAAAGAAAGGGCATCTAAAGAAAGACTGTAGATCTCTAAAGAAGAAAGGAGATGCACAACAAGAAACTACCCAAGAAGCAAATGTAGCAGGTGATGTGTTACAAGATGCTTTGATTCTTGCATTAGATAATACTCGTGATTATTGGGTAGTAGATTCAGGGGCTTCATGTCATGCTACACCCCATAGGAAATACTTTCATGATTATGTTCCAGGCGATTTTGGATATGTTTTATTGGGTGATGATGAGCCATGTAAAATTGTTGGAATGGGTAAGGTATGGATAAAAGTTAAGAATGGAATTGATTGGCTATTGAAAGATGTAAGGCATATTCCTACTATGAAAATAAATCTGATCTCAACAGGGCAGTTGGGAGATGGCGGTTGTCTATCTACATTTGGAGAAAAGTGGTGGAAGATCACTAAAGGATCAATGGTTATGGCAAAAGGAGACAGAGTAGGTACATTGTATTTATGTCCTCATGATACTAACCATTCTATTTCTTTAGCTTCCACATGAATAGATACAGCATTGTGGCATCATATGCTTGGCCACATGAGTGAGAAGGGGATGCAAATTCTCCAATCAAGGAAGTTGCTGCCAGATTTGAAGCAGGTAAGTTTGGAATTCTATGAAAATTATGTTTATGGAAAACAGAAGAGAGTCAGGTTTCTCAGGGTTGGGAAACAAAAGAAGAATGAAAAGTTAGAGCTTGTGCATACATATGTATGGGGACCGGCTCAAGTACAATCTCTTGGTGGATCTCATTATTATGTTACATTTATTGATGATGCAACTAGGAAAACTTGGGTTTATTGCATTAGAAGAAATCTGATGTGTTTGATACTTTTAAGAAGTGGAAAGATTTGGTTGAGAATGAGACGGGAAAAAGGTTGAAGTGTCTCAAATCTGATAATGGAGGTGAGTACTACAGCAAGGAGTTTGATAGTTACTTTTCATACCATGGGATTCGTAAAGAGAAGACAGTCCCAGGAACACCACAAGAAAATGGTGTGTTTGAAAGGATGAACAGAACGATCATGGAGCATGCAAGGTGTATGATATTGCATGCAGGGTTTCCCTTACAGTTTTGGGAAGATGATGTAAATACTGTTGTTTATTTAATAAACAGAGGACCTTCAAGTGCTTTGGATGGTGGTATTCCAGAGGAGGCATGGACAGGTAAAAAGGTAAACTACTCATTTATGAGAATCTTTGGTTGTGAAGCATTTGTCCATATTGATAAAGATAATAGAACAAAGCTTGAAGCTAAATCCAAGAAATGTACCTTTATTGGATATGGGGTTGATGATTTTGGTTATCGCTTATGGGATTATGAAAATAACAAAATCATTAGGAGTAGAGATGTGATATTCAATGAAAAGGTCATGTATAAAGATCAGTTGCAAGGAAAGAAATAGGAAAAGGAAAACACAGAGTACACAGTACTTGATGAAATTAAAGAAAATGAAGTTCCAAAGGTGCCATAAAATCACAGCAGCAAGTGCCTAAAACTCCCGCAACTGCAAGAAGATCTACCAGGTTAAGTAGACTCCCTGAACGATACTCTCCTTCAATGTATTATTTATTGATGATTGATGCTGGTGAACTAGAGTGTTATGAAGAAGCAATGCAGGTGGAAACTAGAAAGAAGTGGGAGCAAGGCATGAATGAGGAGATGGACTCATTGGTAGGAACAAGTTGAAGGAACAAGAAGGAGGTAAGAAGCGGTATAAGGCCAGACTTGTTGAAAGGGGTTTGCACAGAAGAAATGTATAGATTTCGATGAAATATTTTCTCCTGTTGTTAAGATGACTTCAATTAGGACTATCTTAAGTCTAGTGGCGGTAAACGATTTGCATCTTGAATAGTTAGATGTAAAAACAACCTTTCTCCATGGGGATTTGGAGGAAGAGATATATATGCAGCATCCACAAGGGTATGAGGTCAAAGGTAAGGAGAAATTGGTATGCAGGTTGAAAAAGAGCTTCTATGGGTTGAAGCAAGCTCCAAGGCAGTGGTATTTAAAATTTGACAGGTTTATGAAAGAACAAGGTTATAGTAGATGTCATTCTGACCACTGTGTTTATTTCAAGAAGCTAGACAATGAAAGATATATTATCTTGTTATTGTATGTGGATGACATGCTTGTTGCAGGGTCTAACATGTAGGATATAAATGTACTCAAAAGGAAGCTAGCTAATTCATTTGCGGTGAAGGATTTGGGTGCTGCAAAGAAAATACTTGGTATGAGAATAACAAGAGACAGGAAAAATCGCAAATTGACATTGTCTTAGAGTGAGTACATACAAAAGGTGTTGGATAGGTTCATAATGCAGAATGCAAAACTAGTTAGTACACCTTTGGCTAGCCATTTCAGTCTAAGTAAGGAAATGTGTCCCAAGACACAGGAAGAGATAGATTACATGTCCAAGATTCCCTATCAATCAGCAGTTGGAAGCTTGATGCATGCCATGGTGTGCACAAGACCAGATATTGTACATGCAGTGGGAGTTGTGAGCAGATATATGAACAATCCAGGTAAAGAACATTGGAAGGCAGTATAGTGGATTCTCAGGTATTTGAGAGGTACTACCACTCAGGCATTATGTTTTGGATGTTTAGACACTGTTCTACAGGGATATGTTGATGCATATATGACAGGTGATAAGGATAGCAGGAGGAGCACCACAGGGTATGTGTTTATTGTAGGTGGAACAGCAGTAAGTTGGATTTCGAGATTGCAAAAGGTTGTTGCACTTTCAACAACGGAAGCAGAGTACGTTGTTGTTACAGAGGCTAGTAAAGAGATGATTTGGCTGCAGAGGTTTATGGAGGAAGTGGGTAAGAAGCAGAAGGATAGTAGGTTGTATAGTGACAGCCAGAGTCCCATTCATATTGCAAAGAACTCAGCATTCCATTCCAAAACTAAACATATACAGCTAAAGTATCATTTCATATGTTCTGTTCTGGAAGATGAACTATTGAAGCTGGAAAAGATACATACTAGCTAGAATCCTGCAGACATGTTCACAAAGGTAGTGACCAGAGAGAAACTGAGTTCCTGTTCAGTTTCAATTGGCCTTCTAGCATGAAGGTGAAGATGAGAAAGTTTCCAAGTCCAAGGTCCAGCAAGTACAACAACGATGGAGTTGTTGTGATCAGTCTCCAAGTGGGAGATTGTTGGTTGTGGAGCCAAATCTTCCAGTATCAGAGATGATATTGTCTTATCCGTGCACCCAGATGACTATACACTCATTCCTCTACCTTGGGGTTCGGGGGAAACTTCCCTGAGAAATGGGGGTTCAGGGGCAATGCCCCCAAGAAAAAAATTTGGGGTTGTTTTCGCCAACAATTTTCGGGCCCATGGTTTTGGCTAACCTGTGGTATTTTCCCATTGTAATTCCATTATAAAAGAAAGAAATTGTAACACAGCTAGGGTTGATGTATTAGGTATTATGCATTGTAAAGATCTCTGAGATCAAGAAGAGAGACTGTGAGACAGTGAAGACGAAGTGCATCGGTTGTGCTGCAGGTTGTATCCCTTCACTTTGTTGGACGGTATAATAATAAGGAGTGGAAACTTTAGTGTGGACGTAGCCCAAGTTGGGTGAACCACGATATATCTGTGTCTCTCTTGTAATGTGTATGTGTGATTATCTTTGCATTTCTGTTTATTGCTATTGCTCTGCGATCCTATTTTTTCTAACAAATGATAGTATGATTTAGGATCTGAACCTATCATCAATTTTCTTTTCAGACAGTGAAGGATCATAATATGAAATAGCCATACCTGCTCCTTGAAAGTCTGCTCTAGTTCTTCTTCGATCGACAGGATTTCCAATGTTTGAACCACCAGATTGGAGAGTATTTTGGGCCCACTTTGGCAATTGTTGGGGCTCATCTGGATCTGCATCTAAACCTAATATTTCATGTTCATCGAAATCTGATAAATTATCATAAATATCAGAACACAAACTATCATCATCTTCTTCTGAATCTTCTTCTTGTGGAGGAGGCAAATCAACAGTTTCTTCCTCGACTAGCTTTAGATCTTGAAGTGATTCTTCAAATCTTACACTTCGCTCGATGAATATTTTTTTGGATCTGATATCCATGAGTTTGTATCCTTTATATTCTTCATCACATCCAATGAGGATGAACTCAGTACTTTGTGGATCCAAATATTTTCTCTTCTCAGTCGGAATTCTAGCCCATGTAGTGGAGCAAAAAACCCTGAGATTGGACACATCAAGCTTGTGACCAGTATAGGCTTCGAAAGGAGTAGTAAAGTTCACAGATGAGTGTGGAACTCAAGCATACAAGTTTCCATCTCTTTCAGTGACCGGTTCTTCCTTTCTGCTACACCGTTATGTTGAGGTGTATAGGGAAAAGTGTGTTGGATTTGAATTCCATTTTCTGCACAAATTTGTAGCAGCTCTGATTTGATATATTCACCTCCATTATCAGATCTAAGAGATTTGATCTTTCTCTCGGTGTCAGTCTCAATGAAAGCCTTGAAAATATTGAATTTTTCTAGCACTTTCGACTTGTTTTTTAGAAAGTAGACCATGTGAATCTGGAGAAGTCATAAATAAATGTCAGAACATACCTAGAGCCATTCATGGAGGTATTTGGTAGTGGACCGCTGATATCATAATGGATCATCCCTAAAATGCAAGTAGATCTACTAGCTTTTCCTCGATCAAACTTGTGCTCGGGGTGCTTCCCAATGATACAACCTTTGAATATCCCTTTCGAGGATTTGATTTTATGAAGGCCATCAACCATGTGTTTTTTTGAAGCAGCTGCAAATACTTATAATTTAGGTGACCAAATATCTCATGCCAAAGCCGACTAGATTCATTTCGATGAGTGAGAAGGGCACTTGGATTTTCATGTGGCAAGAAGTGAGAAAACTCATATGCTTTTGCAGCATGATTGGCTTTTCCTACCGCAATGAGTTTTCCACTTGAAATATCATAAATTTCAAATTTGTTAGGGCTGAATACAACTTTCTTTGGTGAGCCAGTGTGTGTCATTAGATACACCAAAAGTAGATTCAAAGCTAATCAGGGAACATAGAGAACATTCTGGAAACTACCATGCTCTAAATGAATAGTACCTTTTCCCTTTGAAGAAATTTGAGAGTCATCTCCCATGTGGATGGAGATGCGGCTATCAAAATCCAATGATGAGAAGGATTCTTTTGTAGCAACCATGTGGTTTGAAACTCCCGAATCTATGAGAAGAGGTGCAGAGTTCGAAACACTAGCCATGAGAGCATGACCTCTTTCTGTATGATCATTGTTATCCTTCTTCCTTGCGCCATCGGGAAGAGTAATGTTGTTTTTCTCTAAGAGAAGGGCCATCTGATCTATGGTCTTCTTCATGCATGAGATTTTAGGATGAAATCCCATGCTGAAATAAGAACATTTAGTATTCTCTTTCCCCTTTTGTTTGTCGTTCTTTGAACTGGATGGCTCATGTGACTGATTTGTCTTCTCCTTTTGCTTTGGATGATCAAGCTTTGGCTTCTCTTTCTTTTGCTTCCCTTTTCCATTCGTAGCTTTGGATCCTCCAGCAAAAATGGCTTGATCTTCAGAGGTTTTGATGGTCCCCATTTGAGCAAGCTTATCATGCTCTTTTGTCAAGGAATCAATGAAGTCATTCAAGGTAGGAATCTTCCAATTAGGAATTGTGAGCTTTCCCTTATTGAAAGTGGAAACAAAAACTTAATAATATTTTCCTAGCTTCGTAAGGATGGATAGAATCAATTTCTTATCTTCCTTTTCCACTCCACATTGCTTCAATAGCATTACCAGGTGCTTAAATTGAGTGAAGAAGTCATTGATGGTCTCAAAATTCTCAGGATTGAGTGCAATCAACTCATTCTCTAGCTGATAGGATCTCATTTCATCCTGCTTGCGAAAGAGTTTGGCAAGTTGTTCCCACACCTCTTTCGGAGTATTCAATCCACTAAGATGGAAGATAAGATCCTTAGAAATGTTGAGACAAAGGAAACCATAGGATTCGTCAAGCTTATTGAAGTATTTTTCCTTCTCTACTGCAGATGTAGCTTCGACTTCTAGGCCCATGGTGACTCTGTAGAAGCCCTTAGAGTGCAATACTATCTCCATATCAACCTTCCACTAATAATAGTTGAAGGAAGTGAGGAGATTTGATGAAGAAGTTTCCATCTTCAAGAAGAGCGAATGCAATAGGAGGAGGAGAGCACCCGCAAATCACAAAACAAACAAGAACCTTTAGGTCGACAACCTACACTTTTTAAGTTGCATCACACCCGGCATAGGAGATCAAGTAATATTGAAGATCCAATGATCAATATCCAGGAATTATGTGGAAACTCTCGACTTCTGGTGTAGAGTTGGAATTTTGGAGCAATAGCTGTAACTGCAGAAAACTGCTGCAATGTGAGAAAAATTGCTCAAAATTCATGAATGATCCCTGCAGAAAATTATTCTTGTCCCTGCCATGGCTCTGATACCATGTGAAATTCAAGCACACCAGATCTATGGAACAAGAGAAACTGTTACAAGAGATGCATAAAGAATAATATGTGAAAACTGTGCAAAAGACTTGCAGCAGTGCTTGAATTGATTTACTCAGAAGTATAATACAATACAATAATTGTCACAATGACTGAATAATTCAAATTAACCAAGGATTTCATTCAAATAGGCTGCATGGTGTAGCTGGTTTGCACTAGGATTCCTCATCATTAGATCAGTGGTAGTGTCATCAATGCACAAGTAATGGTCATCCAGGTGTCAAACTGAGTCTAACTGAATGCAGCTAGGTGTAACTGATGCATGGAGCACTAATATAGTGAAGGAGAAGCCAAGGAGGGTGCATGAAGAGCTTTCAGTAGTCATAATAGTCAAACTAGTCTCTCTGGATGTCCATCGGAGTGTTTCAGTCAGTTAACTAGTCAATCTGTCCTCAAATCAAGGAACATATCCACAAATCATGCAACTAACTGAGTGTGTCATTGGTGGTAGGTAAGAGAGGGTGCACTTTGTCTTAGGAGATGAAAAAAAGGTGCATCATGGACTGGGAGGGATGGAACTGAGCAAAAACAAGCTCCCGAGGCTAGTAAACTAGGGACTAGGTGTTGGGAGACTACCATACTGATGATAGGATGCATGCAGAATGCATGAAAACATAAAGATGATGGTGAGATAATCCTAACAGTTCACACCTTGCCATCGTGCATGCACCAGGGCTACCCATGGCTCAACAACAAGGTTGATATCAATATAGACCTCATCCACCGAATCACCCATCTTAGTAAGCGAGGTGATGATCCCGCAGTGGATTTTGTGGGAAAAAAAAAGGAAAAATAACTCGCCAAGCGAGTGAAGGAAGAATACAAGTTAGTAAATGGGAACTGGGGATTTATTACAGATGGAATTGAATACCCAACTACGCAGTTCACTGTCCAGTTGCTAGCAGGCAAATTCTTGAGCAAGTGCAGACCGACGGAGGTGCTGGCTGCAACATTTTTCGTTGCTGCAAAGACCAAGGATGGAAAATAATACAATTGGGTGAGTTATTTTCTAAATGAGTTCTTGGAGGATGTTTGAGAATCTCAGGAGACTAGTAGTGCATTTCATTACACCTGGATGCTTATACTAATTGTTTTTATAGGCTGGAAGGAGCCTTTGTACCAGAATAGCCTCCCTGTGATATTAAAAGATTTTCGAGCAACGAAGTACGCCAACATGTGCGAAAATGTGCAGCACGACAGGAAGCACATAAATAATGAGCAGATGCACAGTTACTTCAACCAGTTGTGTGATGCGATATAACGTACTCCGTGCGTTACAAAGGATATGACAACACAGTATCTACAAAGAGTGATATTCAAGGCTTATTTTGCACTTCATCTATATTCAGCAAAGGGCTGAGAAGCACAATCCAGAGTGGTTCCCAGGGAACTATCATCTTGATGCACAAAATATTGACCTAATTATCGAAGATTGGCCACCAAAGTGGAAGGTTGACTCACTGGTGATAATCGAGTCGACTTCGAAGGAAAACGAACCTAAAGATCCAAACGAGGAAGAAAAAGACACCGCGTAGATAGGAGAAACGAGAAAGGACTCTAAAGGTCCAACAACAAAGAAAGTTCCCAGGAAGAAACATAAGGAAACCAAGACTCTGCCAGAGGTGAAGTTACATGACGATGACTATGATTGCATCGCACTGCGCGTCACCAAACACTTGGGAGAGGTGTTCGCACTAAAAGATACCAAAATCCAAGAAACCCAGGAACAGATAAATGAGAACATAACCGAGCTCAAGAGCATGGTTGCGCGGATAGAACAAGTCCAAAAGGACTTGTCTCGAGAATCCGACTCTGAAGGCAAGTTGGGTGAATCCAGTGAAAGAAAGAGAAGGACACCTGCCTTGAAAACAAAACCGCGCTTGGTCAGAATGGAACCATTAAGTATCATCTTTCCAAATGACGAGCTACCTGAAGGTGCGAAGAGGTTAGAGCACCTAGACATCAATGTCGGTATGCTACCAATTGAGGGGTTGCACAATCTGCATCTACAGGTTGTAGAAGAGATTAAATATAGAGACATAGTCTCTTATAATAAACAACTGTATTTGGAACAGAGTTACAAGCAGTTGCAAGAGGAATTCACATAGAAAACAAGAGAGCTTGAAGGCGCACAAGAGAAGCGAAAAAGACTGGAAGAAACTGTTGCTTCGGTGTGTGCATAGATTCTAGAATGTGATGAGTAGCCAGAGATCGAAGAGACCATCATTAAGATTGGTACTGTGGTAGGCGATATCAAAGTAGATATGAAAGAGATGGAGATCTCCCACAAGGAAAATATTGTGAGTTTAGAAACTTAGAACCGGCCTAGCACCCCGCCAGGCGTAGTCGAAGAAAGAGCTGCAGTGCTGAAGGCTTCAATCGAGGCCATCTCTGTGGAAGTGGATAAATGTCAAGAACTACTAGAGGAAGCCACTAGAGCATGAGCTATGCTATAAGAGGATCCTGAGCTACAAAAGGTTCAAGAATACCTACAGCAATGACAGGAAGAATTGGATGCTGTGAATACAGGCATGAAAACATAAACACCCAGGGAGAAAATTCAGAAGTTAGCTCAAGTCAAGGACTTGCAGCGAGAGTTGAAAGTTTAGGGGGAGAAGGAGGATGATACCTCTGCGAGGTTACAGCCCATCCAAGAAGAATCACTTGCCCTCTCTAAGGAAATTGAAGAAAAACTGCAAGAATTGCGTACAACAGTGCACACTGTGCAGGAGCATGCCCAAGAAGTCATGTCGCAGGAGATGTTGGAAACTGTGAAAGATTATGAGCAAGAAGCTAAGGAGATAGTTGCACGACTAAGTTATACCTACAAGGAGTTCACTGCGAAGTTAAGCATCCAAGGGGATGTGCTTCCAGAGCCAAGTGTATCAGATACGATTCACGAGTAAGTGTTAGGGGCCTGTTGGGCATGGCCCAATTTGGCATAGTTTTGATGAAGCAAAGTTCAGAAATGCACAATTGGAAAAGCGAAGTCCAAAGAATGGCGCAGTTTTGCTGATGCGCAGTTCCAACGTAGCAGTTATTTTTGGAAAAGAGTATAATTAAAGCGAGGTCCAGTAGCAACCTATTTTGGTTAAGCAATTATGTATAATTCCGAGAGCAAGATAAAGAATGGCGCGGAATCGAAGGAAAGTGACAGGAGAGCCAGAGTGGCCGAAAGGGACACACCACTATGCAGTTAGATCCGTTCCGTCAGAACTGTGACCGTTAGAACGGCGTAAGAGCCACGATTGGCACAGAAAGGCAGCCAGAGGCAAGTGGAGTAGATGTCAACTACGATAGGACGGGTTAGCGGGGTAACCGCACCATTTTTGGGGGAGTTTTGGTACTATAGGGTTTTTGGCCCAAAATCATTGTAAAGACGTGACCTGCGGACACGATCTATAAAAGGGGCAATTTTTTAAGAGAAGGGTTGATTTTTTGTTGATCTCTCATGGTATTATTTTGATCTTTGTGTTGTCTTTTGAAATACTAAGTATTGTAAACATGCTCTGCAGCTATGTGCATAGAGACCCACGGAAGAGGGGAAGAGGTTCTGCAGCTGTTTGCGCAGAGACCTATTGTAGAGAGAAGAGTCTGGAGCTGAGTGTGCAGGCTGGAACTGTTGAACCTTTCCCATTAATATAAAAAATAGTTCATGTGGATGTAGCTCCCATCCGGGGGGTGAACCATGTAAATATCGTGTTGTGTGATTGAATCTGTGTGATCGCTTATGTTTATGGCTAAGTTCATCTTTATAGTTATATGTGTCTTCACTTTTATATGTATTTTCCACATGAATGAGTGATGAGAATAATATGTTAAGCGTCAAACATATATGCTTGAATGTTGAATGCAAGTAATTCTGAGTATGATTGAATGCATAATTACACAAGTAACACTAAGTCATCGAAGTCTATAGAAAGTGTGTATTTTTTGAGAAGCACAGTCTGGACTTGCGTTGTCTTATTGTTTAGTGGTCGTTGCGAAGTGTGCAGTCCCATCGCACACAAGTGGCATAATAAGTAAACACGAAGTAGGTGTAACTTATCGCAGTCCCCAGTATGTTAACCACGCATCACCTGATTACAGAAACATGCTTCTGTAATCCACCATAACTTCACCTCGGGTGAGACCTCATCTTATTCGCAGGTTGTTGTCGAAAGGGCCGGTGAAGAAGGGTTTTGTTGGACCACAACTGCATAGAACCTAGGTCAATACAAGGAAGTTAAAGAACGAGGTTCATAGCCAACAGATGTGGTGACCAAAGCTCCTTCTGATGACTGTGTAGCTTGCTTTTGAGGCCACGCTTTGGATGGGAAATTCTCCATGATGACAGGTTCCAAAGTGGTAGGCGTTGGCACCACTTTTGATGTTGCGCTCGAAGTTTTTTTCAGATTTTGATATTTTCACCTTTGATCCAACGCTCCTTTATCTCTCTTTGTCGACCTCAGACGTCGGCTCCAGCGTGCTCCTATTTTCCAATGTGTCCACTTTATGGGGTGCGGGTATAAACGATGCCCTAGTGGACTTGTTCAGATATGATGTTGCTTTGCTCTGTTCCCAACTATCCAAGTTGGCCACATTGTCCAATAGTGGATGTGCTTTGTGGAGGTATGTTGTTTCCCTAGCAGCTTGTCTTTTCTGGGAGATGATCCCTTTTGGGTCATACTTGCACACAAATATTTCAGGGAAGTTGCAGGCCCCTAATAGCTCTTCAACTAACTTTTGAGCATCTTTGCTCCTAAATTTGAATGGTCCAGCTTCGTTCAGGACTTTGAAAGTCCTCGCACTATATCCCTTCATGAATGTACATCGTCGCAGTTGAATCTTTTATGGATGTACTTCAAAGAAAAAATCTCGGGAGTCAGGAACACTGGAAGTTTATATGGAGTTAGCTCTGCTCTATACACATGGATTTCGGTGTGGGTCTCAAAACAAAACCAATATCCAACCGCATCATTTGGGTTTAACTGAAGCAACTGTTTACACTCTGGAAAGAATCTAGGGGGAGGGAAGTCTAAAAATAGTGCATAAACATTGGCCATGACAGTGTTTACAAATGTACAAAAACCTTGATGTGAAGGAACTACGACGACTAACTTTTCAATATCATCTCAACTGAAGAAATTCTTATTGTGGTTGATAATCATATACAAGAGAAGAGAATTATATCTGAACATTTTCCTAGCTGAGAAACTTTTAAATTGCAGGTGCATTGACTTGGAGAGAAAAGATGGCAACTCTAACATTACAAGTGACTCTTGTTGAGATAAATTCATGATGAAGAGGAAACCTAAGGCTACGTCATCAATTACCAGGTCGTGGTTGTACCCAAGGACTTGGAAGATCATAGAAAGAACTGATCTGGATGACTCAGTGAACAATTTAAGGGTGAACATCGACTGAGTGCTGGGTAAATTTGCTTCTGGAGGAATTATCATGCAAATGAAAGTGTCTCTTCTTTCGGAGGATAAGTCCCTGATATTTCCTGCCATGATCTCCTCATCAAATTGTAGATTGGTGGTGCTTTATTCTGTATCGATTAATTCCATGACGAGCTCTTTGGTGATCAGGAATATGATGGATCCCAATATGGAGACAACTACTTTTCTCTCTGGGGCATACCTCTTAGCGCACCTCTATACCAACTCTTAGAAAGTCTTGGCTTGTGGTAAAACCATCTTGGTCAATTCTAAGCTCCATAAGTTGAACAGGTCATTCCCATTCCTTGCTTTCTCCTCGGCTTCCCTGGATAATTGATGAAGGTTTGGGAAGGAGGAAAATGGGTCGTGAACATCAAAATGTTCGTCTCCAAGGTGGTCATCCTGATAGAAGAGGAGCTCAGAGTGATGACAGCTAGGTGCCTGGTAAGCTCTTCAAAGACATATTTATAGGGAGAAATTCGAATTTGGAGGGACTTAATGCGAACTGTACGTGGAACTCGAGGATTGGTTCCTCGCCCGAGAGGTGGTTGGCTCTTAAATGAAGGGGAACGTTTATCTTCTAAATGGAGGTGGTAATGACCATTAAGGGTGAATTAATGGAAATGTTGAGGTGGGTAAGCTGAGGGAAGAAAACAGAGAAACAAAAACCATAAGAGGCTTCAGGGCTCAAGATAAGCGGTTCGAGCAGACTGCTTTTTGGGACCTGAATGAGCATGAGGATGCGACATGGAGATGGTGGTTTTCATTCAAGGGTGCATCGGATGTGTTAAACTCCAAGCGGTTTATGTATACTGGAAATAGGGTAGGCCTCGATCTCTCTCTTCATATCCTCGATATTTGTGCAAGGCTAGTGTAACTTTATGGGATGGGCCCCTCTTTCTTAGAGATCGTTGGCTGGCGTCAAGGATATGAAACAATGGTGGCGGCTTCTCAGTTGTTTCATGGCTCAAGAAAAGAGGTCCGGGGAGACTGCTTTTGGGGCCCTGAATGATTCTAAATCCAACGTGTGTCCTTGGTGGTTTTCATTCAGGGGTGCCCTGAGCTCAATAAACATCGTGCACTTTGGTTCCCTGAATGAAATATCAACCGTAGATTTAATTGAGATCACGGCTTCGATCAACGATTGATTTTTTCCATCGGTTGATCAATTGTTTAAAGGGCTCTAATCTTTCTTTCCATCCTCCCGCGTCATAACAGTTTTGATCCATCGCTTAGAAAATGAGCTCTTCGCTCACGGTCTGTGGTGTTGTCATGCACTGACCGGGTCGCGAATATTAGTACTAACATTGGCTTCAGCGGGGACAACCCTTTTCTGCGGAAGAGGCTGACAACAGTAGACCAGTTCCTTCAATTCCATTGGGTTGTGGAGTCATATTTGTCCTTAACTTTTGGAAATCAAATAACAGAAAATGTGAGAAGAAAAATAGAACTGTAAGTACAACATAACTTCTTGAAAAAGGGAAAATACATATATTACATATATGATACATAGTGTCATTGGTAGAGGAGGAATATAGATTAATACTGAAAAAATCGTTTCAGAAATCCCCCATTTATGAGATTTCCGAAGATTTCATCATTGAGTTGTGCCAGTTTGTAAGTGTTGTTGTCATGGACTGCAACAACCTTGAATGAGCCCAACCATAAGTTGTCAAATTTCCTATGCAATAAACAATAAACTTCACAAATATTTGTCCATAATATAGAATCAAGATGACCCTCCACAATGGAAGATAAATAATCTAGAATTGTTTTGAAGACAAAACATTTCAAAAGCATAAGGGCATGTTACATACACAATATTAATTGAAATAAATAAATATAAATAATAAATATATAAGAAAAATAAATAAATGAGTAAATACGATACTAAATCAGAAAAATAATGAAATAATATAATTAGGTTAATTATTAAGTAAGAGACATGACGTTTTATTGAAAACTTATTTTAAGTTATCAATTTAGAAATCTTTATTAAGGGATACTTATTGTAAATCCATTGTCATTTTTTATTCAATTCTTTTATATATATATATATATATATTATTCTCAGTTATTTGAGGATTGAAATTATTGTATGATTTAGTAACATTGATTTTATTCTCAAATTTAGTTATAAAATAGAACTTTTTATTATTATAAATAATCACCTCTTTATAGAATTTTAATGTTTTCTTATCTTCTAATACTTTATCTCATGGCAATTCATCCTAATATTTCTAATATTATTCTTAGACTCGTAATGATCTCTTCTTTCACTCTTTAATGATTCAGTGAAGACATAATATACTGTTGTCACCATACTTGAAATGTTTATGGTTTTATTATAGATTAGGTACTCAGTCATATCCTTTTAAGTTTGAAAGAAAAAAATAACTTAATAATAGTAAATTAAATAAATATATTTTAAACCAAATTATATAATGAGAGTTGTAATTATGCCCTAGGCGTTTAGTAAATTAAATAAATATATTTTAAACCAAATTAGGCGTTTCACCACGGAGGTGCATAACCTCCATGTCGACTAGCTACGCCGTAGGCGTTTTTCACCACGGAGGTGAGGTGCATAACGCCTCCACGTCGGCTAGATTCCTCGCTCATATAGCAAATGGAATCCGGCTAGATTCCTCGCTCATATAGCAAATGGAATCCTGCCACGTGGAGGTTATGCTTCTCCTGTCGCTGCTTCCTCCTCCCGCCGCTGACCTCCTCGACCTCCTCCGCCTCCTCTCTGCGTGAGCTCCTGCCCTGCTTCCTCCTCCCGCTGCTGACCTCCTCGACCTCCTCCGCCTCCTCTCTGCGTGAGCTCCTGCCCTGCTCTCTCCCGCGACCTCGTCTCCTCCCTCCACCTCCCCTCCCCTCCCCTCGGCCACATGCAAAATCCCCCACCTGCAGCCTCCTCCCTCCTCCCGCCACAACCTCCTCCCGCCCATTAATTTCCCAACACCCACTGGCACTCTCTCAACTGTGACTGTCTCAAATAGCCCAGACAATGATGATGAATAGCACATAATGAAGAATGAAGCCGCGAATGTATGAAGTTAATGGAATCTTATGATTTTAACATGAGCTAGCCAAATTCATGGCAGATTTAAGTGGAATCGAACCTCAAATTGAAGTAGACGACAATTTTTAGCCGGATACTCTCATTTTAATAGTTTGGCAAATTCATGGTGGATTAAAGTAGAATCGAACAACAAATGGAAAGCATAAGCTTTTGATAAACCATACAAAAGATGTTCTTGCTTCAAATGAATGTGTTAATTATTCAATTCCAGAATCACAACAGGAAACATCACTCTTATTTAACACGAGCTAGCCAAATTCATGTCGGATTTGAGCGGAATCAACCCACAAATGCAAAGCAAAGCAGAAGCTTTTGATTTTGCAAGAGCCGTCCAATTGCTGTAAATATGTGTTAATTATTCAATTCCTAAATCACAACAAGAACTGTCAGCCCCGAATAATCTACAGACAGGACAACAAACATTTTCCGGAGACTATACTTTAGCACAAGCTAGTCAGATAAATGGTGGATTTGAGCGGAATCTAACCACAAATGCAAAAACAAATCAAAAGCTTTTGATAATGCAAGAGCCGATCAAGTGCAATAAAAGTATGTATTCATTATTTCAATTCCGAAAACACAAGAAGAACCGTCAGCCCGGAATAATCTGAAGACAGAACAACAAATTTTTGCCAGAGACTCGTTATAGCTAGAGCTAGCCAAATTCATGGCGCATTTGAGTGGAATTGAACCACAAATCGAAAGAAGAAGCTTTTGATAAGCCAAAAGAATCCGTTCAATTGCTCTAAATCTATGTGTTGATTATTCAATTCTGAAAACACAACAAGAACCGTCAACGCGGAATTTTCTGAAGAAAGAACTGCAAAGTTTTGCAAAAGACTCTTATTTTAGCTCGTGCTAGCCAAATTCTGAGCTCCAGGTACAGTTAATGGAATCTTACTATACCTACCCTCTAAGAAATCATTCTGAGTAGAAATATTACTGTGCAACACTAGAAACGGTGCTTCACTCGGCTCATGAAGTCACTCACACAGGAATATTTAAACTAGTAGCCCGATAAGAAACACACCGAAACATTTAAACTTACCCAATGTAGCAGACCAAATCCTGATCTCTCCACCAACAAACCAGCACCTTCACCAATCTGCCATGGTCATGTTCCGCAGAGCCAAAACGCCATCAGCTTGGGTAGGATCAGCTACAGGCGCGAGGATGGAAGGGTTGATTAAAAAGGGGCAGACCACCCTCATCCCGTCAGAGGCCAATTTGACTGTCAAATACAGTTAACATTTCAGCCAGGGCGTCACAAATTGGCTTGTAACATGGAAAACGTTCTAGAATTTAATTAAAACCTGCAATTTTGACGGGTGTCCGTCATTTGAATTTCCTACACTGGGGCCGACCCATAGATATTTTTTCGGCAATAATTGTAGAATATTTTTAACTCACCGTATTATTTTCGCCACCCTCCCTTTTCTATCAACATGTGGAGATAGTGTATAACCTATGCTTTTCATCTTGCCATTTGTACTCCTACAAAACAATGAATTCTGCCATTCATTGAGTGAGAGCGACAAGTGTACAAAAATTCCCATTTGTGCTCCTAGAAAGGATGATCACTGCATATATTTCGGGTGTGTGGAGAACTCTGGAGGGGGGATAATATATCTGCATAGGAGAGAAGAAGAACGGGGGTACTTGTATGTGGAAAGCTCTCTGGTGAGAGGGGAGATATAGATCTGCGCAGGAGAGAACGAGAGGTACATCTACGAATTACATCTGTGTGATAGAAAACCCAAGTTTGCATGGTATTATCTTCTTTTTCCAGGAGGATTATTGTTTTCCATTACTATGTACCGGTAGCTCAATGATGAGATGCCAGAATAATAATCTATCTTTATTAAGAGATTCATTGACATGCTATCTTCTTTCTTAATTTCTCAAGATATTCACCACTTAAAAAATTGCCATATCATTTCCAACCGAACGTTGAATCCACTACGTGTAAATGTGTTGGTGTTTTCATTAACATGATAAAACAATTGCAGCGTTATTTTTGGTAGTTTTGCAAATCTTACGGCCACGAAATCCATGGTATTCATTTTTTCTGTTGTTCATAAATTATTGATGACAATTGGCAGGATTATGATTTAATCATTTTAAAAGAATAATTATCTAATGACATGTTTTCCGAAATAATTACATGGTGAGTTGATAGTGTGTTTGAATTCATGTAATATCCCTCTCCTCGCTATGCGTCATAAACCTGCGTGCAAAAAGGAAAGTCATCGGTCTAAGTCATATTTAAAACATATGCTTTTAGTTTATTCCTGGAAAATAATTCAAAACATTTTAAATCCATTATGTTTATAAAAATTTGGACAATCTCCAAAAAATTTATGAAATAATTCTAATATAAAATGCCATCATAAATCACAAGGTATTTTATTTAATATATTTATAAGATCACCTTGATGACATCTGGTGCATACAAATATATGTATTTCATATGTATCAAAAGGTTTATTTTTATGGTTGAAACGTATCCAAATTTTGACAATAAGTGCGTTTCACATTAGGTTTTATGTAAGATCATTACATCTTGATGAATTTTAATAAGAACTTTTGAAAATTAGAAAAAAAATTAGATTTAAAGTTTTTTTTATTATAAGTATAAGAAATATTAACTAAAAGTTTATTTATCTATCAATTTATATCATTTACTCAAAAAAAACTTGTTTCTAAAAAAGCCTTATAATAAAAATTGATGACTTTCACTTGATTTGAAAAATTCAATTTATATACTTTTAAAGTGTAGATAGAAATAAGCAATTTTATAATTTGTTTTAAATCCGATGAAATGCTTAAGAAATAAAATAATAAAATAAAAAATTAATAAATGAATTTAAAGATCGATAAATTAACTAGGGTTATCAAAATGATATATAATTAAAATCAACTTGGAAAAACTTAGATAAGACCATGCAAACGATTTCTATCGTGAATTACATCTGTGTGATAGGTACAGGGATACCCCTACGCGAGAGGGAACGAGGATACCTCTACATATAATTGGAAAGCAATGATCTCTGTGTATTACGGAGTGATCTCTGTGCATTACGGAGTGATCTCTGTGCATTACGGAGAATACTTCTGTGCATTAGAGCAAGGATACCTCTGCACATTGGAGGACAGATACCTCTGTGCATTTGAGAGAGGCTACTTCTGCACCCAAGATTAGGAGTTCTTGATAAAAGGTTTGGAATCCTGTGCATTTTTCTTTTATGTGCTCTCTGTTGGATGGGATAGGTTTGCAACGTGTGTTTTTTTTTCATTTTTATACTTTTGTTGGATCAGATAGGTTTGGATCCTATACGTTAGAATAGAGAGATTGTGTATCCCTTCCACTAAAAACAAAAAGGTAGACCCTGTATAGTTTTGATACCCTGCGTGCTTATTTATGGGATTGTTGGATAGTGACCAACTATCATTCGATGCCCTACGTAATGTTATTTAATACTCAACATATTGAGTAGATATATCTTATAGAAAGCCAAAAGATAGAGAGATCCTATGTGTAAGACAAACAAAGAATCTCTGAGTGTGTTCTCCTTTGTAGGATCAAAATCGAATCCTGTGTAGAGGACGAGTAGAGAAAGATCTACGTTTCTCTTAGTGTATTCTCTTATAGGCATGAAAAGAAAAATAGGTAATTCTCCTGTATGTGAGATAAAGAGAGAGTAATTCTCTGCGCAATACTTCTACATGAATGCATTAAGAGCAGAGAGTAAATCTCTATGTAATGATCCCAAAACATTTCCTTTTATTTTGCATTGTTTATGTAGCGCTAAGTAAGAGCAGTTACAAATGCAAGACTAGTACCACGGGACGTGAAGGTGGAAAGCATAATTCCTTACTCGTCTATTCAGAACAGCGAATTTCTCCTTCCAAGTCTCCAAACCAACAGAAAACTTGGAAGCCAGACCAAATTATTATTACCAAAGGAAAAATTAGCCTCGTCAAAGGAAATATTCTACAATTATCCAATTCTGGCAAACATTTGTTGTTATGTCTTCAGATTATTCCAAGCTGACGGTTCTTCTTGTGTTTTCGGAATTAAATAATGAATTCAAAGCACTCGACCAAATTATTATTACCAAAGGCAAAATTACAAAGTATGTATTCATTATTTCTAATTTTTCCTTTGATGAGGCTAATTTTTCCTTTGGTAATAATAATTTGGTCGAGTGCTTTGAGCTGAAAAATACCTCACTCCAATGTCTTCATACATGCCATTTTCATGATGATCTGTCAATAGTGGTCATGGTCGTTGTGATGATGTGTCATTAGAGCTAATGATGTCATATTGAGAGGTTGTTGTCGCATGACTTGTGGATGACTTGTGAAAAGAGGTTTCCTTTGAAATTGTGATGATGTATCATAGAAAAATGTTTCTCAAAAGTATAATACAATATAAAATAAATACAAGCATTAAAAAACTAATTTTATATAAAATAAATTATGAATGTTTTAAGTTTACTTTTACAATTCTTTGCTTACAAATATTAATATAATTCATATTATGATAAATTAAAAATTAAAATAAATAATGAAAGTTGTATAGTTAATGGATTTGGGGAAATATAATTACCTCAATGTTTATGATGTTTATGAGAATGCCAATATTAAGGGGGTTTACAAATCTATGTATGTATTGCCCTTATTTAGAAGAGCAAATTTGATATAAAATTTGATTTTATGTTTACAACAAAAAACAATATTATATTACAGAATATATGTGCTAACTTCGTAACCATTCCAACAAATTGTTATAATTGAAAATATTTGGTTAACATTGTCAAAGTTTCAATCACATTTTTTATTAATATGTTATAGTATGGATTATAGATATATTGTCATTTACCTTTATAATATGAAGCATTGTATGGGAGGATATCTTCTTATCAGAGCCACAAATCCTCTACATTACTTTTTTGACATTAAAATCTATTGTGATTAAATTGTTTTAAAAAAATGTTATATAAAAATGATAATTTAAATGTTGCTTGATTTTTTAAATATAATGTTTCTATAATTTTAAATTTTAACAGATGTATATTTATCATATCAAAAATTCAAATATATATATATATATTAAATTTTCCTATAAATTTTTTAAAGATATATATTTATCATATCAAAAATTCAAATATATAATTTTTTAAATATTTTTTCCAATAACTAATGTTTTGATTGGTATCAGTTCAGTTTTAGTAAAATAATTTACTTTATTTGGTGTTCTATCTTCGTTCTTAGTGTGCATACAATATTTTTTTTACATGTGTCTATAGTATTTTTTCTTAGTTATCATCGTCTTTGAATTAAAATAAAATAAAAAAAAAACTAGGAAGTAGATGTTTTTGTTGTCTCTTATATAACATATATATTTTTAAATTGGAGTTGTAATAGATTGTTATTTTCATGGGATTGTCATATGGATTTATTTGATGGAAATCCTTGTTCTGCATAATATTGTTTATTGTTCATATGAATATCAATTTTCTTTGATATCATTATTAATAGTTAGGAGGTTGGGTATGTACATTAATAGTTTGTAAGGAATTGATTGCCATGGTTGTATCTCACCAAATCAGGTTGGTTGCTATTTGACAGAAGTATGGTTGATCTCTCGCAAGTAAATTGCAATGGCAAACAAACATATAACCACTAAAGAGAATAATCTTGAATTTGAGCCATCTTAACTTTTTTATTATTAAGTTATGAAAGGTATATTATTAAGAGTAGGATAATTTAAAAGGAAATAATGCACATATTTAGCTTTTTTTTGTTAGGATTTTTACAAATCCATTTATCTAAAGGTGATTTGGGGTAATCCAAGTTATCAACTTTGAAGAAACATGAGTATTAGTCTTGATTTTAGCAATCTTCATTTTTCTAAGGATCAAAATGTTAGAAAAATAGTTTTGACCAACAAAGTTATAATCTAAATTTTTTTGTAATATTTCAAAAATTTGTTATGAATGATATTATTATCATTTCAAATCTTGTTAAACATCATAAAAATATAGTATTCACTATAACTATATTACTTAATAGAATGATGTCGACATAGATTAGAACAATGCAAAAAAATTTGGTTTTCATGGACGAAATTTATGTTTTCATTTAATAAAATATGCTTATAAATCATTAAACATCAAAAAATATTATTATTATATTAATAGCATATAAAATTATATCTTTAAAAATATTACTAAATTAAAAAGGGAGAAAAATAAAATAATGCCCTTAATTGACAAAGTAATATCGTAATTACATATTCAAAGGAAAGATATTTGATCTTTCTTGAGATGAACTTTGTTGATATTTGAGATTCCTAAAAGGTTCCAAATTTGTTGTGAAAGAGAAAAACAATTGTGAAAGATTGCATTCCAAATAAGCTATTCAAGAAAACTACACCACAAATTAAGATTGAATCTAAGTTGTTGAAAGATGGAAAGAGCATCACATTGAATAAGAAGATACATTTTTGCAATTATTTCAAGACCCATGCCCTTTACTTTAAAAAGTATTCAACAAAACATCCTTAAATCTCTTCTTTTGTGAACTTGTATATCTCTATGTCCAATAATGCATTTCTTTTGATACTAAGGAGATAATAAAGAGAAAGAGAAGAACATCACTACATTATCTTTCAAGTGATCACGAGATAATGATGAGAAAACATAATTCCTCTTTCGACTTAGCCATTGAAATAGATTAAGACACTTAAAATAATTCATTATGTAAGGAATATGAAGGCTCATTCCCATTACAATAAGGCATGCATTGTCAAGAATTTTAGAGATTGATTTATGGTCATTTTCTTGGGGTTTTCAAGGACATGGAGACTTTACTTCACCTAACTCTTTCTTAGCTAAGTGTTTCTAAGGAGATGGAGCTTTCCTTGCTTTATTAATTAGAGATGAGGAGATGGACGGTTGAAAAAAGCATAGAGGTGGAACAATTCAATGTGTATTGATTCAATCAAACCTTGAAAACTACATACTATGTGCAGTTCTATACTTGTCATTCATCCCTGGTCAAGGATGCATTGTTAGATGCAACCAACTCTTCACATATTTCTCAATTACCACCATTCTTGAATAACGATACTATTGTTGGACGACATGGTTGAAACTAGGTCAAATAAGAACTTTCTTAGTCAATTGTTATTATTGATATTTTCATCTTCAGATTTGAGCTCTTATATACAATCACTATTTTGGTTAGACAACATTATGTTATAGTTGAACCATATATTGAAGCTTGTTGACCTCTTATACAACCATTATTTTGATTCAACGACAATTTGTTATAGGCCTATAATATATTGAAGCCTTAACAAGAGGAAATTCAATTAGTTTCATCAATACATCTTGATATTTTTCTAAATACCTTTAATTGCTCAACTTGCTTACCATTATGTATGTTTAATATTTCAAGATTTGACTTTCTAACTTTTAGGAGCTTCAATGTCCACCAACAATTTGCTTTCATTAAGCATTAAGAAATAATTTTGCTTGTTAGTGATATCAAAGTAGTGGAATTTTTTCCTTTAAAAACCTTAATTCCTTTCATTAACTTGACTCACTAACACCTTATATTTGTTATTTGTTACTTCTATTGGCGTTCCTTGCATGCCATACCTATGTTGAACAACATAAACTTTCAATTGTTGTTTAACCACTTCTTAGTTGCTCAATATTCAATATTATATCCCTTATACACATGTCAAGTTCCTCACTATTCACCCTTTATGTTTTCACATCAGGTATGATTAAAAAAGCCAACAAGAAGAAGGGCAAGCAGGTTGAGCCTAACGTAGAAACAACTCCAATTATACCAATTAAAACAATGTTTGAAGACACCAGACCCATCACAAGGGCCACTCCAGAATTCAAATGGGGTGACCTGTACACAACTATCAGAGATGGAAAAATACCAGATGCAAACCTCGAGGAATCAATGGTTTACCAAAACATCAAGAGGTCTTCCCTTCACAAGGAAGCAACCCGACCATAATTGTTTCTTGGCTCGGAGGTGATTGGGTGGATTCTTCCCCATGTAGATACAACCACCAGAATCATTTCAAATTCCAATGGAGAAGGAATCGCCTCCTTTCAGTTCCATACAAGCTGCCTTCCTCCAAAGTTATGCTTATTGATGATTGGGTAAGGCATGCCAATATAGATAATTTTGAATGTGCAAAGAAGATGATGGTACCAGGAAAGAAACTAAGACCTACAAGTAGCTAGGAATATGAAAGCCAACACTTAAGGACCCCCTATCGAATCATATCCCTAATGTTGAACAAAATCTTCAGCCTACCAAACGGAAACAACTATAAGCTCAGTTGGGTTCCATTGATCTACCACGTTGCCACACATGGTACAGTCTTCAATTGGGAAGATATAATATTAGATAGTATGGCGTCCAACATTGCTATAGCTCAAACCGGCCTTTCACAACAAAAAGCAGAATTTTTCATGGCTTCTTACCTCATTGATTATATATTAGTCAAGAATCCTTTCCCTAAGTTGGGATGTACTTGGCAACGGACTGAGACTCCCCTTCATGTAGCATACCAAATAACTTGGGCTCATCGATATCAAGGTTATTACAAACTACTATGCAAAGAACTAATCATGCCCCTTTATTGGTTGCTCTTCAATAAAGAACCAAATTGTTTGTCAGACAATGCCTTGGATGTAATAGGTGAGTACATCAACTACTACTTCTCATTAGAAGGAACATACATAAGGATGGATGTATGGGGGAACTAAACCTCCTTATCTATTGCCCAAGTATGCTACAGATTTCATTGTGCATAAAGAAGCCATAAGACAAGTCTTCATCAATGGAACTGGTGACTTTCTCCATCTAAAAAAAAAAGCATCTTACCCACCTCTACCATTCAACATTGGTGCATACAAGTTCCAAAAAATTAGAGCTATTGAAGCTTTCATTTCCGACTTGGAAGCTTTTCACTTCGGGACCACTTTTTGTAAGAAACGACAACAAAGGTAAAGTGGCTAAACATTGTGCTTCTTGCAAAATCACTTTTGAATACTAAGAGCATTTCCTGGAAGATGAGGAAATATATAAAATGGTCAACAATGCGAAAGAGCTGCACAAAAAAATAAAGGGCAACAATGCACCTACTTCTATCAAAATTACAACCCAGGAAAATGAAGCAGAAATACATATACAAAGGGAAGAATCAGCAGAGCAACAAAAGAAAGAGGAAGCAGAAATACATAGCCAAGGTGAAAAGGCCAAAAGGGTATAAGAAAAACAAGATAAAGAGGAAGCAGAAATATTAACAATCGTAAAACATCAAAGAGAAGAAATGGAAAAATTGCAAAACGAAGAAGCCTGTCGTGCAAGAGAAACTAAAGAAAATGAAACTCTAGAAGAACAGATCAGCAAAGATGCGCAAGAAAAGATCCAACCAACTATGCACAAGGAACCAACAAGTCCATAAGTCAATAGTCTAGAACCCATGGACACAAATGTGCTAAGACCACTAACTAGAGACCACTTGCCATTTCCAGATCTTGAGCTTACGCCGTTTACCCCATCCAAAGAACATACAGTGGCTCGATTGGACATGATTGTTTTTTTATTCAAAGAGAAAGACCATAACGCGATGATGAGAAAAAAGAATGAAAATGACTGCTCAACTAGATATTGTCACTGTCATAGAAAACACACTTGTAGAAGGCACCCAAAAGGACCCCAAATTCATAGCCTCCATGAATGTCGCAGCTGCACAAGCAAGTGCTGACAATGTCGACAAGCTTCTTACCACTATTGAGCGAAACAAAGAAAAAATGTTGAAACTCAAGGCCGCCTTGGTAAAGGAACGTGGAGAGACCATTGAGTTAAACAAAAAATTATAGGCCACATTATTTGAGAATGACAATTTACTAGTTGTGTACAACACCCTTAACACAGAAAAGGAAGCATGTTGTCTGTTCAGTTAATGATAATGGAAGGGGAGACAAATGATTTTCAAGCAAATCTTACAGACTTTGAAACACATTCATCAATGGAAAACGACAAGGCCAATGAATTGAAGAGTCAAGTAGATAAGTTGTTGAGACTACAAGGAATCACTCATGGAACCATTTTGGGCACAAGCATGCAAGCTTCAAGAGCAAGTCTCAAACTGTCAAAAAGCACTCTTTCAACAAATCTACAATATCAAACAATTCATGGCAAGGATGCAGGAAATTCTTGCAAGCTCAATAACAATGCATCAACATTTGATTACTACTGGAAACAAGCTTAACAAACAGTTAACTTGGAGAGCAAATAACCCATCATTTCCTCATCACCTCCCTCAAAAAACATTAGCGACCCTGAAGCTGGATATGGCACTCCTTGAATTTTGCAGGAATGTCACTAATCGACTAAATGTCAAGATTGATAAAACTCTTGAAAAGTGTACAAAATTCTATGAGGAAATCCATCAAGTTCACCGTAAATGTCAGCTCCCTATGGCATCCAATATCGATGACCTCCCCCCAAAGGATCAGTAGATGGAAGAACTCCAGCAAGTGTTGCAATCAAACATGGACTACATCAAGAAAATTGATGCTCTAACAGAAGAAGACATCGACTTCTATGTGAGGAAAACATCTACACATCTCATTTTCCTTGAAGGTACCTGCAAGGCTGCACCAACAGAAGTTGAAAATATAGAAACAAAACTGTCTTTACATGAAGTGTCTCTAAAACTATTAAATCCTGACGAATATAATATCATAACTGAATAAGCTACTACATGGGAAGACTATATTTCCAGTTTAGAAGCGTCCAACTAATTTTAATTGTAAATATCATTTGTATCTTCTCATATGTACAACACTCAAATGAAAGCTTTGCCTACTATTCTCATTTTTGCAATTTCACCAGATAACAAACTCTTCCAAGGCTATATAGTGGTGAACCAACCTTTTTTTCTATTCATATCTATTCTTCTTTGTCAATGAAAACAAATTTCCCTTCTTGAGAAACTATTGCAGAAATGTTTATATGTAATGTGTACTTTTCAATGGATATTATTGGGATTCCTTTTCTCTAAAAAACCTAAATGCTTGTTCATATTTTTGTAACAGTGCTATATTTTACTACTTTTTTAGTTCAATGCTCTTCAGTTTCCTTGTTGGAAATGGCTTTTCAACCTAAGCTCATAATGGATTATCCCAAGCAGTAGTGATATAAATATTAATCTCAACTGATTTGTAAACTGTGTACTCTCTTTTACAGTCATAAAAACAAAGCAGCCAAGCAAAGCAACCTCTCCTCATCTACCTCCACGTTGAATAAAGAGAACCTTTATATTGAGATCTATGACCACTCCTATTGTGCTACAAGTCTGCATTTTATTGTGCTTTGTTGTGAACTATCTATATTTTCAAAAGACGTGTGAATGCTTGATGCGGTGAGAGTCATTAATAACCAGTTACTTTCCTTGTTGTATTAGTGATTTTCAGAAGATTGATTCATATAATGATAGGTATGTTCGCCTTTACATGGTTGAGAAGCATGTAAAGTTTTTATTGTGGACTTGAAATCCTCATTGAGAAGAAAGAAACATATATGGGTTTCCCACTGTATCTTCCATTCTTGAAGCAATCATAACAAAGATCCACCACTCCTATTGTGTTTTAAGTCTGCATTTTTATTGTGCTTTGTTGTGAACTATCTATATTGTCAAAATATGTGTGAATCCTTGATGCGGTGAGAGTTATTGATAACCAATTACTTTCCTTGGTTTATTAGTCATTTTCAGAAGATTAGTTCATGTACTGATAGGTCTGTTCACCTTTACATGGTTGAGAAGGATATAAAGTTTTTATTGTGGACTTGAAATCCTCAATGAGAAGAAAGAAACATATTTGGGTTTCCCATTGTATCTTCCATTCTTGAAGCAAGCATAACGAAGATTCATTCACAACTTAGAGCGTAGCACTATCAAGAGCTGGTCCATGAAAGAGTTCTATACCTACACTTGTATATGGAGATTCCTAAATTTATTGCTACAACACATGGCATGAAAGCAAACTTTTGTTCACAAGTAGTTTGTGCAGTTTATGAGCTATTATAATCATTGTTTTCATTGATAGTATTGTAGAAATAATTTTTCAAATTGCTTATATATTCCAGCCATAGTAGTAATCTATAGTGTTGAGATTACTACTACAGAGATTGTGAGAAAAACAATTGTAGTTGGCTCACTATGTTGATGAACTTAACATTATTTTTTGTTATGAGTTGAGTGCCTATGTCTTTGTAATATGAGATTGTTACAAACTTTGCTCTTTTCCTACCAGTATCCCTCATTGCTTGTGCCTATGTTTTTGTTCCTTCTAACTTTCCTCTTTTCCTATCGGCGTTCATTTTTGCCCCTCAAGGGGTAAATGCTAGTATTTTTATCATTTAAAAAATAAATAGACTTTTAGTATCCTTTTTTATCTTTATATAGAAACTTTTATATTTTATGTGCATATCTCATCTCAATCTCCAATATATATGTATGTTTTGATGCTCTTTGTATTTATATAATATTTATTTGTATTTTTATATAGAAACTTTTATATTTCATGTGGATATCATATTGGCTATTTTATAGAGTGATGCTCTCTTTTTATATATATTCTTATTTGTTATAAGTTTTTATATTTTATTTCCATTTCTATTTATAAATGATAATTTTGTTGGTTTAGATTTAATAATATATGTTTTTTCTTTTAGAAATTATTAACTGTAAAATTATACAATAAATCAAACCAAAATAAATTAGTTCACTATTTTCAAAAAATATTAATAATAATCCATTAAAAATCACTCTTATAAATACTTAAACATCAACTCCATCATATAAATTATATATATAAGAGCATCAAAATATATATATATTAGAACCAACCCTTGGTTAGATCAAGACTATAGGAATGCGAGAAAATAAATTAAGCAAGCTACTCCACAATCGATAAAAATGGACAAGATAAATCATTACAAAACCCTAATTAAAGAAAAAAAGGCACTATCTTAGTAAACAGCACGAAAATATCTTACACTTATCCAAGGTGGCTCCTAAGAAATTCTGGAGGCAAATTCTAGCTCACAAAACAAAAGAAGGTAATAAAATTGCTTTGAAAGATTGGAATTCCTATATTAAAAATCTTTACAAATCCCCAGATACCAAAGATAACATTCAAACCCTTCTTACAACGAAAGAATTTTTCTTGTTAGAAGACATAGATTTCAGGGATAATCGCTTAGCAAATGGAAAATCCATTTAGACATTGAAGGATACCAAGAAGAAATCTTAAAAATTAGGGGGCATGTCCTTATCGTGCACATCCACAAACTCTTTAATCTAGCAAGGGTTCCCTACACCTTGGACTGAGAGCCTCATTATTCCTTTTTTCAATAGTGGCGATAAAAATAACCCCTCTAATTATCAGACCATTATGATTAGCCCTCTCCTAGCCAAGTTATACGGTATTATGTTAGAAAAAAATATCAACGAATGGCTACAAATGGAAGGTAAGCGGGCTAAAGGCCAAGCAGGTTTTAGAAGGAATCATTCAACGAGAGACCACCTTGTTACACTTAGGATCATTGCATAGGAATGTCGTAATAATAAGTATGACCTTTTTTGTTGCTTTGTGGACTTTAGGAAAGCTTTTGATATAGTTCCTAGAAATAACCCATGGAATAGACTAGAGGATCTTAATGTTCCTTTTGAGTTGAGCGCTGCCGCGATAAGGTTATAAGAAAAAGGTCATCCTCAAATTTAAGAATAATGAGAGGTGGTCAACGAATATAAACTGTAATATTGGAGTTAATCAAGGTTACCCCCTCTCCCCTACCCTCTTTGGCATTTACATCAATAAACTAGAAAAATGTTTAGAAGAAGTAGGTTGTGGCGGCACGATATTAGCTAGGATAGTTATCATCCTCATTCTTTATGCTGATGATATTGTTCTTATGTCAAGGTGTTCCTTTGATCTCAATAAACAATTAATAATTCTCAAATATTTCTTCTCTAACATGGGTATGACTCATAACATCGAGAAGACAAAAGTTATGATTATAAAATCTATGAAAGAAACCTATGCAAATTTTATTTATGATAACAGTAAACTGGAGGAAGTGACTTCTTACAAATATATTGGAATTGATATTCATCACAAGCTCAATTGGAACCATATCATTGAGAAAAGGATTAATGGAGGATGGAAAGCTTATTTTTGTTTTGAAAATAATTATAAATCAGCCAACCTGGTCATGTGGGATAAAGAAAGTTCATCTCTTAAACTCTTCTCATCCATGTTATTTATATGGTTGTGAAGTATGGGGGTGCAACATTTCTAGAGAATCTTGGAGAAAAATTAAGCAAATCCAGAAGCGGTTTATAACTTATAACCTCAAAATTAAAAGTAATACGTTTGATCCTATTCTCCTCATAGAAGTGGGTCTTTCCCCCATCGAGAGCAGGGCTATGACTAGGGTACCTGATGTACAAGCATGAGATAAATAACATGGGAAAAGAGAGACTTCCTAAAATTGCTTTAAATTCAAGTCAAAACCAATTACGCCTCAAGCGGAGTTGGTGTAAAGATATGATGGCTTGGTTAGACCATTGGGGCATTGATGAAAATGAAACTTTACAAAATATCAATAATGTCAAAAATATTATTACCTTTAAGTTTTAAAAAAAATTGCGGTGTGAGAAAAATTTAGCAGTTACTTGAGAAAACTAAGATACTATAAGCATGTCATTAACCCTAATTTGGAAGATCAGAAATTTCTCTTGATAGTAACTAGTTCAAAGAAGAAAATTAATATAGCAGTCTTTAGAACGAACTCCCATGAGCTTCATAGCGAAACAGGGTGTTGGTATATTCCCAAAACTCCGTGGGAGGAAAGGTTTTTCCATCTTTGTGAGTCTATGAGCATTGAGGATGAAAATCACTTTCTCTTAGAGTGTTGTGCTTACACCTACATTAGATATGAGTTTCATAGTATTTTCTACAATACAAACCTTGCTAATCTCCTAACTTGCCAAAACTATACTGAGCTTGGAAAGATTATTATCAAGCTTTTTGAGCATATAAACAAAATTTTAAAGCAAACTATGTAATAAACTTCTTAAGATCCTACAGACCAAAGTTGGTCTCGCGATGCTAATAATCACCATCATCATAATCATATAAAGTTTTTATATTTTATTTCAATTTCTATTTATAAATAATAGTTTTGTTAAATATGAAATATCATAACTTATGTATTACCCATGTAACAACATTTTAATGTGTAAAAATGATTTAAATTTAATAATATTAATTATTTTTAAAAATGATTCACTATAAAATTATATAATAAATAAAATCATAATCATAATTATAAAGTAGTCCATTAATTTTAAAAAATCACAATAATTATTCATATAAAGTCATACATTCTAGAAATCATACACTCTTATAAATATTTAAGCATGAACTTAATCATAATCATAATCATAATTCTAACCTTGTATTAAAAAAAATAATTCATAATTAATAAATAAAAGAAATAATACTACTTTGTAACTCTTGTAATAATGAATTAATACATGAAAGCAATAATACCACTTTGTAAACCCTTGTAATGATGAATTTGGAATTGGGATAAAAAGGATATCACTTTTCTCAATCCTTACCATGCATGTAATCCTTTATGTTTATGAGGTTGGCATGTTTTATGACTTTAAAATTAAAAATAGGTTATGACTTTAAAATTAAAAATAGGTTAGGTGGGCATGTGTTATGACTCTAAAATTAAAAACATACTCCTAACCCTATTTTTTTTTATGGATATTTGATGTCACCCATAAAAATATTTTAAAATATATATATTCTAGGACACATAGGCTTAATCAAAAGAGATTATCCTACATTGATGCCTAGCCCATTTAATGTGAAAAGCCTTTGGGAAAATGAGTTTGGTAAATGTTTAGAATTCGAGACATGACATCACCTTCTTCTTAATATGGATATTTGATGTCACCCATAAAAATATTTTTAAAATATATATATTCTAGGACAGATAGGCTTAATTAAAAGAGGTTATCCTACATTGATGCCTAGCCCATTTAATGTGAAAAGACTTTGGGAAAATGAGTTTGGTAAATGTTTAGAATTTGAGATATGACATCACCTTCTTCTTAATGAAAAGTCTAAATTTAAAATTTAAATTAAATGAATAATTTTCAAAATATTTTTAAAAACATAAAAATCTGAAAAAAATAATTATATTTAAATAAAAACACCAGCAATTTCAAAATGGATCATTTTTCTATCCTCGTAAATGAATGCCTTCATACAACTTCGGCCGGGTTTAGGGTTCTGTCCATTAAAAGATAAATTCTATCATTTGCTACCAATCAGAAACGTGATTTCTTTCTAGGTTTCATATGGAATGATGTTATCCCGATTAAAAGATAAATTCTCTCATTTGCTACCCACTCAGAAATTGCCAACTTATAATCGAATCCAATCTCAGTACTCTCAGAAATTCTATTTTCAGCAGACGCACGGTCTATGCTGAGTGGGGAGGGTGAAGTTGAACGCTCGATTTGACAAATTGCAGTGATACGTATGATACAGATGTGATAAATGTGTAGAGGAGAAGGCGCACGATCCAAGAGAAGGGTCGCTAGAGGGAAGGATGTCCGGGATTTTATGGTAGAGTACTGAGATTGGATTCGATTATAAGTTGGCAAACAATTCTTGCTTTTTAACTGCGTGGCAATACAAGGACTCAAAAAATCAAACTTCAACCCTAACGAGCTGCTGATGGATTGGCGGCTGAGAACTGCAACCTCTGAGCAGGCAAACCACCTACACAGTCACATAAAAATTTCTACATGGAACACACACCCTTGCTGGTTTTAAGATAATATAGAAGTATAATTTCTATTCGGTTTGTAGTTGAACAAATCAATGTCATTAAAAAAAAATCATGCACAGGAACAAAGAAACAGAGATTTTTCCTTGAAACCTTTCAATTGAAGAAAACCCATCAACTTTCTTTATTCAAAGAAATAGATCAAGATACATAATATCAAGATACATAATACATCATATATACAAGATATAAGATAAATCTTATAAAGTCTTCTATTGTGCTTGTCTTCTTTGCCCATACACTTGCACCTTAAATCAGCTAACTTGAGTAAAAGTGGATAGATCAAATGAGTGAGAGGTCACTCTATTTTTTTCTTCAGCTAAGAAGGGGGACAGGAAATCCACCAATACTTCCCCACTTTTAGTGGACTAAAAGTGGATAAATCAAATGAGTGAGAGGTCACTCTCTTTATACAATATTGTTGGGGCCAACTTTGCAGATTTTAAGAAACTCACTTACATAATAATAATTGTTTATTCTTCTTTGAGGGGCTAGTTAGTTCCACGAAAATCACTCACAACTAAGACAAATTTACAATCATTATGCTCTCCTTCCTTAAACTAAACATAGATATGATATCTCATATCCTTGGCCTTCTTTTGAGGGAGTTAAGTCTAGACCATGTGATACAATGTAAAGAAAATGGTAGAGTAGACACTCTTTTACATATTAAAATATGTCTAAGTATTTTATTAACATTTCATCAAATGGTATATACCTCAAATGATATATATCTTAAGATAATTTTTTTATCTTAATCATAGTAACAAACTAATATTTTAATCACAAAATAAAAATAGAAAACTAGTTAAAGCATCTCTTAATTTCCAACCAAGTTTCAATAATCCCATAAAAATAGAAATAGAACAAATATACATAGTTCAATAACAAACACCACAATCTTAATAGTATGATGAATAATCTCACATGTGTTATAGGTCAAACCTGCACCTCTCCGTCCCTGATCACCTTGAGCTGTTGATCACACAAAATGACAACTTGGATGGAGGAGCATGTTGACCATAGATGAGACTTTGACATACTCCACTTCGTGACAAGACTGGAAAAACCCTAAAATGTCATTCTGAGATATGAGCGCTACTCTACTTCAATAGACTAGCGCCTGTACCCTACTCCAGCGTATAATAGTAGCGTTCAAGCCTTATGAGCGCTACTCCTCTTCAGCAGAGTAGCGCTCAACATTCAAAAAGTGATGAGCGCTAGTTTACAAGCACTATAGTAGCGCCGTGAACGCTATGAGAAATAGTAGCGTACATCTCAAAAGATGATTAAAAAATAATTAATTTCACGAAGAGGATTAGTTGCAGTTGGGTTCCCAACTTCCCCAACTTCCTCCATAACCATTTCTCGACTTGAACTACTTCTCTTGTCCTATAAATACAGGGAAGAATAAAGAGAGGGGCTAGAGACATGAATGTTATTAAGAGACTTTTAAAGAGAAGCTTGCATTGGAGCAGTTTATGCTGGAAGATAAAGCCAAAGAAGAGCAAGACCCCATGATCAAGTTGAAGGAGCATGTCACAAAGTCAGGTATATTTTGTAACATCAATTTGCATTTGACAATAAAAGGTTGAAGCGTCTTTCTTGTCCCAAATTAAGTGTTCATTGAAGTGATATACTAGTTTTGAGCTCTTTTGGTTAATATTGGATGTTTAAATTGCTTTGTCTTTTTCCATCATTATATCTTATCCAAGATACGCTAAAAAAGGTACTTGTATTGTAGGTTTAGTGAACGGGAGGTGGACTTGAGGATCGAGCGCAAGATTGAATAAGGGCTAGGATCGAACATCATTCGAAAGGTATGTTCTCAAGACCTATAACCTATTTTCTTTCATAAACATCTATGGAACACAGTTAATACGCTTACTTGTCACCCCCTTTCAGTTGATAGTATCAGTTTCCTTACTATAGGGTAGTTTTTCCCGTCAACAGACTCACAACTCCGCTCGGGATAGTTGTGTTTTTGCTCTAGGAAACCTTTTCTTGTTTGTCTTCCCAGAGCTATTTCAACTCCTTTTATGTGCTGAGAAACCTTGTAGGTACCCCTTGCTTGTTTTTCTCTGCTTCAATCAGTCTTTTTGCATCTTTTCAAAGTCAGTTTTTAACTTTTAAGATCTCAACGCTACTTTGTTATACATACAGTAGCGCCCATACGCTACTTTGCTATACATACAGTAGCGCCCATATCTTCAGGAGCACTAGTTCCCCTACTGCACAGTAGGGTATATTTCCTGTAGCCTTCTGTTAGTGGTCTGTTTGAGTTTTTTATCCTTTTTGGTGGTCTTCTGATTTTGTTTTTAGATCTCCTTGATTGGTATTTGAGGTTTATAACTTTTCTTTAAGTCGTAGAACCTTTCTTTGAGTCTTTTTACCATATTTAGATCACTTGCTTACATGTGGAATGTTTGGACTGTTTATAACTCTTTTGGAAGACTAGGTTTTGTTCTTTGGTGAACACTTCCGCTTATTCTTGCCCTCACTGTATGTTGCTGATTTACAAATCTGTATGCTTTTGCATTCGTTGTTTGTAGCAACATTTGTTTGTTGTTTACCTATCTTATCCTTTGTTTTAGGGTTTGGTTTGTTTTGGAACCTTTAGGGTGTCTTCCGAACTTGTTGATTTCCAACCTTCTGTGACTTGTTGTCTTTTTTGGTTTCAAGTGTGTTTAAAGTGTTTTAGGCTGATTCATTTCTCAGTCCTTGTATTAGTAGGGTGGTTGGTAGCTTGCTTGCCTACCTTTTGCTTGGCGTAGTGGTCTTGTTAGGGTTTGATGCTTTGGGTGAGTCCTCTTGTGTTGGATTCCCAGCTTTAAGTATCTTTCTCCTATTGTTTTCTCCCCACTTTGTTTTTGAGTATAGAGGCTTTTTCTTTTGCAAAATACCTGTGGGACAAGTCTTTGTTGAGCTAGTGCCTTGACAGCTGTAAGCTTAGGAACTATTTTTAGCCATACTTACACATTGCACACAAGTCTTATTTGCTTTCCATGTTTATATTTCTTTTTCGTTTATAATAACATAAAAAGCAAAAAAATTGGTAGCTTAAGATTAATAAGGCTTATATTTGTTACAAGATAGCATAGGTTATTTTGTGTACAATTTCAAAAGAAAACAAAAAAGAAATTTAAGTAGATTTGCTGAATTTTTTCAGTTTGGAAAAGAATTTTAAATAAAAAAATAAAAATAAAAATAAAAAAAGTTTTGTTGTCGAAAGTTAGAATTTATGCACTTTTGCTTTTCTATTGCAACCACGTCACACAAACGCACTACCTTTTGAGTAATAACAACCCTAAGAAATCTTTAATAAAATTAAATAGAAACAATTTTTCTTTTTAGGGATACACTACACAAACTAGTCTTGGTTAGGATCTTGAGTTTAAATCACCTTAAACCACTCAAGATCACACATTACGCAAAAATCGTAGTTCGACTATCATAGGTAAATCCATTTCATTCAAAGCTTGCCTGGGATCTATGTAGTAGGTTTTGTGAGATCAGATTGTTGGGAATACTCCTCCTACTCTCTGTTTCGAGCATATACTAGGATTGGATCGTGTTTGGGGACTCTTTTGAGTTTCGGGCTCAGTTACCCTGCCCACGCCTTTTGATTCGACCAGAGACTGTTCCCCCAAGAGTTTTTGGTGTTGTGGTATCCTTAGTATCTGACCATAGGTTCATACACAGGTGACGGCAAAGGGTATATCTGCTCTACCTAGGACAGATGTGGGAGGAAATCCCTTGCAGATCTTTGGGAGGGCGGTTGGGTGATTCCCGTGCTTGCACCCTTAGTCATTGTATTGTGGACCCCGGGTAACTGTTCTTCATCCTTCGTTGATCTGTTCTAGGCCCTCATCATCCTAGACTCTTCTCCCGAAGGCATCTCGTTTGCTTGGTTTGCATACTTAGGAATTTTTAGTTGGCGTGCTGTTTGCCCCCTAGTCTTAGTGGCCACTAGGTTTTCTAGTTTTTATTTATATATATAATCACGGAGAACCAAGAACTTCGTAGATCGAGAAGGCTTCAAAACCTTCCTCCATTTAGAACAAAACCTTTACTGCCAGCTAGACGACAGCGGGTAAACCCCAGTGTTTCTTGAGAAACCATTCCTGAAATAGAACTTCCTGAGGAAATTTTTTCAACTGAAAATCCTGAAATAGGAATTCCTAAGGAACTACCACTTGAAATTGAGTTTCCTTAAGAACAACAAATAGCAATAGAAAACCCTGAAATAGAGGTTCCTGAGGAACCAGAACCGGGTACTCCAGATCAGTGACATTTTAGTTCAGTTGAGATTGAAGATCTTACTTCTGCGGAGTATAGCACTCCCTTTAATCCTCCTCTGACCAATCCTAGAAATTCGCTTCTGTTACCCATTGGTTTCCAGCAACCCGATTACAGTGCATATAATTTCTTGCCTGGACATTTGATGTCTACTCTAGGAGGTGAACAGGGAGTTCCACAAACTCCCACCATAGGTATGAACACTAACACTGTAAATCCTCCTTTTACTGCTACACCGAGTTCGGCACAAAAAACCTCTCTGTCCACTCCGTCTTTCAGTTTTAATACTGGTACGTTAGGTATGTCGAGTTCAAAAACTATGGCATCTACCTCTACAGCTATTGTTGGACCTAGCAGTACAACCAATTTAGTGCCACCTTCTTCGTTTCAACCGTTATATCATATACCTAGTACTTGGATTTTCGCACCCGCTGTAGGGCCAAGTGCTTCTGCAACTGTGTCTGTCATGAGTACCATGACCGCACCGTCTACATTAGCTACCACTGGTTTCAATACCTTTGCAGGTCCCAACATGAATCAATGTAATATGCCTGTAAGTAATGTCCCTTTTTCCTTATTTTCAGGGGGAGGGGGTAATTTTTTAACCTGCAATATAGCGGGGCTAACACCCAACCACAGTGGACGAACCCACAGAGAAATAACTCACTTTCATATGGGTGGGTAAATTTCAATAATACTTTTGTGCAACATCAGATGGTAGGGGGCAACCCCTACCAACAAGTAGCTGGGGGCAACCCCTATCAACAGATGGTAGGTGGAAACCCCTATTAGCAGATGGCCGGGGGAAACTCTTACCAGCAGATGGTTGGGGGTAACCCCTACCAGTAGACGGCTGGGGGCAACCCCTACCAGCAGTTCAAGGGTCAAACTATGGGCAGTTCCCCTTTTTCGACCCCAGCTTATCAAGTACCGTCTTACTGGCCTCGTTTACCATTTCTGGCAACTTTAAATTTTCCAGATCTTTCCAAACTGACCAACGATCCAATGTATCATAATGCTACATGGCCACCAATTCCTACCAAGTTACCTTCAGACATTCCAAAGTTCGAAGGAAAAACACGTGAAGACCCTAATACTTTCCATTTATGGTGTTCCTCGAACTCATTAAATGAAGATTCCATTAGATTGAGAGTGTTCCCAAGGCCTATAACCTATTTCTTTTCATGAACATCTCTGTAATGCAGTTAATACGCTTACCTGTCATCCCCTTTCAGTTGATAGTATCAGTTTCCTTACTATAGGGTAGTTTTTCTCGCCAACAACATGATAAAAGTGATTGAAACACTAACTCAAATGGGATTGGAAGGGAGAGTTGAGGGGATTGGATGTCCATTTGGAGTTGATGAAAGCCATGGGTCTCTTGATCGAATAAGTGGAACCTAAAAGTGGGTAAGGGTTTCAATCTTGTTTTAAACTAAAGATTCATCTTAAATCTAGATCTATCAAGAACCAAGTAGTGAGAGCGATCAAATCCTTTGATGTGCAAACTTTTCTTGAAAGTTTGCACTCTAAAAAATGTTTGCATCTCAAAGGATTTGATAGGTTAACCTCCTTGGTAGATTTGGAATTAAGATGGACATATGTTAATTACTAGTATGTGCTCAAATCCCATTTAATAATGGCTCAACAGGAGAAAAATATCAAATTTTCATTATTTTTTAGTTTTAATTAATTGGAATTTATATATATCTTTGTGTTTTAACTTTACCTTGGGGTCTTTATTTACTAATTAGTACTTTATTATTTTATTAAATTGTCATTTTTCATCTCCAAGTTGAACACAGAATTACACTTCTCTATCATATATATTTGTAAAATGATTATAATGTCCAAGAGTACTAACTTCTTTTAGAGATTGTACTGAGTACAAAAGCAATTTGGGAAAGATTGTTGTCAAAGATATCAATTTGGGTGAATTGATTTGATTTTGTGATGGCCCCTAATCTTTGTATGGAATATATTTTGGATATTATTTCTTCTAAGCACTACCTTATCTCTACCTTATCTATGAGTGGAAATAGCCACAATATTCTCCCTCGTCATACTACAAAATATCTAAGTCTACACTTTTTGTATTGTTGTATTTGTGGTGAGGAGGTGGAGGGTCTAGAGTAATGTGTATTTTCAAGTCTATGTCCTACAAAGATGCCACTCATCCTTATGCTTGATTTTCATCCAATAAGTCTCATTTGATTATGTGATATAACCCTTAATCTTTGTATGAATTCCCTTATGGGGATTACCCTCAATCTTTGTATGATAACCCCCTTGAGATTATTTCTTCTCAATAAGGATTATACTACAAAATATTTAATTAGTCTACACTCTTTTAATTGTTTTATTTGTCATGAGAAGTTATAGGGTCCTACAAATATGTCACTCATCGTTAGGCTTGGTTTTCATGTCTTAAGCCCCTTGTCATGTTTGGCCCATATATTGTGTAGAAGCTGAATGAAATGCCAAAATTAGATATCAAATATTTAGAAGCTCTTTTCATCTCTTAAGTCATAACTAGTAATATGTAGATTTAATGGGGTTTAGGCCTACAAAATATCTAATGAGTACATGTTTTCAATTGTTTTATTTGTCACTCAGATTTATAGGGTCCTACAAAGATGTAGCTCATCCTTAAGATTGGTTTTCATGCATTAAGCCCTTAGTTATGTCGAGTCTATATATTGTTGAGTAGCTAGATGAAATGCCAAGATTAGATATTAAATATTTAGAAGTTATTTTAATCTCTCATATCATTTAAATATTAACAAGTAGGTTTAATGAAATTTTGGCTTCTTCATATATGGTAGAATATACATGAAAATTAATCTTAGGAAAGGACTTCTATATATAACAATACTAAAATTTGGTAATTTAAAATAAATCTTTATCATATATTATTAAAATAGAACATTTAGATGTATTATTTGCCATGATAATTATTAAAATATAACATTTAGATGCACTATTTACCATGATATAACAACAAAAAATAAACATTCTTTTATATCCAAATGTAGTTATCCAAATGCAGTCATCTTATGAACTAAGATTTTCAAATTTCAAATTTCAAAAAAAAAAAAATTGAATGATGGATCAAAGGATTAGAATGACTATATAAAACCAAAATTTTTATGCCAACTAAGAAGTACATCCCCTCACGCTCATGTGTTAGGTTGCAGCAATCACATGAACAAAGAAATCCCCCCACGCTCATGTGTTAGGTTGTAGCAATCCCATGAACAAAGAAATCACATGAATGACATAGTTAAGATATTAAAAGATAATTTATTTAACCTAGTGTACGGTATAGGACATTGTCCTTAGACATAGCATAATGAACTATATTTTGAACAAAGAAATCACATGAATGACATAGTTAAGATATTAAAAGATAATTTATTTAACCTAGTGTCCGGTATAGGACATTGTCCCTGACATAGCATAATTTGAACAAAGAAATCACATAAATGACATAGTTAAGATATTAAAAGATAATGAACTATAATGAATGACATTGTCCTAGTGTAGGGTATAGGACATTGTCCTAAACATAGTATAATGAACTATATTTGCTAATTTCTTGAAGCTAGAATAAGCATGAAAACATAGTAAATGCACAGCATTTTGGCAGAAATCCTAATATCTCCTATGCATATTACTGCTCAGCAAAATATCACTAAGATATTCAATATTTCATGAAGTATTCTGAAACTACACTGACTACATAATTGTTTCATTCATAAATACATAACACGGCATATCATATTTACTGCGAGAGTCAATCGGATTTCTGAGTAGAACCTTTAAAGGGACTCGAAGTGTGTTACACAGGAGGTGGGGGCGGAACTTCACCCTGTGATGCATTCTTCGAAATTGCTAAGATGAGCTGATTGTGTAACCAGATATTTTCAGGGCCCAGAATCGAGTAGCAACGACTGACGAACTCGGCTCTGGGCAATCTCCCGCTGAAGAACATAATGAGGTTTTCAGAATATTGTTTCGCTGCATTTGGACCAATCTTTTCGTCAATCTGTGCTTTCAATGCCACAGTATCTATCCTCATTTCAAAGTCGAAGTAATTGGCCTCTGTATAAAGACGCGGATTACAGTACTTGCTTACTTCCACTGTCAATGATATCAATCAAATGCCACTGTACAATGTTGAAAAGAAAAGCAAAGAAAGTATAGTTAGATAACCTGTAGAACAAAATTCAGTCTCAAACAACAGCAATAGAATAAAATTGGCATCAAATTATAAACCTTTTCATTTGAAAAAAAAAATTAGTTCTGAAAATAGAGTTATACATTTTCCAAATCCGCATCGACAGCTTGCTATGGTGACGCCCAAGTATCTCTCGGCCGATTGCTCAAAACCATGATATTACTTTAAGTTTGTTATAGGCTTCACTATAAACCATTAGTATTATGATGGATTCTCAGAGCTAACTATGACCATTTTTTAGTATGCATGATTTTCAAGGTATGGGTTATCAGCTGAAGTCATCTAGACAGCTAGAACAACGTAAAGGTCATCTTGTTAAGTTCAAGAATCCATCTTCTCATAGAGTTTTATGTGTAACTGGATTTATTAAAATTGACATGTATTTGCTGTACCTTTAGAAAACAAAGGGCACTGTCATGTACTCGACATGCTCAGAAAATATTTGGGATCGTTAGCAATGAATAAAGAGACTGGATAATCAAGATCAAGAGATCGTACCTGCGTCTAAGCGTATAACTAGAATCAAGATCAAGATCAAGATCGTACCTGCGTCCACCCAGATGTATGTTGGATCATGCATGCGCTCGCTCTCAACACTCTTGAATTTATAAAGGCCGGCTTGCAGCTAGGCTCATACATTCCGCAGCTTGGTTGACCCAGTAAAACTATAATGGATTATAATTAAACTCGAAAGAACGCGATGACATGTGAATGGATTATTCTATCAGATTTGAATGACACTTCAGTAAATCATAATGGCGATTCAATTCCAAAGACCGTGATGATATGTGAATGGGTTAGTGATAAATTTGAAAGACCGGTACGTATTTAATGAACTTTTTAATGCTCGTAATTGATGTTCCATATTTCACCCGGAGAAGGTGGATTGCCTGTAATATTTCATAATATTTATCCGTTTAACTCTGTTGAGACATCGATTAATTTGGTTGAGGTTTGTTTGACTTACCATCCATTGGAGAAGTTTGTTAAGATTTTTTATATAAGTTTTTATTGATTTTTTTAAGAATAATAAGAAAAAAGTAGTTTTTCAAGGTGAATTTTTTTTTTTAATAATCATCCACTTTGTCTATTAGGTTGATTGAGATTTTTCATATAAGTTTTCATTGATTCCTTAAAAATAATAAAAATAAAGTAGTTTTTCCTTGTGATTTTTTTTTGTTTTCTAAAATAAAATAGAAATAGTAATAATCATCCACTTTGTGGATTAGGTTTATTGAGATTTTTCATATAAGCTTTTATTGATTCCTTAAGAATAATAAAAAAAAATAGTTTTTTCTAATGAAAAGAAAATTATGTACTTTATTTATACAGTTATATAATTTTTTATTTCTAATGAACAACAAAAATAAGACTTTTTTCGTTTTGAAAAAAATTAGAGAAAGTAATAATCATCCACTTTATGGATTAGGTTTAGGTTTGCCTATAATCAACTCATAAACGGTTCAATTTATGAATGCCCGATCTGCTTTACGGTTCCTTCTCTCGATTGTCTAAAGCCGCGTAAGATTTTTCTTCTAAACCGAAATCGTAATATTAATAATTATCGAATTTGGGAATTCGGGAATAACATTCATTTTTACCGGATCCGAGAAAAATATGAAAATAAGAATCATAAAATATTAATATAGATTGAAATTGAATGAGTTTAACATTACGGAATATGGGTCTTCTTTTAAAAATTAAAATATTAATATAGACTGAAATTGAATGAGTTTTTTTCATAGAAAAATTCAACTTACTATTAATATACGAAATAGTAAATAAAACCAGCTGTCAGAAATATACAAGAAACTTCAAACCCTGTCATATAGAGGAACAGGGAAAAGGCCATCAAAGTGACAGATGTGTTGTCAACTACAACAGAAATGACCAAAAAAGTGCTATATGTCCACAAGACAATACAGGATTCCATCCTGTATAAGAAACAGTTCCAAATGTTGCCAGCACAAATGTATCCATAGCAAAAATATATAAAAGGTCTTATATACAGTCATCCAAATACATCATATAAAGGATCCATCAAAGCTATAATACCGAAGAGCCTCCATAGGAGTCTGACAAAAATGCCGCAAGAGGTAAGTATACAAAAACTTCCAACAAGTAGTTGGAACCAGTACCTATCAAGGATATGCACATAGAACTAACAAACATATAAGTATATCGGTCCGCATAAATCTGGAAAGCACAAACAAAATGTGAATAATATAAATATAATAAACATCATGTCCAATGTAACTAATAAGAGCCATGGGTGAAAAGTATATCCTCCCGCCATTCCTGCCACATGATGACCCCAACCTGAGAGTTTAGAGCCCGCTTAGATAACTTATCCGCCGTCATATTAGCCTCCCTGAATACATGTTCAAAATGTATATGTTCAAAATCCCTGATAAGCTTCTGCGCTGCATCCATCTAGTGTGAAAGAAGCAGTACATTGAGTGCAGTCCTGCCTCTAGCCCAAGAGATAATGGATAATGAATCGCCAAAAACTACAAGAGAGGAGATCTTCCTCAATCGAGCCCAGAACGATAAGAGCCGAAGGGCACATAACTCGCTCCTAGTATTGGTTCCATTACCCAGATTTAACCATATATGTATGGAGACATCGTTGGAGATGTGAAGTGCAGCGCCCGCTCCACCCCCCCGCCATCCCGTCCCGCAGCAGCCCCATCAAAAAATCCACATGGAAAAATCAGCACAGGAGGGGCATGTCGGTGTTTCATATTCAGACTTTCTCTGCCCCCTACAGCTCCATGAACAGAGATAAATTCTTTGTACGCTGCAATTGATTTGAAGCATATCCCATTCCTAAAAGGATCTTGTTTTCAAAGATATACAGGTTTCGAGCTTTCCATACCTCCCAGATCATATAATATGGAAGTTCAGTACACCCAGTAGATACACGGGACCAAGTATCGAGGCATTCACATAGTGAACTATGGTTCCAACAAAATTGCACTCCAGCTTTGTATGCAATTAGATCCTAGAGGTCCCGTATGAACTGACAGGAAGAGAATAGGTGGTCTACTGTTTCTTCCTGTGAGCAACATAGGGAGCACCATCCCGGACCACAAAACCCACGACGACAAAGATTGTCCCAAGTTAGAATCTTGTTACACAACGCAAACCAGACAAAACATTTTATCTTGAGGGGTAACACAAGCTTATAAATAGCTTTTTCCCACCAATGAATCCCAGTCTGTGTCTCAGCAAACATTGCATTGTATACCAATTTTGTTGAGTTTAACATTACGGAATATCCGTCTTTTTTTAAAAATAAAATATTAATATAGATTGAAATTGAATGACCTTAACATTACGGAATACCCATCTTTCTTTTAAAAATAAAGAATATTTGTTTGAATCATGAACATGTGTAAAACATTTATGACTGGGTTTTACTGAAAATTTAGTTAAATCATATTGCTCCATTATATTAAGTTTTATTCTTGGATGTATACTCTTTACTCATGTTGGATGTGTATAGTGGCGTGTGATTAATAAAATATTAGTATGGGTGGATTTATGTTAATTAAAAATTAAAAATTTAGTTATAAGAATAATTAATATTTTTAATTATTTCTATTTTAATTTATTATTAGCTTGGGTACTTTGAAACGCTGAAACCACCGTTCGCTCCTAGAGTAAGAGACTAAATTGCTCCTCACTGGGTAAAGCACCTCGGCCTCCTCGGTCGGCAGCTCGCTTTGTCGTGGTGGAGGCATCTGGTTGGAGTGAAAGCGAGCCCCCTTACGGACCACCAGCAGGTCATTCCAGGTGGCCAGGTTTCTAGGCTTCAACCCGAGTACTGGGTAACAGCCGCTTGCTCCTCTTATAGAGTTGCAACGGTTGCCAGGGTAGGGAACCAATGAAGGCCTAGCTACGTCGAGGCTTTGGCGTTGTTTCGCCTATGCTTCTCTGCTAGGTTGGAGGAGTTGAGTTTCTCGTGCTTCGGAAAAAAAATAAAAAAAAAAATAAAAATAAAAAAAAAAAAAAAAAAAGAAAGAAAAGAAAGAAAGAAAAAAAAGAAAAGAAAAAAAGAAAAGAAAAAAAGAAAGTGGGTTGGACATTAATCATTGTGAAGTTTAGATACCTACATTTTATAAAATACTATTTGTTATTTGTTATGAAACATTTATATTTGAAGATATTTGTTATAATAGTTATATTTGTAAACTTCTAAGTGATTATAATTAAATTTTTTCTCTTAAAGTTTTATAAATATAGAAATAAAATTTTTAAGAAAGCTAAGTGACTCCTTACTAATGGTTTAGTATGTTTAAGTTATACTAAATATGCTTCATGGGTGGTGTTATATGGATATTTTGAGATACTTACACAATGAATTTTGCTTTGAGTAAAAAATATGAAATGTAGGAAATTGAATCACGTTTCCAAATATATAAATGTTAATTATTGAAAATGTTCATGACTATCTCAAATTTAATCTTTTCTAACAGATACTTTTTTGTGTGTGTGATAAGATAGTCATATAGAGAACAAATAGTACTAGTGTGGCACTATTTTTCCAAAATAAATTTAATAACTTATAAAAAGTTTTAATTATCTAAGTGATCAAATATTGAAAACAATACGCAAGTGTGGGTGCATCATTTGAAGGTCTTAATGCAATGACCATGACCCGTTTTTTTTATAGCATGTAGAGGTCGACGTCTAGTAGTGCAACATACAATTTCTTTTAAAATGTCTGAGAAACAAAATAGTTAGGGAAAACACACTAACAGTATGTTTTTCGAGTTAAGGAGTAATGACACAAGAAAAATAGAATGACAAAATAGAAAAAATAACTTTTTTTTTTTAAATTACATATTTGGAATGTGTAGAAAAAAGCTATGTGTGTCTAAAATTTCATTAAAAAAATGATTGCGTGTGGCATATTGTAATGAGGGGTAAAACACAGTCATATTGAGAAAAATGGTGAGATGCCTAATTAGTTATGGTTTACCATATTCCATACCACAAGTTTGGTTAACCGAAAGCTAAGTACGAAGTAGACACATAGGAAGAGTTATAACACCTAGACAAGTGACAAGGCTCAGTCTTATTCAGGGAAAATTTTAGGGGCGAATTATAGCCCACGGGCGAAATTATAGGGGTCACCCAAAAACCCTAGGTGAATTTTTAATATGAAATGGGTTTTTGAAATTTAACAAATTAGCCCATATTTTATGAATCCCAAGATAGTGAAAAATCGAATAGCCCACCCACCGAGAGAGGGAAAACGTAATTTAGCCCCGTGAAAGAGGGAGGAAATGGTGGGTTAGCCCCCATCATTCTCGTAATGGAGTTCAGAGGTAGTTGGTTCGCCCATAAATTTTCATTGATGGAGGCGTGAGCAGTTTGTTCGCCCATGGTTTTCATTTATAGAGAGTATTGCTAGTTTGTTTTCCCTCGATTTAAGGTTCATAGGGCATTCTCGCTGGTTATTTCTCCTTGGATTCGAGGTTTTTCGGTTATGGAGGTATCAATGTTCTTTTCGATTATTCGACCTCCCCATTTGGCAGTTAATGAGAAAATCGAGGTTTTTAGCTCTTAGATGGAGGTATCGATTTTGTTTTCGACCTCCCCACTTCGTGGTTAATGAGAAAATCAGAGGTTTTAGATCCCAAATTGCACTCCCATATTGGGGAAAACGTGCAACGGTCCAGTGATTCAATGAAATGGGGACTTTTTTCCCTATATTCATGGCATGAGAACTGTTTATGATTTGCAGAACTCAACAGCCGACTGACCTCAAGAAAGTAGATGCCCATGTCCACCAGTTCAAGGGTAGTAGTTCCAGGCGATTTTCCTTAACATGTTGGGTGTGTTGGCAGTAGTAGTTTTTGTGTTGAAATTTGAATTCCAAGAGAATAGAAGTTAATGAGGTAGATTATTAGCTTTTTACATGGCTTCTTATGGTATATTGATTCATTGTAATATTGCATTAGATGAGATATATGGGGCACTGGTACTCAGATTTTATTTTACTCGTCATAGTTCTTCTTGACCAATTTTTGCTCCAAGATTCAATCTGGTTTTGGTAAACTTATTCAAGCAATCCTATTTTTAACAAGCTCCATCTTGGAATATTGATGTTCTTTTGGATTCTATCAAACAACTGGTGAGTATTCTTCCATTTACCTCATCCTCAACATTGTATTAAGTTAGTTGTATCTATTGAAATCTGAACTACTTTTTAGTGAGAAATTTTCAACAGTTGCGGTTATTTTGCAGGATCCAGAAATCAACTAGGTGTTTGTGATGGAGTCTCTAGATCAGAAAGGATTTTATTTTCCAAATCAGAAAGCCTTCTCTATTTTAATGTCAATTTATGGAAAAACTTTCCAGGTATATATGTTGATTTATGGAAAAACTTTCCAGATAGACATGCAGAGTTATAATGCAGTTGCTGCTATCTTTGGGCTATTAACATGATGGATTGTGTATACTAACTTTTTTCTTTAAGGGGAAATTATTTTTTATCTTGACACAAATGGTTGTAATATATCATTTGTTTGTATTATTTCTATGTAGGATCCTTTTCCCATTCAAAAAGTCTGTGGGGGTGTCTAGAATAATGGCAAAGGCCAACTGTCCTTGAGATTTGTTGTATCTGCCTCTCTTGAATTTTTTACATTTGCACATTCTTGAGGCTAACCACATTTTTTGTGGATGTATTGAGATCAATGTGGGAAGGGTTTTTTTCAAGGTCTCAATTACGAGGTTTTTATGTGAATTATTACAATATTTTTGTATATGAAAATGCAAATTAATACATGATGTAATTGGCCTTGAATTCTCAAATTTGAAAGAATTCACTAAAAATTTCCTCTTGAACTCAAACAACTTTCTATCAACATAGTAAATAACTTTCTAGACCATATCCTTTTGTCTCTGATGAACAGAAAGTGGCTGATAAAGACATCCAATTCACCAATTTACATGTTATCCAGCTCCATCATAGAAGCAAATAAAATCATTTGGACACATTGACATTAATGTTCCATTTTCAAAATATGGACTTCCACTACCAAAATAGTCTTGTTAAAGATGATCCCTCTTTGATATTGCTAGTGTATGTTTAAAAGGGTCACAACTTAGGTTTTGGCCTTATTGTCTTCCTTTCAGTCATCTAGCATCTCCAAAGCACCTTGAAATATTGGAAATTTGTGGATAGATAAGAACTCTTCATGGCGTTTCTTTGATGGAGCCCACCAAGACTCAAGCCAAGCCTGTGGGATGGGTTTTGTCATTTATCTCATATGTTCACACTACTTCTTTGTCAAGGCAAACTTAGGCGTAGGAACAAATAATACTAGTGAGTTTAAGGCCCTCTACTTACTCTTAAAATTGGCTCTATATAAAAGGGAATTTGGATTATATAGGTCTATGGAGACTTAACACTGGTCATAATATGGATGAAGGATCAAACCCATATTCACAACATAGGATTGCTTGCTTTGGCTCTAAAACTAAAGGACATCTCAAGGAAGTTCACTAGCATTACCTTCTCTCATGTTTACAAGGAGCAGAATACTGAAGTGGACTCTCTATCAAAAGAGTGTTTACATCTGCCTCAAAACATAATTTCTAAAGAAGAACATGTGGATGGCGATACAATCTCTGCTAGATATCTAAGCATCAATGTCTATTAAGTGTCTACAGGATGGTCCATATGAAATTATGTCATTTTTGTTTATGTTGGAAATTTGACAAATATAAATGGTCTTGAGTTATCTTTTTTGTTTTATATGCTGAGATTTGGAATGATCACTCAGGGAGTTACTCAGGTTAGTGTGGTAGATCCTTTTTAACAAATTCTAGAGAGAACACTATGAAAATGGCTTAGAATGAGTCTGTCACTCTCATTTCAATTTGTATAACTGTTACATGAACATTGTATTTTGATATTATGAATGGATTTTTTTCTTTGAAGCTACAAGATATGCACACTCCAACCAATATTCTCTATGGGCCAACAAGAGGCCACATTGCAAACTCATAGAAGGGGCTATCTATACAAGATCCAAGGATTGGGCCAACTTAAATGTGATTGGTCAGTCTTAGGAAGTTTCATTTAGCCTTAATTAACTTAATAGGATTTATTAGTTGACACAAACTTTATTTAGCTTTTACTTGAGAATTCAATCATGGACAAAATGGTGATCTTTTGTAGGTGACTGTGCATTCATGAGACCTTTATTACTAGGGATCTGCCACTGAGGTAATAGCTTGTATAATGAGATTTGTCACCCACAATGAATGTATGAACCTTCTTATTTACTTCAATCAAGTTGCATCCTAGTATCTTTTTCAAGCCTTGGATTTTTTCATTACTCCCACTTTTGCTACATCATTACACTTCCAGCTGCAGCATAAATGTTAGATAATAACTTTTTAGATAATCCTTTGACAATGCTGTCACATGATGCTCCTTGGATGGCGCAATGTTCCTAGCAAGAGCTACTACCTTAGATGAGATAATCACATTATAACTCTCATCCTCACCTCACCACCAAGTGGATTTTCTATAGTTGCATTGTTTTGGAGGCTTTGAAGGGTAAGTTGTGTCCAAGTGTCCATAAGCAAAGCAAGACCTGCATTGAAAGGTGTTTTGTTCATAATCCAATCTCTGTTCGAAGTTTCATTTGCCACATTCAACCATATTTCTTTTAACAGACCTTTGGCAAGCTTCAATTCAACATAGATGCTTGTATAGGTGGATGGGGTTTTGTCCTTGGTCTCCAGAGACATGAAGGGATATTTACTAAGGGCGTTTTGAATAGCTTCCAAGGATTCAAGACCTAAAAAATGCATGGGTAGGTTTGGAAGTTGAATGCAAATAGGAATAAAAAGAACACCTTTGCATGGGATCAAAAGAAGGGAACTAATGTTTCATTCCAAGCCCATAACAGTTCATGAACCTTGGGCTTGAGTGGAAAATCATATCTCTATCCTCCACTAAGTTGAATTCCAATACAAATAAACCTTGATATTAGGGTTGACTATAAACTTAATCATGAATGTCGCTTCATTTGCCTATTTTCAATAATGGAATAACAATTTGCAGTATCTGCTTCCTTAATCCTATGCCTTTTGATGCATGGTTGTGTCCTTATTGAGGTGGGTGAGTGAGTCCTAGTTTCCTCAGTCATCTTTTTCACAATTGCAAAATGATGACTTGGTAACTATGTAACATATTGCATCCACATCACCACATGTTGTAATGCAGCAGTCTAATGTAGATAAAGGTTGAATACAATTGATCATATTCAGAATATCAACCTACAAATCAATCATGGTGGAATAACTTCCAATAAATATGAATTGCTTGGAGGGAACCCTTTGAATAGAGGATATCGGCAACAAATCAAGTCAGTGCTTGCTTCATAAAATAATAACAGTGAAGGTCTCTACCTTGCATGGAAAGGATGTTTTGTGATGTGTCGAGCCTGGCACTAAGAAGAGACTTGCATTTCGGACTCCTGCAGAGCCATGTCTCAACTGTTTTTAAGTTCTCATGTGAGTCATAACTAGATTGACAGTGTCCTTGATGCAACTTACAAGGCGTGATAATTTTAATAAAAAATGTGTGGGCGTAATTTGTCAGATTGGGTAGTTGTACGGATGCCAAAATTCAGTTGGTTATACAAGAGAAGAATGTATTGTGCCTATGAAGTTGGTAAAGAAGTTCACCATAGAGGTAGTTTTTCTAGACTGGTCCAGGTTATTGCAACATGTGGAGTTTGGGGATTCTTAGCATCCCATGAGAGAATACCATTCTTGAGTAGGAGACACTATCAGCACTTGTACTTGCACCTCATATCAGCAGCAAGTGGTATCCTTTATCCAACAGTTTCCAACCTTTTAGAAGCCGATATCATCTTGGACAAGGATGCTTGTAATGCTGGCATCGTTGGACATGTCCTGAGGATGATCACTACCTGCTGTTTGCAGCCTTTCATATATTCAGATTGTTTCCATTGTTGTGTTTGACTCTTGAGACCTATTACCCTTTCTAAGACATACCAGTGTTGGAAATTGTATGTGGCAAGGTAGCATATTCCTTAACATAAGTCCTAGATTCATTTGAATGCTGGAGAACTTATCAGTAGAATTTTCTTACACTTCAAGATCAGTGAAATATAATTTGAATATTGTTGGTGGATTGGTCACAAGTCAACTCTCCCATGACTGATTTTTAGCATCTAATTGACATTTGATGAAAGATAATCGTACCAGCAGATGCAGGGCACTGTCCTTGGGTTGAATTGCATGAGGATCTACAGTCAAGGCGTTGATTTCAATAGTTTATCTTCTGCATGAGGTAATGCCTTTTCCAAATTTGGTGCCCCTTTGTTGGAAGCTGCCAAAGATTAAGTGAGGGTGCTGTGATGGGTCTGATTTTAACACATATTCATCAAGCTTTGAGTATTTGTCATGAGAATTGAAGCACTACTGTTATGCCCACTTTTGAGGAGGATTCAACATGCATAATAGACACATTGTTTTGGGATTTCTTTCTTTGATTCATGCATGCACAGTTTCCCATGCTAAGTCAGCATGCAACCAACACTAGGGCATGCAACCTTGGGGTTATTTTTAGAATTTTTCTTTGAGTTCTTTTCAGCAGGAGGGTGCACGAAAGATTTTGAGTGGTAATCTTGTGCTATTTTGAGCCAGTGGGGTGCTATCTTCAACGACTTTAGGAGAGGGTGCTTTTGTTATTTTAGAAGAGAAAACTTCTTATGTTTAGAAAAACATTGTGCCTTCTTTCAAAAAAGTACACTCTTGCTATTATTGGATACAGATTGATAATTTTAGAAAAGCAAAGTGTCGATGGTTTAGGAAAAGCAAGCCATCTGGTTTTATAAAGCATATCAATTTTGAAGCAAAGCTAATGAAAGCTAAACTTGGAGAAGATCTACAAGGATAAAAAGGACAACAAGGAAGTTGTTCAAGCTATCAACACTATCATACAGCTTCTTCAAGCTTTCTCTTCTTCTGCTCTAAATTTTGAGTCTATAGGGATTCTATTTATCTTTTTTCATAAGTCATCAAGGTCTTGAGTAGTGACACTTGTTAAGTGCCCTCCAGTTCCTTCAAACATGGTTGAGCCAAAGTTGCATCAAAACTATGTACTTTGACATCTCTGATTATTGGAAGAAAGTTTATATGGTTTACAAGATTCTTTAGTAGTTTGAAGCAAGAGAGGGATTGTGCCAGTGAATGGGGCATCTTCTTGGGACTGATTTCCATAGGGACCATTATGAGTGATAACAAGAGCCATTACAATCACTATGCATTATCACTTCTAGTTCAAGGTATAATTATGTTTCTATCAGTTTCTAATTTATGCAATGACATGGGTGTTATGTTTGGAATTTTTAGCAAATGCGCCAACAAGCCAATGAAACTGGAAATTCTCCTGCCATACCTATAACTGTGAGGTAGTTAGAGGCTATTATTCCATTCTCATTTTAATCTGGCTCTGCCTATTACATTGTCAGACCTTGCTCTTGCAATCCTTTGCATGAGGGATTCAAACAGATGAGCTAAACTGAGAATCAAGCTATTACCATGAGTGCCGGAACACTTCAACTTTCAGCCAGGGAAAACCTCTTGTGAGTAGGGTTACAGGGTAGGGTTTGAGAGTAGAGAAGGTCAAATACTGATTGCCGGTGATGTGAGTGGAGAGATGAGAGGAAAATGAAGGGCTAACTTGGGCTAAGGTTTGTTGGATGTACTGAAAATAAAATCATTTACCTTGGTATTTGCTACTTCAACCTGCCTTAGCTTCATAGAATTTTTTTACCCTTTTTCAGTTTTCACTTGTTAAGTGTCAACACTAAAAGACTAGATAAACTGGATAAAACTCGTTCACTCTAGGACATTGCATTCTTAGGGCTGGTTCACTATGGGTAATGACTTAGGGAAGATGAATCAGTTATATGTGCATCTTCTTTGCATTCTGTCATGAAATCTTGCCAATATTTTTGACTTGATTCAAAAGATATACCAAGGAAGTTAATGATTTATCTTGCAATTATTTGGTCAATATTTTATTGGGTATGCTCTTAATATGGAGGTGTATTTTTTGTAAAAATCATTTACATGTGACAAAACTTACATTTAATGTGATTTCTGATAGAAATGCACTACAATGTTGCAAGTAAAATTAGTGAATTCCCAATCATGTGACTTGGGAAGTGAGCTTTCGGTAACAAAGTTCTTAGAATTAAGCTATTATATGGTGTAATAACAAATGAACCAATTAAGTGTTTACAAACTACCTTATTTCACTTGCAAACTTCTGAAATAGTGTGGTGGTATGAATACTACCAGCGATAGAAAATAACTCACACATAAGTAAAGGAGGAAAGACAAGTATGTAAGTATGATTGTTGGAAATGTACTTATCGGTATGCCTATTTGCATTACTACATATAAGAGTTCAAAATTGAAGGCATTGTAGGTATGATTGTGAGTGAACTTCCTGTATATAAAATGTTAACTAGGTGCTCGACACTGTGGTTAAACAGAAAGTGAAAGCAAAGTATCTAAAATTTTTGGACTAGAAAGCATGGTTGTTCATCCATATTAACTTTTTGAACAAGTCCTTTAAACCAATCCATGTAAACATAAAGACCAACTCTAGTCATATTAGGGTCTCACCAACGTGGCAAGAGATGCATGTCAATGGACAAAGATGGTTACTAAAAAGCTTCATAGAGGAGACTAGGTACCTCTAGCATAAAGCTTGGGTTGTCTTCAGTGGATCGGGATATATAATGTGGAAGACTCCATAAAGGATTTGTATTTTTTGCAAATGCTTTGCATGTGGAGGGTCTTCATGGGTTTTCCAAGGGATTGCCATTCTACTGCTTGAGCTCACTCATCTTCTTATCCTATTATTCAGTTTGAATAAGAGTCTGAGAGTATGTTGTTCATTGAGTGTTAGAGGTCACATTCATCATGTTCACATGGATTTATTCCTGGACTTGTTGAGAGAACATACTTTGGACTCTGGAAGCAATCTGGCATTGCCTGGAGTGGCTCAAAGTTAAAGACAATATCTTTAAACTTTGTAGGGCTTGCAACAATGAAAAAAAGCTACAACATATATCTCAATTGTTGGGTGTGTTTGCTTGATTTGTATAAATTTTCTATCTCAATTAGCCTCAAGAATTTCTCGCAACTAGTTGGTTTTTTACTCCATCACCCATGTATGTGACGGTAGTGAAGTCATGGTTGCTAATTTAGATTTAGAGCTTGGTGTTTTTTATATTTTTGTATGCAGATTTGCAGTTTCAAGGCTATATTTGAGATCTTTTAGCAGTAGATTTTCATGGTTCCAAAGGTAGCATTAGATTGTTAAGTGTAAATATGCATCATAGGTTGATGTCTAGAATTATTTCAGACAGATTTCAGGTCTGATATTTATATAGTAGCAAGTATGTGTCACAGTTTGAAAGAATATTTTGGCCTCCCTTATTCGTATTTTGTTTCCAAATTGAAAAGGGATTCCCACACAAGGTTAGCAAGGACTAGGATTCAGTGCACAGGCATTATGTAAAGTGATTTAACTTCTATAGTTGAGATTTAACTTCTATAGTTGTATTTTAACCCAGTCTATTCTATCAGGCTTGAAATTGACGGTTCTATTCTCAACAATTATGAACTGTGCAAATGGATAAGAGTATTCTGGAATCCAACATGGAGTGCTTCATTTTTTCAATTTGTTGCTTGATTATGCTCAAATCTATAGGTAGTATTCAGACGCCAGAGCAGATTTAAACATGCTCTGGTCTTAATGGTAGAAAGCCCTCTGCAAGCCAAGAAAATTTGTTTACTATTTATCTCTGTTCCAAGCCTCAAGTTAATTTCATTAGAAATAAGAAATGTCACTGGAAGATGAATTTGAGAAAACCAAAAGATATCTGCAGCAACTTTATATTTGTAATATTCTGCTTCATATTTTGATGTTGAAACAAATGCAATTGATGTGTTATGTTGAATTCTCTTCTTGAATTTCTTTATGGGGATGAAAGAGGATGCTGCAGAGTTTTGTTGTGTTATTTTTGGAAATACAAGAATTAGATCTACACTACCTACAACAAGATGCGTTGAACCTCTAGTTTCTCTTCTTGTTATAGAGTTTAGTCCATCCCACCACGCTATAGTCTGTTCTCTTGATAACCTTTTAGATGATGAACAACTTGCAGAGTTTATTGCTACACATGGTGTTGTTGTTCCACTTGTTGGACTTCTGTTTGGTGGGAATTATCATCTTCATGATGCTGTATAAATGCTTTGGCAAATTTAGGAAAAGATAGACCAATTTGCAAGCTTGATATGATTAAAACTGGGGTGGTTGAATACATACCGGAAGCACCAGAATCTGTGTGTTCTTTGATGGCAGAATTACTTAGAATACCTACATATAATAACAACATTGCAAAAGTAGTCAATTCCACAGTGTTATAAACTCTCAAATCAATTCCTAGCTTTAGGATTTCAGAGTTGTGTCACTGTGTCAATTCCTAGCTTTAAGATGACATGACTTTAGTACTGCAAGGTAGCATATTGCAATGCAGGTGCTAGTAAATATGTTAGAGAATCCTCAGTAGCGTGCTACCTACAAGCTAACACCTTCTCAAGTAGTGGAGCCACCAATCCCTCTGTTGGATTGACCGTCCCAGGCAGTGCAACAACTTGCAGCAAAACTACTTTCTCATTTACTTATGGAGGAATGCTTGTAGAGGCACATGATCACTCAACAGGAAATTGCTTTTCTGGTTCAGGTTCTTGGATCTGGTATCCCTAGTCTGCAACAAAAGGAAATCAAATCTCTTGTAAGTGTTTCATTATGCTAGTCAAATGAAATTGCAAATGTGGGAGGAGTTGTTGAGCTATCAAAGGTGATTCTCCAAGATGACCCTCCACTTCTTATGTCCTTTGGGAATCCACAGGTTTTGTATTATCAAGTATTTTAAAATTTGGTTTCCAGTATTATTTGGAGGTTCTTGTTGCAGTCCCAGTAAAAATGCTTTTCCCTAGTTCAGACACAACCATTGTAGGTGCATTAAATGTCGTTCTTGTTCTGGAGACTGATGATGCATCTAGTGCTAAAGCCATGGTAGATAGTGGTGCCATTGAGGCACTCTTGGAACTTCTTAGGTGTCATCAGTGTGAGGAGGTTGTAGGAAGGCTATCGGAAGCCTTACTGAATAATGTCAAGATAAGAGATGTGAAAGTTGCAAAGTTGGGAATTTCTCCATTATCTTAGTATTTGCTTGACCCTCAGACTCAAAGTCAGCAAGAAAGACTGCTAGCTTCTCTTGCACTAGGGGATCTGTTTCAAAATGAGACCCTAACACTAGCGACATATGCAATCTCTATCTACTACGCACTTGTGAATCATCTTGAGGACCAACCAATAGAAGAGTTGAAGGTGGTTGCCATTTGTGCTTTGCAAAACATAGTGATGTACAGATGCTCAAATAAGAGGGTGGTTATACAAGCTGGTGGAATTCAAGTTGTCCTTGACTTTATCATCTCTAGTGATCCTGATATGGCAATCTAGGCCGCTATTTTTGTAAAGCTTTTGTTCTCAAGTAGTACCATTAATAAAATACGCCTCTATTAACATTTTCTTAGATTTGTTTGGTTAGTACTTGTTTCTCTTTCTCATTTTTTTACTTTGCTTTAAGTGCTTGAAGATACTTGTTTATGATTTGACCATATGGCCTGCAAGTGAGTGCAGAGACCAGTCAAAATATGATTGCATTGAAATACTTCGTGAAGTGTTTCATCCACATCTAGCTGAGCATCTAGCCTGAATCCATCCTAGTTTGTTTATTCCTTCGCCTTATCATGTTGGTCTTCCTCTCAGGGTGGTTAGCTCAAAACAAGCAGTAATATATACTGTACCCATTTCCACTTTATACTAAGCAATGCAGTAATATATAGTGTACCCACTTACAAAGTACTAAAGAAGAATACCACGCTCATAATATTTCAAATAAGTCAATACAAGATACAAAAAAATAATAAGTATTTTGCACTAGATCACTGCTTGATATTATATTCAAATATTCTCACAGAGACAATGTTGAGAATAAATCTTCAACCTCAATTTCCACAAGCAAAGCAAAGTTACCTGTGAGTTCATAGATACTCGGAAGAGAAATATTTTGGATGACTAAAGGATAATAGGGTGGTATTTTGGAAATGCCTCACATCGCGGTAGTGGAAATTGAATATGGACAATGCATATTCTAGAAATCCAGTTAGTACTAGAGCTAGAGGTGTTTGTTGGAATAATGCAAGCAAGGTAATCTTCCATCCTTCCCTAGGGTTGGGGTTTCACTTTTTTTTTTCTTCTTTAGATGCACCGATTAGAAATGTTTCAATCTTTTCATCATGGAGGTGGTTACCTTTAGATATCAGATGCTCGATCATTCCTCCACAATGGTCACATGGATTACCTTGTTTTTCCAACATATTGTAGGCACTTAGAGAGCTAAATGCCCAACAATTTAAGCCAAAGTGATGGTCACGGTTCTATCAAGCATTGTCCCTCTATGTGCCTAGGGCATCTTTATCATCATTAGACGAATTTTGAGGTGTCTAGGGCATGTAATGAAGTGCCTAGGAAAACATGGAAGTGGACGAAGGAATTATTATCTTCGTTGCGAGAATTTTCAAGTGCCTAGGGAAATATTGAAGTGTATGGGTGTTTTTATCATCGTTGGGAGAATTTTAAAGTGGTCGAGGAAAGTATTGAAGTGCATGGGATGTTTTTATCATCATTGGGTCAATTTAGAAGTGCATGGGGCAAGTATTGAAGTGCCTGCGGGGAATTTTGAAGTGCTTGGGGAAAATATTGAAGTGCACAGGGCAAGTATTGAAGTGCCTAGGGCGTTTTTCTTGTCAATGGGTGAACTTTGAAGTGCATGGAGCGTTTTTCTTGTCAATGGGTGAATTTTGAAATGCATGGGGTGTTTTCTCATCACAAGGTGAATTTAGAAGTGCATGGGGTTGTTGTTTATCAATGTAAGGATGATTTTATGGTGTTGGGACATTTTAAAATAGTGATGGCCAAATTTATCACATGTCGAGGAAAATTTGTGTACTGGGGCATTGTTGTGATTGCCTAGGTGATTATATCATTGTTGGGTGTTTTTCTCCCTTTCCTAGGGAAAGTATTGAAGTACCTAGGGCATCTTTATCATCATTGGACGAATTTTGAAGTGTCTGGGGAAAGTAATGAAGTGCCTGGGAAGTCATGGAAGTGGATGGGGGTTTTTTTATCTTTGCTGGGAGAATTTTGAAGAGCCTAGGGAAAATATTGAAGTGTCTAGGTGTTTTTATCATTGTTGGGAGAATTTTGAAGTGGTTCAGGCAAGTATTGAAGTGCATGGTGTGTTTCTATCATCATTGGGTCAACTTAGAAGTGCATGGGGTAAGTATTGAAGTGCCTCGAGGGAATTTTGAAGTGCTTGGAGAAAATATTGAAGTGCATGGGGATTTTTTATCATCCTTGGGAGAATTTAGAAGTGCCTAGGAAAATATTGAAGTGCTTGGGGAATTTTTATCATCTTTGGAAGAATTTTGAATTCCAAGTGCCCAGGGAAAGTATTGAAGTGCCTCCGGTGTATTTCTCCTCACTGGGTGAATTTAGAAGTGCATGGGGTGTTTTTCTCATCACCAGGTGGATTTAGAAGTGCATGGGGTGTTTTTCTCATCACCGGGAGGATTTAAAAGTGCATGGTGCATTTTTCTCATCATTGGGTGAATTTAGGAGTAGATGGGGGTGTTTTTATCTTCCTTGCGAGAATTCTGAAGTGCCTGGGGAAAATATTGAAGTGTCTGGGCGTTTTTATCATCGTTGGGAGAATTTTGAAGTGGTCAAGGCAAGTATTGAAGTGCATGGGGTGTTTCTATCATCATTGGGTCAATTTAGAAGTGAGCATCGCAAGTATTGAAGTGACTTGGGGGAATTTTGAAGTGCTTCGGGAAAATATTGAAGTGCATGGGGAGTTTTTATCATCCTTGGGAGAATATTGAAGTTCTTAGAGAAATTTTATCATCTTTCAGAAATTTTTGATGTGCCCAGGGAAAGTATTGAAGTGTTTGGGGCGTTTTTCTCATCACTGGGTGAATTTAGAAGTGCATGGGGCATTTTTCTCATCAACGGGTGATTTAGAAATGCATGGGTCATTTTTCTCCTCACTGCGTGAATTTAGAAGTGCTTGGGGTTTTTATTGATCAATGTATGAATGCTATTATAGTGTTGGGATGTTTTAAAACAATGATGGGCAAAGTTATCACTTGTCGAGGAAAATTTGTGTGGATTGAGGCATTGTTGTGTTTTCCTGGGTGATTATATCATTGTCGAGTGTTTTTCTCCCTTGCCTAGGGAAACTATTGAAGTGCATAGGGAATCTTTATCATTATTGGACGAATTTTGAAGTGTCTAGGGAAAGTAATGAAGTGCCTGGGAAATCATGGAAGTGGATGGGGGCGTTTTTATCTTTGCTGGGATAATTTTGAAGTGCTTGGGGAAAATATTGAAGTGTCTGGGTGTTTTTATCATCGCTGGGAGAATTTTGAAGTGGTTAAGGCAAGTATTGAAGTGCATGGTGCGTTTCTATCATCATTGGGTCAATTTAGAAGTGCATGGGGTAAGTATTGAAGTCCCTCAAAGGAATTTTGAAGTGCTTGGGGAAAATATTGAAGTGCATGAGGATTTTTTATCATCCTTGGGAGAATTTAGAAGTGTTTGGGAAAATATTGAAGTGTTTAGTGCATTTTTATCATCTCTGGAAGAATTTTGAAGTGCAAGTGCCTAGGGAAAGTATTGAAGTGCATGCGGTGTTTTTCTCCTCTTTGGGTGAATTTAGAAGTGCATGGGGTGTTTTTCTCATCATCGGGTGGATTCAGAAGAGCATGGGGTGTTTTTCTCATCACCGGGTGGATTTAAAAGTGCATGGTGCATTTTTCTCATCATTAGGTGAATTTAGGAGTGGATGGGGGTGTTTTTATCTTTGCTGCGAGAATTTTGAAGTGCCTAGGGAAAATATTGAAGTGTCTGGGCATTTTTATCATCGTTGGGAGAATTTTGAAGTGGTCAAGGCAAGTATTGAAGTGGGGCGTTTCTATCATCATTGGGTCAATTTAGAAATGCACGTGGCAAGTATCGAAGTGACTTGGGGGAATTTTGAAGTGCTTTCGGAAAATATTGAAGTGCATGGGGAGTTTTTATCATCCTTGGGAAAATATTGAAGTTCTTAGGGCAATTTTATCATCTTTCAGAAAATTTTGATGTGCCCGGGGAAAGTATTGAAGTGCTTGGGGCGTTTTTTTCGTCACTGGGTGAATTTAGAAGTGCATGGGGCATTTTTCTCATCAACGGGTGATTTAGAAGTGCATGGGTCGTTTTTCTCCTCACTGTGTGAATTTAGAAGTGCTTGGGGTTTTTATTGATCAATGTATGAATGCTTTTATAGTGTTGGGACGTTTTAAAACAATGATGGACAAAGTTATCACTTGTCGAGGAAACTTTGTGTGGATTGAGGCATTGTTGTGATTGCCTGGGTGATTATATCATTGTCGAGTGTTTTTCTCCCTTGCCTAGGGAAACTATTGAAGTGCATAGGGCATCTTCATCATTATTGGACAAATTTTGAAGTGTCTGAGGCAAGTAATGAAGTTCCTGGGAAATCATGGAAGTGGATGGGGCATTTTCATCTTTGCTGGGAGAATTTTGAAGTGCCTGGGTAAAATATTGAAGTGTTTGGGTGTTTTTATCATCGTTGGGAGAATTTTGAGGTGGCTGAGGCAAGCACTAAAGTGCACGGTGCGTTTCTATCATCATTGGGTCAATTTAGAAGTGCATGGGGTAAGTATTGAAGTGCCTAAGGGAATTTTGAAGTGCTTGGGGAAAATATTGAAGTGCATGGAGAGTTTTTATCATCCTTGGGAGAATTTAAAAGTTCCTGGGAAAATATCTATGTTCTTAGGGCACATTTATCATCTTTGGGAGAATTTTGAATTCATGACCCCACATGTCCATTGGACGATTAAGGGACAAGATAACAAGTGGAGTCCCTACTTTCCCTAAATCTAGTTAGTGCAGTTGTGTTTCGTCAACACCTTCTAGTTGTGAGTGATCAAATACTGCTTGTGAAATGCATAAATAAATCCATCCTTTCCTCATACACACACTTGTTCATTCGAGAGTCTAGGAGTCGAGAGAAGCCATAGTTGAGCTCCGGTGTATGTTATTTTGTTACACTACCTTATTGATATACATAATCAAAAGCTTGAGTGTTATTGGCAAAAGATTCGCCAAATTTTTACTATATTTTATAAATTAGTGAAAGATTCGTCAAGTTTTTACAATTTTTTATAATTAAGTGAAATATTCGCCAAAATTTTACAATATCTTATAATTTAGTGAAAGATTTGCCAAGATTTTACAGCATTATATAATGAAATGAAAGATTCTCCAAAATATTATATATACATATTATATTATTGATAAAATCGCCTTCAAGTTTTCCTATATATCGGGGAGATTCGCCCATTTTTTATACATATAAATTTTGGGGGGGTTCTTAAAATCATCCCTGGTCTTATTGTTAAGACACACAAGTGCGTTTCTTTAAATTCAAATTTTCCTTTCCCACCTATATGGGTGCATTGAAAACCAAAATGCACGTGTGTTTTAGCTCTAGGGTGGGGGTATATATATATATGTGTGTGTGTGTGTGTGTGTGTGTGTGTGTGTGTATGTATTTATATATCTATGTATGTATAGAGAAAGTGTGGGGGTTAGGTGTAGGTGGAGTAAGGAAGAGAGAGAAGGAGAGATGGGGTTAGTTAGGGTTAGGGGAAAGACGTTCGTTGCCTCTATGAACCATCATTCATTTCCTTCCATCACGCGCTCCTCACTCCATCCTTCACATTTGCATATGTTCCCACTCTCTTCACTGCCTCCATGACCCAGCCTTCACGTCTCTTCACTCCCCCGAGGATGCACACAGATTTCTCCAACCTGCATGCTATCTGCTCACTTCTTACTCCCCCAAATGTCCATGTTCAACATTCTCTCCACGCATCCATTATCTCCATGCTGCCCTTATTTCCACGCTGAGCATTCTCTCCACTCTCCCATTATCTCCACGATGCCCTTATTTCCACGCTGAGCATTCTCTCCACGCTCCCATTATCTCCACGCTACCCTTATTTCCACGCTGAGCATTATCTCCATGTAGCCATTATCTCTACATTGACCTTATTTCCAGGTTGAGCCATTGTCTCCACATTGTCCTTTCTTCCACACTCTTCTGCGTCCTTCAGCTCCATCCATGCCCAGCTCTGCTCAGCTCACACCCAACACTCTCCACCACTCATGTGCAGCCCCATTCATGCCCAACAATCCCTACCACTCACAATCAACTCCATCCATCTCTCTCAACTCACGCCCACTGTTTTCTACCTCACGCTGTAACCTACCTAGTACTTAAACATTTTATATTTGTGGAAAAACATTACTCTAATTTTTATTGTAAAGTTTTATATGACCAAGGATGGTCAAGGATGACTGTAAATGAATAATATTATTAATTAATAAATTAAAATAGGAGACACTCACCCAAGGAGACTGTTGAAGAGTGTTCACTGACCCACTAGGAGGAATGAAACTGGTGTAGAAGGAAATTGACAAATGGCAGCATCTGCACTCACTTACTAGCTGTTGCAAGGGGTAACTTCCCTAAAAATGTGGTCATCTTCCCCAAGGATGGTGGACCTAAGAAGGTGGTTCATTGAATGCAAAACTGACCCAAAAGACCTAGGCAATGTTTTATAAGCCATCGAATTGATCAGAGGCTCACAAATTTTTCCTTGTGGTGTTAGAACTGATCCCACAAGAGATTCGATGAGCGAAAGCTAGGTAATGAATTGCAAAGTAAAACTGTCTTATCCCGCTGAGTTGCAGAGAGAGTGCTATGTATGCAAGTCTACATGATTGCTAAAGTACATGAGTGTGATATGTATGCAAGTATTCATGATTGTTGAAGTACATATGAGTGATTTGTATGCAAGTTTCCATGATTGCTGAAGTACAAAGAGAGTTTGTATGCAAGTCTTATTCATTGCTGAAGTACAAACAAATTGCCTTGCTTCTACACAGTATTTTTGTCCTAGTGGTTCAATGAACAGGCTCGGGGGTCCAAAAGCAACTGATCTTGGATGCTTTTTAGAGAAGGTTGGGAGGAACGGTCCTCTCTGGGTGTTTGTCCACCCTATCGGTTATCAGATTCTACTTTGTTTTTATTTTATTTACTTCTAAACTATTGATCATATTCTGGAAACTGTATTTATTTGTTATCATAATTTTTTCAGATGTTTTCTTAGATATCAGTTATCTGTTAGAAGTGATAGGTTACTAAACTAATAGATTATTTTTGTACAATGCGTGGATGAATAAAGATTGGATAAATATAGAATGATGATTAAATTTCTTCCTGTATTTTTCCTTTCACCATAGGTGATGTGTACACGAAGGTGATTAATTAATGTAGAATAGAAATGATATGAAATTTCTAAACAAAAGAATATTTTGTATAATATATCAGAAATAGAATTTATTCTTGATTACTGCTCTTAATAGTATATATATATTGTTTATTCATAAACAGCTGACATTGATAACCTAGCATCAAAGTTCATATTTAAAACATTATAGGTTTTTACAGAGAAATACAAATATAAACCCTAGTTATGCATTCATTACGAATCATGTAAACAAAGTATTATACTATCAAATTATACAGTTTCAATACAGACCTTTTATAAGCATAATGTACAGAACTCATATCAACTTAATAGAAGTATGATATTTTAGAAGTATAGAAATAAACATCTTTTGAAATCCCTAGATAAACCCTATAGGTATCGAATTTCATAAACAAAAAGTATTGTATAAAAGTACCAATCGAAACAGAGTTCTTAATCCCGGATAATGCATTTACATAAACAATAGCACATCTAATAAAATATATATATTGAAATCATTTTGATACTGCTTAATATCCCCATAAGGGTTCGACATGCATTATACTTTCATAATCAAAAAGCATTTCAAGTTTAAAAGATAGTTCAGGGTCGAACCATGTAACTAGTATACAATATAACAATATCAACTATGTCGAGGGTCGAACCCTGTAGACATCACTCTTTATCAAATATCAAATAGTCATAGCAATATAGTAAAAACATATTCAATACAATAACCCTGTAACGAGTTAAAAATTGTAACAATGTATTAAAATTATCAACAATTACCACAGTGTCATTCGGCAGAACTATTGTAATCATATAACAAGGGTTCGAGACCGAAAGGACTCACCCTTGGATTTATCTAACTAATATGAACCGAGTTAATACAACCAGAGGTTCTTCAACCAAATTAAATACAATGGGTCTTGGCACATTGTGTAATCTTTAAAACAAATAAAAACTTAACCATTCTCCTAATACAGTTGAAACCAGTGTAGTGATACAGAATGCTTCAAGAAAAGGAGCTCAATGGCATCTAAATGGATGCTTCATTGGCAACTTATCAAAGGAATAGTTTATTAAAAGGTCAAGGGTTCGAGTCTCAAGAGTGAGCTCGCCCAGTCATAATATGAATTTATAAAATTTTGACAGGGTTAGGGTTTAAACCCTGTAGAAAACCAAAACCATTAAAATTACAAACTCTGAACCAGTACTTCAATAAGATTTACGTGGAGTTAAGTTAGCTCTTGGCCCAAACCATTCACACATCCATCATTTATTTTAACTATTGAAACAATCTCTACTCAAACATCCCTGAAGCAAATCATATTCAAAATGATAATGTCGGAAGGCTTATACAGAAACATCAACATTATTTTCAAACCCAGATACTAAAAACCCAGAAAAATGTTATGGATAACTTACGAATGACATTACACAGTAATCATTCCGTATATTCATTTCATTGACGAAAATACAACCAACGGCTTCAAGCCCAAACTTTATCATATAAGCAAGAGACAAGTAATATTAGTCTCGACAGAGACGTAGAAGCAAACTGAATAAACTTAATGCCATAGATTTTATTTAAAAACATTGGTCAAATCCCAACTCCAACCTATACAACCTACTAAACCATTCGCATGCCCGAGGGCTTACAACTTTGTAAACATCAACGTTGATAGTGATTTTCAAACATGTTGACAGAGGAGACATTGTGGAGAAACTGAGGGCTTACCGTTGTATTAAACCACTAGGGTTTTCATTTGACTCAGACATGTTGTATCCGTAAGTTTAAGAAGAGAACAGTGAGTAGCTAGGAACTAGAAAAATCCTGCCAAAGCATGCAAAATAGTTAGACATTGACATATGATAAACAAAAGGATTAAACCTTTGAAACAAGTCTTAGTTGGTACCATTCGTACCTCTTGCAGAGAAGACGAAGCACCATGACCGTAGCTCACCCTAGAAACCGAGACCACGGTAATATCATTATGTTGAACAATAACTGAAAACCCTGAAGACCACTCTGTATTTTAAAACGTTTAATGCTGGAACAGAGCGGATGAGCCCATTTTGGCCATGGTGGCCAAGCGAGAGCTCGACTCTCCAAACCCTCACACAACAACAGGTAACCATGCCAAATCAACAAATAGTTAGGGTTATGTTCCTTACGTGGTAACTCTTCACCAACCTTCACGTGGCTCATAAATGAGCTTTGTTGGCGCCCACTACTATTTCAATTTTTACCCACAATTGTATAGTTTAAACATGTTGTTTGCCATTCGAACTTCAATTCACAAATGCGCCAAAGACCTTGGTTATTGTTATAAACAATAATGTTATATTATAAAATTTATCACCAATGTTAAATTGTGATACGCCATCACCTTGAAAGAAGCCATTAGGGCTAGAACAACCAACCCATAGTTAGGGTCATAATAATAATTAATCTTGGCAATGTAATTATATAGCTAGGTATAAACTTAGCCATTAAAATCTATGAAAACATTATCCAAATCGTGCATGAGAGTCCTACCTATAACCTTGTAACATACCCCTTTGCTGAAAAATTTTTATGTTTGAAGAAGACATTGATCCGAATTTTAGGGTGAATATGGTCTAAATTCGGATGTATAAGCCATAAAAGTATTAAATTGATAGGCCACCCTCTCTCATCCATGGTATTTGGTAGCACACATAGTTTTGGCCCATGGTATGGTCTGAAGACACATTGTAATAATGCTATATAAAGGCCTGGCAAGCCTTCTCATAATAACAAGTTACTCATTTGGTTTCTCTCATATTTTCTATTGTTCATTGTGAGACTAATTAGATCTGAATGATCTGAATTTTAGGGGGCATATGGTCTAAATTCGGATGTAAAAGCCATACAAGTATTAAATTGAGAGGCCGCCCTCTCTCATCCATGGTATCTGGTAGCACACATAGTTTTGGCCCATGGTATGGTCTCAAGACACATTGTAATAATGCTATATAAATGCCTAGCAAGCCTTCTCATAATAACAAGTTACTCATTTGGTTTCTCTCCTATTTTCTATTGTTCATTGTGAGACTAATTAAATCTGAGTGACTTATTGGTAATTAGTTTCAGAAGTGGGGCTCCTCTTTGAGCCTCACCTCCCATTCATTTCATATGTTTTTGTTCATGCTTATTCTCATGCAAGAATAGTGTTTTTCATGTGAATTTTATGACAAATTTGTATGCTCAACCTCCTCCTCTCTCGGCATTCAAGCCTTCTGGTTCTCAGCTCCCAAGATCCGGATTAGTGGTATCAGAGCGGGTTCGCTCTCCATCAGAACAAGGGATACACTATAAGTATCATAGTCGGTCCACATGCACTACATGGTTTATTGGATTCACTACATCCATACATGGATCTAGATCTGTTATATCCATACATGGATTCACTACATCCATACATGTATCTGGATCTGCTACATCCATACATGGATTCACTACATCCATACATGGATCTGGATCTGCTACATCCATACATGGATCTGGATCTGCTACATCCATTGGTCTCCAACATTTTCAACAATATTTTAGGGTGCCCATGCTGCCGATGGAGGTTCCACAACCTCTACAACAGCCCATGTTGCTCTACAAACCCTTGGCATCATATGTGGCCTGCAACAATCAACACTCTCACATTCAGAAAACTTTAGAGAGATGCCACAATCTCTATAGGAGGTTTCAGAAGCTATACCATAGCTCATTGGAAATCTCTTTTCAAGATCTGAAATGGGTATTTCACGGAATTTGATTTGGCTTCCTGGTTTGAAAGATATGCTCATTTGAATCTCAACATATTTTTGACCCAAGGAGGCCATGCGTATCACTGTTTTCAACGGACATTCTCTCACTACTCAAGAAATATCAGATGGAGTTCCATATATGGCTGGACATATCTCTTCAATATCTCAAATGGGTATTTCACGGAATTCTATTTGGCTTCCTGGTTTGAGAGATATCATCAATTGAATCTCAGCATATTTTTGACCCTATGAGGTTGCACGTTTCATTGTCTTCAATGGACATTTTCTCACTGCTCAAGAAATATCAGATAGAGTTCCATATATGGCTGGACAAATCTCTTCAATATCTCAAATTGTTATTTCACGGAATTCCATTTGGCTTCCTGGTTTGAGAGATATCATCAATTAAATCTCAGCATATGTTTGACCCTCGGAGACCGCGCGTTTCACTATCTTCAACAGACTTTTTCTCACTACTCAAGAAACTTCATATGGATTTCCATATATTTCTAGAGAGACCTCTTCAATATCTCAAATGGGTATTTCATGGATTTCCATTTCGCTTCTTTGTTTGAGAGATATGATCATTTGATCATCAACATGTATTTGACCCATGATGACCGCCTGTACCTTCATATTCAACGAGTTCTTTCTCTCGCCTTAGGCATATATAGAGGGATTTTCACACATGGATGAAAAGCACTCTTTGATATCTCAAATGGGTCTTCAATGGAATTCAATTTTAGTTCATGCATCAAAATTTATGAATAAATTTGCAGCAAGACATCAACTGCACCAAAGATCATGAATTTTCAATTTTTTTAAATCTTAATGTAATCATGGTTATGGGTTAACCACACAAAACCCATGGTTATGGGTCAACCACACAAAACCCACAGTTGTGTATTGTAATAATGGTTGTGGGTCAACCACACAAAACCCATAGTTATGGGTTAACCACACAAAAACCTTCTCTTCAATGGAAACAAGCTTGTCATTGCCACCATGGTTATGGGTCAACCACATAAAATCCACGATTATGGGTCAACCACACAAAACCCATGGTTCTGAGTCAACCACACAAAACTCTTCTCTTCATTGCAACCAAGCTTGCCATTGTCATCATAGTTATGGGTCACTCTTGAAAAACCCATGGTTATGGGTCAACCTCGCAAAACCCACGGTTATGGGTCAACCACACAAAACCCTTCTCTTCATTGGTAACTAGCACATTGCAATAATGGGTCTCTTTTTAGCATGAAATGATGGGGACCATCATTTTCTAAGGGGGTAGGAATGATCCAAATTTTATGGGGCATATGGTCTAAATTCGAATGTATAAGCCATAAAAGTATTAAATTGAGAGGCCACCCTCTCTCATCCATGGTATTTGGTAGCACACATAGTTTTGGCCCATGGTATGGTCTCAAGACACATTGTAATAATGCTATATAAAGGCTTAACAAGCCTTCTCATAATAACAAGTTACTCATTTGGTTTCTCTCATATTTTCTATTGTTCATTGTGAGACTAATTAGATCTGAGTGACTTATTGGTAATTAGTTTCAGAGGTGGGGCTCCTCTTTGAGCTTCACCTCCCATTCATTTCATATGTTTTTATTCATGCTTATTCTCATGCAAGATTAATGTTTTTCATGTGAATTTTATGACAGATTTGCATGCTTAACCTCTTCCTCTCTCAGCATTCAAGCCTTCCGGTTCTCAGCTCCCAAGATCCGGATCAGACATTATCTTAAATTTTATTATAAAGTTTATATTTGGACAAGTGTCCAAGGATGATTGTAATTGCACAATATTATTATTTAAATAAATAAAATAGGAGACATTCACCCAAGGAGAACTATTGAAAGAGTGTTTACTGACCCACTAGGTGGAATGGAATCTGGGGTAGAAGGCAATGGACAAGTGGTAGCATCATGAGGCAAGTAACTAGCTGTTGGTATGGGACAAATCCTTTGAATTGTGGTCATAGTGCCTTGAAAGATGCGACTGGAGCTTGAGGCTCATTTATTGAAAATTGGCCACCAAAAAGACCTAGGCGTCTTTTTAAGAGCCATCGAATTTGGACTGAGGTTCAACACTTTTCCTCATGAGGAAATTTACCTTGTGGTTCTGTTGTATGCACACAAGAGATTCGATGAGGAGAAGTTTAGGTTTTTTATCATGGTGTACAAGTCTTCCTTGTTTACTGCTGAGTGCAGAGATTGAGGTTTTTGGCAAGTCTTTATTGATTGCTGGTTATACAAATTGAGTGCCTTGCTTCTACACAGAGTCTTCTACCTACTGGTTCAGTAAACAGGCTCGGTGGTCCAAAGGAGGCAAGTAGTTTGACTGCTTCTTCTGGATAAGGTTGGGAGGAATAGGCATCCTTGGGTGTTTGTCCACCCTATCTACAATTACAGGTTCTACTTGTTATTTCAATTCTAAGTAGTTAAATTGTTTTATGTAATTATTGATTTAGTATTCACTAGTTTAAAACTGATAGTTAATATTATGCAGAAGTAATTTGTTTGATTTCTGATTTGGTTATGATTTTGTATATGGTTGAATAAGTATAGGTAATGAATGAATAAATGCCTTCCCTGCATTTTTCCATGTACCATTTTCTATACCGTACACTAGTACACTGAAGGAAAATTTACATAGATAAATAATATGCAGTAAGTAGCATGAATAAATAGGCTAACTCTGTTATGTTTTTCCTTAAAATTTCTTATCTTTTATATTTACTGTAAATTCATAGCTACTTGATAGTTTCTATAACTCTTGTTTCTGTCATAAACAAACCTAGAATTAATGCTTTCATTCAGACATTATAATATATTTATTGTTGCAGCAATAGATTAAATTAGGGTTTAACTACTCCATGTTTCTAAACCCTTGCGAAAGACACAAAAATAGTTATAGTTCCTTATTATTCTACTTATCCATTCAAATCTCCTAATAAGAATTTTACCTATCATGTATTATAATGATTTAACATCAAAATAGTTACCACATTTCATGATAGAAAACAACTATCATTACAAGCAGATTAAACCAAAGTGTTAACACTTATATCGTCATTACCATAGATCCTTTAACACAAATCAAGTCTATATTGGACGAATGTTCTTATATTGACAGAACCCCAGTTTCTCTAATATAACATTTAGTACTCATTCAACACTTGACATATCAAATCGATTACCCAAGACAGAGTTCGACCATTTATTTGAAACCTTTATCATCTCTTGATTACCATGTATTATTTATTAGTAACCAAAACCCCTTAAAAGACATAGTATTCATCAAACAAAGTCTCGACTAAGACACTATGCCTTGCATTGTATTTATACATGCAATTATTTCCTATACAGTTGAAATCATATTACAGGAAATATTATTGACGAAAGGTCATTAGTCTTTGAAACTATAAAACAGTCGTTCTCTTGTAGAACCAACATTGAAGTAATAAACCCATTTTTAAAACAAAAACAATAGTAGATATGTTACAATAGAAAAATAAAATGCCCATCGATATTATTCATCTATACAAACAAAACCAAGTTTGAAACTATAGTCCGAGAGACCAAGCCATTCGGATTTTCAATACTTTAAACATTCATAATCATCATCACATGCCGAACCAAGGATTCGAGGTTGTAAACAGTCCCATACATCGAAATTAAGTAAACATTAGGGTTTGAGGTTTCAAAATGAAACATTGAGCTTTGGCTCTCGGCCATTAACCAAATTCAACAAACATTGACTTCAAATAACACAGAGCATTGATTTCAGGCACAATTCATTTACACAGTATAAAAACCATAGGCTGAACCCTTTTCATTTATCCAATAGTCGAGGGTTAAAACCCTGGAAAAAAAATAATACATTTTAGACATACAGTAACACTGTAGAATACATCATAAGGGTAGGTCAAGGATTCAATCCTCCCTACGCATGCTTCACAACATGTATGCATTACAACAGCGACCACACCTTCGGAAAATCGAAAGCTCCAGCCAAACCAAACACAGCTAACAGCTTCTAGGAGAAACCATAGGGGAAACCACCGAGACTTACCGTTTCAAGCAGTAGTTTCCCACTTAGCTTGAGCATAGAACCATGTAGATGAAAGCACCTGCCATTAACATAGAGGGTGGTTAAATCTAAGTTCCAAGCTTAAATAATACTGATGGTTGAAACAAAACAAAATTTTCAGTAAGACATTACCTATATAAAACCAAAGGTCGAAAATGATAGCTTCTGCAACCGGCTTTGAATCCAGAGACACTCACAATTCGCTTGGTGAATGCAGCTATTACATCCACAATAATGGCTCGACTCTTAAACCCTGAAAACTATCAATCCTCCATTACAGGTCGTGGCATCGAGCCTGAGGAAGGAGTCCTAAAGAACCAGCTTTGAAACCCTACAGAAACTCAAGCCTGTCGGCCACACTACACCCACGCCCTTGCAAAATGAATGCCTAGTTCATCACCGTCGTCCAGGTAAGCCAAAGTGTTGTTAGGGTTACGTTATTACCAAGAACTACCACGTGAAGCTAGCCACGGTGGATGCCAACAAGGATTCCACCATCATCACATTAATGCACTTTAATGATCCTATCTACCATCAGTACGTTGACATACCATCGAACCTTGCAACCAGGATATCATTCGTGTAACCTTTGGGCTTTATATTATAGTATGAGTTACCATTTACCAAATCATCATACCATTGTACCCAAGCGTTATGCCTTTACACAATGACCTAGACCATAGTCTCGACCATCATCTTGGAGACCTACAACATCGTCATAAGGGTTACATATTATATTTAATACCTATTATTTCATAAGTAAAGTTGCCAACCTTGAAATTAGGATTCATGTTGATTATTGTCGAAAAACTTATGTATTATATTAAGACCATAAAAATCACATAGTGCAACTATATCATACACCATGGATACATTGTGCCAAGTGGTGGTAGTAATTATATTATCAACCTAGAAGACGTCTGAATAACAATAGTGTTATTGATAGTTACTATCACTAGTTTAGCCTTTGCATAGTCTAGTAAATGGCATAGAATGTATTCAAACCAAGGTTTAAATATGAAATACATAGAACTAAGTCCAAGACTTTATAAACTTAAGATATAATTCTTGTAGCCTAAACACTTAAATACTTATTATCATTCCTTTTATGTAGAGTGTAAATATTGTTTTTGATGCGCCACATTGGCTTATTAAAATAACATAGAAACTGAAAGTAGAGTATGATACGAGGTAGTTATATAGATGAAGCATTGATCAAAGAAGATCTCACCCTGAAAAGCTTCACAAGTTATTATAATTATCTTTTAAAAACTTGAAAGCTATTTGACGAGATTGAGGATCTCTATAGTTTTCACTTTCAACACATTATTACTCTCTTACCTGTAATCTGCATCAAGAACGTTCAAATGTTTTAGCTAACAGCTAAGTAAGTCTCGGGTGCCCATAGGAACCCTTCATCATCAAAAGAAGAGCAAGTAGTTAGCGCATATATACATTGGCAAGTAAATGTATAAGAGCATTGACATCAATTCATAAGTAATCTAGGTTGCATGACCAAGGCAAGGAAAACATCTAATGGCACTCCAGCATAAACATAATTACATTTAACTAACATCGTAAACAATACACATGCACAATCATCACATTATTGGATTTCAACATGTATTTTAAACAAACAAGCATTATTATAATTCTGCACACTTAGTATAAGCAATAAATGCTAAGTTGAAATTTTTTTAAATTTTGTAAATTTTTCGGGATGTTACAAACCTGGACAGAACGATGTAACAGACATTAGCTTTAATAGCTAAGTAAGCTTCATGGCTGCTCCAAGAAATCACTTGCCAATCAAAAGGAGTTAAACATAATCAAATATTAAGATTAAACATGTTACGACATAGGAATGATGAACAAAATAACAACGTTAATAATAGAACATAAGTTATGGATTTAAGACTTTGAGCATTGAATGTCGTCGTAATTGCATTATACATTTATTTACCCATGAAGTAACAGATTGCATGTAATAACTAGACGTTCAATGTATTGTAAGATAAAGATACAAATGAATTCATAAATACTCTCAAAGAGTAAAAGAGACTCAAGGTCCTACTTCAAAGATTTAAGGACAAATGAGATAATCGTCAAATTCATGAATATCATAATAGAATCAATGAATACACAAGACATCTATATAATAATGAGTTAAGAGAATTTCCGCAAGTGTAATGTTGTATTATGGACAATATAATATTAACTTCAGACATAGGATCACATATCTATCTAAAAGTCGTTAAGGCACTTTTAATAATTGACGATAGTTGTAAACAAGTAATTGTCGCAAATAAGAGTATAATTAAGTAGTAATAAAGATGCTAAACATTCACATTTATACTTCCGCATAGTAATTAATAGCAAATAGACTACTTAGAATCTTTTTAAATTTTGATGAAATTTGAGGATGTTTACATGTGGCATCAAAGCGCAAGTTCAAACACTAGGCCTGAAAGTAGCTCAACTCGTGCAAGTAAAATTGAAAACAGAAAACACAGTTACTGATTTTTGTTTTAATTTGTTTATGTACAGAACATTTGGTATTTAATTTGCAGGTATGAAAGGACCAGAAGAATCTGCTGAGGACAAATCCCAACATAATGATCAAAATAATAATGAACATCAACAAGTTAATGAAGAAAATATTTACGTGGAATTAAATGATAATTCATTTGAACTACTTAGAACAGTCAAAGATCTAAAAGCTGAAATGAAAACTGTTAAGGAAGAGAATGAAAGGATTTTAAAAGCATAAGAAGAACTAAATCAGATATTACTAGATATATTTCATAATGAAGAAAAAGATAAAATAACATAATTTAATTCTGAATCTGGAACCATGTCCTACCAACACAAAGGTAAGAAGTTTAAATTTTCTAATGATGAAAGTAGCTCTTCTTTTGAAATTGATGTTAAGACACATAAAAATAAACATAAGTATTCTAGTGACAGCAGTGAAAGTGACTGTAGACCAAAAAGGAGAAATTATAACCATATGAACAGATTTCATAGGAGTTCAAAAAGATCAAACCCCCAACGTTTAACGGTGAAAATTAAAAGCGAGAAGCAACCGAAGCATGGCTGTCAGGTATGAAGAAATATTTTCTAATTTATGATTATTCAGATCAGCTGAAAGCTAAGATGGCCATTTATAATCTGTCTGGGAAAGAAGATATTCGGTGGCAGGATATAAAGAGAGTAAAAAGCATTAAAGAAAAGAGTTTAACTAGGAGTACATTTAAGAAATATTTTAAGAAGAATTTTATGTCTGAACAGTATTACGAAGAAAAAGCAAAAGAGTTATGTGATCTAAAACTAGGCTCTATGAACATGAAAGAATTAAGCAGTAAATTCCTAAGTTTGTTAAGATATGTACCTTACATTGTCGACGAGAAGCCTAAAATACAAATATTTCTGAGTTGCTTACCTTTTAATATCAAAGACAAAATTGAGTACAACAAACCTAAGACTTTGGAGGAAGCTATGAGAAAAGCACATTTTTGTTTTGAACAGAACAGAAAAAGAGAAGGTTTATCTAGCTGGAAGGGTTATAAACCAAGTAATTTCGAACAAAGAAAGAATTTTTTTTTAATTTAATAGGAATGCTGGAAATAACAAGCGAAATTTCCACAGAAGAAATTTTCAAGGAAATATTTTTAAAAGCAATGCACCACAGAATTTTACAGTTGCAAGAAACATGCCTAATAATTATGCTAGAAATAATGAACAAAAGGCACCTATTAAATGTTATGAATGTCAAGGACCACATTATTCAATAAAATTTCCTAACAAGAAAAGAACAGTCAGCAACATCCATACAGTGCAGGAAGAGCCAACAGTTGGTGACTTAGTGAGGGAAATGCCCAGGATCAATGCAGCCTTGGAAAATCAATAGGTTGATCATCAAACCTCAATGGTCGAAATTGAATGTATGCTATAGAACAGACGCATCTCTATTTTAATTGACCCAGGTGCTAGTTTGAGTTATGTATCACCTGATATAGTAAAAATCTATAAATTGAAAGTAGAAAAGTTTGAAAAGTCTTGGCTGGTTAAGTTAGCTACAGGAACCAAAAGGAAGGTAGTTGATTTTGTTAAAAATTGTGATTTGTTTACATGAGTCAGTTAAAAACACAAGTAAAGTTGAATGTACTACAATTAGGGTCTTATGATGTCTTAATCAGAATGGATTGGATGGAAAAGTATAGGGTAGTTCTGAATTCTTTTGAAAAGACATTTACATACTTGAATAATAAAGGAGACAGAAATAGTAAAAGCACTCCCTAGAAAAACTTCAGTTAGACAGATTTCTACTTTGCAAGTGAAAAAGGCTGTACGAAAAGGATGTAAAATGTTTGTTGTAAATGTAATTAATGATGAACACAGAACTAAAGAAGATAAGTTAAAACTTGAAGACATACCAATCCTAAAATACTTTTCAGATGTATTTCCGGAAGAAATTCCAGGATTACCTCCGAAAAGAGAATTGGACTTCACCATTGAGCTAGCACCGGGTGCGGTACCAAACTCAAAATCTCATTATCGAATGAATATCCTAGAGCTTAACGAATTAAAATCAGAGTTAAAAGAAATAATTGATAAAAATTACATAAGTCCAAGCGTGTCTCCGTGGGGAGCACCTGTCATTTTCGTTAAAAAGAAAGACAATACCTTGCGTCTATGTATAGACTACCATGAGTTAAATAAAATGACGATTAAAAACAAATATCTCTTCCCCTACATAGCTGATCTGTTTGATCAAGTACGCGGAGCAACGATATTTTCAAAAATAGACTTGATATGGAGATCATCAAGTTATAATTAAAGACGAATATATCTTTAAAATTGCTTTTAGAACCCGTTACGGGCATTATGAATTTGTAGTTATGGCTTTTGGGCTAACCAACGCTCCAGTAGTCTTCATGTGTCTAATGAATAATGTTTTACATAAGTATTTGGATAAATTTGTAATTGTTTTCATTGACAACACTTTAATCTATTCAAAGACTAAGGAAGGACATGATGAACACTTACATATAGTATTACAAGTCTTAAGAGAATATCAATTGTACGCTAAATTCAGTAAGTGTGAATTTTTCAAAGATAAAATACAGTATTTAGGTCATGTGATATCCAAGGATGGAATCTCAGTTGACCCTGATAAAATAAGAGCAATTAATGAATGGCATGTCCCTAAATATGTAACAGGTGTATGATCGTTTATGGGAATTATAGGTTACTACCGAAAGTTTATAGAAGGATATTCAAGAATTGCAAATCCCATAACCTCTTTACAGAAAAAGGGAAAGAAATTTGTTTGGGATCAAAAGTGTGAAGAAAGTTTTAAGAAATTGAAAGAACTATTAACTACTGCACCTTTTCTAAAAATTGCAGATCCAAACAAGGACTTTGTTGTATGCAATGATGGCCTTGGCGGAGTCTTAACACAAGAAGGTCACGTAATAGCGTATGAGTCAAGAAAGTAAAAAATTCATGAAAATAACTACGCTACCTACGATTTAGAGTTGGTTGTCGTGATACATACTTTAAATATGTGGCGCCATCATCTAATCGGTAGAAAGTTTTCATTAATGATAGATAATAAAGGTCTAAAATATTTGTTGGATAAACCAAATCTGAACGCAAGGCAAGCTAGGTGGTTAGCGTTCCTTAGCGAATATGATTTTGAGATCTAGCACATTAAAGGTAAAGAAAATAAGGTGGTTGATGCCTTAAGCAGAAATGCAAAATTAAATTTTATGGAAGCAATCAGTACTTATAAAATAGATTTAGAAAATTAGTTTGAAGAAGGGATAAAATTGGATAAGAATTATCTGAAATTACAAGAAAAAGTTGTTGAAAATATATCTGAAAATTTAATCACAGATTACAGTTTGAATGAAAAAGGTTTAATGATGTATAAAAGTAGATTGTATGTGCCTAATGTACCTGAAATTAAGTTGTTGACTTTAAATGAAGTACATAAAAGTCCTTATTCAGGACACCCTGGTTACCAAAAGATGATAACAATTTTAAGAAAATATTACTTTTGGCCAAATATGAAGAATGAGGTGGCTGAATACATAGCTAGGTGCTTTGAATGTCAGCAAGTTAAAGCTGAGCATCAACATCCAACTGACCTATTACAGCCATTTCCAATTCCAGAGTGGAAGTGAGAAATTATCAACATTGATTTTGTAATTGGTTTGCCTAGAAATAAAAAACATAATGATTCAATAATGGTAGTAGTAGATAAGCTTAGCAAAGCAACTCATTTTATACCTATCGAAACTACTTTTACGGCTATTAACATTGCTGATGTGTTTATGAAGCAAGTTTTTCATTTGCATGGAATCCCTACGGTAATAATTTATGATCGAGATTATAAATTTACTGGAAATTTCTGGAAATCATTATTTAAAGGTTTGGATACTAAATTAAATTTCAGCGCATCTTTTTATCTGCAAAAATGACGGACAAACTGAAAGAGTAAATCAAATTCTAGAAGATATGTTAAGAATCTATGTTAAAGATCAACCAACTAAATGGGAAGAATATCTGCACTTAGTTGAATTTGCTTATAATAATCACTATCAAGCTTAAGCTAAACTTAGTCCTTTTGAAATTCTGTATGGTAGAAAGTGTAATACTCCTAACTCATGGAGTAATCCAGTTGATAGATTGATGTTAGGACCTGAATTATTGAAAGAGACTGTAATGTCCCTAAAACCAGTAAAAAATTTCACTTACTACTAACATTGCCTAAACAAGTAATATATAGAAAATTAACTTTAGTATTGGGACGTACTATTTGTCTTGATGAAGAAATGAGAAACTAGGTTCTATGGAAGTTAGTTTTGTGATATGGTATTCTGCTATCGTATGTTTTCTGCGGAAGCGATGAGGTAAAGAAATGTGGAATATAAGCACAAACATTTAAGGTCTAGATGACCAATTTAATACTAGTGTAAAACTTTAATGTTCGTTTTTAATTACTTTGTTTCTTTAGCTCTAATGCATGCTTGGTTTCATTTAAATGTTGAACTTTTTTATATCATTAACTCAGGCCTGATGGAATTTTATGAGAAGAATATGAGTACTTGTGGGGTCTTTTTGTTGGTAGTCACGCTACCTACGGAACTATCGAGAGGTAAGGGATGAGTATTGGAACTAACCTGGGCTTACTTAGCAATATTTTCTAATGCACTATTTGGAATATGTTTTTGTAGGTATAAAAGGACTCTTCCCTAACCTACCTAGTTCCACTACCAAGCAAGGTCCTAGTTCTAAAAGGTCTAAGGAATAAATTTTGAATAAGCCATGAATTAAAACAATTCGGGTTTGCATTACCACGACCCTAACTATAGTGGTTGGGTAAATATTGAAGTGCTAGTGGATGGTGGTTGTAGCTTTACATGATACACAAGTGATCTTCACGTGGTTCTATTTCCAGTTGGGAGGAGGGTTTAAGTCTTGGGTCTAACATGACAGTATTGTCATTTCAAGGTTTTGGTTTGGGGAAAACACTTCATGCTGCATCTGGCTCGACTATGCTCTGACCTGAGCTATGCTCATGGTTAGTGCTTTCGTAGCTATGACTGCGAGGTAATGGAGGATGCTTTGAATTCGTAACAGGTAAAATTCTCCTCATAGTTAAAGGGTTCTTTACTATTCTTTCTGCAGGGATTGTTTGCCTCTATTTAATTCGTGGTTCTTATGATTTCACTAATAGGTTTGCAGGTATTAGCATCTTTTGCATTGGGTTCTAACAAGTGAAAGGAAGATTGGGTTTTGGCGTAACTCTGGTAAGCTGAGGTCCTCCCAATATTTGCTCCTTCCTGTCGCAGATATGGCTGCAAGATCTATAGCTTGATATCTTTAAAAATGTAACTTCGTTGAGTCCTTTGGGCTCACTATAGCTAAATTCCAAGTTCTAATGGGTCGTTTCTGGCCTGGTTAGTAACTGAGGGGAAGACGACTATGAAAAAGTCAATTTGGACTTCCCTGGATTTACGAACCTGCTGGTCAATGTCTATGAGATTTTCAATTTAGATAGGTGATATGATAAACCCTTGAGGGTTTTGTTTTCGCTACTATAGATGGATTGAATGTATGGCTCTGTAAAAATCTTCAAAGTTTTGATAAGAAATTACACGCAGCGTTTCTGGGTTTGAATGGGCTTTGATGTGTGGATTTTATTTGGATTTCTAACTGGGTATGTCCTTCTGAGAAAAATAAGATGCGAATGATGTTTTCTATAAACTGTCCTCTGTTGATTTTAGGCACCTCTATAAGTTTTGTTTTATGGATTAAGCGTAGGGTGTGTCTATGTGGATAAAAATCATTTCACATGCAGAGAGATTGACTTGGATTTTTTTTGGTATTTTCTAAAGTGTGATGGCTCTGTGTTTTAGTTTCAGCGTGATGAAATTTATATTGATAATTAGATGAGCACGATTTGTTGACAGCGTAGCTCTGGTTAAAGCTTGTGTTTTTCCCTTGGATGGCCTCTGTCCAAATGATGTTCTTCATCCTCTGTAGATTCGTGGGTTGATTTTATTTAATGGATGAATGTTTATTTAAAATGTGTAACTGGATTATGCGTTATTTTATTCCTATACTATAATGTTTGGGTTTCTTCCAAGTGTAATATTGACTTTTGATAATGGAGAAACGCGAATATTGAAAACCCTAAAATAGGGAAATCGTGTTTGGTAGTTTGTTTTGTGTGAAAGTAGGTGGTCTTATGGTGCGTGTTTAAATATACCAGCGATCCTAAAATATTCTATGTTGATGGATAGTTTGACCTACGTTACTTTGTCTATTTCTTCAAAATAATAAAAGAAAGGAACCGAGTTTGACTACGTTGGTTTTGTGAAGATTTTTGTGGGTCATGTTTTGTAAATCTGAGTGCTAGTTTGTAAATATTGACAAATCCTATGATTGGTAAACAAGTTTAACCCTAGCTTTCCCATACTTGAATAATTTAAATGTACAGTGTAAGGGTTTGGGAAAAATACAATTTCGTTTTAATAGAGGATAATAGTCCAGACATCAACAATATTTAAATAAAAGTTTGATACTAGTGATTTTATTTATATAGGTATCTAGCACAGGCTAGCTAGGCTAGCCCTGCTAGATACTTGTAACATTTAGGGCAGGTGTTTAAATTCAACAAAAATAATAAATAAATTTTAAGCCTAGAGTTTAAACCGTGGGAGCCCATGCCATTTGGCCCTTGCTCCATAATAAGGAAATAAAAATTATAATGTATAGGAAACATGAATGATGTATAATAATTCCTACCTTAACATCTAAATCTAATTGAACTGTATGGAAAAATTGTAGTTCATACCTGATTCTTGAAGCTTGATCTTCCCTTGCAAAACCTACATAGTCAAACACTAGTTAATGGAAAATGTATTGACCTAGCTGACATGTAGGATGATCTTTAACTGAATAACCTTGGGACTACCATGTTCCTCCCAACCATGACCCTTAGACCATTCTTGGTTCTAACTGGATCCCCCCGAGTTGGTTCCAACATGCAATAGGAGAAGTAGAGGACCTAGGATACGCTACTGATCAGATTTGGGAAAATAGTAAGCTTCTTCAGTTCTTTAGAATAATTCTCTTCTATTACCATAAGAGAATGATATTAGGAAAATATGATCCCTCTCTTGGAATCTGTCCTTCTTTAAATATGTGAGTTTGTTTGGAATATAGCTGTTGAGTTTAAATAATAATATTTCAGCTTTTAATTTAAATGGAATTATAATATTTATGAAATATATTTTACTAATTATTCACTCCTAGTTTATCTAGGACCTTTATTTTGTTACAATTAGAGGTATCTTTAAGTTAGATCACAATTAATAATAATACTAATAATAATAACATGAGAAATATCTTAATCATAACCTTTTATGCATGCTATTTACATAAGAAATCTTTTCTTTTATAAATAATCAATCTGATTATTCAATAATTAAAATATGATAACTTTTAATTATGTACATATCATAATAATTCTTTGATAAATATTAAATACAAGGTCCAACTCTTTGGACAAGTTCTTTTTGTAAGCTTAGATAGTTGGCTAGGTTAGTTTCCTCTAGGTCCCTTTTTGCATGTTGGATTCCCTTATTTAACATGGTAGTTCCCGCAGTCCTTGATGATAGATAGAAGATGATTCATTTAACCAATTTAAATAAATGTGATGAATAGAAGTGTTATTCAGAGTCTTCTCGACTTAACACTTTTAGGATCAAGTAACCCCGTGTGCTCTTCAGATCTTTTAGCTCAACACTCTCACCATGGGCATTACACTAGTGCAATTCCAGAGCATTCCCGCTCAACACTAGTACTAGAATGTGGCTGTCAAGCACATCTAGAATGTACAAATGGCCTTGGATCCGGTATTCTTTATCAATATTTGAGTGCTCCAGGGCTTATGCCCAACACTCTACATACATTGGGGCTTACACCCAGTACATAATAAATCCTCTAGGTACATCGGGGCTTATGCCCAGTACATAAGTCATCTATGTGTTTTCGAGTCCACACTCAACACATCATACAACTCAGTCATGTAAACCATAACTATGCACAGTATGTAAAAAAAATATCATCTCAGTATATTAGGGTTTGTACCCAATCTCATAATAAGCATAAATCAATACATTGGGGATTTCTGCCTAGTATATAACAATAGTCTACATCAATTCGGGTCCACACCCAATATGTAATTCTATAAAAGAAATGAATCATGTGCACTGGGGCTTATGCCCAATATAAAAAAATAACCATATGTCTTGGGGCCTCCAAAAGCCTAGTATATAACATAAAAATAGTCAGTTAAAATTCGGGATATTATAGAGATGGAACTAACAGTGAAGCAAGTACAAAGCAATTTGAAAATTGCACAAGACAAACAAAATAGTCATGCAGATCTAAAAAGAACTGAGAAATAATTCCAAGTAGGTGAGCATGTTTTAGTCAAGTTAAAACCCAAGAAAAGCTCTTTTAAGCTCGGAAGTTGTGCTAAATTAGCACCTAGGTATTGTGGACCATTTGAAATACTATCAAGAATTGGAACAGTGGCATATTAGTTAGCCTTCCACCTAATCTGAAAATACATAATGTATTTCATATTTCTATTTTGAAAAAGTATGTACATGATGCTACTCATGTAGTCGATTGGAATGACATATATGTGGACCCAGAAGGATATTTTCAGGTGGAACCAGATTGTATCCTCGACAAGAGGGAAATTTTACTTTGGAATCGCACCATTGGACAAGTAAAGGTGCAATGGAAGCACCTTAGTCTAGATGAAGCAACCTAGGAATTGGAAAGTCATATGCGGGCAGCATATCCAATTATGTTCCATGAAGACTCTGATGATTAATAAGTAACATTGAGGACGATGTTGAATTTAAGAGGGGGTGTTTGTGACCTACTTAGTACTTGAAACATTTTATGTTTGTCGAAAAACATTACTCTATTTTTTATTGTAAATTTTTATATGAACAAGGATGGTAAAGGATGATTGTAAATGAATAATATTATTATTTAATAAATTAAAATAGGAGACACTCACCCAAAGAGACTGTTGAAGAGTGTTCACTGACCCACTAGGAGGAATGAAACTAGTGTAGAAGTAAATTGACAAGTGGCAGCATCTGCACTCACTTACTAGTTGTTGTACGGGAAACTTCCCTAAAAATGTGGTCATGTTCCCCAAGGATGGTGGAACTGATCAGGTGGATCATTGAATGCAAAATTGACCCAAAAGACCTAGGAAATATTTTATAAGCCATCGAATTGAGCAGAGGCTCACAACTTTTTCCTTGTGGTGTTAGAATTGAGCCCATAAGAGATTAGATGAGAAGCTAGGTAATGAGTTTCAGAGTAAGACTGTCTTATCCTGCTGAGTTGCAGAGAGAGTGCTATGTATGCAAGTCTACATGTTTGGTGAAGTACATGAGTGTGATATGTATGCAAGTCTTCATGATTGTTGAAGTACACATGAGTGATTTGTATGCAAGTCTCGATGATTGTTGAAGTGCAAAGAGAGTTTGTATGAAGTCTTCTTGATTGCTGAAGTACAAACAAATTATCTTGCTTCTACATAGTATCTTCATCCTAGTGGTTCAGTGAACAGGCTTGGGGTCCAAAAGCAAGTGATCTTAGCTGCTTTTTGGAGAAGGTTGGGAGGAACGGTCCTCTCTGGGTGTTTGTCCACCCTATCAGTTATCAAGTTCTACTTTGTTTTTATTTTATTTACTTCTAAACTGCTGATCATTTTCTGGAAACTATATTTATTTGTTATCATAAATTTTCAGATTTTTTCTTAGATATCAGTTATCTATTAGAAGTGATAGGTTACTGAATTGATTGACTATTTATGTACAATGCATGGATAAATAAAGATTGGATAAATATAGAATGATGATTAAATTTATTCCTGTATTGTTCCTTTCACCATAGGTGATGTACTCTAGTACATGAAGATGATTAATTAATGTAGACTAGAAATGATATGAAATTTCTATGCAAAAGAATATTTTGTATAATATATCAGAAATAGAATTTATTCTTGATTACTGCTCTTAATAGTCTATATATATATATATATATTGTTTATTCATAAACAGTTGACATTAATAACCTAGCAGCAAAGTTCATATTTAAAACATTATAGGTTTTTACACAGAAATATAAATATAAACCCTAGTTATACATTCATTACGAATTAAATGTAAACAAATTATTATACTATCAAACTATACAGTTTCAATACGAACCTCTTATAAGCATAATGTATAGAACTCATATCTACTTTATAGAAGTATGATATTTTAGAAGTATAGAAATAAACATCTTTTGAAATCCTAGATAAACCCTACAAGTATCGAATTTCATAAACAAAAAGTATTGTATAAAAGTACCAATCGAAATAGAGTTCTTAAATTCTGGATAATGCATTTACATAAACAATAGAACATCTAATAAAATATATATATTGAAATCATTTTGATACTGCTCAATATCCCCATAAGGGATCGACATGCATTATACTTGCATAATCAAAAATTATTTCAAGTTTAAAAGATAGTTGAGGGTCAAACCCTGTAACTAGTATGTACAATATAACAATATCAACTATGTCGAGGGTCGAACCCTGCAGACATCACTCTATATCAAATATCAAATAGTCGTAGCAATATAGTAAAAACATATTCAATACAATAACCTTGTAACGAGTTAACAATTGTAACAATGTATTAAAATTATCAACGATTACCACAATGTCATTCGGTAGAACTATTGTAATCGTATAACAAGGGTTCGAGACCGAATGGACTCACCCTGAGATTTATCTAACTAATATGAACCGGGTTAACACAACCCCAGGTTCTTCAACCAAATTAAATACAGTGGGTCTCAACATCCATTGTGTAATCTTTAAAACAAATAAAAACTTAACCATTATCCTAATATAGTCGAAACCACTGTAGTGATACAAAACGCTTCAAGAAAAGGAGCTCGATGGCATCTAAATGGATGCATCGTTGGGAACTTATCAAAGGAATAGTTTATTAAAAGGTCCATGGTTCGAGTCTTAAGAGTGAGCTCGCGCCGAGTCGTGATATGAATTTATAAAACTTTGACACGGTTAGGGTTTAAACCCTATAGAAAACCAAAACCATTAATATTACAAACTCCGAACTAGTACTTCAATAAACTTTACACAGAGTTAAGTTAGGGCTTGGCCCAAACCATTCACACATCCATCATTTATTTTAACTATCGAAACAATATCTGCACAAACATCCCTGAAACAAATCGTATTCAAAATGATAATGCCGAAAGACTTATACAGAAACAGAAACATTATTTTCAAACCCAAATACTAAAAACCCAAAAAAAAGTTATGGATAAATTACGAATGACATTACACAGTAATCATTCTGTATATTCATTTAATTGACGAAAATACAACTAAAGGATTCAAGCCCAAACTTTATAATATCAGCAAGAGACAAGTAATATGAGTGTCGACAGAGATGTAGAAGCAAACTGAAGAAACTTAACGCCATAGATTTTATTTAAAAACATTGGTTGAATCCCAACTCCAACCTATACAACCTACTAAGCCATTCACATGCCCGAGGGCTTACAACTTTATAAACATCAATGCTGATAGTGATTTTCAAACATGTTGACAGAGGAGACATCGTGGAGAAACTAAGGGCTTACCGTGGTATTAAACCACTAGGGTTTTCATTTGCCTCAGACATGTTGTATCCGTAAGTTTAAGAAGAGAACAGTGAGTAGCTAGGAACTGGAAAACTCCTGCCAAATCATGCGAAACAGTTAGACATTGACATATGACAAACAAAAGGATTAAACGTTTGAAACAAGTCTCAGTTGGTACCATTCTTACCTCTTGCAGAGAAGACGAAGCGCCATGACCGTAGCTCACCCTAGAAACCGAGACCATGGTGATAGCATTACATTGAACAATAACTATAAGCCCTGAAGGCCACTCTTTATTTTAAAATGTTTAACGCTGGAACAGAGCGGATGAGCCCATTTTCGCAATGCCAGCCAAGTGAGAGCTCGACTCTCCAAACCCTCACACAACAACAGGTAACCATGCCAAATATCAACAAATAGTTAGGGTTATGTTCCTTACGTGGTAACTCTTCACCGACCTTCACGTGGCTCATAAATGAGCTTTGTTGGTGCCCACTACTATTTCAATTTTTACCCACAATTGTACAATTTAAACATTTTGTTTGCCATTCGAACTCTAATTCACAAATGTGCCGAAGACCTTGGTTATTGTTATCAACACTAATGTTATATTATAACATTTATCACCAATGTTAAATTGTGATACGCCATCACCTTGAAAGAATCCATTAGAGATAGAACTTGACCAACCCATAGTTAGGGTCATAATAATAATTAATCTTGGCAATGTAATTATATAGCTAGGGATAACCTTAGCCATTAAAATCTATGAAAACATTAGCCAAATCGTGCATGAGTGTCCTACTTGTAACCTGGACAAAATGACGTAACATGCATTAGTTTTAATAGCTAAGTAAGCCTCAGGGCTTCTCCAAGAACTCACTTGCCAATCAAAAGGATTTAAACATAATCAAATATTAATATTAAATATGTTACGACATAAGAATGATGAACAAAATAGCAACGTTAATAATAGAAGATAAGTTATGGATTTAAGACTTTGAGCATTGAATGTTGTCGTAATTACATTATACATTTATTTACCCATGAAGTAACAACTTGCATGTAATAACCAGATGTTCAATGTGTTGTAAGATAAAGATACAAATGAATTCATAAATACTCTCAACAGTAAAAGAGACTCCAGGTCCTACTTCAATGATTTAAGGACAAATGAGATAATCGTCGAATTCATGAATATCATAATAAAATAAATGAATACGCAAGACATTTATATAATAACAAGTTAAGAGAATTTTTGCAAGTGTAATATTGTATTATGGATAGTATAATATTAACTTCAGACATTGGATCACATATCTATCTAAAATTCATTAAGACACTTTTAATAATTGACGACAGTTGTAAACAAGTAATTGTCGCAAATAAGAGTATAATTAAGCAGTAATAAAGATGCTAAACATTCATATTTATACTTCTGCATAGTAATTAATAGCAAATAGGCTGCTTAGAAAAATTTTAAATTTTGATGAAATTTGGGGACACACGCCCAACACTCTCTCTCGATGGCTGCCTCACGCTCAGCACTCTATGCTCACACCCAACTTCATCTCTTTCTCTACACTCACCCAACTCTTTATACCTTCACGCCCATTTCCAACAGCTGCAACACTGCCCCAAAAGAAGCTCAGATGTCATTTTACAAAAACATTGGAGATCATAAGCCATGGATATGCTGGTATGGTGTAGAGAATGGTGGTAAATGCACAAATTTGGGATACAAAAAGGTTTGTGAGGAGACTGCTAGAAGAGGAGGTCAATGTGATGACGGCTAGGTTCTCGGTCAGTAAGCTCTTCGAAGGCATATTTATAGGGAGAAATTCAAATTTGGCGGGATTTAATGTGAAGTGTATGTGGCACTCGAGGATTGGTTCCTCGCCCGAAAGGTGGTTGGATCTAAAATGTAGGGGAACGTTTATCTCCTAAATGGTGGCAGTAATGATTCTTAAGGGTGGCTTAATGTAAATGTTGAGGTGGGTAAGAGGAAGGAAGAAAACGAAGAACAAAAACCATAAGAGGTTTCAGGGTTCGGGATAAGCGGTTCAAGCAGACCAATTTTTGGGCCCTGAATGAGCGTGAGGTTGCCACATGGATATGGTGGTTTTCATTTAGGGTTTCATCTGGTGTGTTAAACTTCAAGTGGCTTATGTATCTTGAAAATAGGGTAGGTGTCGATCTCTCTCTTCATATCCTAGAGATTTGTGGAAGGCTAGCGCAATTTTATGGGTAGGGGCCCTCTTTCTTACAGATCGCTGACTAGAGGATCATAACTGTGAAACCACGGTGGAGGCTTCTCAGTGGTTTCATGGCTCAATAAAAGCGGTTTGGGGAGACCGCTTTTGGGGCCCTGAATGATTCTAAAAAAGACGTGTGTCCTTGGTGGTTTTCATTCAGGGGTGCCCCAACCTCAATAAACATCACACACTTTGGGCCCCTGAATGAAATATCAATCGTATATTTAATTCAAATCATGGCTTCGATCAACAATTGATTTTGTCCATCGCTCGATCAATTCTTTAAAGGGCGCTAATCTTTCTTTCCATCCTCCCACATCATAACAGTTCTGATCCCTGGCTTAGAAAATGAGCTCTTCGCTCATGGTCTCTGGTGTTTTCATGCACTGACCGAGTTGCAAATATTAGTACTAACATTAGCTTCAATGGGGACAGCCTTTTTCTGTGGAAGAGGCTAAGAACAGTAGACTAGTGCCTTTAAGTCCATTGGGTTATGGAGGCATATCTATCCTTAACTTTTGGAAATCAAATAACAGAAAACAAGAGAAGAAAAATAGAACTGTAAGTACAACATAACTTCTTGAAAAAGGGAAAAGACAGATATTACATATATGATAGAGAGGATCATTGCTAGAGCATGAATAGAGATTAATACTCAAAAAATCGTTTCAGAAATCTCTCGTTTATGGGATTTCCGAAGATTTTGTCGTTGAGTTATGCCAGTTCGTCAATGTTGTTGTCATGGATTACAACAACCTTGAATGGGCCCAACCATAAGTTGTCAAATTTCCCATGCAATAAACAATAAACTTCACAAATATTTGTCCATAGTATAGAATCAAGATGACACTCCACAATGGAAGATAAATAATCTAGAATTGTTTTGAAGACAAAACATTTCAAAAGCATAAGGGCATGTTACATACACAATATTAAATGAAATAAATAAATATGAATAATAAATATATAAGAAAAATAAATAAATCAATAAATACGATATTAAATAAGAAAAATAATGAAATAACATAATTAGGTTAATTATTAACTAAAGGGCGTGACGTTTTATTGAAAAATTATTTTATGTTACCAATTTAGAAATTTTTATTAAGGGATACTTATTGTAAATTCATTGTCATTTTTTATTCAATTCTTTTATACATATATATTACTATTATTCTTAGTTATTTGAGGATTGAAATTATTTTATGGTTTAGCGATATTGATTTTATTCTCAAATTTAGTTATAAAATAGAACTTTTTATTATTTTTATTTTTTAATTATGGATAATCATCTCCTTATAGTATCTTAATGTTTTTTTATCTTTTAATTCTTTATCTCATGGCAATTCATCCTAGTATTTCTAATATTATTTTTAAACTTAAAGTGATCTCTTCCTTCACTCTTTAATGATTTAGTGAGTATTTACAAAGTCCTAGTAAAGTATTTTACTAGCCCTTAAATTAATTGGCGAATGAACACCTTCACTTTTTAAAAATACGTCTATAACGAAATATTTGTATTTGTATAATATTTGTTTTTATTTTTATATAAAAACTTTTATATTTCGTGTGGATATCATATTGACTATTTTATATAGTGATGTCTCTCTCTCTATTCTTATTTGTTATAAGTTTTTATATTTTATTTCCATTTCTATTTATATATGATAATTTTTTTGGTTTAGATTTAATAACATAAATTTTCTCTTTAAGAAATAACTAACTATAAAATTATACAATAAATCAAACCACAATAAAGTAGTTCACTATTTTTTAAAAATATTAATAATCATCCATTAAAAATCACACTCTTATAAATACTTAAACATCAACTCAATCATATATATATATATATATAAAATAGAACCAACCCTTGGTATGATCAAGAGTGTAAGAATGCGAGAAAAGAAATTAAGAAAGCTACTTCATAATCGATAAAAATGGACAAGATAAATAACTACAAAACCCTAATTAAAAGAAAAAAAGGCACTATCTTAGTAAACAACACTAAAATACCTTACACTTCTCCAAGGTGGCTCCTAAGAAATTCCGGAGGCAAATTTTGACTCACAAAACAAGAGAAGATAATAAAATTGCTTTAAAATATTGGAATTCCTATCTTAAAAATCTTTACGAATCCCTCGATATGAGAGATAACATTCAAACCCTTCTTACAACGAAAGAATTTTTCTCGTTAGAAGACATAGATTTCAGGGTTAAGCGCTTAGAAAATGGAAAATCCAAAGACATTGAGAGCTACCAACCAGAAATCTTAAAAATTAAGGGGCATGTCCTCATCCCTCACATCCACAAACTCTTTAATCTAGCAAGGGTTACCTACACCTTGGACTCATAGCCTCATTATTCTTATTTTCAATAGTGGCGATAAAAGTAACCCCTCTAATTATCGGACCATTATGATTATCCCTCTCCTATCCAAGTTATACAGTATTATCTTAAAAAAAATATCACTAAATGGATACAAATGAAAGCTAAGTGGGCTAAAGGCCAAGTAGGTTTTAGAAGGAATCATTCAACCAGAGACCACCTCATTACGCTTAGGATCATTGCATAGTAATGTCATAATAAAAGTATGACCTTTTTTGTTTCTTTGTGGACTTTAGGAAAGCTTTTGATACAGTGCCTAGAAATAACCCATGGAATAGGCTAGAGGATCTTAATGTTCCTTTTGAGTTGAGAGCTTTCGTGATAAGGTTATACAAAAAGGTCATCGTCAAATTTAATAATAATGAGAGGTGTTCAACGGATATAAACTATAATATTGGAGTTAATCAATGTTTCCCCCCTCTCCCCTACCCTCTTTGGAATTTACATTGATAAACTAGAAAAATGTTTAGAAGAAGCAGGTTGTGCGGGCACAATCTTAGCTACAATAGTTAGCATCTTCCTTCTTTATGCTGATGATATTGTTTTTATGGCAAGGTGATCAATAAACATTTAAGAATTCTCAAAAGATTTATGCTCTAACATGGGTATGACTGTTAACATCGACAAGACAAAAGTTCTGATTATAAAATCTAAGAAAGGCACCTACACAAATTTTATTTATGATAAAAGTAAATTGGAGGAAGTGACTTGTTACAAATATCTTAGAATTTATATTCATCACAAGCTCAATTGGAACCATATAATTGAGAAAAGGATTAATGGAGGATGGAAGCTTATTTTGGTCTTGAAAATAATTGTAAATCAGCCAACCGGGTCATGTGGGATAAAATAAACTTCCTCTTTGAAACTCTTGTCATCCCTATTATATTATACGGTTGTGAAGTATGGGGGTGCAACATTTCAAGATAATCTTAGAGAAATATAGAGCAAATCGAGAAGCGGTTTATAACTTATAACCTCAAAATTAAAAGCAATATGCCTTATCCTATTCTCCTCATAGAAGTGGGTCTTCCCCCATCAGGAGCATGGCTATGACTAGGGTACCTGATGTACAAACACAAGATAAATAACATGGAAAACGAGAGGTTTCTTAAAATTACTTTCAATTCAAGTCAAAACCAACTACGCCTCAAGCGGAGTTGGTGTAAATATACGATGGCTTGGTTAGACCATTGGGGCATTGATGAAAATGACACTTTATAGAATATCGATAATGTCAAAAATATTATTACCTTTAATTTTAAAAAGAAATTGTGGTGCGAGGAAAATTTAGTGGTTAGGAGAAAACTAAGATACTATAAGGAGGTCATTAACCCTAATTTGGAAGATCAAAAATTTATCTCTCGATAATAACTAGTTCAAAGAAGAAAATTAATATAGCCATTATTAGAATGAACTCCCATGAGATTCATAGCAAAACAAGCATTGTTCTATTCCCAAAACTCAGTAGGAGGAAAGGGTTTTCCATCTTTGTGAGTCTATGAGCATTGAGAATGAAAATCACTTTCTCTTAGAGTGCCCTTCTTACACCTACATTAAATATGAGTTTCATAGTATTTTCTACAATACAAACATTGCTAACCTCCTAACTTGCAAAAACTATACTGAGCTTGGAAAGCTTCTTACCAAGCTTTTTGAGCATAGAAACAAAATTTTAAAGAAAACCAAGTAATAAATTTCTCAAGCTACGATAAACCAAAGTTAGTCTCACGAGGTTAATAATAATAATCATCATCATCATCATATAAATTTTTTATATTTTATTTCAATTTCTATTTATAAATGATAGTTTTGTTAAATATGAAATATCATAACTTATATATTACCCATGTAACAACATTTTAATATGTGTAAAAATGATTTAGATTTAATAATATTAATTATTTTTAAAAAATTATTAACTATTAAATTATATAATAAATAAAATCATAATCATAATTATAAAGTAATCCATTAATTCTAAAAAAATAATAATAATCATTCATTAAAAATCATACACTCTAGAAATCATACACATCTATAAATATTTAAGCATCAACTTAATCATAATCATAATTCTAGCCTTTGTATTAAAAAAGATAATTCACAATTAATAAATAAAAGGAATAATACTACTTTGTAAACTCTTGTAATAATGAATTAATACATAAAAGGAATAATACTACTTTGTAAACCCTTCTAATGATGAATTTGGAATTGGGATAAAAAGGATATCACTTTTTTCAATCCTTAACATGCATGTAATCCTCTATGGTTATGAGGTTGGCATGTTTTATGACTTTAAAATTAAAAATAGGGTTAGGTTGGCATGTGTTATGACTTTAAAATTAAAAACATATCTTAGTAATGTTAGGTTGGCATGTAATTTTTTTGAAAAAAAGGCATTATCTTAGTAAACAACACGAAAATATCTTATACGTTTTTAAGGTAGCTCCTAATAAATTTGTGAAGAAAATTCTAATTCACAAAACATAAGAAGATAATAAAATTTCTTTAAAAGATTGGAATTCCTATCTTAAAAATCTTTACGAATCCCTCGATACCAAAGATAACATTCAAACCCTTCTTACAATGAAATAATTTTTCTCGTTAGAAGACATAGATTTCATGGTTAAAGGCTTAGCAAATGGAAAATCCAAAGATATTAAAGTCTACCAAGCATAAATCTTAAAAATTGGGGGGCATGTCCTCATCCCACACATCCACAAACTCTTTAATCTAGCAAGGGTTCCCTACACCTTGGAATCACATCCTCATTATTCATATTTTCAATAGTGGTGATAAAAATAGCCCCTCTAATTATCAGACCATTATGGTAGCCCTCTCCTAGCCAAGTTATACCATTATGGTAGCCCTCTCCTAGCCAAGTTATACGATATTATCTTAGAAATAAATATCAATGAATGGCTAGAAATGGAAGGAAAGCACGTTAAAGGCCAAGCAAGTTTTAGAAGGAATCATTCAACCACAAACCACCTTGTTACGCTTAGGATAATTGCATAGGAATGTCATAATAATAAGTGTGACGTTTTTTGTTGCTTTGTGGACTTTAGGAAATCTTTTGATATAGTGCCTAGAAATAACTAGTGGAATAGACTAGAGGATCTTAATGTTCCTTTTGAGTTGACAGCCTACACAATTAAGGTTCCAATCATCCTAGAATCTTAATGGAAATTTGTTTAATGTTCCTGGAATAGACTAGAGGATCTTAATGTTCCAATCATTATGCTCTCCTACCTTAAACTAAACATAGATATGATATCTCATATCCTTGGCCCTCTTGTGAGGGAGTTAAGTCTAGACCATGTGATACAATGTAAAGAAAATGGTAAAGTAGACACTTTTTTACATATTAAAATATGTCTAAGTATTCCATTAACATTTCACCAAGTCGTATATACCTTAAATGATATATATCTTAAGATAAAATTATTTTCTTAATCATAATAACAAACTAGTATTTTAATCACAAAATAAAAATAGAAAACTAGTTAAAGCATCTCTTAATTTCCAACCAAGTTTCAATAATCCCATAAAAATATAAATAAAACAAATATATATAGTTCAATAACAAACACCACAATCTTAATAGTATTGATGAATAATCTCACATGATAAAAGTGATTGAAACACTAACTCAAATGAGACTGGAAAGGCTAATTTGGTAAGTAGTGGGAATGGAATATTTTTACATTGGAGAGTTGTGGGGATTGGATGTCCATTTGGAGTTGATGAAAGCCATGGGTCTCTTGATCTAATAAGTGGAACCCAAGAAGTGGGTAAGGGTTTCAATCTTGTTTTAAACTAAAGATTCATCTTAAATCTAGATCTACCAAGTACCAAGTAGTGAGAGAGATCAAATCCCTTTATGTGCAAACTTTTCTTGAAAGTTTGCACTATAAAAAAGGTTTGCATCTCAAAGGATGTGATAGGTTGACCTCCTTGGTAGATTTAGAATTAAGATGGGCATATGTTAATTACTAGTATGTGCTCAAATCCCATTTAATAATGGTTATTTTTTAGTTTTAATTAATTAGAATTTATATATATGTTTGTATTTTAACTTTACCTTGGAGTCTTTATTTACTAATTAATATTTTATTATTTTATTAAATTGTCATTTTTCATCTCCAAGTTGAACACATAATTACACTTCTCTATCATACATATTTGTAGAATGATTATAATGTCCAAGGGTAATAACTTCTTTTAGAGAATGTACTAAGCTCAAAGACAATTTGGGAAAGATTTTTGCCAAAGATCTCAATTTGGGTGAATGGATTTGATTTTTTTATGGTCCTTAATCATTGTATGGAATACCTTTTGGATATTATTTCCTCTAAGCACTACCTTATCTATGAGTGGAAATAGCTACAAGATTCTCCCTCATTGTCATACTACAAAATATCTAAGTCTACAATTTTTGTATTGTTGTATTTGTGATGAGGAGGTGGAGGGTCTAGAGTAATGTGTATTTTCAATTAGTCTATGATCTAAAAATATGCCACTCATCCTCATGCTTGATTTTCATCCAATAAGTCTCATTTGATTATGTGATAACCCTTATTCTTTGTATGAATGTCTTTATGGGGATTATCCTCAATATTTGTATGATAACCCCCTTGAGGATTATTTCTTCTCATTAGTACCTTATGTGGATCATACTATAAAATATCTAATTAGTATACACTTGTTTAATTGTTTAATTGTTTTATTTGTCATGTTTGATCCATATATTTGTAGAATGGATGAAATGCTAAAATTAGATATCAAATATTTAGAAGTTATTTTCATCTCTTAAGTTATAACTAGTAATATGCAGATTTAATGGGGTTTAGACCCACAAAATATCTAATGAGTACCTTTTTTCAATTTTTCACTAGGATTTATAGGGTTCTACAAAGATGTAGCTCATCCTTAAGATTGGTTTTCATGTACTAAGCCCTTAGTTATGTCCAATCCTGTATGGTTGAGTAGCTCGATGAAATGCCAAGATTGGATATTAAATATTTAGAAGTTATTTTCATCTCTTATATCATTTAAATATTAACAAGTAGATTTAATGAAATTTTGGCTTCTTAGTATATGGTAGAATATACATGAAAATTAATCTTAGCAAAAGACTTTTATATATAACAATACTAAAATTTGGTAATTTAAAATAATCTTTATCATATATTCTTAAAATACAATATTTAGATGCACTATTTACCATGATAACTATTAAAATACAACATTTAGATACACTATTTACCATGATAAAAAAAGAAAATGGACATTCTTTTATATCCAAATGAGGTCATCCTTATGAACTGTGATTTTCAAATTTCAAATTTCTAAAAAAATTTGAATGATTGATCAAAGGATTATTAAAATACAACATTTAGATACACTATTTACCATGATAAAAAAAGAAAATGGACATTCTTTTATATCCAAATGAGGTCATCCTTATGAACTGTGATTTTCAAATTTCAAATTTCTAAAAAAATTTGAATGATTGATCAAAGGATTAGAATGACTATATAAAACAAAAATTTGAGGCCAACCAAGAAGTGCATCCCCTCACGCTCATGTGTTAGGTTGTAGCAATCACATGAACAAAAAAATCACATGAATGACATAATTAAGATATTAAAAGATAATTTATTTAACCTAGTACTGTACGGTATAGGACATTGTCCTAGACATAGCATAATGAACAATATTTTGAACGAAGAAATCACATGAATGACATAGTTAAGATATTAAAAGATAATTTATTTAACCTAGTGTACCGTAGAAGACATTGTTCCTAGACATAGCATAATGAACTATATTTGATAATTTTCTTGAAACTAGAATAAGCATGCAAACATTGTAAATGCACAGCATTTTGGCGGAAATCCTAATATCTCTTATGCATATTACTGCTCAGCAAAAAATCACTAAGATATTCAATATTTCATGAAGTATTCTGAAACTACAATGACTACATAATTGTTTCACTCATAAATACATCACATGGCATATCATATTTACTGCGAGAGTCAATCGGATTTCTGAGTAAACCTTTAAAGGGACTCGAAGTGTGTTACACAGGAGGTGGGGGCGGAACTTCACCCTGTGATGCATTCTTCGAAATTGCTAACATGAGCTGATTGTGTAACCAGATATTTTCAGGGCCCAGAATCGAATAGCAACGACCGACGAACTCGGCTCTGGGCAATCTCCCGCTGAAGAACATAATGAGGTTTTCAGAATATTGTTTCGCTGCATTTGGACCAATCTTTTCGTCAATCTGTGCTTTCAATGCCACAGTGTCTATCCTCATTTCAAAATCGAAGTAATTGCCCTCTGTATAAAGACGCGGATTACAGTACTTGCTTACTTCCACTGTCAATGATATCAATCAAATGCCACTGTACAATGTTGAAAAGAAAAGCAAAGAAAGTATAGTTAGATAACCTGTAGAACAAAATTCAGTCTCAAACAACAGCAATAGAATAAAATTGGCATCAAATTATAAACCTTTTCATTTAAAAAAAAAAAATAGTTCTGAAAATAGAGTTATACATTTTCAAAATCGGCATGGACAGCTTGCTATGGTGATGCCCAAGTATCTCTCGGCCGATTGCTCAAAACCATGATATTACTTTAAGTTTGTTATAGGCTTCACTATAAACCATTAGTATTATGATGGGTTCTCAGAGCTAACTATGACCACTTTTTAGTCTGCATGATTTTCAAGGTATGGGTTATGAGCTGAAGTCATCTAGACAGCTAGAACAACGTAAAGGTCATCTTGTTAAGTTCAAGAATCCATCTTCTCATAGAGTTTTATGTGTAACTGGATTTATTAAAATTGACATGTATTTGCTGTACCTTTAGAAAACAAAGGGCACTGTCATGTACTCGACATGCTCAGAAAAGATTTGGGATCGTTAGCAATGAATAAAGAGACTGGATAATCAAGATAACTAGAATCAAGATCAAGAGATCGTACCTGCGTCTAAGCGTATAACTAGAATCAAGATCGTACCTGCGTCCACCCAGATGTATGTTGGATGATGCATGCGCTCGCTCTCAAGACTCTTGAATTTATAAAGGCCGCCGTGCAGCTAGGCTCTTACATTCGGCAGCTAGGTTGACCCAGTAAAAGTAAAATGGATTATAATTAAACTCGAAAGATCGCGATGACATGTGAATGGATTA